>OW121715.1:11093925-12342733 GCA_933228805.2 Hipparchia semele | reverse complement strand
TATACTTAACAACAAAAGAAAAATGATATTAAAGCGCAGAAGGCAATGTCAAGTATCTACTATTTTTATTAAGACAAAAGTTGAACAAACACTAGTGCAATACAATGAATGTAATTAGGTACCTACTATGTAATAAACAAAATTAAGTTTAATTTAAAGCGATAGGATAGTAACAAAAGATCTACTACGAAAATTGTTCAGGCTTACCCGTTTTACCGGGTTTTTTTTCGAGTTGAATTATCCCAAATGAGGAATTGAAGTTACGCCAACGGCACAAACTTAAGGAAGACGTGAAGCGTGTGTCTGCTCTTAACGGCAGGATCTCCGAAAACAGCCTGTTTTTGAATCAATAGTAAACAATCAAATATTCTTTGTTTTGATAGGTTAAAAATATATGTTGTAGTTTAATACACGTTCTAAATTATTTTACCGTTCAAAAGTCCATATTTTGAACTTCACTCGATCAAATAATATTCCGAAAACAGTGTAATTTTTAATTGTTTTTCAGGTTGTATTTATAGTAAGTATATCAAAGTTAAACTAAAAAAAATGACAAAAAATAGGCAAAAGCTTTTAGAAGAATATTTTACCGTTAATTTTTCTCTAAAAAGTTTTCTTTTTTTTTTATCATGACTGTTTTACTTTTTTTATAACAAAGTGGCTCGTGCACCTCACTTCAATTGCTTGCAAGTTTCTGCGGCCGAAGATCGTGCCCTTAAGTCGATTCCCAGACTGCCGGCCACGGCGCGGCGCGTGCGCAGGCAGTGCGCCACCCGAGAATTCCCGAAGACCGCCGAATCGAAGGAACCGTCAGCGGCGAAATGCCGTTGGTTTCGAGCGTAGATTTATAATTTGTTTTTTATAATTTTAGCTAAAACCATGTAAATTGCTACACAATGTTACATATCCCCCTCGCCTCGCGAAGAATTTTATCGCTATAAGATAAAATTCGTTAAGCTACGAAATACGTTAGTACTACTCACTCTCATAATCACCTGTCATACACATACATACATCACGCAATCATTATAAGCAACAGTAAATTAAACTTTAGAATTACTGACGCATCCTAATACCCTGAGTTAATGGTTATACAGAACCAATAACTCTCGTACAAACTTAGCCATAAGATGGTAATTAATACGAGGGACAGCAAGTTAACTAAATATATAAGTTGTACTGTAAGTTAAATTTAATATAATAATGAAAATTATATGAATAATGATATGAATTTAAATTAAATTGATATTATATACATATATTGCAATACTAGAATTTTATGCTAAATATTATAGTGAGAAGATACTGGTTTAAGATCTTTGATATGCCAAGTGCCTAATTTGTCTCCTGACATATTCTCTAAAATATAAATAAGTGGCGAACGTTTTTCAATAACGCGACACTTCACATATTTAGGCGCTAATTTTTTGCTAAAGAATTTATCTTTGTCAGATAAGACATAACTTTTCTTAAAGACAATGTCTCCTACTTCAAATTCAAAAGGTTTCCTACGTAAATTATAGTTCAACGTATTTTTTGCATGAGCATGATATAATGTTTTTTGAACTTCATTAAATATATTAGCAAGATGGCCTAGATTTTCGCAATAAATGTCCCTAGGTATAAAAATAAATTCATCACCTATGTCAGAGTTTAAGTAATGGGAACCGCAAGTTACAAGTTCTCTCCCGTGAACAAGGAAATTCGGAGTATACCCAGTAGACTCGTTCACAGAACTGTTCATAGCGAACTGAATTTTCGGCAGTTTTGTGTCCCAAGATCTGTGATCCTTTTCTATAAATGTAGCTATGCTAGTAATAATAGTTTTATTATACCGCTTTACAGTATTAACTTGGGGAGTGTATTTAGGTGTAAATTATATGTTAGGTATTTTGTACTTTTTAAGGAACGTATCCAGGTCTTTACTGCAGAAGTAAGTGCCATTATCTAGGACAATAGTCTGAGGAATTCCGTGAACCAGGAACAAATTATCCTCTAGCACTCGAATTACAGATTCCGTATTAGCACGTCGTAATGGAAACAGCATAGTATATTTTGAAAAACAACAGACTACTACTAAAAGATAACTATTCTGCTTTCGACTAGTTGGCAAGGGACCTACAAAATCTATAGAGATCATTTGAAAAGGACGTGAGACTTCCTTCGGTCTACCCATCTGTCCCATAGTACCATGAGTAGGGGTTTTATAGGATAGGCAGGTATCACAGTTAGAAATGAAGTTTACTACATCAGCGTGCATACCGGGCCAATAATAACGAAGCGATAGGCGCTTGTAAGTTTTAAATATGCCGAAGTGACCAGCTGTAGGCTCGGAATGACACTCTGTAAGAATCAGTTCACGATTTTCCTTAGGAATTACCTCCTTCCATTCGAACTCTTTGAGTAAAGCGCATTTAGACTGCATGAAGCGATACAAACGTTTATTTTTAACGATGTAGTTCGGAAATGAAGTTGGTGAGTTTTGACAACCATGGTAAATATTTAAGTACCACTGATCAGAACTACTACTAGCACTAGATGATATATCACCCGAGTCTATAGCTGCCACAGGACATGCGCGAGAAAGAGCGTCGGGAATAATATTGTCAGCACCACGACGATGTTTAATTTCAAAGTTAAAGCAAGATAAGCGAATGCCCCAGCGAGCTAAACGTCCGGTAGGATTGTTAAGGTTGAGAAACCATTTGAGTGCAGAATGGTCAGTGTACACTGTAAACTTAAGACCATTGTCGATATAGCATCGCCAATGTTCCAGAGCTACTAAGACTGCAAGTGCCTCTCTTTCAGTGATACTATAGTTTCTTTCAGGAGCCGTCAATGATCTACTCATATCGTACCCTTATTGCAAAAACCGATTATCTGCATTTTTGTACCAAAATTAGGTTAAATATATCAATCGACTCCTCAACTCACGGCGAAGCTGTAGGTCAAACCCATTATCTGCTACGACGCTTTTTTACGGAGATAGCTAGAGTTAAAAGCAACTACCTACAGGTATGATTTAATTACCTTCTTAAAAAAAGAACTAAACTCATTTAAATAATTTAGATTTATAAATCTATACCACAAAAACAATGTATTGTATTATAATACTTTTCAGATGTAGTTGCTTGATTTATCATTATGTCAATATTATTCTGTTAATACATGTTAACCTGCGTTAACAGGTTTCAGCTTTTATTAATATACTAGAAATTGCTGATGTATCTAAAAAGAAAAACGAACTAAACAACATTAGTTGCTTTTTGCAGAATAATGAACTCAATATTTTGTTAAAATTATTTCAGGTAAAAGAACTTAAGTTCACTTTTACTGTATAACTGGGCTACGAGGGTTTTTGAACATCTTCACAAATCAAAAGTTTTTTGATTTGTTAAGCTCACAATATAACTCTATCTTTAAGGTGATAGAGAAAAGACTGTCTAAAGATCTTAAGTTTAGTAACTGGCCAACTGCCGGAATCTATAAAAGTAGAAATAAGCTGCTTGACTTATATGCAGAAAAAATATAATTATTCCCCCGCGTTTATTGAATATGTAAGAAACTATTCTAAATTGTTTGAAAATGTGTGCGTACAAGCAAAGTCACTTCACATAAAACAAAAAATTGCCAATTCTGATAATAAAATTAAAACAGCATGGGACATCATCGGCGATGAAATGAGTAAACATAAGGTACATAATAATAATAAATTGGAGCTTAAAAGTGATAATCATGTAATTAACTCCGATACAGTAATTGTAAATACATTTGAGAACTTTTTCAAAAATATTCCAATTACTACAACCAGTTCTCTGAATTCCTCGCCAGCAGAAGTCTATCGTCTTCTAAGGAGCAATGTCTCTGAGTGCAATAAGTTATTTAGGTTTGAACACGTTACCCCATATGACATAGTCAAAACATTTAAATCTTTACAAAATAAGAAAACAGCAGATCTATGGGGGATATCAGTTAAAATAATTCATAACATAATTGATATTATTGCGCCATATCTTGCTTTAATTTTTAATAAATCAGTAGATTCTGGATCTTTTCCAGACCTTATGAAATGTAGTAAGCTAATACCGCTTTTTAAATCGGGAAGCAAAAGTGACCCGAATAACTACAGGCCAATTTCAATTTTGCCAACTCTCAGCAAGATATTCGGAAAAATAATGCTCAACCAACTGCTTTTACACTTTAATTTAAATAAAATCCTACACACTGAGCAGTATGGTTTTACAAAGGGTCGATCAACAACCGATGCAGCCGCAAGGCTGTTACAACACATATTCGATGCATGGGAGAACTCACAGAGTGCCATTGGTATTTTCTGTGATTTGACGTCAAAGGCATTCGAATGCGTTGATCACGAGACACTTTTGCTTAAACTGAGCCACTATGGCATTAAAGATTTTGCACTTAGTCTCATTGCGTCTTATCTCAGTGAACGAGTCCAAAGAGTATGTGTCAATGATGTAAAATCATCCGGATCAGCCTCAGTAATGGGTGTACCCCAGGGTTCTATTCTAGGTCCATTCATGTTTTTGGTCTACATAAATGATTTACCACATTTTGTCCACAATACTTGCGATATTGTACTATTTGCTGATGATACGTCTTTGAATTTTAAAGTCGATAGGATAAAAGACAATTTTGACGATGTAAATAATGCATTATCTCAAGTTTCTGAATGGTTTACGGCAAATAATCTACTTTTAAATACTAAAAAAACAAAGTGTGTTGAGTTTTTATTACCTAACCCGAGAACTGTCAGTAAAAATTTAAAGATAAATAATGAGCCTTTGAAAACTGAGGACTCCAAAGTGTTCTTGGGATTAACCCTGGATTCAAAGCTACAATGGGGCACCCATATAGCAACGCTTGCGGGCAAACTTAGCTCTGCTGTATATGTTATCTTTACATAGTATAAAACAAAATCGATTCCCGCTGTCTGGCCCTCTTTATGTACGCGTAGATCTTTTAAACTACGCAACGGATTTTAATTCAGTTTTCATCAGTAGATAGAGGGATTCGAGAGGAAAGTTTACAGTTATAGTGTTTCCCTAAATTCCTACGGGAACGGGACAAATGTAGGTGAAACCGCAAGGCACAGCTAGTTATTCTAATATAATAAAACGAAATAGTTTTTTTATTTAAATGAGCTAATCTCTAGAACGGCTGGACCGATTTCAACGAAACTTTCTTTTAAAGATAGCTGAGATAATAAGAAATAATGTAGGCTTGCCCATTTCCCACGGGAACGGGAACTCCTCGGGTAAAACCATAGGGCGCTGCAGTTAGTACGTACAAAGTTAAATGAAATCTACTTTACCTTCAGCCAAAAGCGACTAAAGATATTTATTTTACACCTGTACTGGCTAAAGTTGAACTAAAACGATTTTTGTCTTGATGATTATTACTATTCAAAACAAGTGATTAAATAAAAAATGCCATTAGAGCTACCAGAACGGTAAATTTGAAAATTTGGTAGTTTTTCTACATTCAGGAAAAACTAACTAAGTGAACTCCTTACCGGTTATTTTCTTCTTTTTGTTGAAAAAATAGTAAGTTTTTTTCAATTATTAACCTACTTAACATTTCTTGAATAGTTTCTTGTTTATAAAAATTATTATTGTTTAAAAATGGGCATCATTATAACTAATTTTTAAGTCGTTAAAGTTTCAAATGCTTATAACTCAAAAACTTTTCGCTCAAATTTTGGTGCAGATAATCGGTTTTTGCAATAAGGGTACGATATACGCGATAGGGTGTTCAGTACCATTAATCGTTTGAGTTAACAACGCACCTATTCCGCAGTCACTAGCGTCGGTATGGACCTCGAACGGTAGATTGTAGTCAGGACAAGCCAAAATTGGAGCAGAAATTAGGCATTCCTTAAGTTTGTTAAAAGATTCATCAGCTTCTTTAGACCAGACAAAAGGTTTAGCTTTTTTACCTGCAGACGTCAATCGATTCAGTGGTCCTGCGATAGTACTAAAGTTAGGTACAAATCTTCGGTACCAGGAAGCTGTACCTAGGAATCTTTTAACCTCCTTTTTATTCGTGGGAGTTGGGAAATTAAGGATCGCGTCGACTTTTCCGGGATCAACGTGTAATCCTTCGGCGTTGACAATATAACCTAAGTATTTGAGTTCGTTTCTAAAGAAAACCGATTTTGATAAATTAATAGTTAAGTTAGCCATTTGTAATTTTTTATAAACTTTCATTAAAAGTGAGATATGAGTATTGAAATCAGGTGAAACAATTATTATATCGTCCACAAAAACAAATACTGAATTTTCAAACTCGGGACCGTAAAACAAAAGATCGACTAAGCGTTGTTGCGTGGCAGGAGCGTTCGTTAACCCAAAAGGCATGGTAACAAAACGGAAGGTACCCCGACCAGGAACATAAAAAGCAGTTTTGTCTCGATCTTCAGCCGCAATAGGTATTTGCCAGAATGCTTTAGATAAATCAATACTTGACAAATATTTAGCATTTTTGAGATTGTCTAATATTTCAGATACATAAGGTAATTTATAAGCATCTTTCCTAGTAACAGAATTCAATTTCCGACTATCGAGACAAAATCTAAGCTTACCGTCTTTTTTTGGAGTCAAAAGGACTGGTGAAGACCAAGGGCTCTCACAGGCTTCCACAACACCTAACTTTAGCATTTCATCTAATTCCTCACATAGAATACGCTGCTTATCAGGTGACATTCTATAGTATCGTTGTCTGATTGGCGGAGCATCTCCTGTGTCTATGTGATGAGTGATGATATGAGTAACACCTAGACCTTTATTTTCTGATGAAATATCCTCATACTGTTTTATAATATTATCAGCTAATTGTTTTTCAGAACTAGACAAATTACTATAGCTTTGAATGAAAGATTGATGTGAAGCATCAGCCTTAAGGTTGTTATCATCATTGCTACTAGTGGTAATGACACTGCTGACATATTTAGGACAAAGATGAAACTTTCGCCAAAAATCAACGCCTAGAATAAGATTGGGTTTGATTTCGGGTATCACAAATGCTTTTAAAATGTGAAATTGACCTTCGAATTCAACAGGCAAGTTAATGTATCCAATAGATTGTAAACGTTGACCGCCAACCGCAATAACAGAAATACAGTCTTCATTAATCAAAGGTAGACCTAAATTGCCAAGTTTATCTTGAATACCATTACCTAGTATGGTAACACTAGAGCCAGAGTCTAAGAGACCTAAAAGTTTAAAACCATTCACCTGAATCGATGCATGAGGCCTAATATCATGATTGTAGTTTTTGTCGAGAATTGTGTGGATTTTATAAGTTTTAAAATATAAATTAATAGTGTTTAGCCAATCTGTCCATTCTTTTGAGTTAAATTTTGGTTTCACACAATTCTCGGTGATCAGTTTTTTGACTTAGCCTGCTTATTCTTCGCACATTCAGGACAATCAGGAGACTTCACATTCTTACAGCCACAAACAAAACAAAATATTTCACTACGATCAGCTGTGCATTGTCTAGTACTATGCGCATCAGTACGACATCGAATACAATATCGAGGACGTTTGGTAGTAACAGGAGTACTGACAGCATGCACGTAAGGACTATCTGAATTTGTGTTTTTATTGTTAGTATGTTGAGAATGTTGTGGTTTATTGGAATTAGATTTATTGTAGTCATTAGTTGTATTTTTAAATTTGTAGTTATAATTAAATTTTTGTGAAAAATTAGGATTCTGCTTGCTGCTTGAGCTACCAGCATAAGCTAAATCAGGGGCTAAGGTATCAGCTGTAGCTTTAGGTGGTTCTTTAAAATTTGAAAGGCGAGATTGAATGTCCTCGTAATTTCGGCATAAATTTTTTAACTCATCTATAGACTTTATTGATGAAACTGATGCTAAAGTGCTGGCGTAACATGGCCGAATATTATGTAGCAGAATTTCTAATTTCTCATCTTCGGAAGGTTCTTTCGATAGTCGCGAAAAAAGACCAGACATAATCGATAGATAAATAAGAATATTTTCTTTCTCACCCTGAGTACGGGATCTGATTTCTTTGGCAAGTAAATAATCATAATCCGGTCGACTGAAATCTCGCTTTAAAAGAATCGCGAGCTCATCCCAACTACCAACAGTATCTCGGACGCTACGATACCAATGAATCGCGTCGCCTTGAAAAATTTCCGTAGCATTCTTTAAGACTTTCTCCGATTTAATATTTTTAGCGAGACAAAATTCATTAACACGCTGTAGAAATGTTCTAACACAGGTTTTTCCATCAAACTTTATTTTGGAGAATAAATTTGAATTGTTGCCTTCACAAGTGACATTAACATTAAGAGGTGTAGCGGAGACACTGGATGTAGAAGAAGACTCGCTACTAGAGGTTGCTAAAGGGATCTGTCGCTGCTTCTAGAAGTTTGTTGAGTGTGGTTCTGTATTCTTTATAAAGAACAACGCACTCGTCATAATCCTTCTGAAGTTTACCAGTACATGTTATCCGGTGAAGCCGGTGATAAATGTGATTCAACAGGTTTTGTGATCGCAAGAGTGCACTCTTATCAGCAGGTGCAGAAATTGTAGTGCTAACTTTATCAAGTGCTTCCAGCACGCCGTGAAGGTCAGCTGAAGGCTCAAAAGGACTCGTTAAGATATCCTCAGAGGGATATGCGGGACCACATCTTGTAATCTGTTTTCTTAACTCCTGCACAGTAGACGCTGGAGTTTCACCTCTAATAGCGACCTCGTATTCCAGTTCACCTTTTTGTAATGACATGAATTTTATCTCGCAAGACATTTTAAAATAATGAACAACTTATTATTCACAAAAAAAACGAAAACTTAATGAATAAGTGTTTAAATTAAAGAGAAAAACCAAATACTCCGTCTGTTACAAATTAAAAGAATAAATAACGTTTCGGTTGATTTTCTTTAAAAGCGTGAAATAATAAAGCGAAATAAATGAATAAAATAAAATAAATGATTGATTGAATGATTGCAACAAAATAAAAAAAAATCTATTAAAATAAAATCAATAAGCAAGTAATAATTATTGCAACTAATGTGTACGAGTACGATTGTGTAAAATAAATTCACAAAAAAAAAAATTATTTTTTTTTTGCTAACGGTACAAAATTTTTATTTTATTTTTAAGACCAACGCTAAACGCAGATAACAAAACAATTTCCAAGCCACAATAATACCAAATAAAATTATTCCCTAGTAGGGTGTAGCCTAGATCAATATAAGATTGTTGACTTGTCATTAACAAAAAAAAAATACAAAATAACCGTCTTTTAATAAAAAAATTCAGTTAGTAAAACAGTAGGTACGCAACTCGAACACCTTAGTTGCTGGCAACCAAAAAAAAAAAATAATTAACGTTTTACAACTAAAAAACAAGCACACACACCAACTTACGTACCACTACGGACTAGGAAGCAAAATAATGACCATGAACGATGATGCCCCACGTTGGGCGCCAATGTGACGTGGTGGTTATGGTGAAGAACAAAACCCGCCAGTCAACATAAGAATTTATTTTAGCAGTATAGCAGGGTCGTGAGCCGAGAGGCCCGTCATTAATTCACTTCACTAACCGTAGGGGGCGAGTACTCCCCTGGATTTGCCACTGTGTCAATCCAGCTGGTAGTGGCGCGATGGTAGGCCAGGAGCTCGATGAGTGTGCTGGAGGATGCTCGGTGATCACGGCGTTAACGACGTGCCAGGAGAGGGCACGGCGCTCGGAGAACGTGGCACGCAGGAGTGGCGTGACCCGTTACGCACGTGATGCACCCAAGGCCGGGAACAAGGGACCCAGGACCAAGGTCGAGTTCAGAATCAAATCAAAAAAACCTGGAACGCACATTCCAGCTTGTGAGCGAAGCGTTTCCTTTCTATCCATCTGGTTGTGACACGGCAGCAAGCAACGAAGAAGTACTGCACAAGATGGCGGTGCGTAGGTATGTCACAATCAGACGGAATTTACAAAGAAGGAAAGAGTGAAGTTATTACATTTTTAATATACTTAACAACAAAAGAAAAATGATATTAAAGCGCAGAAGGCAATGTCAAGTATCTACTATTTTTATTAAGACAAAAGTTGAACAAACACTAGTGCAATACAATGAATGTAATTAGGTACCTACTATGTAATAAACAAAATTAAGTTTAATTTAAAGCGATAGGATAGTAACAAAAGATCTACTACGAAAATTGTTCAGGCTTACCCGTTTTACCGGGTTTTTTTTCGAGTTGAATTATCCCAAATGAGGAATTGAAGTTACGCCAACGGCACAAACTTAAGGAAGACGTGAAGCGTGTGTCTGCTCTTAAGTCGATTCCCAGACTGCCGGCCACGGCGCGGCGCGTGCGCAGGCAGTGCGCCACCCGAGAATTCCCGAAGACCGCCGAATCGAAGGAACCGTCAGCGGCGAAATGCCGTTGGTTTCGAGCGTAGATTTATAATTTGTTTTTTATAATTTTAGCTAAAACCATGTAAATTGCTACACAATGTTAC
This sequence comes from Hipparchia semele, assembly GCA_933228805.2. Taxonomy (NCBI): domain Eukaryota; kingdom Metazoa; phylum Arthropoda; class Insecta; order Lepidoptera; family Nymphalidae; genus Hipparchia; species Hipparchia semele. Next base: position 12,332,213 of record OW121715.1, on the reverse strand, counting down.
AAGATACAATATCAATTTATATTTGACTAGGGGATGCCCGTGACTTCGACCTCTTCTTCAATTCACAATAGACAGTTTCTAAATGCCCACAGTTTAGTTGGGCACCCCTGCAGCATCAGGATTGAGGAGTTGGAAACCGAAGATTTTATGAGAGCATCTTGCAAAGTTTTTGTGCCGATTAAAAAAAGATTCACGCAAATCGGTTAAGAAATCACGGAGATATCGATACACAGAGGTAGAAAAACACAACTCCTCCTTCTTTTTCGAAAGTCGGTTAAAAAATAGCCTATATAAAGCCCGATAATATCAGCTATCTACCAGTTAAAGTCCCATCAAAATCGTTCCAGCCGTTCCCGATATTAGCGGCAACAAACAAACAGACAGACAGACAAAAATAATGTACGGACTGCAGTGCAGTTCAGTGAAACTATGTGCGTGTTCGGACAGCCATATCTAGTACCTAGTTGACAAATTACATATACCAATGGTAGAGCATAAAAAAAATATACCGGCCGAATTGATAACCTCCTCCTTTTTGGAAGTCGGTTAAAAAAGCTCGACTTTACGGTCCATACTTCCTATTTTGTTTGAATGAAGGATGTCCGCACACAGAAAGATTTACAGTTTCAAACATTATCTCAAGTTCGCAAGATGCTGTAGAGTGTTCACCTCACGCTTCGACGCCCACGCTTCGCTTCGTAGCATGCGAGCTGCACATGTATTATGTAATAATGAAGCTATAAAGGCTTTTAAAATTACATTAGCAGTTTCCAAGACGTTGCTCTCGCCTTGTCTCCTTGGAAATAAGAGCTAAATTAGTTAATATGTAATAACTAATATACTTAATAGCATTATTTTGCTCAAGCGGGATTATTTATTATTTGCCGTACTTAAAACATAACATATTCAAGTTGAAACGCTTAGTTTTGGATTTACGTGCTAAAATACTAATAAAAGAAAGATGACAAACATATAGGTAAGTACCTATTTCGTTTTTACATAAGTATGTATGTAGTATGAAGAACAAACGAAAGGTGAAAAAACATTAACGAAAAATAATAATGGGAAACTAGCTTTTGCTCGCGACTTTATCCGCGTGGAATTCGGAGTTTTTTAAAAATCCAACAAAAAACCTTTGATTTCCCGGAATAAATCCTCCAGGTCCTTAACTATAGGTACAAAAGAATCATTTCAATCCGTTGCTCCGTTGATGCGTGATTGAAGGACAAACCAAAAAACACTATTACATTAATTTTGATATTAGTAAAAACTAGTATTAAGTACCTAGACGTAATTATATGTATATAATATGATCAAACGAACTTGCAAAGTGAAGTTCGATCGATATTATATGAGTACGCTTCATTCGATGAATAATATCGTGCAACGTTACATGCTATAATTATTGTAAAGATCTATCAAGCAAAATATTATAATCCTATTTATTGGGTCGAATCGACACGCATAAACACCTAAGCCTTTGACAGTGAATTCCTTTACATTCGCTTTTCACAGAGTGAAGCGATTTGGTTCATTCACAAAAATAAATCGAAAGGGATTTTCAGAGCAATTTATATTTAAAAGAGGCCTTTGAATGAATGTACAGCAATTGAGTCAACCGGCACCACGTTGCAAATACCTTCCTACTAGTTATTTTCGGATTTAAGGTGCTTTGAAAATATTATGTAAGTACATAATAATGTACTTACATAATATTTATTTGCACACAACAACATTATGTATATACTTCGTTGCATGGATTTAGGTTTAAAATGAAATATTAACTAATAATATATTTAAGTACAATACTTTAATATGCCACTAATATGCATGACAAAATTCAGTTCATATGTCTACGAACTGTATTAAACTTTAAGTTAAGCAGAATTCGAAAATTTTAAAGTATAGTTCGGTAAGTTTATGGTTCGGTTTTGGTAAACCAAACTACTTTATTGAAATAAAGCCCCGAGCTACTTTTAAATTACCTGCAAAAATATGAAAACTCCTCTAGAGTAGTTTGCGAGATTAGCGTGTTCATAACATAAGTAATATCTTGATTGTGATGAAATCATTACTGTTTCCTAAGTTTTGAGAAATGTGTGGACAAACATACATATCTACTTATAAAATTTTGTGTATTTGTTTGGAAGCCGTAATACTATATTTTGAAGTTCCAATAACACATTATATTGAAATGTCGAATTAATGACCTCCTTTTTTGAAGTTGATTCAAGATATATCTGTTTTATTTAAATAGTAGGTAGGTATTCGTTAACCTTTCTTTAGGTAATAGACTACAATACCTTAAACTTATTTTAATCACTAGGTAACTTTCTCGCAGCAGGGTGGAGCAATGTGTCTAAAGTTTTTCAATAATGGCGGAAGGTAAATAGTTAGGGGAGGTCGGCATTCAAACACGTTCAATTTCACCTTCTGCTAAGAATCTATACACACAGTTGACTGCATTATTCAATTAATTGCTGTTCTATGGGTACTACAAAATGTTACCCGGATTAAAAATGGTATATGACGTAATAGTACATTGTTACCTTAGGGATGAAAGTAACTTATTTAGTCCCGAGACGGGGTTTGGCGCCCGAGCGTAGCGAGGGGGCCTATAGTTCGAGGGACTAAATAAGTCTTTATCCCGAGGTAAACACTGTGCTTTTCATTACGAATATAAGGAAAGTCAAAATAAAAATAGAAATTAGCTAAAGAAAATTGAGTGAACTTTATTTTACATAAATCAACAACTTTGGTGAGATATTTATTGTCTTTACTTTATGAATAAAGTCTATCTTTCTTCTTGTCTATGGATGCACTCGGGTATGTCGTGTTTCATTTGAATTCCAATAAAAATGTGACAACTAGTTTTTTTTAATTATTTGACAGCTGTCAGTTGAAAACGATTCTCCCTAGGGCTGAAAAGTATTACTTTCAACCCGCTTCTCAGGCAACTTCAGACCTACTTTCCGTGTATGAGTAATGAAAAGTATATTTTTATTTGTACAAGTAAAAAACCATACATGAGACCATATAGGTAATTACATCTACGAGGCCATGTTTTTCTTCTTTGTCCATTAGCGGACTTAGGTCTCTTTTATTTAGGGACTTCCCCACGCTTCATTCTTTTGCTGCTTGAATCTCTTTGCGACTCTTTTGATGTAGCCTATCCAGTGGTTGAACTGCCAATACTGCACTTCCGGTGCGAGGTCGCTATTCCAGCATCTTGTTTATCAAACGGTCCTACGAGCCCCGCCCGGTGCCCACTGTTAACTTCGTGACTTCTTGAACATCTGATTTTGTTTCAGCACTGTAAAATTTTGATCTTGTGGATTGTGACGTCCACGAAAGCTGGATGACTGACGATTTGTTCGCTGGCACTGGCTGTCGCACTCGATGTGTTTGGCTTGGAATTTAATTAAAAATTAAATTGTTATTAATGTCTTGAACTTTCATTATAAGTTATCCTCAGCTTCTAGAAGACTTTTATTTGTGTGATCAATTTATTAAGAGGCTATAGAATCATTACATTCTGTAAACTAATTATTAATCCGAAAGAAACACCATGTTTTCAGGAAGGAATATTGTTAAAAGGTCGGCAATCCTTTTTAATCCTATCATTGCCGCTCTGCTCTCCTTGGACGCAGGATAAACTCGAAACAAATTATTAGCTTTGTCTTAGCAGTCTTATTGTGTACGCAAGCTCCAAAAGATCCAGAGAAAAGGGGGTTTCGTTTAATTATTTCTGCAAATGTGGAAACTTGGAACGCTTTACCCTTGTCGATTAGCAGGGAACTTCGGCGCGTGTTCTTAGTTGCTTTTATTGCTTTCCAAGTTGCTTAATTTTTGCATCCTCTAAACTTTTGATTTAGAGTGAGTGGAAATTAATTGTTTTATGAAGAGAGTAAATCTTATAGAGAAAAATCGATGTTTTTTTAATCAAGTCGAAAAATAATATTACTGCTAACGCTGACTGAATCTAGACATACCTACCGTCAAAGACCAACTTGTTTTTTATTGTCTTAGGTAATGAATACGAAAGAAACCCCTTCATAAAAATAAAAACTTGATATTATGGTCCAATATTGAATTGATCTTGTACTTTGAGCACCCTTAGCTTGTACTCCGGAGTCTAATAGAAGGAGAGAAGTCTTTATCAAAGAACCTTGGTTTAGTAGCATTGAAATTATGACCCTGAAACTGGGAAAGATTAGATACATCTTTCGTCCCGCTAAACCAAAGAGTTTCCACGGAAATCCACGGTTTTTCAAGACCTAAATATGAGCGGACGAATTCATGAGCATCATCGAATATGAATACATAAAGAGATGCAATTAAAAAAAGGTTTGCTCTTATCGTAACATAACATTAATTCTCCACATGACATCGTGCAATACATCACGTAGCTATTACGGTTGAATGGCCACAATCCACCATAACGCGTGTCTCACGTGATATGAGGCGATTTAGTTACCTAACTCGTAATGCGCGATATTTAACGTGAATGAAAATTTAAGGTGGCGGTATGTTATAAGCGGAAGCGATATTCCATAAGAAAACGCGGGCTAAATCGTAAGCAATTTTAGACCCAAAGTTTCAGAAAATCGATACAATATAAAAATATTATATCGATTATCTGATAATATCATAAACTAGATGGTGTCCGCTAAAGTTTTTTAAAAATCGCGACAGAGAGATGATTACTTGGAATAACTAGTGGTTCGCCCCGAACTGAGACCTCGCGATATCACATAATTCCCAAAAGTTTTAATTATATATTGTAATAATTAACTTTTAACATTAGACGCAATAAAAAAAATAATAGTTGACATAAAACTGTTTTACTGACACAGCGCCATCTATAGTGAAGCATTATAGTGAAGCTATTAGCTTCACAATAATGCTAATAGATGGCGCATTAAAATTAAATAATTTCGTTTCTTTATAACATTTATCTAATTTTAGTATTTGTTGTTCAAGTACAGGATATAACTGAATTTTCAACCAAGTTTCACGTTCTAATATTCAGTAATTCTTGACATATGGCTCAAATTAAAATCTCCACTTTGAAACCCCCCCCATTTGGTCAATTTTTAGGGAAAAATTAAAAAAAATATATTTTTGTACTCTGTTCAAAGTCGTCTTTAAAAAGATATATCGCAAGTCTATGTAGAGCAACAAACAAGATTTTACTTCAAATACGCTTCTATGAGAGCCCCCCTGAAATAAAGCTTTTTATATTTTTTTATACAATGTTCGGCTGAAGGCCATCAGTTTACATATTATATTTAAATTTGAAGTAATTACGTTCAGTAATTCAGAAGTTATAGGGCTCTGACAGACATTTAGACGAACACACTTCTCTGTCTAGTAGGCAAGCGCCCTAGTTGACTCAGAGAACTTCGCTTCGCTCGTTCAAAAAGTTGGCTACAACATCGAGCTATCTCAGTAACTAAAACCAAGATCGATTATACGGTGTTTTTTTACCATTCTGTCTCTAATTTCAATATTTTAGTATTATTATTTTTGGCCCAGGGAAGTGAGGTCCACTTGGCCGGATTTGCACTTATCTGTCTTTCAGAGACTCCGAATTAATTAACATTATTCAAAATAACGGTTCCGTTTTTTTCGGAACCCTAAAAACTCTGAATTCATAAATAATATGTAAATCTATCGCCTACAGCAAAGTGTAGCATAAAACTTATTAAAAGCTTAATTTAGACAACGATAGAAGCAAATGGGAAAATTGGGAAATAGTTGTGTATTGTAATGTACCGAGTCGTAAGTAGTTTCAGAGCTAATGTGAAAGTTTTGCGACTACACCAAGTATGTCTCCATGTGCTCAATTTTAGAAAATTATAAACTTTATTTTGGGTGAGCATCTCCCAGAGAAACTTTGCGGTACACAAGTTTGCACCTAAATAAAACCTGAGAGGGAAACATCTTAAATTATTACGCTCGACGCGCGCTGTTCCGGATTTTTGTTTTTTACATAAAATACTTGTTTCTCAGATAAACTACTGCTACACTTTTAAAATTATTTAAATTGAAACTGAAATAATTTGACTAGTATAACAACTTATCCTACTTTTCAAGTAGACGTTCTGTGCGTGAATGGTCGTATAGTAAGAAAATTATTTTTTGAGAAAACGTCATGATTCTTCTCTATACTGTTTTACGCACAATTACAGCAACCATGCCAACCTCTAGAAGCTCTAGTTAAAGTAGAGCTTCTGAAAGATACCGGAAAAAATATTGCACCCCCTTTTTAAAAATGAATGTTATGTTTTCTGGTTTAAGCTCTATCTCGGTATCTAGTAGACATTGATCAAATTGTAACCACCTCTAATATTAATACGCTTTCAAACTGTCAGTTTTGACCGAATCGATCTAATCGATATAATATGTTTTCGGTGGTTATTAAAACAAATAGCATAAAAATTTATTAAAAATCAATCTAAACACACTGTAACCTCAGCCTTATCAAATTAATCTAGTTTATTGCCTCTCGATTATTTCACTCATTGATTTAGTGCGTTGCGTTAAGTTCAAAAATTTATGTTAACGTGGTCACGCCCTATGCTGTGTTTCATATTTAGGATTCCGTACCCGAAGGATAACTAACGGGGCTCTGTTACTAAGCCTCCACTGTCCGTCCGTCCATCCGCCTGTCTGTCAGCGGGCTGTATCTCATGATAACTAGGTATGTATTTGAAAATTTCAGAGAATGTGTATTTCTGATGCCGCTATAGTTTGTTATATTATTATTATGCTTATAGTTGTTTTTTCTGCGTTTTTTGGTACGGAACTCTTCGTATGCGAGTCGGTCTCACATTTGACTGTTTATTATTTTATTAGGTATACTTAGCTTAATAATCTAAATTTTTACTGTTGCAAAGTACACCAATAATAATTATGTTTAATGCGGCCATAAGTTTATTATTACAATAAAACCTAGTAAGTATCGTAAACGTAGTAACTTCAGGAAAAATTGAATGAAAAGCCGTTGAAATGATGAACCTAGATACCATGTTTTAAGGATGTTTGATGAATTATTAATATAATTATTAATTACGATAGGAAAAAAAATTATAATAAATTTTTAATACTCCGACCGACCAATAATTTTTTTTATACTTAAAGCTCAATTATGGGCATGCTCGCGGCTACTCTTGTATTGCGTGTTCTCTTGTATTACGTAACGCCGTCAGCCATTTATATTTCACATGCAAATATGAACTTTAACTGTCAAATTATACATTCTCATTTTTTTATTGCATTACTGTCATTAAAAGAATTTTAGTATAATATTTATATCATCAACGATCATCATCAGGTCGCGTTAGGTCTGAATCGTCCTTTGGTATTTCTTTCTTTTAGGTATTTATTAATTTAAGAAGCATAAAAAAACTTCAGCAAACTATCTTAAATAAAACTAGCTTATACCCGTGGCTTCGCTCACATTAAGTTTGATTTTTCAAACCCTTATTTTACCCCCTTAGGGGTTGAATTTTCCAAAATTCTTTCTTAGCGGATGCTTACGACATGATATGATATCTGTTCCTATGCCAAAAGCTCGATCCGTCCAGTGATTTAAGCTATAGGTACGTTGATGCTCCATCAGTCAGTCAGTCAGTCAGTCAGTAAGTCATCTTTTGTTATTTAGATAAAGAAGATGAAAATTCTAATAATAAATAAATTTAAAAATCAATTTATTTTATCTACGACCATTTGTAACAATGATAAATTTAACCATAATATAATCATATAATGGATAAAACTCATCCGAGCGGGATGAAAAGCCAAAACCAACTATAACAACCGATACAATAAATGTTAAATGACCGAAATCATATGGTATTTGTAATTAGTTAATGTAACATTATGACATAAGTACCAAAATGTTGAACAAAACCCACCCGCAGCCATTAATAAATATTTAGCCATTTAATTTAAACTAATGCAAATTGCTTCGAACCAAAAACAAAGCGACCATGTTTTGTAGATTATGCTCCCAAATCGTTGACCATCGTATAACATACAAATAACCAATTACATAATGTATTTAACAAAATACCAGTTACCTACGCAATGCATATGTCGGTAATCTAAATGGACAGAACTGATGTATTGACCAGTCAATCAGTAAATAGTAAATCTACTGACATAATATTATAACGCTCAATTGGATGGCCCAGTTCAAGAAGTCCCTAAGTCCATAATGGCCTAGTTCACGAGGTTCATACGTCCACTTTTTCTGTTTTGGAAAAATGAAATGTGAAGAAACCTGTTCTTTTTTTTTACTCGATGACAAGATAGCCCTTGACTGCGATCTCACTTGATGGTAACTGACGATGCAGTCTAAGATGGTAGCGGACTAACTTGGAATGGCTGTGGTAATGTAAATTCAATCCGTACAATCTGTTTCTACACGCCATCGTGCCGAAACGCTAAATCGCTTGGCGGCACCAGACCAAACTAGAGACAATTCAGAAATTATAAACTCTTAAATTGTCCCCGCCAGGAATTGAGCTCGAGATCTCTTAGTTTAACCACAATGCTCACCCAAGAGTTCTCCATAACGTTCTCAAAGGTGTGTGAAGTCTGCCAATTTTCATTAGGTGTGTTCCTACTTCCTGCATGGTGGTCTATAGGTATAGCCTAAAAACCTTCTCTGATAGGATACTTGCAACCAGTAGTGAGCAGTTGATGAGTTTCTGATGATAATAATGATATTAATATGACCATTAAATTGAAGTATAGTGATTAGGATTTTCAATAGCCTCGTACGACTAGGTAAGTAGGTACGTACGTAGAAAATGCTCTAAGGTAGATATTAATACAAAGCCTTTTAATTTGAACTAATGCAAATTGCTTGAAACCAAACCAGAGCGTTCATTTGTAGATTATGCTCCGTAATTGCTAACCACATATGATATAATAATCATACCCCGATTTTCCTTGTTTCACTGCGTTTAATAATAATTTGCATTTTGCTCGCTAATTGAAGCTCTTTGTGAAAATTTTCAGCGCTAACGTCGAATCAGGCAAGTTCTTATTCCTGAGGTGTTTGTAAAATGATAATGTTATATGCATTATGTTACTTCATTTATTTTAATTTTAATACAAGGTATAATCATAATTAGTTAAAGAAAATAGATATTATAGCATTTAAGAAAAATTATATTTAATTAAAAACACAGATAGAAATGGAAAAGATAGTTAATTTGAATACAAGTTTTTTGACGAACTAGATGGCAACCATGACTTATTGTTATGGGTTTTTATGAATGATTACAATAAATTTATTTTAATTTTAAATATTTATTTAATTTTTAATATTAATTGAAAAAAAAAAAAGGATTTCATGTGGGCCAAATTGTTACTCTTATGACAAGTCAAGATTCTATTCGGAAAGGTAATTTTGAACAAACACATTGATAAAATAATTTTGTCAATATCTAGGTAGATAACGATTGGGCTCATTTGACTATAAACTAAACTAAACTAAACCGCTAAACAGTTATTATTTTCACTGTATTAATGCAGCATTACTCAAACTAAATAATATCTACCACAGAAATAGATTCAGCAGTATTTACTTTGTACTATACTCTGATTTCATTTCAAAAGCTGCAGTTATTTAATCAATCATTATAATTCTGAACGTTGGATTGCCTTTCATGCTGATTGCAATTCCATCGATCTTATATTGCATCTATTGACAAGCTAAAGCTGGTGACTTCGTCCCGATATAAGAAGAAGCATTGTGTGACCCAATAGCCCACTCATGGTAAGCAGTAGGTTCCCATCAGTTGGATATTCTATTAAGTTCGACCTTTCAATGGAAAGGTCGACGGTTCAATTTTTACCTTCAAAAACTTATTGCACTATCAGCATAGCTAATATTTTTTTTAATGTCGCTATCATTCGCTATGTTCTTGCAAATTCACGACGGCGCGTGGCTCATAGTTGTGTGTGTGTCGCCGAACCGCTCCCTCCTAGGCTCCTGACAGGCCCGCACACTTACGCAATGTGCATGTACACGACGTAACCACAAGTAAAGCGCCCGTAACTTCGTGAGGTAAACGTACTTAATTTTGTCTTACGATTACTATCTGAACAGTAGTTATGTATTTTATTATTATGATGTAATAGGATATAACATTTTGTAATTGATATTTTGTGACTGACGAGACATCAAAGTCCAAAATTTGAACGCTACTGATTACGATTACAAACTTAGTAAGTATTTAATTACTGATTTACTTATTTAACTTAGTATTATATTTTTTTTCATTGAACTTGTATGGTCTCGTCATAATATTATAATGTACAAAATTCCACTTTATAAAAACGTAATTTTCATGCAGGTTCAAATAGAGCGAAACATGAACCTGATAAGTGAGGCGAGGAAAATATGCCTTGAAAAGGCTACCTACTGAATTCCTAAAATCGGGACGGTGTGGTACATTTTCCTAGAGCATCGTAAAATACATTTTGCATATTTACTGTAGCAGTAATAGGGATTACGTAGGTATCATGTATCTATACCGGGTTTTGTTTGCAGCTCTAGGTTTAATGCATGTGCTCCTCAAAGGATATTTTGAGAAATGCTGTTTCTGCGTCCTAAAGCCTAAGCTGGTGCTGCCTCTATTATTGACGCCTTGAATACGTTGTTCCTTGGAAGTCCATTAGGAAATAGGTTTTGTTACAGTGATTGAGTCAAAAATGTGTTGAAAAAAATTACCTACTGTTTAATGACCTCCTTTCTGTGACAAAAAAAATGACCTTATGTCTAATGCAATGGTCAAAGTTGGATACTATCATACTAACTTCTATCCACGACTTCTTCCGCGGATAGAGGATTATTCAAGTCCTTATTTTTATACCTACAAAACAGTATCGTGACTGATAGACAAAACTTTAATACAGGAGGAAATATTCCTTAAGAAATATAGATGTGTGGGACTTATATTTTTGATTTTCCATCCCTAAAGAGTTGGTTTAAAAATTTATCCACGGGGATGAAGTTGCATGCACCTGACCTCTAACATTAATTTATCATTAAAACTGGACGGGTTGCTGTCATATTTATACGTATTTAGACCTACTTGATTGAAGCCATTTTGGTGCTACAAAATAGTTTCGAGTTAGGTGAGAAGAATAAGTGAGGGTACTAGTTAACAACCTGAAGTTGATACTTTTTGGCTCTTCCTGCGTTTCTATAATATTAGTCCTAGAGACACTCGTATTACAAATGTGCTTCAAATTAAACCTTAATTTAAGCTCTCATTTGTATTGGAACAGCCAGTCCAGTCATAGATTAATTATTTATTATAGAAGTCAGTATACGGGCATACGCTGAATACTTATTATCTTATTTGAATTCGAGCTTATCATCTACATTTCTTTTGCAAAAGAAACAAAAACAACTTAAAATATTTATATTTAACAGCCTTTATGAAATGCATTTTTGTTAAGTAAATGTAAGTATAAAGAGCCATGCTTGCAAACGCATTTCCCTTAGGATCTTTAAACAGTCGACTTGAGTGTATTTAAATTTCAAAATAAACCTATAATGATGTGAATTAAACTTTCTCTTAATTTCGTGCTACAGCTGCGAATTGTGAGGAATATTTTCGTTCAAACAAAGTAACATTTTCATAAAGACCCTTAATAGTCCAAAATAAATACTAGGTACTTTAAAAACTTTGTACAACCGTTAACATCAAAGGATTATCCTTACACCTTCCCTATTAGACTTAAATTTATTCAAATGAAGGTAATGGGGTAATGTAAACCTTCATTTTAATAATTTCTTGTTAGAACGGCGGATGCGAAAACCGTTTCCGCTTAAACAGGGCTAACCTGTGGCATTTGATTACCAAATTCTGACCCTTGTTATGCTGATTGGAGTGTGTAAGTTTTAATCGATTCGTGTTTAATTAAAACGAACTAAGAACGAGCGCCTATTAATTTGTACATTTTGTGTAACAGAACCCAAAGTTAATAAATTATTCTGCCATTTTCACATGTACATTTTGTTTGCAACAATATATTTTTTTTTATTTTCACACGTACATTTTGTTTGCAACAATATATCAAATATTACAAAAATAAAAATACGACAGCCAATTTCAATTGACACATAATTACTGCACATCATTTGACATAATTCTCGTTATCAGCACCCTAAAAGAATCAGCTCCATTTTTAGAAGGAAAAGAAAGTTGCAGCCGATGTTGGCTGTCATCTTTAGTTTGCAAATGAATAAACTTTTTATAATCCGCTTCATTTTTATCGCAAATGATAATTTTAAAGTGGATATTGAATAATATCAACTTTCATAGTTGGCAACACTCAGTCACTATGAACGTTTCGAGACCGCTTGATAAGCAGGAAGCATTTGAACCTCACATAGCTACGGTAGAGAGCTTATTAGTATTGGCTTTAGACTCTCAGGTGATGTGAGCCCTGCTTTAATTATAAGTATAAGAAAACTACGGGAAAAGCTCATGTTCTGCATAGAAACAAACTATAATAATAGTATTAGTTTGTAAAGATTTCGATTATGCATACTATACTTTATTTTCTTCTTGTTGTTCAGTACACAGCTTCGTAATGCTGCAAACCATTCATATTAATACGAGTATAAATATATGAATTGCGAACATTTCCAAAACCAATGAAAACACCCTCGTAAAATGGGATGGGAATGTATTAACGCCTGCCTTTCTGTCTGTATGAAACAAAATAACGCTTTATGCGGATTGGCGCCAGGCCAGGCTCTGAGCCTTGTATCAGACAAAATCGTACTTACACGCAAATGTGGACCAATTCATAAGACTTTAGCGAGTTATAAAAACGATTTTGATTATTTATTTCATGAAGGCCAACTTTTTGGTCTTATGACTCACAGGTTCGCAATTTACAGATTTCTTGTGGTACCCAACTTTGGTTTGGTTTGATTTGGAAATTATTTTGCTGTGAATAGCTGGCAAAATAGAATGCGCTGTCATAATAATAATTTATTTATTCACCAAAATGCAGGTGATGTAATAGGGAAAATCGAGCCTCATGTATAAATGATGTCTATTAGCCTCGTGTAGCGGGCAAAATTAATTGTATATGTTTATATATACCTTCTATTAGACAGGAACTGAGATAATGTATCAAGGAAGCGAGTCAGATTTCCTTAAGAACTGCTTAAGCTTTGTCATTAATAGATGAAACAAACAATGGTTTAATTAATATGGACAAGACCTTGAATGGCACTACAGCGGTGAAAAAAGAGAAAAGAAGAGTAAGAGAGAGAAAACGTAGAGGGTATGCAAGAGGAAATGCAATGCTAATTTTCCCTCCTCAAATGAAAAAAAAAAAGATGTAGAAATTGGGCCTTCATATTCGCCTATGCACACAAGCACTGCACGCTAAGCTTTTAAATTAATTCCATAACTTTTTATTGAATAATGTCATTTTAAGCCAAGCTTTATAGCTCGCCAGTTTATTTTTTCAAAAGAATATTACCCAAGCTGAACTTGACTTATACTCTCCTCTCCCCTCCAAATAAGCAAAAAGCTTGTGCTAGGAGTGGGTACGACAATAGTGCAACGGGTGGGGTTCGAACCTGCGACCTTTCAGTTTTCAGCCCACAACTTTAACCGTTGGGTTATTGAGGCTTCAATTTTAAGTTTATTTTAATTTATTTTAGCCCTCTGCAGGTTATATTTTGTACCACTCCCGAAAACTACAAAACTAATGCGGTCCTAATTTGAGAGCTTGCTAGTCAGAGATATATTTTTTCGGGTGCCTTGTACGGCAAGTTGTACTTTCCACGCAAATAGTGCCGTACTGTTTGTTTATTGAATAAAGCTACGGAATTTGGTGCATTGTGGGGTGTTAAATTTTTCTTTAAACTACCGACTAGAACTCTTCTAAATGTAGCTATTGCATAATTTTTGGGCAACAAAATATCCCTGCGTACCTACTATTTTTGTATCTTTTTATTTTAAGGCCATAGTGCACATTTTATAGGAAATCAAAGTGTTCCTACGGGAAATTCGAAAAATTAAATACAGATAGAATTAGAATTAGATTAGAATATACAGAAAAACAACTAAAATGCGTAGAACGATCAAAATCGTTTAAAAAAACTAGCCACATGCAAAAAAAATTGTGATGCACATTTGTGATCAACGAGCTTGAATTTAGTGCAATGAGCTGTATTGCGTCGCAGTGATTTGACATATTATTTTTCTGCCGATGCGATGTTCATGAATATTGTGCATGTGGGGACCTCAAAATTTGTCAGACTATAATATTATTTCTTGCTTATCTATACGTCTAGCGCGGTATGGCGACTCTTTGAAGGCTTATAATATGATTATCTTATAAAATAATAATATGTAACTAGCTGATGCCCACGGTTTAGTTTTTAAAAATGGCGTGGGAATTCTTTAATTTTCTGGAATAAAAACTAGCCTATTTTTAACCGACTTCCAAAAAGGAGGAGGTTATCAATTCGGCCGGTATATATTTTTTTTTTTCTATGTATGCCCGCCGATTACTCCGGGGTTTCTGGACCGATTCACGCGATTTTTTTTTTAATCGACAGAGGAAGCTCGCGAAATGGTCCCATAAAAATTTTTACCTTCAACTCTTCAAGCCTGATGCTGCAGAGGTACTTTCCCCCTAAATAATGGGGTTTTAGGAACTGTCATTTACGAATTGGTATGCTTGGCCTAAGCATATACTGGATCTTAGAGCTTCAGGTCCTACTCCTCAATCCTGATGCTGCAGGGTACTGCCCACCTAAACTATGAGGTTTTAGGAACTTTCGCTTGCGAATTGATATTATTGGTATTAAGCATAGCCTACATCATAGAGCTCAAGATCCTAGCTCTTCAATCCTGATGCTGCAGGGTACTGCCCACCTAAACTGTGAGAACTTAGGAACTTTCGCTTGCGAATTGATATTTTTAGTATTAAGCATAGTCTACATCGTGGAGCTCAAGGTCCTAGCTCTTCACTCCTGATGCTGCAGGGTACTGCCTACCTAAACTGTGAGGATTTAGGGACTTTCGCTTGCGAATTGATATTGTTAGTATTAAGCATAGGCTACATCGTGGAGCTCAAGGTCTTAGCTCTTCAATACTGATGCTGCAGGGGTACTGCCTACCTAATCTGTGAGGATTTAGGAACTGTCGCTTACGAATTGATATTGTTGGTACCAAGCATATACTACATATAAAATTCAAGGTTCTAGCTCCTTAATCCTGATGCTGCAGGGTTGGAGGGATTACGAACTGTCGCTTTCGAATTGATATTGTTGGTACCAAGCATGGACTACATCATGGACCTCCTGGTCCTAGCTCATTAGAAATTGTGTGTTGTTAATAAGTACTGTAGGTACCAAGTATAGACTACTTTAGTACCGTAGCGTGGGAGGGAGGGGAGAAAGAGAGCAGGAACAAGCTACACTAAAAAGCTTAAAATAAAAATTCTTTTCAAAAAACCGACTTCAAACGCCACTACAAAGTATAAAAATAATTTTATTTTGTACACGTTTGTTGAAGTCGGGTGGGCTTAACTAGAAACGATGAAATCGATGCGCGACGCTTACCTTATGGTGACATATAAGAGACACGCTTATTGAAATTGGGTGAGCATCGCGTATCGGTTTCATCGTTTCTATTTAAGCCGCCCGACTTCAACAAACGTGTACAAAATAAAATTATTTTTATACTTTGTAGTGGCGTGTGAAGTCGGTTTTTTGAAAAGAATTTTTATTACTCTCCAGGTTCTCAACTATACCCATGCAAAAAATCATGTCGATCCGTAGCTTTGTTGTGACATTATTGAAAGACAACCCAACAAACAAAGACACTTTCGCTTATCCAATTATACCTAAGTCTACCCTAAAAGAGTTGCCCTGTTTGTATCCCTCCTCTCACAATATGACCTCCATAAGATGTGAGCACATCTTATCAATCTATATATTTCATATTTGCCAACATTGGCTTACGCCCAGACAATGTACGCTGCAGTCTTTATGTGAAGTCATCCCTTTTTCAATCTACTGAGACTTGTTTTACCTATCAGGGGAAGTAATTGGAAATTTTCACTGGAGTCAGCTAAAAACTGTTCGATTTTCCCCGATTTTGTTATAAAAGTGGTGCTTTAATTTCCGGAGTGAATTCAAAGTGTTCAAAAATTTCAATTTTGGCGTCACAGACTTTGAGGATATTTCGAATTAAGTTGTAATACCTACCAATACCGCTACATTGTGGACGTGCCTAGGAAAAATACGTAAATATGTAAATAATATAGCAAAGGAATTTTGTTTTTCCTTGAGATACTCTATGCAACTCCTCAAATAAAAGCCTGCTTCTAACCAATACATGAAACCTCTGTTGCACGATAACACTTGACCGCTATACCGATATTCGAGTACCCGAATGTCTACCCAAATCAAGGCACCCAACACGTTATTCCCACTGGCGATATATTTTACTTATATTCCGAATAGTTTGAACTATAAATAAACTTGCCCAAAGACAGGCGTCGGATCGAACTAAAAGATTTTTTCAAATAAATGGCGATTACAACCGTAACGTATAGTCACTACGTTAAGTATATCACAAAATTAAATCTATTATACCCATCCCCACTATACTAAATAAATGCAAAGGTGTGTTTGTTTGTTTGTCATTTAATTACGCCGCAAAAAAGAAACGGATCAACGTGATTTTTTGCATGGGTATAGTTGAGGGCCTGGAGAGTGACATAGGCTATCTTTAATCCCGGAAAATAAAAGAGTTCCCGCGGGATTTTAAAAACTAAATCCATGTGGACGAAGTCGCAATCATCAGCTAGTTTTGAATAAGACGTTTTACAGCACACGAAAATGTATTACCTAATGCATTAAGGTTTCAAAGTGTGAGACATATCAACAAATGTATGTGTATTCAGTACATTACAGCCAGAATAACCAAACAGAGCTTTTAAAGTATTGAATTAATAACACAAAATGAGGTAATTTATGTCACAAATAAACATTAGGTTATTAGGTAGGCATGTGTGGATTCCATGAAATAGTTTCGCCAACGAGACATCGGTTCACCGAAAACATTCGAATATTATAAATTTATTTTATAAATTCAAATATTTTCAACCTAGCGACGCGTCGATTTGTTATTCCACGACCAAAATGTATAAAATATTCAGAACGAGCTTCTACAACAAACATTAGTGACCGGTAAAACGAAAAGCGACAGAATTCATACGAGCTTTCGTATCACGTACGTACTGTTTGTCTAGCCTACTTGCCAATTTGTGACTGTTTGTCGTGTTTACGACTTAATTAGACCCGACGCTTAAGATGCAAGGTATAAAACGTTTTTGCCAAAACTTTACGTCATTGTGCTATCCTATTAATTAATCCTGTTTTATCTCTATGTGTAAAAATGAATCGCTGAATGTATTGCTAAGCGCAAGTCTCGAGAACAGCTGAACCGATTTCGATAATTCTTTTTTTATAATATTCCTTGAAGTACGAGAGACAAAGGAGACGGTCCAGAACTGTATGAAGCGTGGACCTGGTCTTGTACCAGTAATAAAATAAAATAAAATATTAAAGCATTTTTGATCGATCAAATCTACGAACTCATCTTAATTTCAATGGAAATATTATTTATTTTCTACACGTAAGGCCGTTAGCTGTCAAAATATCAAGAGGTCATTGATCTGCATTTGAAAAAGATAATTATTGTTCTTTGTGAATTACATATTGGAAACCTACCTATTATTTTATGATATGATCATCGCCAGAGAAAATCCACAAGAAACATAAAAAAAAGCATTCACGAGTTCACAACACCACGACAAATGTGACGACAAAAAATATCACGTCACTTGTCAGATAACTCAGAAATGACATTTGACAGATCCGATCCGAAAAGAAGAGATTTTTTGCACAGAAGATAGAGGGTCGTGCATCGAAACAAATATCGGATCGGATAATGAAGAATGCTGTTAAGTTATCGCGGCAGCGCGTTTTCTCAACTGTAAAAATTTCCACCGATCGTAACGAACAATATAACATAAGTGTTCCAACTTGCTCCCAGTTTTCCACTTCGACAAATTGAAACGGCAAAGCGCATTCTGACGTATTTGCGACACGGATGTGGAAAAATATATTTGTTCGGGATTTGTGTTGTACAAGGACGTTGTACGGCTGCGTGAGAAACTTTTGCGAAGTTTCAAATGAGGCTTTATGCGCTTGCATGGGCGAACAAACTGCCGAGTTAAAGTTTTATTAAAATAAATACGTACCTACTTTGATGAGATTTTTCAGTTTAGTAACCAAGAAAAGTACTAGTACTCCTCCACTTTTATGGGATTAGTTACTATGCATATTAATATTTTCTTGACATTATTTCGTCTACGTTTATTGGTTTCGGTAGACTCCCTGCTGCTACATTTCTACTATATTCCCAAAACTCGTCAAAAAATGTGAAAATTAGATCTAACGATGGAAAATCGAATATGCAAGTTTAAATATTATAACTATGGGAGACTTCAAATAAGGAAATGAATGCTAAATAAACAGGCTATCGGATCTATTTCCGGCCAAGCCAACATTTTTGTTCTTTTCTATCGAAACCAGATAAATTTTCGTGGACCACCACTTAAACTGAACCCCCATTTTTTCACGCCAATGTGGACACCCGTCGAGTCTCCCGTAAGTGAGAGTGAGAGTGGTCCAGGTGGACCCTTGGGGGTCCATCTGGACCACTTTGAGAATTACTGGTCTAACATGTATTACATTATATTATTTAAGTTAACTCCAAGTCACAATTCCACATTAGACAAGACCCAAATTCGCGTATATAAATTTTATCGCACTGCACTAAGACACTAAATCTTCCAATTTAGGTGCATCCAAGATTGCGCGCAATTGCATTAGAGCGGTGACCAGAACATAAATTGTATCACTCGATCTCCAGACCGCGATTTATCTAGTCCATTCTGTGCAGCGCGCGGCACAACTCGCCGTCTTGAATAAAATTGAAATCTATTTCAACCGCTTTCTACTCGTGGATTCCTATATAGAGATCGATAAATACAGGATACTTATTGATTTCAGTTTTTTTTATTCTCATTTATTAGTACTAACTAATTAGAGTTAGTTACTCTCGTAGGTATAGAATCAAACTAAATTATATTTAAATTACTTCTAACTAGTTATTAAGTCTACCTCTTAAATTAATTATTTCTATTTATACCACTTAATAAATCACTAATATATGTATAAACTATTGACTTTGGTTACTTTAAAATACATCATGATCATCACCAAGTCATCAAGCCATCGCCAGCCCCGTACTGGACAAGGGTCCAGAATGAAAACGGTTTATACTTCATAGTCTACAACGGTAGAGATGAACAATTGTGGCAGTTTACATACTGTGGTGGTATGTAACACCATACTTCTTAGCAAGAAAATCATGCTATAATGCATGCATAAAAATTGCTAATCATGAACTTCCACAAAGTAAAGCCTGATTCTATCATACTTCTTCATTGTAGGAAGCATTCTGTAAAATAGGTATCTCACACATGTCTCTATTAAATCACACGCTACGTCTATAAAATCCGTGTCGTAATGGACTGGACATAGAGGTTAAAAACTGCAGTACACATTCTGCCGAATGCATTCGGGAAGTCCTGGCTACACTAGCCAGGACTAGTAGTTTACGCTGTTCATTAAAATAAGATACTTATATGAAACCCACTCAAGACAAGCAGTGCTGGTCACACGCGGAAAATAGTCCTATACGTGTTCGCCAAGTGCGTTGAGCCAATGTGTACTAGGTTGCATGAACGTCATGCACGAAATCCGTTTTTACCCTAAAAATCTGGAAACGGCACGTTCCAGTCATATACATGGAATATAGAAATTTTTATTGGTTTTACGACTCTAACATATAAAACTTTTTGAACTAACTATAATATGCGTAGGATTTTATGTTTGTAGTAAAGTTGAAAGTCTGAATTTCATACTGGATACTTTAAGTTTTATTGGAATTCTGCTCTAACGTTTAGCTCTACCAAGTTAAGCTTTACTTGTCAGATTAAAACTTAGTTGCATGGTAATATTTTTTTCGGACTCTCATTTTGAATAGAAATCGTCCAGTTACTTATTTTAAATGAAAACTCACATAATAGCTTCTTCCAATTTCAATTTTAATACATGTAACACTACCATTCGTAATGTCGCAAGTTAAAATAGATGGCGCTAGCTGTAGGTTGGCAAGCGACGTTTATTCCGTTACTACCTTTCATAAGACGCTGCTATAGCGAATGCTTTTCTTCCAGGCACTTCAATTTTATTCATTTGTGTGGATAAATAATAAAACCCTCAGCTGATCGGCCTGTTTACCGACCATATTGTAAAAAAGTCGTAACTCTTCATAAACTTGTTTTTATATCGAGGTGAAGGTGGTATAAAGATGACAGGGTACTTGATAGCGAAAAATAAGGAATCCGACCCAGAAAAGGGTCATTACTAAGGGCCTTCAAGCGTAAAATGAAGCGATAAAGGGGAAGAATGAAGAATCTCCATGATTATATTGTGTTTACTTTTTCTAAAAGCTAACGCCAGATTCTTTTAGCTTGAATTAATTTGTTTTGAAAGTTACATTAAATTACTTTGAAACCTGTCTTAAAGCCGATAGTCAGTCAATCAGTCAGTCACTTTTTCCTTATATATATTCAGATGACTAGCTTTTTCCCGAGATTTCATCCGCGTGAATTGTTAATAAATACCACTCTGATTTCTTGGGATAAAAATTTCTAATAAATTTTTCTCTATAGATATTTAAATATATCCATGCAAAAAATCAATTCAATTCATTGTTGCATGATAGAATGATAAACCAATGAACATGCACACTTTCGCAAAATATAATTTTAGTACAAGTATGAAGTCTGACTTATAAATTTTATTCATGGGATAGTCACTAACCATAAAACGCGCTTGAATAATTTGACAATTTGATTGACTCTTGAACGAATTAACCACTGAATTTCACGTTAACCCTTGTTAATAATAACATGAACGTGGATATTATTAGATAAGCATAAATTAAGTTAGAGTCACTATGAAATAGACTGATGACAAAATTAAATAATTCTCGGTAACATTTATACTAATAATAATTATGATAAATGCAAACATGTATCTTGTACCTATATGACGTCATTAAAGTAAAGTAAGTAAAGAAAGTATGTGCTTGTTGGTTTGCCCTTCAATCACGCAGCAACGGAGCAATATATCGACGTGATTTTTTTTGCATGGATATAGTTGAAGACTTAGAGAGTGATATAGGTCATCTTTTACCCTGGAAAAACAGAGGGACTCCCGAGATTTCTAGAAATCTAGCTCAACACAGTCGAAGTCAGATGCAATATCTAAAGAAAAGTTTCAAGAACCTACATTTATAGTAGACTCATCTCGGTATAATTTGCTTCCAGTAAGCGATGGTATCAAAGGGACAAAAGAGCTAAGTTAAACTTCTTCGAAATAAATGCTATGTGCTATTTTGTATTTTCAAAAATTCTCTTTTATTTGGTAACTTGGAAACTTATCTACTATTATATCTCTAGAACTCGATGCAAGCCAAGATGAAAACACTTAAATGTTTGAAAGAATTTTACGACTCCGCGTACTCGTATACAGTGAATTCTGAAAGTATCTGTAATAAAGTTAACGCCACACTCATATCTCGAAACGTTATCTTTCAAAATATGGATTGGCTCGTAAAATTGAAGATTTTAACGGCGTTCAGCGATGCCAACGCCACTGCATAAAATAATATGACTGAAGTTGAATAAGCTATGGCAAATAACATTTATAATTTTTAAAAAGTTGGCCATGTATGAACATGACTAATATTTCCCTTCCTCCTCCAAACTAACGTAAAACTTGAGCTGGGAATTGGTACGGCATTTTAGATTTGAGTCTGTGACTGTTTAATATTATTATTAGGTAAGTTATATATGAGATTAAAATAAGGCGCAGAAAAAACATAACGTCGTCGTGATAGGCGTTACACTGATACACATACACAAGCACATGCACGCAAGGACGCACACACATATCCACAACATACTAAGGGTGCGAATCTCGTCGCAATGGTTTCGATATTTCTGGTCATGTAAGTAGGTACCATATATATTATTTTTCATTTACAGATAAACAAAACAATACCCAATATATAAAAATATTTTACAATTTATGTCTGCATTTAAATATGTAAAGAAGCTTTTGAATATCTAAAGATAACTTTAATTAATTGGTACCTACAATAATTATTATAGATTTATCAATAGGTAATTAATTAAAAGAGTTTTTCTTTACATTAAAGTTCTAAGCGCTACATTTTTAAGATAAAAGCAACTTACGAACAAGCAAGATTATATGCAAATCAGTTAATAAAAGGGAATATCCAGTTGAAAGATATACAAAGGGGTCTTAAGCTACATATAAAAAGAACATAATCTTGACAATCCTTCATTCCTTTCCTTTATTGCTTCATTTTACGCTCGAAATCCCTTATGCATTGTTTCTTCTGCTTGGGGTCAAGGTTGGCATATATTTTTACATTTTTATTTTACTTTTCGAGTATATCTTATTAGTACTTACTTGTCCTTATGCTTATCGTTACTCTACTACCTAGCTTAAGATATAATTAACTAGCTTTATCAAAGTCCATGTGGAGTTGGGTTTTTGAAAACCCCACGGGAACTCTGCTTTTCCGAGATAAAAGGCCTTTAATAGCCTTTGTCACTTTTCAATTATAATCACGTTGATTTGTTGTTCAATTTCTTTCTTATCGAAGGACAAACAAGCAAACAAATATTAGTATTAATCTTAGGGTGATTGACTTGAGCGGTCTGCAATTAAACATAAACTGCCGCTTTTCATAGCGTCTGTTGAGACTGACAGTTCTTCTTCAGACACTGTGACTGTTAGAAGAGTTACCCTCAAAATATTCACTAATAAGGTTTTCCATAATTTACTTACTAATTAATAAGCTTAAACTCTTCCAAATTTCTTAAACAATCCCAAGAAAGAGGTCCTTTAAAGAGGGACAATCGGTTGTTGAAGTTCGTTTAACGTGGACAAACTCTCGAGGAAGTCACTACCGTTAAACTTTATATTAAGTTAAACTTTAGCTTTCTTTAAGCTAAGGTAGATTTCGTATCTTGGATAACAAAGTGAAATAAAATACTGTAATTACTCAAAGATCTAACCAGTAAGTATAACTTAAGTAGACTTTTATATTATACGATTGTGAAAATCGGCAATAGACATAATGAGCACTGCATATCTATCAATACCTATATCCAGAAGTTCAGCAATACGTCTATCACTTGATAAAGAATATGAGAATTATATCGTCTATGGAACATTAAAGTGTTTCTCGAATAAGCTAATAGGTTAGTTCTTCTCTGTAATATCTCCTCTACAATAAAAGTAAGTTAGACGTCAGTACAGGCACAATCTAAACCAGAAGAACCGTAAAACAAAAATACACTTGGAGCATAAGGAAAGAAATCATCAAAATATTTCAAAACTATAAAGTTTTTTTTTATTCGATGACAAGTCAGTCCTTGACTGCGATCTCACCTGATGGTAAGTGACGATGCAGTCTAAGATGGTAGCGGGCTAACTTGGAAGGGGTATGGCAGTGTACCATGACGCATGAACGACGCATGACGCAGATGCATGAACAAAAGGTTCATGTCAACGAAATGAAAATATTGAGGTGGGCAGGAGGTGTGACTTGGCTCGATAAAATTCGTAATGAGTACATACGAGGAAGTTTTAAAGTCGCACCAATTAAATCACTGAGAACCGCCTGAGATGGTGCGGACATATAAAAAGACAGCGATCACGTAGTACCGCAGTACAGATTGCGCTAAACCTACCAGAAGGAAAAAGAAGTAGGGGCCGCCCGCCTTTAGCATGCCCAATTGCCTGAACCGACAACCCAAGATCGAACGACTTGGCGCAAAAAAGTGAGGAGACCCGACCCCAAATAACGGGAAAAAGGAAAGGACAAGGAGGATTAAGTTTACCATGATGTTGGCAACATAACCTTAAACCTATGTAAAGACTATGGTCATAAATTAAGTGTATGGGTCATAAACGCTTGAGCTCTACCTTATGTATGAGGGACCTGAACTGCGTTGTGAATTATTTAATCGGTAGGATCAAACAACTTGCGACGTAAAGAACTTTACTGTAGAATGTTCCAATATACTCGTATATGTAGGTAAATCTATGTTAAATATTTAAATAGTTTTAACAATAATTTCCAGAACGTGTTTGTGTATCACCAAACACCTTTTGACGATCCTAGAGAAAATTCTTGAAATAAAAAATCCCACGAGATTTTTATAAAAGACTATTAATTTATTTCAACCAAAATCTACGACAAAAAGTCGTGGGCATCACATAGGACATAATTAATCTATACTATTATAATAAAGAGAGAGCGCGAATTTTGTGAGTTTGTATGTATGTCCGGAGCAAACTTTGGAACCACCGCACCTACTTCTAAAATTCTTTCACCATTTCAAAGGTACATTATTCCAGATGGTTATAGGCTATATATTATGCACATAAATGTATTATGGCTAGATATTATGTGCAAATTTGTTAAAGAAGTCGGAAAAATTTTTGACTCTCAAACGTCTTCAAGGTGTGCGCTGGGTCATATACTGTTATTGGATGAAAATGATGTATGGGTGAATTGTTTCTCTTAAAAAGTTCTAAAAAAAAGTCCGCGATAGCATATGTCTAGCTTCTAAGGATAACTTACAGTAACCATTTCTATCTTTCAAATTTTGATTAAAAATAATGAATTATTTTCGACCTTCCTTAACCGATGTGATGTCAATCTATATCTAAATAAATATGTTTATTATCGTAAGTGTTTAATTTAGAACATATTTGCCCTTTAAACTATACAATTTAAATAAATATCTTAGGAGTTATCGGAAAATTAATATTTCCGCGCGACAAAATAATAAAATGGTGCCGGCCGGCGCGGGCGGTGCACGGTGGCGGGTTTCGGCGCGGGAGATTCCTATGATTCCTGTGGTGATCTTATTTACAATCGTCTCCTATTAGAAGCTCTGTGCGATCAGTCCCGTAAAAACAAATATTTAAATTTTCAACCCGGACGAAGTCGGCGCGGGCTTCTAGTTATTAGATATACTTAAATGCGACATCTCAACTTATCTCAAGGGTTAAAATATTAGGTACACTTAACATTAAAACCTAAATGAAATCTTGTTATTGAATTTAACTTTTCAACATTTAAATGAAACTTAAATTCTCTTTGGCTGTAGAATTGTAGATTGATTTCAGAATCAATGAAATTGTATTTCCTTTCAGAATTTTTATAATGAATGGACACACTTCCAAATAAAGTGATGGATACATAAAATAATTTTAAAATTTATTTGCTACGGCTGTGCAACCAATGAAAATTTTTATATTCCATGTATATGTCTGGGACGTGCCATATTCCGGGTTAAAACGGATTTACGAGCGTAGCCCTCGAATTGCTGACGAAATATGAAACAATATTCATAAATCCATGCCTACGATATTATCACTGATTCTTCACCTCATTCACCATTCATCGTCGCTCACTACGATGCGATGAAAAGAGTCTAGACCAGTGATTTCCAAAGTGATCAAGGCCCACCCCCAAAGGTCCACGAGAGACTCAACGGGGGTCTACGTTGGCGTGACTAAAAAAGTTGGGGGTCACATGTTGTAAGTGGTGGCTCACGATTTACCTGGTTTACCAAACATTGATCATTTTCTATCAATCCATCAAGTACGGGATGTACTTGATGGATTGACAGAAATTATAATACGGATAATGGTGGAAATGGGGCAGAAATTTCTTTGGAGCTTTACATCTTTTTTGAAATGCTGAAGATTTTACATTTTCTGATTTGATGACTACGAAAGAAATTAGGTCAAAAATAATAGAAAATTTTAGATAACTGTGATAAGTTATATGCACCCAACTAATTATTATCATTTGACGTGAGATGCACAAGTTTAGTAGCGAATGACAGTTTTGTGATCAAGGATAATATAAATGATCCACTATTATGAGGCGGGTGCGAGGCGTTTGAGAAATAACCCTTTGGGTGCAGCTGCAAGCGCTGAGCTGGCAAATGTAATGTGGAGCCTCACTGACCTTTATTTATTCCAGCACTTAGTATTATTTATCTAATCATTATATTTATGAAAAAAACTTATAAAGCCTAGCTCGATACTACTGCGAAACTTTAAATACTACATAGATTATTAAATATCTCTTCGTTCAGACTTTTTTTTTTCATATATCATTATTCAAAAATTAAAAACTAAATATATAAAAATATCATCTAAACCACCGGAATGAGGAAATGTACCCTGAACGCTGGCTGCATTACCCTGCTGTATCTCTGACCAAACTTATAATATGCTGACCAAGGTAACTACCAGCCCTCCGGGCACTTGCAGACTCTACGAGTGGCAGTTTCAGTACCAGTGCGTTCTTTTTTAAGGATCTGTCATCTCGTCAGATAACGCGATGCTTAAAAAAGAATTTCCATCCTCGCCCAGGCTTTCAACACCAAAGAGCACAAATATAATGAAACTTCACACTATGTGTTCATACTTGCGCCACTTACTTGACCCTTTCTATCTTAGTAGAACAACATTTACCTTAAGGACCCAAGCACCTGTACGTTAGGAACCTCCTCATGGATTTTTTAACACAATCGCATGACAGATTGGCTGAAGGCTTGCCTTGTCTTTTATTGCTTCATCTAATCACCAATAAACCAGGGCATCTTTAAGAAATCCACATTTTGTAGCGATAGGATGTTCTTGTATACATCCTTTCTATATTTAAGTTTAGTTTTTAAGGTCATAATGTATAGAATAAATAAATAAATAATACGCAGCAGTGTAAAATAAAATTTGGTTAGACGAACATAACAACCGTGTGTCGTTTTAGCTATTGCGCCGCAGTTGGATGGTGTTTAGAATTCTTGCTAATGTAAAACAACATTTTGTTCTTTTTGTTTGTTCTTGGGAACTGGGAAATTTTTGTAGGTTACTTACCAACCTAACAACTCACAAACTTTTCACGTTTGTGTTACTATTTTGTAAATCTAGCAGACAATTACACCAAAGCCTTAAAAGCTTTTCAAAGGAGTTTATCTGGAAAATGCCCTATGCAACTGAGTTGACTACTCCTTCGTAATCATACAGAAGAGGATCTTTTTCTTCTTTATCAACCGATAGATGTCCATGGCATGAAATGGATCTTGCATGGATTTCCACAGGCCTCGGTCTTGTGAATCCTGTATTGAGTGCCTCCTTGCGACTTGTCTGATATCGCCAATACTGTACGCTTCCCGGTGTAAGGTCGTGCCTGTCAAATGTTGAGTGAAGAGCAGTTCCAATATTATTCTTCAACAGGACAGAGACAGTCAAGTATGCAGTGACAGAGAAAAAAGAGGGAAAAGAGGTGTTCCGGCTTAGGCCAAAGCCAGTCCACTGCTCCCGCGCCCGCGCAGCGTCCCGCGTCGCGGGCGCGGGAGCAGTGGAGACGGACGCGTGGGGTCTTCGAGATATTCATACACCTTTCTTCGTCCATCTAGTCTCGACATTAAAAGCATCACCATATCCACGGTTTTTTTCTTTATTAAGAGATAAAAACAAGAGGAATCATGTGGGATTTTCAAAGACCTAACTCCATTCGGAAGAAGTCGCAGGTAAAAGCTAGTTGATTATTTATTTAAAATTATAAACTCATATAGAAAAATTAGTCTTTTATTACTAACGCTTAGTATTTAAAACCAACGCCACGATTTGAGAAACTCCTCCGTTTTTCCATCGGTCGAAAATTCATGTTAATTACACTGCAAAGTGTAAATAAATTGAAACAATAGATTAGTATTACATAGTAAAGAATCCTATTTCCTATTATCCTATTAATATTATAAATGCAAAAGTTTGGATGTACATATGTTTGTTACTCAATCACGCTGCAACGACTGAACCGATTTGGCTGAAATTTGGCACAGAGCTGTTTTTATCCCGGCAAATAAGAGAGTTCTCGTGGGACTCCAAAAAAAACCTCAATCCACGCGAACAAAGTCGCGGGTATCACTAGTATATTATAATGGAGAATAAAATATAGAATATAGCATAGACTTAACTGAAGTCTATACTTTAAAATAAATAATAATATTTCACAGAATGGGTAAAAATATTCTCTAAATCTTTTCAAAGACCTGAAAGAGTGTTAAGAATTTAAACTTCAAATTGAAACCTTTGTATAAAAATCTTTTAGATTCCTTTAG
The DNA here is from genome assembly GCA_933228805.2 of Hipparchia semele. Taxonomy (NCBI): domain Eukaryota; kingdom Metazoa; phylum Arthropoda; class Insecta; order Lepidoptera; family Nymphalidae; genus Hipparchia; species Hipparchia semele. The sequence continues at coordinate 12,303,752 of OW121715.1, read as the reverse complement.
CGACGACCACTCATTCAAAATGAACAACATTTTACAATTGTGTCAAAATAACTCGCCAACGAAAAATGTTGAGAGATTTTACGTAAAGAAAAACTAAACAATTCGACAACAAACAGTGAGGACGTGCCTTTTAGTTTCCACTAAGGGTGTTTAAAGGAAAAATAACAAAATGATGAGAAAGAAACTTCAATATTACTGTAATAAAATTCGTCTTTATTGTAAAAGAAATAAGATTCACTCCGAAAAATTTAAGAGTACAATAAGTTGTGGAAGGTAACATAACTCCATTTTGAATTTTACCTTGTTCGATAGAGGTATATAAGATAAGTTTTTTGGTGAAAATATTGATAAATCTGTTTTGTGAATCTCATCACTTTTTTGTCAAGCGAGAAGATTACGGTCATCTTATTGTTTGATGTTTGTTTTGGTTTTGTATCTTTTGCCAAAAATGCAAAACGCAAAACGTTTTTTTTAATTATAAAGATACAAATATTTAAAAACACACCTCTAAAGTAAAGCATGTTAAAAGTTACAAAGACCAGAGTATTTTAGAATAAATTTTTAGCAAAGGATAGCTCTCCCGATATACTGAAAATTTCATCCACGAATTTCTAACTCACAACAAGCTTTGCAAATATTCTATTTGATGGTCAGTGCTGTATGAGCCCTTTAGTACATCTCCACTGCATAAACTTATAAATAAGTGCTAACTGCTAATGCTGAATTTTCGTCATGTCCTTTGAATGATAAGGGTAATTGCGTATTCCTACGCAAAATTTCACAATTCATTCTTTCCTGAGTGAATTCGATTAAAATCAATTGTTGTACTACAAGACTATAGTCTTAAGATAGTAAGTATTAGGTAGTAAGCTTTAAAATTTCTGAATTCTTTAGGGGAAATTGAGAAGTAGTTTATTTTAACCTTGGTCATGGTTGTTGACAGGAAAATATTTAACAAAAATACAAACATTAAATATTTTAATACCTATTTGAAATGAAACTTCTTATAAACAGAAGCTCCCGAAATTAAAGCCTGTTTTATAGCAAACAGAGCAACGTTAATAATCTAATATTTGCACAGAAAATTTGCAAGACTCGGGACAAAATTAGGTATTATATTTTGTACGCTCATTTTCGTAAAGCTGGTAAATAATAAAACTTTGGATAATTGTAGACTCGGCTTGTATTGTAGAATTATCGAAATTGGGGGCCTTAGAAGGCTTTAGTGGATAGAGAAGAATAATACTCAGAAGACCTTACACGTAGCGTGAAATAGGTAAAGTTTAACGTTTGATTAACCAAGCTTATATACCTTGGAATAGTTTATATAAAAAGGTATTCATATTTAAGTACCTTAAACTACAAGTAAAGTAAGTAGTAAGCAAACTACAAGTCTCCCTTCGACAGTGTTCCCACTTATTTACAATATGGGCCATATTATAATACTAGCTTTTGCCCCCGCGACTTCGTCCGCGTGGAATTAGGTATTGGGGTGGAATTTTCCAAAACTGTGAAACACGTACTTCTTTATTTTTAATTGAAAGCTCTAATACCAACTTTGATGGAAACAGCTTGAAAAATGACGGAGTTTCATATAAACTTGCATCCCCTATTGAAACCCCTTAGGGGTGGAATTTCCAATAATCCCTTCTTAGTGTGCGCCTACGTCATAAAAGGAACCAACTGTAAAAATTTCAAGTTTCTCACTTCAGTAGTTTAGGCTGTGCGTTGATATCTCAGTCAGTTAGTCAGTCAGTCAGGACTTTGAATTTTATATATATAGATTATTGTCCGTATATTATCTGTACGCTTAATAACCTACGACAGTTTAATTAAACTCATCATACCCCTAATTCTGCCCGTCATTCTATTCTATTCTGTTTTATTCTCTTCTGTTGTGTACTATTCTGTTCTGTTCTATTTGCTTTTGTTAGTTTATTCAATTTTGTACGTTTTAGGTCAATGATTAGCTTTTCAATGTTTTGTGATTTTGTTTTTAATTTTTTTTATTTGCGATTTGAAGTGGTAACACGGGAATTTTGTTGTTTCCCGTATACTTACTGCTGCAGTAGTAAAGGTAATTAAATTACCCTTATTACTACTGGTAGTAGGATTGGGTACCACGGGCAATAAACGTGCTCACCGTTGCGCCAGAAAGGTTGTCAAAAATCATGTCCATGTTGGCGATTAATTAACAATCAACAATACGACTACAGCTCAAACATTTTAAACACCCTTCTCTTAACGATATTAATGTTAACGTTTACTCCTATTATTTTCTTATCTCGCAAAATCCTTACAATTAAGCAATTTGTAGGCTTAGCCGGATTAGTACCGTAACTCGAATGTTATTACCGCATTTAACGGATCAGTACCTAATAGGCTTTATTATGGCATTTGGTTTATATCAATTATGCATCTAGCTACCTATTTATATACCTTTTCTTGCTTGTTTATGAGGATATTACCTATATATAGAAATAGATGAATGGATGGGTGGATGTTTGTTATGATCCGATATAATGAACCGATTGGGCTGAAAGAAATGGACATAGCTCATACCCAGGATTAACATATAGGCATACATTTGGTTCTGGAAAATTATAGAGTTCTGGAGGGAATCCAAAACCCGTATCCACGCGTACAAAGTCGCGGGCATCAGCTAGTCAGCTAGACAGCAAGTCAGCTAATAGTTTGTCACTCCTTCACGCAACAACGAATGAACCGAATTGGCTGAAAGGAATGGAGATAGCTCATACCCGGGATTAACACATAGGCTACATTTTATCCCGGAAAATTATATAGTTCTGGCGAAAATTAAAAACTTTAATCCACGCGGATATTAATTAGCTATTTATATAACTTCTCTTTATTTATGAACCGATAGACGTCCACTGCTGACAACAAACCATGTCTGGTTTAAGTGTGGAAACCAGTCCAGTATGAAGATGAAGTCCACTGCTGAACAAAGGTCTCTTGCATGGACACAGGTCTTGGTCTTACGCCGCATATATCCAGCGGCTCCTTGCGACTCGACTTGCGGCGCTACGGTCCACGTAGTGGGAATAATATACTTCTCATCAGTACTACTATCCTAGGAGGATAACCTACTGGTACTTACTACTATACTAGTATATACTAGGATAGGTATAGTATAGGTATATAGTGTATACTAGGATACTAGAACTCCTATTATAGTACTGGTACTCATCAGTACTAATACTTTCGAACTAAAAGGCATTATGAAGTGTTTAGATTTTTTTGGTGGGTTGTACCTATACACTGTGTTATTTTATTTTATAATTGCTCCAAAATAACGGAGAGGTATCCATTAGATGTTTCCAATTTCACTTTGTGAAACGAAAAACGTAAACGTAAAATCAGAATAAATTCCTGCACTCACTCAGATAATCCTCAGGCGAACGTATGAAGCTTAAAAAATCGACAACGGATTTTATAGGTTTAACCCTCTAGCTAGCGAGCAAACAATTGATGAGTTATTATCACTCGGTTGCAGGCTGGGCTCGGTTCGCTCACCAAGTTAAACACAAAAGGAATGCTCATCCGCTAATATTGCACGTGAGATATTCAATTCATAAAGTACAGCTAACTATGATTCCGCGCAAAAAGTTTGATCATTAAAAAACCTTAACCCACGCGGACAGCAGTTATATAACTTCTCTTCTTTATGAACCGATAGACGTCCAGTGCTGAACAAAGGTCTCTTGCATGAACATTCACAGGCCTCGGTCTTACGCCGCCTAAATCCAGCGGTTCCTTGCGACTCGTCTGACGTTACGGTCCACGAAATGGGAATAATATAAAACACGACTAGACAATACAGCATTGTAAAGTCGATATCTCCTGAGGATGCTCCGGTGTCGGGGCGAAACGTGCGTCGAGAGTAGTATAAAAGTCTTGTGTGGTGGTGCATGTGAGTGGTGGTGGCATTGCTTGCTTGGGAACTTTGCTTTATTGCTTGGTTGGGGAGGTAAGCGGTGCTTAGCTTATAACTGCATGTTTGAACATACAGATTTTTTCTGTTGGCGGATTACAGCAAAATAATTCTAAAAATTTTTTATTAATCATGAACTTCCGCAAAATAACGCCTGACTCTATCCAATAATATAAAACAGTTTATAATTGCTTGAGATCTTGAAATTCGGTAAATAAACAGACTACAGTATTTTATAGAAATTGTTGAGTTTAATACCGAGTTAATTTTCTTCTTAACTGTCTACTTTGAAAACATAAAAATTGTGACTTTTTAGTTATTGAAAGTAACTTAAATCAAATTATTGGTATATTTATTAAGTCAGTCGTAAGCTCAGCTCATTGCACCCGGTTTGAGCTCAAAAGGAAAATATATTCACCTGCTAATATTGCACAATGCACATGAGTTTTGCATTATTCATAACTCCCAGTGATTTTGCACAATATCAGCTCATACGTTTGTGTTGAATTAGGACAAGATGACTAGTTTTATTGCAGAGTTCCTGTAAACGACTTCCAGAAAAACTTTTTTGAAAGCATGTTACTTTTCACTTGAAACTCGAAATTTTCAGAACATTAAGAGACTATTGATCTTTATATTTCGTATAAATTTCAACTAAGTGCTTCAAGCCCTTTCTGAGAAAAAGGGCCTTTACACACGAACAGACAGACAGACAACCAAGCGAGCCTATAAGGGTTCCGTTTTTTTTTTCGGAACCCTGAAAAAAATTAATATCCACCTGCTCCAGCATATTAATATAGCAGTTATGCTAGTATTTAACTCAGTTATGAAACAGAAACACAACACTGATTTGCTCCCTGTTTCTTTTCCTGCTCGCTGCTCTCATCCCCTATTTTAATTTTCGGGGACACGGACTTTGATAAATGGTTATGGCCACAGAACGGTACACCTTGTTACTTTTTACCTTTTGAGTGGTGAAGTAGGGATTTGACGTGCATGCGAGTTTATGAGTTGAAAACAAACCAGTCTTTAAAAGCCTATGAAGCTGTAGGTAATGGATTAGACAATATTTTTATAAGCAACGGCTGGATCATGCGTCATGCTCGTGAACGGGTGCCACCAACGGGAATTGGTCTATAGGAATTTTGAGTTACGTTACATTAATTCTAAGTGCGACACTTATAGCACTTTAACACTGTTTTTTGAACTTTGACCTTCAATAATGTTTGAGATCAAGTATGATCGATACAGACTGATATTTTATTAATAACGGTGTAATTAAGGACTGTAGGTACCAATTTTCAGCTCTATGCGAATAATTAAGTAAAGTTTGGATGTTAACAATTTTGCCCGGGTTAATTTTACATTCAACGTGTCGGTAGGTACTATGTTGAAGCATTGGTGAAGTTTACGTTTCAGTGTTCATTTACTTACCAATTTTATTTAAAGAAGAACGAATGGGTAAATAATACACGCATATGCTTTGTAATTTTTTAATGTAATCTTCTGAAACATATAAATCTATTGTTTACTAAAACCATGCTCGCATGCCAGTAACCTCCGTCACTCAGATATTCAGTGAAGACACGGATAAATAATCTGCTCACTAATTTGCTTCTATACATTTTCTCTATATATCCAGCTTCTGTGTTTCCGGCCACGTATAATCTGAGTACCTTCAAGACAAGAGTGAATAGGCATTTTCTATGCATGCGCGCTCCAACCTAGACCTCATCAATGTTTTCCATTATTGATTGTGGTCAAGCGCAAGCCTATCTCATAACAAAAAAAAAAAAGACGTGTGGCACTCGGGGACTGCCGCGGTAAAGCTATTGCATAGCATTTTTTATCAACGCCATCTAGCGGCTCACCGTAGAGGAGTCCCGTGTCAGGTTATTTTCGTTACGGAATTTCTGGATTTGGTCTCCACGCTGGCCCGCGATAGAAGCTATGCAATAGCTTAAAAACGGTAACCATAATAAATAATAATCTTTTCATCTGTAATTGTAAATTACATATGGGTCAGAAACAACCTTGATCGTATTGCTAAGTAAAGTGAAATATTAACAAATATTTGCCAAGGAAATTTCGTATTAATTTCACTAATATTTCCGACAAAGTGACTGGCTAAGTAATTAAAATAAACTTCCTGTTGTGAAGTTTCCCCTGAGATAGTTGGTTACAATGCAAACTTGTGTTCGTATTTTCAAGTGTTTCTGATTCAGCTGGCTAATTTGAGAAGTTTTGTTTTTAACTATTAACTGCAAGTTCCTAACTTTCATCGTTAAGGTTTTGTAATACAAATATGTTTTTATTACGCTTTCTTACAAGCTTTTCGAAATTGAGTTTATCGAGCGACTTAGTTACAATAATAATATCAGCTTTATTATATACTAGCTTTTGCTCGCGGCTTCGCTCACGTTAAATTCGATTTTTAAACCCCTATTTTACCCCCTTAGGGGTTGAATTTTCAAAAATCCTTTCTTAGCGGATGCCTACGTCATAATAGCTGTCTGGATGCCAAAGGAGAATGCCGGAAACCCGCCCATATTGCGTCACTCAGCGTCTTGACGACGTGTCTTGGAAAAATCAACTTTTTAATTATAATTTCATATGTATTTATTTAAAGTCAAAAGCATAATGGCGTTTAAAAGATATATAAAAAAAAAGTACTGTATTTGTTTTGAACTATACAGAAACGCCATATTTTGTCATGGAAAGAACTCTGTGACCAAATGTTGCCAGGTCATTATAATTTCCCTTTTTAAAGGGAAAAATGGTGACTAATCGTCTGGAATAGAAGAATGAAAACCAAAAATCATAATATATTAAAAATCATATTCTTTTTCCAATTGATTCCTAAAAATATACTTACTATTAAGCGTATATAATATATTAACGATGTGACGAGTTGGATTTTTTGACTCGAGTTACTCGAGTTGGGCTACCAATTTGAGCCACAGTCCGAGTTAACTCGAACCAGTGCCTAGCAGTATAGAGCGCAGCGCACCAATGCAACCGACTAAGGCAAGGCACCGTGTCAATTCATGGCGCGACGAGTAGCACATCGAGTCGACTCGGTGTCTTTATAGCCGCTACAACAATGTAGATTATCGTATCGCAGCGAAGTAATTAAATTAATAAACATTTATTCACCTTTTAAACATAACAAAGAGGAAATAATACAAAAGTTAAAAAAAACTTAATTCACACTAAATATCTACATAATTATTCTATATTACAAATGTTAAACTGGTATGTTAGCTACTGCCTCAGCATAATTACGAATAAGATACAATATTCCAGGTTTATTCATGTAGGTATTGTTGTGAATAAAATATTGTTGGTTTAATTAATCAGAAATGTTTATTATTTAAGTATACTTAGAGGTAATAATGGCGTCACTTTTCAGTCTTTAGATAATAATAATTTGGCATTCCTAGACGTGTAAAAATCGTAAAATATACGACTGTATGTATGTATTTTAAGACTTTAAAAATATACTATGAAGTCTTAAAAACTATTCTAAATAATTAATAGTTTAACATTCTTTTAGTACTTCGTTCGCTCGGCTTTCAACGAGTGGAAAACAAAGAATTAGAGATAATCTTCACCTTTTTCCACTTGTAATATTATTTTTATCAATGTTAAAAATAATATTACGGTGTTGGACGATGTGGATCGGATAATTGAACCGAGTGAAATGCACGGCGTGGGTCGTGACTCCTGCTATGCGAGTTGCTGTAGATCACGGACCAAGTTGAATCGAGTTGTTGAAAACTGAACTCATATTAACTCGTTTAAGATTTAATTCGTCAATTAACTTCTACTCGCACATCGCTAACATATTTTTTATTTTACTGGCAACCCTAATTGCATCTGTGTCTCTGTGTTATTTTTGACGACATTTGTTTTTGTTGTTTATTACTTCTTCTTTCTACTTGCGTTCGTTTCATTTGTGGAAAAGGAGTGTTTTCAGGTATTTTCTTTGAAGCTATTAATCAAAGAGAGTTTTCGTATTAGTTTAACGTTGAGTTGAACAATTCTCCGTTTACTAACAAAAAGACGTGTAGTGCGTGTTGTGAAAAGTGAGATAGGACTCTTGAATATTGAGATAGATTTTTATATATTAGTTATGTACTTACATGTTTTGGAAAGCTTCTTGTTTATATTAGATTAAAATAGGTATTTTAATACAAACTTAACCTTAAAATATCTGAAACATTAAAAGGGAGATTTCTAAAAATTGCCATGGAATATCTTAATATTTTTTTTTATCGTGTAATCCAGAGGTTATTTCCAATGTTTTACCAATAATTTGGTTAAGACGCAAGAATGGGCGAACTCTCATACAAAATTCGGCATTCTCCTTTCAGCCCGACCCGTCCAGTGGTTAGGGCTGTGCGTTGATAGATCAGTCCGTCAGTCAATCAACCTTTGCCTTTTATATATTTTATATTTTATATATTTTATTGATATACTTATTGATCTTTTATATTTATATAGAGATGACTAATTTAAAAAAAACTTAAATAAATTAAAACTAGTACTAATTATAATATTTACAAAAAATAAACGCCGTCCAAGTGGTCGTTAATGGGCATGGTGCCCAAAACACTGGCGCTATTACCTCGTTGGATAGCGAGGCTAAGCCGTTGGGCTAAATAAGCTCTTTTGTCACCTGAGGCTTCATTTTTATATTATTTTTCTACACTTTGACTATATTTTTATACTATTATAAGTATTGCTAACTGACCTTACTGAATTTGTCACTTATTTATGGTATTAACGAAGGAGTCAGAAGAACAATAAATTAACATTAACTGTTAAGTGATTTATTTGAAAAAATCTCATCTTAATGGGCTCAATGTCAAATAATAATATGAGTTAGTCTTAGAATTTCACGATCGCTTGAAACTAATTTTCAGTTATTTGCGTTTAACTGGATACTTATAAGCTAAGCAGTAACTTCTTAATTGCTTGTCACAAAAACTAATTAGCTTTCGAAAGTTTGAATTTTGACCGGTGGTACAAAATACAAGCGGACCCACGAAATGCTACATTGAAGTTTTATAAGCGTTTTTTAAACTAGGAGTTCGGCAAAAATAATAATATATGGAGGGAAATAGGGAGATGTAAGAAAAAAATAACTAAAATGTACCTAAGCTGCCCTTTTTCCATCTCTCAAACTATTCAGATATCTCAATTGGTATTTTTTAGGACAAACTGCTCATTTTCCTAAAATATCCCTGATAGCTAGTCGTTAAACCAGTTGAATTCTTTGATTTCACTATAATGATTGCACAATGCAATGGAGAATTGAAAGCGAATTTATAAGGTGAACTTTTAAAGAAAATTCTTTAATTTTCTCCCAAGCTATCTTTAGACGCGGAATATAACTTGTAGGTGTGCCCTAAATCAGAAGAGAATAATAAACACCATAAATTAAATATACCATACCATATAGAGATACCATAATATTTATGTCCATTGAAACTAGAGACTTTTCACTGTTATCTCATGATTTGGAGCAACAAAACTTTTGCTCTTAAAACTTCGTAATCGGCAATATAAATGATAAATGTCGCTCTATTTACTTGTATAATAAGATAGAAGAAATTTGCGACTTGTTATTAGTTTAAGATTATTTAAATACTAATGTAGTCGAAAAGAAGTACGAAATCTCATCTGGTGACAAAAGGGCTGGCTTATTTTGTGGGTCAAGAATCAGCATGGCTGTTGATTAAATGAATGATCAATTCCTCAAAAACAATGCCATTACTTTTATGTTATAAAATTTCTCTTCTATTATTTCAAAGTCGAGTACATAATATTTCTTAAAATATTTGACTGGCAAAATGTCCTCTGTTAAAATACAGGAGTAACTAGGTATGTGGATTGTGCATGGATATGTATTTTCTACTGAAACAGTTTGGCCGTCCAAAATAACTAAAGGTCCTTCAGAGCACTGACCTCAAATAGAATATTTCAGTACCGCTAGTAACTTTGAAATTTAAGGGAATTGTTGGCAGGTCGTTGACGAAGCTAATATAACTCTCAGGTGAACGTAATATAACTCTTAGGTAATTTGGTGCCATACCCTTCAAAAGGGCACAAAGGAAATTTATTATAAAATATGTAGAGAACTTTAAATTTGAGGGCTTTGGTAAAGATTAGAAACCTGGTTTGTCATTCTACAACAAGTTGGCCCGTGACTGTTATCTCTATAAATTTTAAGTAACAATTTGGAAGCGGACTAGCTTGGAACTTCGGAAGAATATTTACACTTCTAAACAGCACTTTTAAAGCTTGACTCTGACAGGTGGCGACCAATATGACATATGTACGTACTCGACAATACTAAATAGAGAAACTGACAGAGGCCTCCATGTGTCTATCGTTGGAGAATAGGAAGTGACGCCGAAGTATTGCACCGTCTTGATACATAGTTTTTCGGTACCGCGTGCGGCCAAATGGCGTCCGTCCTTTGCCGAACCTCCTTTAGGGGATCGCCTTAGGTTTAGTAAATAAAACGGCTGAAAATTAATTACCGGGAAAGTGACCTTCCCCGCTCCCCAAGAAGGCCATGCCTACAGTCCCTTACCCCCGCTGACTTTATGGCCTGTGGAGAGGACCCACACAGGAACAAATTGAATGCAGCAGGAGTCCTCAAAATTTGGCAGAAATTACCGGGGAAGTGACATTTGGCCTTCCAAGTGCCGCTCTCGGGTTAGAAGGCCATGCATGGAGTCCCTTACCCCCGCTGACTTAATGGCCTATGGAGAAAAACCCCACAACAACAAATTAATTGCGTCGTTGCAATTTCTCGCGCATCCATAGAATACATATTTGATTGCTAATGGCCACTTGTTTAGGATGGGTTGCTCTATGATTAAATCCAACAAAATAATACTCTAACCCCTATAAAGCTTCGAAACAAAAGTAAGGTCCCATTACCTGCTTTATGAACTTGCGTATACGTCAACCCTCTCACAGCCACTTCACTACTCGGGCGGTATAAAGTACCCGCATGACATAAACCTTTTTGTTTCCATAACCATTCATCAATGTCCCCGTCCGAACCGGACGTTAAATTAAAAATACGAGCACTTTTTGGGCAAAAGAAGCAAAACGCGGTACAAATCACAGCGCTCCGCGTTATGAATTATTCATAACTCACGTGAGCAATAATAGCAGGTGAATATTTTCCTTTTGTATTCAACTCCGAGAGTGAACTGAGCTGAGCCTGCGACCGAGTGATAATAACTCATCAATTGTTTGTTTGCTTACTCAATAGGGTTGAACTTTATGAATTCCTCTGATTTTTATAAAATCTTATCGTAGTGCCGTCTTAGCTTTAATTAGGATTTCTTTAAAACTGCATCCATCTTAATGAAACTTTTAGTTGATTTTTTGGTTTGTTATTTAGAGAAATCATTCGGTTTGAATTTATTACACATAACTCTAACTCTGAACAGTTAGAGGAAAAGGAGGCCAAAGTTTTACTCTATAACTTACTTTATTACTAGGCTAATGGAGATTTTATAAGCGGCTCATTCCCACCAGTACAACTGATTAGTTCAACCGTTGAACTTGATAAAAAGAATAAAAACAAATCAGGCCAACGACCATATTATTTCGATGTAGATTATGAGTAACTAAAGGGTAGACTTCTATGATTAAAACGGTATACCTCATTAAACATATATCTAAATGGTAAAATTAAAGACATACGTGTACGTCATAACATCACTCTGAAGTATTTCTTAGGCACGAGTACATAAAGCTCCATATCAACGTCAACAGGATTTGTGGTGTTGTTTTGTGTAACTCTGACATGTTGTTGCGTTGTACTCGTTGCAAGATAGCGTAACCGCCGGCACCCACAATTTATTGTTGTTTGCCCACTACTTCATGTCAGATGGAAACATTAACAATTTTGATACAGGATAACCATTTTAGTATTATTAGGTATAATTATTATAAGTGAATGCCTTCATCTTCCATGACACGAATTTGACATTATTAATTAATGTATGTAATGTAATGTATGCTAAGAAATGACATAATTATTAAATGTGCATAAAGTAGTAAGACTGTAATATAAAAATTCTTAGGAATCAATCAGAAGTGGAATATGATTAAGGTTTTAGCAAGTCAGAATAATAAACACTCAGAATATAACACTTTGGCCTTATTTACTTTCAATTTACACTCAAATTTACATAATTCAAACAATAATTCAATAGAGAGGTTACATCACTCACAACCGTTACATAATGACACAAATAACACAAATATGAAATAACAAAGGAACAGTCTTACTCCAAGTAGCGACCAACAAGTTTCCCGTTCGACGGATGCAGATAGAATGAGCCTCGTGCACGGTTGTGCACTCGCATTTATAGATGCAACTATGCTGCGTCACCCACATTATTGTGGGTAGTTATGACTTAAATAGAACCCTCTCCTAATACGGCCAATCCTGATTGCGCGACGTCCTCGGCCGCGCCCTCATTAATCTTCGTTGAGAGCGTCCACAGCTGGAGCAGAGCAGACGCAGGCGAAGGACCTGCGCTTGCATCGTCATCATTATTATCGGAATCTGTTGGATAGACATAAGGGTTATAGTACATGACAAAAAAACACCAGTTGCCTATTCTGACACTCGTCAAAAATACAAGAATTCCAATGTCCCTTAAACGGACCTTTAAACTTCGGATGTAACTTCATTTAAAAATGAAAACTTCTAGTTTACATCAGCTCAAATAAGTTGGCTTGCAATCAAAGAAAAAATTCACTCGTAACGTAAACCAAATAAAATAAACTGCAAAAATATTTTCTCCACTCAAAAGTAGTTTTTAATTACTCTATGCTAGCAAAATATCAAAACCAAAAGACTCAATAAACTTCTAGTTCAATTCCATAGACGACTCAATTTAAACCATAAGGTTCAAAAAAGTTATCTCTGTCTACGATGTACTTTACATCACTAATCACGTAATCGTGGCTGTATACCAAAACCTCAAAAATTAACAAACTGTTTAACGTCAGTCAGTCAACTTTGCTTAGTCAACACATCAATCAAAATATGATAGCTCGGTCTAACCTGACTTCAACTAATGATTCAATTAGGAAATGCACTTTTCCTCAAAAATTGCAATACTACCGGGAACCTTGTTACATATGCGGTCACATCTAAGAAACCATCACTAATTATTTGAAAGCAATAGCTACCGCGTAGGTTGAAACATAATTCACAAGCTAACAAATTAACTGAGACAAACAAACTATGACCGGTACATATTAATGTGACACCTTTTCTATATAACACATCGGTATCGGTAATTAAAATTACGTCATAACTGGTTTTATCCACAAACTTTGGAAATCTCAACACGAAACACTACTGACCGATCAATAAGATAACCACAAGCCACATTATCAAATTTGTTTTACTTGAAGATAGTGACTACACTACACACGTAATACAACGCGTACGTAATCGACAACAACTACACACGACTACCGGTAAATAAAACCAAGTACGTACCCGTACATTTAAATTTTGTCAACAATCTAAATACCAGAATACCATCGAAGGTACCACTCAAAATTACTACTCACTTTTGTAGAAATTAGAAATGGAACAAAAGGTGAGGTACACTTTTCGGACACAAAAGGTTGTTTGATATTTGTTACTGCGTAAGCACTTGCCAAAACTGGTTCTATCCAACAACTTTGAAAACACCAGCAAAATTGATCAAAACACTAACAACCATATATGTACGAGATAAACACGAGCTACTTAAGCAATTTCGTTTTGTTTCATGTTTAACTATTTCACGAATTTAATTTCTACTAATTTAATTTCTACCTTCGTCACGCAATTATAACTTTTGCATCACGATCTTTAGTAAACAAACTCTGCAATCTATACTTCGATTACCCACACTACATTTTATGAGTCTACCGAGTTTGATATAATTGCTCAATTTATGATTCAAAATAACTCACTCAAACCGAAACACCAAAATTTCACTCCTATCGTCAAAAACATATTGGAAACGTCTTACCGACATGTAGGCTTATACTTAGCAAAGCACATCTCATGTGCAACTGGCACGCAGTGGTAGGCATCGCGACAAGCAGAGGCGCGTTCACCAAGCAGGAACAGGTGGCACGCAAAGAGGCGCAGCAGCCGGCGCTGCGTCAGACTCGCCCAGCACCAACAGGCGCAGCGCAGGCAGGTGGCGCGCAGAAGTCTCGCAACGGCGCTGCGTCAGGCTCGCCCGGCACCAACAGGCGACGTGCAGGCAGGTGGTGCGCAGAAGTCTCGCAGCCGGCGCTGCGTCAGGCTCACCCGGCACCAACAGGCGACGCGCAGGCAGGTGGTGCGCAGAAGTCTCGCAGCCGGCGCTGCGTCAGGCTCGCCCGGCACCAACAGGTGACACGCAGGCCGGTGATGCGCAGAGAGGCACCGCTGAAGCGCCGTCGTTGCAACACGCTACAGCGTGCTCGGCAGCGTGAACAGGTGAGGCGCACAAGCACCGTGGCTGCCGTTGCAACACGCACCGGCTTGTTCGGCAGCGCGCAGGCGGCTGAGGCGCGCAAAAGCGCCGTGGCTGCCGTTGCAACACGTTTCGGCGTGTTCGGCAACGCGCAGATAGGGGAGGCGCGCAGAAGCGCGTCATGAGGCGCGCAGAAGCGCGTCCTCAGTGCAGCAACATGCTCCGACGCGCTCGCCAGCGCGCAGACAGGCGAGGCGCGGAGTCCGCCGCTGCGACACGCTACAGCGTGCTCGCCAGCGCGCAGACAGGTGAAGCGCGGAGTCCGCCGCTGCAACACGCTACAGCGTGCTCGGCAGCGCGGCAGCGCGCAGACAGGTGAAACGCGGAGTCCGCCGCTGCAACACGCTACAGCGTGCTCGGCAGCGCGCAGACAGGTGAAGCGCGGAGTCCGCCGCTGCAACACGCTACAGCGTGCTCGGCAGCGCGGCAGCGCGCAGACAGGTGAAACGCGGAGTCCGCCGCTGCAACACGCTACAGCGTGCTCGGCAGCGCGCAGACAGGTGAAGCGCGGAGTCCGCCGCTGCAACACGCTACAGCGTGCTCGGCAGCGCGGCAGCGCGCAGACAGGTGAAACGCGGAGTCCGCCGCTGCAACACGCTACAGCGTGCTCGGCAGCGCGCAGACAGGTGAAACGCGGAGTCCGCCGCTGCGACACGCTACAGCGTGCTCGCCAGCGCGCAGACAGGTGAAGCGCGGAGTCCGCCGCTGCAACACGCTACAGCGTGCTCGGCAGCGCGGCAGCGCGCAGACAGGTGAAACGCGGAGTCCGCCGCTGCAACACGCTACAGCGTGCTCGGCAGCGCGCAGACAGGTGAAGCGCGGAGTCCGCCGCTGCAACACGCTACAGCGTGCTCGGCAGCGCGGCAGCGCGCAGACAGGTGAAACGCGGAGTCCGCCGCTGCAACACGCTACAGCGTGCTCGGCAGCGCGCAGACAGGTGAAGCGCGGAGTCCGCCGCTGCAACACGCTACAGCGTGCTCGGCAGCGCGGCAGCGCGCAGACAGGTGAAACGCGGAGTCCGCCGCTGCAACACGCTACAGCGTGCTCGGCAGCGCGCAGACAGGTGAAGCGCGGAGTCCGCCGCTGCGACACGCTTCAGCGTGCTCGCCAGCGCGGCAGCGCGCAGACAGATGAAACGTGGAGTCCGCCGCTGCGACACGCTACAGCGTGCTCGGCAGCGCGCAGACAGGTGAGGCGCGCAGCAGCGCCGTCGTCAAGCGCAGCGACACGTTCCGACGCGCTTGCCAGCGCGCAGACAGGTGAGGCGCGCAGTAGTCTCGCAGCCGGCGCTGCGTCAGGCTCGCCCGGCACCAACAGGCGACGCGCAGGCCGGTGGTGCGCAGAAGTCTCGCAGCCGGTGCTGCGTCAGGCTCGCCCGGCACCAACAGGCGACACGCAGACCGGTGATGCGCAGAGAGGCGCCGCTGATGCGCCGTCGTTGCAACACGCTACAGCGTGCTCGGCAGCGTGAACAGGTGAGGCGCACAAGCGCCGTGGCTGCCGTTGCAACACGCACCGGCTTGTTCGGCAGCGCGCAGGCTGCTGAGGCGCGCGGAAGCGCCGTATCTGCCGTTGCAACACGCTACAGCGTGTTCGGCAGCACGCAGGCAGCTGAGGCGCGCGGAAGCGCCGTCGTCGGCGCAGCAACACGCTCCGCCATATTGATAAGATGCAAAACAGCAAAGTTATTAATTAAGCCATAGACCAAAACGATGTCATAGCTCAAAGTTGAAATTTGAATATCAAAAGGGGGAGTGTTTAGTTTCCTTTTACCAAAATTCTCAAAACCAAGATGGGAATCGAACAGTAAAAGTGATTCGCTCGAACGTGAAAATACAAAAACTAACGGCTGTGTGTGACGTTATCAAGGCTAGTAGTGAGCATAGGCCTATCCCACTTCTGATCTTGGGAATCAATCAGAAGTGGAATATGATTAAGGTTTTAGCAAGTCAGAATAATAAACACTCAGAATATAACACTTTGGCCTTATTTACTTTCAATTTACACTCAAATTTACATAATTCAAACAATAATTCAATAGAGAGGTTACATCACTCACAACCGTTACATAATGACACAAATAACACAAATATGAAATAACAAAGGAACAGTCTTACTCCAAGTAGCGACCAACAAGTTTCCCGTTCGACGGATGCAGATAGAATGAGCCTCGTGCACGGTTGTGCACTCGCATTTATAGATGCAACTATGCTGCGTCACCCACATTATTGTGGGTAGTTATGACTTAAATAGAACCCTCTCCTAATAAAAAATAATAATTATATTTTAAAACGGACATTGATATCGCATGCCTTTGAAGGCATTTGGATGTACTTACCTGTATTACAATAAGACCTAATGTCCCTAATGTAATCCCTTTGCAATAAATGAGTTTGAATTTGAATTTATATTTAGCGAATGCTTTTGTTAGTGTGGATTTAGGTTTCCTAAAAATCCCGTGGGAATTTGTTGGTTTCCCGAAGATCGGTTCAGTGGTTAGTTAAGATATAAAAATGTATCTTGCAAGTTGAATTTGAACCACTCGCACTTCCCGGCTTTCGATTAAACTGAAATGCAGGTATAAGTAAATCGGATGACAATGCAATATTATTGTGACATGGAGCTGATCTGATTAATGGAGTCTAGCCATGGGGACTCTTATAAAAAGATTTAATTTAATCGAGTTTGGACTCGTTTGATTCGGCTTGACAAATATTCTGGTCCTAGATGATATCCAGGGCTGATGATGGAGCTGGAAGTCATCTATCGGACCTCTGTAATAAAACTGTAATACAGGTTTGCAGTAAAAAAATACACTTTTTATATACTTTGAAAAAGCATTCCTCCATCTTTTGCAAATTCACTATGGGAAGAATTATTGTCAGTTACCTAGTATTGTTGTGTAAAAATAGGTATTTGTAGAACTGAGCGGATTTAAATGCAGTTTTTGCAGTTGTTGGTCAGAATGGTGTCAAGTAAGATTTATTTGTGAAGTCAGGCTGGGGAGATAGCTAGATCAGTATCAATTAAAAATGTGTGTCGCTTGATAAATGTTATTTAATTTCGCAGCTTTATATTCCTCTGCAAATGTTCCCCGGCGTAAATTCCCGGGTGCACGGAATTTGTAGTCCCTGTTTTCAGTAACACTGACACGCTCTTGCGTTATAGCGAGATAGCGTAACTGGCGGCGCTCGAAATTTATGATTGTTTACCCACTATTTTGGGCTAAGTGGAAGCTTTACAAAATTTCATATACATAATCCGCTGGATTATGACACGGATCCCAAGATTATGAGGGATTAAACGCGTAATTTAATATGGCGGTGGTTTTTCAGGCTTCCAATGAAGTATGATACTTTTAAGCCGGGGACGAAACTAACGAAAAAACGCCAACGAAAATCGCGCGTGGAAATTTTCTTTGACTTATGGCCCACGTAAATTTAGAGCTCTTTAGAGTGGGTTTCCACGAGTTCACTTTTTCCTTTGGAACTTTCCGTAAAATTTTTCCCTTAATCTTATCTCTTAACGGAAGATAACTACTACATAATGCCATCAAAATAATATAACAAGTGTTAAACAATCACTTTCTATCTATGTTTTGTTAAGATCTTACACCCCTTATAATATAATGACGGTTCACCGTTTCAATTTATTTTCTTAAATACTACATTTTTGTATCAATATAGTTATATCTGCAGATTAAAAACCAAGTTGTATTACAATCTATAAAATTCACAACATAATAGTCATAACATACTTATAATAAAACTGTAACGGGACGAAATACCTAATATAACCGTAAAATGTTGATTTTTGTTGGCATTTTATTTTCAGTGACGCTGCAGCGTTATAGACTGTATCTGACAGCGCATAAAATTAATTGTAGTTTACGCACAATTTTACGTTTACGTGAAATGGAAATTTTACAAATTTTTATGTATTCAGGCAGGACCTTATGATAAATTTTACGCACGGCATTTACACGTTTTGTTATAATATCATATTTCACGTATAATATCAGCCATGTAAGTTCAAATCGAAAATTATTTAATTCATGTAAGCTAGTAGTAGGTAAGGGGCTCGGAAAGCAGATTTCGCTGAAAGCCTGTAAGAAACTCAGAAAATATGATATATTAGACAGAGTTATTGAATAATATTGAAACAATTTATGACAAAAGAAGACTTCACACACCTTTGAGAATATTAAGCAGGAAAACTTTCAGGCCTGTAGGTTTCCTCTCAAAGCAAATGACCTACCTTTACCTGAATTACCTACTTGAAAACCACATAATTCTAGACCCTGGAAGGAAAAAAGAAGCCGGAGTAATAATTCACTAAGCTATCCTCGTTGTTAATCGAGCAATGCTACCTACTGGTTAGACGCTTCATTAATTCAGCAACATTATAATAATTATTATATGCAAGTATTCACCATATTTATTACACCTACTTACTAAGTTTATGCTATTCATTTGGTCAGGTTAATAAATGGGTTTATTTAGGAAAAGAAGATAATTTTAGTACATCGTTTATTTATACAATTTCTCTTATAATCATAATATCATTGTTATAATAATATAACCTAATATCATTTTTAATTTAATGCTTAACTAGGCAATCAAATCTATGCATATTATATGCAATAAACCCTTCATTTCTTTCAAATCACAAATATTGGAATTAGATGGCTTTTTTGAAAAACCAGTATATCATTTATCATTTATCGTGTACCTACTTAATTTTAAG
The DNA here is from genome assembly GCA_933228805.2 of Hipparchia semele. Taxonomy (NCBI): domain Eukaryota; kingdom Metazoa; phylum Arthropoda; class Insecta; order Lepidoptera; family Nymphalidae; genus Hipparchia; species Hipparchia semele. The sequence continues at coordinate 12,284,480 of OW121715.1, read as the reverse complement.
TCAATTACGCCCAGACTAGCACGTAATGTTTTAGTTCTTAGTTCAGTATCAACTGATTCAAACTGATTATCATTTAGGTCGAAAAAAAAAATTACACGAAAAGTACCGGTGAAATGAAACTGAATAAATAACATTCTTCGTAAAAAACTTGAAGAGCTAATGAGCCGTCAGATACTTAGTGCACTGAAAAGATTGCATTTTATTTTTTTACAAAAATGTACACAGCCATCCTTATATAACAAGTATTGAAGTATAATATACAAATGACTGGTTCACCCCATTACGTAATTTGTATCGTAACATTTACAAAATAATATACATTTGACTGTAAGTTACGGTACTCGTAAATATTCATCAGAAGAGCTATTTAATAGAAAGGTGCTAACTAAGAACTTCAATTAAGATCTCATTTAGTATTATGAAATGATGCGGGTATGACAGTTCTCCCATAGCCACTGAGATAGAGAATAGAGCTACAGAAGAGCGCCATATCGTATGTCTAATTTTCATGTATTTCAATTAATTATATTATATCCAGTTTATAGGCGCGAGCCCATAACTCAATAAACATGGCGCAAAAGTACTTATCGTACCTACATTCAGGCGAACCGTACATTCAAGTGAAGTGAATGAATTTAATAAGCAATTTCCACGAGGCACTTTTTCTAACAAATCCAAAGAGAATTCTTAATAATGCATTTTTTTCTTAAATACATAACTTTTTTTTAAATTATTTACAGGTACTACCTTTAATAAATATTATTATTATAGTATATGAGATCCGATTTGCTTTCATCACCACAAGGACTGATGCTTAACATATCAAGTAGAGTAATGTCCGTTTTTACCAACGTTCCCTAACTTTAAAATGGGCTACCTAATCTAAGCGACGCTTTCTGTCAATTTCGCTTTCACGAACCTAATGGTGGGATTAAAATTAGGTAAGGGTATTTATTTAGGGGCTATCTACGTAAAGAGACTTCTACTTAGGGGATAATTTAGATATGGTTGGTGAAAACGGGCATAAGCCTTCTATCCAAACATTGGCTCCTTGTATATTCTAGTAGCTGCACACTGGGAACAATTATCTTTAACAAACTGTTTCTTTATAAAGCAATTCAAATTCAGTAAATAATAATAACTTCTTTCTTAAACTTTAAAATTAACTTTAATTGCCAAATGAACCAAAAGATATCAAAACTATCAAAAATACAATGGCAGTATTATACTTGCAATTCACGAAGGCGCGTGGCTCATGGTTGTATGTGTGTCATATCTGCATAAGTGTGTGCGAGAGCTTGCTCGCGCCTGACCGATCCTACTTACAAGCACGCACACTTAGGCAATGTGCATGCACACAACGTAACCACAAGTATAGCTCACGCGCCCTCGTGAATTGCAAGAGCTTATAGCAGTTGAAATCATATTTTCTGTTATAGTTTGACAATAACTAGAACATACGTGTAAAATGAAATGTAAAGCAACGACACTTGACCTGTTTCTAGACTTAAGAATCACGGTACTAAACAGGGGTTAACTCTTGACGCTTTTAAAGGGGGTTAAAGGGCTTATGCTGACGTAAGCCTTTTCATTTTTCGAGCTAAAAATATCTTTTTACAGCTTCGGACTAATATGTTTATGAAACGTAGGTATAGCAATAATGCTGATCTATAGCTCGTGCTCTGACTTTGCTCTGACTCAAAATAAGAGTTAAAACGAGACACAAATCGATACCTCCTACGTAAGTTGTTGTATCCCACAAAATTGGCATTTTAGGAATGTTGCACTTATCATTTGTTTTTATCTATATTTATATTTATTTTGACGACCTCCCTGGCGCAGTGGTGAGCGCTGTGGTCTTATAACTCGGAGGTCTCGGGTTCGATTCCCGGCGAGGGCAATTTAGGAATTTATAATTTCTAAATTGTCTCTGGTCTGGTCTGGTGGGAGGCTTTGCCCGTGGCTAGTTACCACCCTACCGTCAAAGACGTGCCGCCAAGTAATTTAGCGTTCCGGCACGTGGCGTGTAGAAACCGATTAGGGGTATGGGTTGAATTTACACTACTATACCCCTTCCAAGTTAGTCCACTACCATCTTAGACTGCATCGTCACTTACTATCAGGTGAGATTGCAGTCAAGGGCTATCTTGTCATCGAATAAAAAAAAAAGTTGCACTTATCATTTGTTTTTATATATTTTATATGTTCGTTTAAAAAAAATTAAAATCAGCATTCTTTAACATACTTTCAAGATCTATAAAGTTGTATCTTTATTAAAATGACGGCCTAAGCCACTGTATTGACCTTCATAAAAATTAACGCGTCACGTAAGCGTTTTGGGGATACAACAACTTACGTAGGAGGTATCGAAATATGCTCCGACAAAAGTCTGTCTCGTTTTATCTTAAGACAGATCTTGAGTTTGAGCTGAGTGAGAGGGCGGTCTATAGATTTCAGCCTAAGATTCAAATCTGAGATTTCTCATGGATTCGTTGTAATCTCAACCGATTGACGTTTGCAGTTGGACGTAATATTATGTTTACTGCGAAGGTGTTGATAGGCATGAACTTGTGCCGCTTGTATCCAGCGATCCATTCTCCTAGTGGATTTTTTTTTTGGCGAAAATTTCTTTATCCCCGGTTTCTATTTCAAGAGTATCTTATAGATCACCTTTGTGAAAGTTTCAAATATCAATAGTTAGTGGAATGTTTGGGATTATTTCCTAAGTTATTTCCAATTTAATTATCGTTTAATTTTAATAGGAATAACTTTATTCAACTCTTAGTACGAACGGTAATTATAACTTATTTACAATTGAATTACCTTTAATATTTACAGTAAATTAATACAATAATCAGTCTATACTAATAAATAATCATAAACCTAATTATTAATAACATTGTTAAAATAAGCTCTGTCATCTAATAGCTGAATTTTTTGAATAATTCCATGGCAATACTTTTCCTGCGTTCTTCAATATAATCATTTCTATAGGTAATCTCATAATCTTAATAAATCAAAATATAAGACCTAGAGTTTGTAAATTTAATGAGTATTTAATATTTATATTTTAGATAATTATTTATTATTCAACGATAAAAATCGAATTAGGGTAAGAATATTTTAACGGGACTACATGCAATATTGTTCTGTCATAAGTCATAACACTTTAAACCAATAAAAACTTACTAAAAGTTAACGAACTATAAATAATTAAAGTAACTTGATAGGTAAATAATTACAATTACCATTAGAAAATAAATAAGTAACAATATTGAAAAATACAATACTTAACTGAAAGCGTTTAAGTATTATATTATAACGAGACACAGGAAGTTTTGCTATGGTCTATGGTTCTGTTGCATTTGTTTGACAGAGCTGTCAAAAGCGAAACGCAGACATTCGACTATGCATTTACCTCTTTCATTCCAATGGTTTCACAAAGAAGATGTGTTTCAAACATCGAACTATAACGCACCGAAGTACCTTCAATACTTGACGCAGTGATAAGTCATTTTTAGTAAGCCTATAAAGGCCGACTAGGTAGTGTCGTCGCGTTAGTACGACGAGCTCGCGGAAAATTATTAAAAGGTGTCGTACTGTGTTGTGAAAGGGTGTTCATCACATTTCATAACAATAACCATCAAGAACGTAATCATCAGTAGGTACCAGTAGGTATAGAAAATAATTACATGACACTCACACATTCACTGTGGCTCTGAGCCTACATTTTGAGCGGAACTTTGTTAGAAACTTCCATTCTAAGCGTTATAGCTCGATGGTTTAAGGCCTAAATTTATTATTTTTTATTAAAGATTTAATTTCTTAGAAATACTATTAACTACATATTTGTACAGATTAACATTAGTTTAACGTTATTAATGTCAATAAAATTAAAACGACATAGATGCAATTTGAAAAAGTATTGTCCTTAATATTATTAAAACAACTTTTATAAAACCCTGACTTACTACACATTATCATACGTCACAGATTATAATAATTATTCTTTACTACACTATAGCTACTAGCAAGACAGCTATCTTATCGAAGTCTCTGTGTAGCTTTCTAATAAGAACTGCAAGACAAATTGCAAAAGAAGGACTAGAATGGTTGGTATACACGTCTCAGTCGCTCCACCTGAAACAAACAGATAATATAAACAACAGATAATAATAACGTCTCAATAGAACAATGGTTAAAGTCACGGCCTGAAAACTGAAAGGTCACAGGTTTGATCCCCACCCATTGCAATATTGTCGTACCCATTCATAGCACAAACTTAATTCTTATTTGGAGGGAAGAGACACTACTAGTCAAGTTCAGCTTGGCTAATAATAATTGTTTTAAAAATATACCTATGTGCATAGTCGCGTCCTTATTATAAATTATGCCTATATGAATATAATGAGCGAAAACATGCAGCTACCACTAATCGCAAGTTGTGACAGCGTATATCGAACGATCATACTGGTTAAGCAACGTTGACCCCAGGCAGTAAATGGATGGGTGACCGACGTTGGGTGCCTAAACATACCAACATAGTTAATACCTATATAATATTTTACCTTTGAGATTGCTCAATGCTCATCGAACGCGTTTCTGTGTGGGTGCCATCACACAGTAAAGGCATCCATCAACTAAAGGCTTTTTATCTAAAACCTAGTCTAGGATAGATTTTTAAATTCACGAAACATATTACGCAACATATTTCTTCATAACCGATAACTCTTGACCTTTTTGTAAAATATGGCTCTATAATGTTTCGAGGTCAAGCAATTTCCACGCTAGGTACTTGGCTTTTAAGAGAAAAGCGCTTATAATATTTCGACCATAGTCTGAGTTATTGTGAAAGTTACTGGACCTTGTTACATACGATATATTTTAACCAGTTTACACCAGACTAAATGTCTGACTGTCTGACGACTTGAAAAATAACAACTTATTAACCTACTAGAAGCCCGCGCCGACTTCGTCCGGGTTGAAAATTTAAATACATATTTGTTTTTACGGGACTGATCGCACAGAGCTGCTTATAGGAAACGATTGTAAATAAAATCACCGCAGGAACCAGAGGAATCTCCCGCGCCGAAACCCGCCGCCGTGCACCGCCCCCGCGCCGGCCGACACATATTAACCCAGGAATGCCCGAATTATTTTTTTTTCACTTTCATTGTTTTTTTTTTCTCTAAAACTACTTGGAAGGGGATCCGAAAATGATAAAAACAATAAAATATTTTAAAAATATATTTGAAGTATGAAAAATAACGCGTGTCCATATGGACACGCTGGGCAGTTACAGTATCAGAAAATACAACAACTAGGTGAAAATCTAATGAGTACTAAACTTGATTTTAGACAAGAAATTAGGCATAATGACATTGTAATACTTCTTTGTATGCTATGCTTCGAAGCATGCAATACTTAATCTCAAATTACACTTCATAAGTCCTATTTTACCAGCTGAATGTTTGGCTTTTCAGTAAGGAGCCAAGTATCGTTTCTTATTTTTCCGACTTTTCAGTAAAGTTATGAACTCAGTCAAATCTCCATGCATCGGTAGTGAAGAGGCGGTACCTCTGTCTTCCTGAATCTCTTTGTGGCGTATCTTGGACTTATTGAAATAAGACAGAATAATTTCCAAGTGGAAATCAAGCTGGAATTTTACCACTCCAGATTTTTTTTTTATTTCCCAGGCACAATGAATATCCAGCATCCATGTCATAAGTGACCCGTGCTGATTATTTTAGTGGTTTATTTATTTTGTTCATTGTAAAATTTTGGATTGCATTCCCAGGTTGTAGAAAATAAGATTTTTAGTATGGAAATAGCTCCAGTTCCCCACGAATCTACGTCTTAGCTTCTATATTCAGGTGATGAACGACTTTCATGACCTTCTTGATCAACATAAAAAATATCTTAGATTTCATTTAGTGTCCGGTTGCCTCTTAACTGGTTGATATCAAATAATTTGGTCAGATTTAATTTATGTGTATAAAGCTATTGCAAGTGCCCAGCGTGTCCATATGGACACGCTAACTTCATCGTGATAAAAAGTAATCAAAATAAAGATTTATCCTTTGCTTCACTCTTTAAAAACATAGGTAAGTAATGACTAAATAGTTTACAATACAAAAATTCCTTCCAGAATACATAAATATTGATCAATTTTACTCTTTCTCTTCTCGAATCCACTTTTTTTGCAAATTCACAACTTGTGAAAAAACAAACTCAATTTTCTTTAAGATCACTCCCATTTTTTGCCCAAATTTTTACATATTATAACAGGTTATACCTTAGGCTACCCGAATGTCATTAACTCTTTCTTTTATATATACAAAATGTCGTCATAATGGGCAAATAAGTTAACTACTATAAGCGTGTCCATATGGACACACTGGGCATTACTGGGTTAATTTAATTTTCCGATAACTCCTATGATATTTATTTAAATTGTATAGTGTAAAGGGCAAATATGTTCTAAACTAAATACTTACGATAATAAACTTATTTATTTAGATATAGATTGACATCACATCGGTTAAAGAACCTTCGAAAATAATTCATTATTTTTAATCAAAATTTGAAAGATAGAAATGGTCACTGTAAGTTATTCTTAGAAGATAGACATATGCTATCGCGGACTTTTTATTAGAACTTTTTAAGAGGAACAATTCACCCATACATCATTTTCATCCAATAGCATTATATGACCCAGCGCACGCCTTGAAAACGTTTAAGATTCAAAAAAATTTCCGACTTCCTTAACAAATTTGCACATAATATCTAGCCATAATACTTTATGTGCATAATATATAGCCTATAACCATTTGGAACAATGTACCTTTGAATTGGTAAAAGAATTTTTGAAATATGTGCGGTGGTTCCAAAGTTTGCTCCGGACATACATACAAACTCACAAAATTCGCGCTCCCTCTTTATTATAATAGTATAGATTAGAGTACCTATAGGTACGTATTAAGGTCTTTGGAATAGACTTTAATTTAACTAGTTTTAACACCAAGCTATAATCATAACCCCTCCTTTTGGCTTTGACGTAGTTGGGTAAGCAATAGATAGATAGTAATTAGTATAAATAGATAATAGATAGATAGTAGTAGTATTTACCCGTTAAACTCCTGCCCAGCGCGGAAGCCGGGTTTGCGCTCCGCTCTCGCAGAACTATTGTGTGGCTCGTCGCCTTCCACACATCGAAAATAGACGCTTCGCATCTGCAACAATGGGTATTCTATACTTTTAACTCTATGGCAATCTACATATCTATGTATATCTATGGAAAACCATCTAAATATATAAAAGGCAAAGGTGACTGACTGACTGACTGACTGACTGATTGACTGATCTATCAACGCACAGCTCTAACCACTGGACCGATCGAGCTGAAATTTGGCATACAGGTAGCTGTTAGGACGTAGACATCCGCTAAGAAAGGATTTTGGAAAATTTCAACCCCAAGAGGGTTAAATAGGGGGTTAAAAATCGAATCTAACGTGATCGAAGCCGCGGGTTAAAGCTAGTCTTAATATAAAAGCGAAAGTTTGACATAAAACTGAACCAATTTGGCTGTTTGGCATAGAGATAGATTATAATCTGAAATGACACATATCCTGAAAAATAAGAGAGTTCCGGTGAAAATTAAAAAACTCAATCCACGCGAATGAAGTCGCGGGTAGCTAGTTATAACTAAAATTGATATAGTAGAAATTCAACACAGACGAAATCGCGGGTGATTGATAGTCATGAATAAAAGAGTTAGGCCTAGGTCTCGTATAAAAAGCACAATATATTTCCAAATCAAAACAGCCCGCAGGGCTTTGCGAAAGTACATAAAGTAATATAAAATACGTGACATTATTTTTAAGAGCTCCCCCGTAACATGTTAGGGTAGCAGTTGAATCTTAATGCTTTCAGAGAATACAGGTAAAGTATTGCCTAAGTATGCTTCTTCAGAAAGGTACTACTTCAAAAGAAAATACCAAAACTTCGGAAATAAAATTAGAAATACCTTTTAGAACTTAAGCATACTCGTAGTATATTATACGTAAAATATTTCAGAGGTGATGTTGTTTTATAATTATAGCAGTCCTGGTTGGTTTATTATGATAGGCAGTCAGAAAAACACTAACGTGATTTTATAAGTGTTTTTAAGAGAATGAAGGGGAATTTAATACATTGTTGCACTCGATAAACAGATGCTTTAGCATCCATCTTTTGAAGGTACTACATTATTGTGTATTGAAGTTATATATACACGGTGTTATATAATTCCCCGTAAACCCTGAAGGAGGTGAATGTGCTCATGAAACTGAACACCTTTCCCCAAAAAATTTGGACCTCCCATAGTAAATCAATCAGTTAATAGTCAATTTTGTATGGAAGGTCCAATTTTTTTTTAATATTTCGAGCTATGTTCCTTGGGGAAAGTTTTTCAGTTTCATGAGCACATTCACCTCCTTCAGGGTTTACGGGGAATAAAATAACACCGTGTATAATAAAAAGACTGCGGCTTTGTATATAAAAGAACTAAATGATAGCCGTGATTTCGTCAAATGCTGAGATCTATAGAGTGTGCTCTGACTTAGCTCGGACTTAAGAATTAAAGCGAGACACAAATATACTCTGAAATCAATCTGTCTTGTTTTAACTCTGTCTTCAGTCTGAGCAGAGTGAAAGTGCGGGCTATAGCCTAAGACATTGCGGCGTGATTGAGTAACAAACATACACCCATCCTTTCACCCATCCATTTACCCATCCATTCACCCATCCATCCGATTATTGTACTCTGTGTCGTTTACTTGTGTATTAGTTATGTAAGTTTTATTCTTTGGTGTACAATATAAAATATTTTCATTTCATCTATCCATCCAGCCATCCATCCATCCATCCATCCATACATCCAATCTTTCGCATTAATAACATTAGTAGGATTTGCATTGAGTACCTACTCAGACTTCGATAAACTGCATGCATCACGATCTAGTTTTAGCGTGGATGTCATAAGAAAACTAAGTTAGGAGTTACCTGATCATAAGGGTGGGTACCGGGGAGAGCACGGCAGCCTCCAACTCTAACGTCGATAGACTGGAAGCGTACCCGTTGCTAAAGTTGAGAACGTGGTTAGCAGTGAAACTTGGTACCTGCAACAATGACAAAGTGAACTAAACTAACTCAATCATTTAATTAGGGTAGCTATTCTGTTATTTATAGGGGCACTAGATGTCGCCCGCTAGTTCGTCAGCGTGGAGTTTGGCTTTTATTCCGCCTAAGCATTATGCATTACGTCGATGGAATGCATACAATAAAAAAAACAGAAACAAGATTGTGCGCCAAAATAAAAGTCCAATACTCTCCTACTAAAAAAACTCAACTTGTGTCAAAATCTAATAAAAACCTGGTGAGGAAACCGATGAACATAAATATTATAAAACAATAATATTATGTTCTTCCGATATACAGGGTGTCCCACGGCTATGCCACATGGAGGGGAAGTACCTTAAATATTGTAGATGGAACATTTTACTGAAAGAAGACTTCATTTTAATTTAAAAAACAATTTAAACTGCATTCATAGATATTTAAATAATTGCCTGGTTGAACCGGGACTCGAACCCGCTATACGAGAAAAATAATTAACCTGTATCTTTATCATACCGATCGGAAGGCTTCATCGTAAGGATTATTTTTTGTTAAATAACATAGCATGAGAAATAAAAGGAAGACCATGAATTTTAGCCTTTGATGTAAAATTTTGTTCAGAAAAATGAAATGCAATTCGTAGCTCTGTTGCAGCGGGATTGATGGACAAACCAATAAATCAACAAACAAACACACTTTCGCATTTATAGGTAATATAAGTAAGGATTAGTAAGGATAGTAAGGATCGGGAAATGATGCGTACTTCTCAAGTGGGTACTCATTAGTAATAGTTCATGTCAGTTGTATGTCGATACGCCAATGTCAGCTTTTCATTTTTCTGAACAAAATTTTACATCAAAGGCTAAAATTCATGGTCTTCCTTTTATTTCTCATGCTATGTTATTTAACAAAAAATAATCCTTACGATGAAGCCTTCCGATCGGTATGATAAAGATACAGGTTAATTTTTTTTCTCGTATAGCGGGTTCGAGTCCCGGTTCAACCAGGCAATTATTTAAAAATCTATGAATGCAGTTTAAATTGTTTTTTAAATTAAAATGAAGTCTTCTTTCAGTAAAATGTTCCATCTACAATATTTAAGGTACTTCCCCTCCATGTGGCATAGCCGTGGGACGCCCTGTATAGGTATATATCCGAGATACTGTTTAACCGATGAACATCATATTATAATGCAATATGTAGATTCTGAAAAAATGCAACATGCGTCAAAAACTGATGAGAGCCTAATGAGGAAGCCAATGATCATTATAATATGTTCATTGGTTAAATAATAATATTCATTGGCTATAATACAATAAATACCTAATATCATGTTCATACGAGATTCTGTTTTTCCGATGAACATAATTATTATAACGCTTTAAAGATAACTAAAACAATGCAACGTGCATGAAAACCTAATAAGAAGCTAATGAAGAAACCGATGAACATAATTTTTTATAATACAATATATTATTATGTTCATCCGCCATTTATGAGATACTAGATGATTCTCGCGACGCGAAGGTTACGCGATATTAAGTAGGTAAGGTTTTGTATTTCCGCGGGAACTCTCTTATTTCCCGGGATAAAAAGCCTATGTGCTATTCTAGACTATAATCTATCTCTGTGCCTTTCAGCCAAATCCGTCCAGTAGTTTTTGCGTGAAAGAGTAACAAACATACACACACATACAAACTTTCGCCTTTATAATAGTGTGATTGTTTAACGTAGTGTACAACAATAAAGTGTATTCATTTATTCATTTAATTTCAAGTGAAACTCACCATTTGTTCATTGACGTACCACGTGATATTAGCGGCTGGCAGGGAAGGAGGCGAAGTACAATTCGCCCTGATGTGATCACCGCCGATGTATGACATTCGATCCGATGTGACATTCGGGCTCAGCAACGGGGGTTCTGTGGAAAAAGACCTTTCTTACTTTAAATATATTGAGTTGTTATTTTTTATACTCGTACACGCTTAACTGCCTCGTTGGTCAAGTGGTTAGCAAGATCGACTGCAGATTACGAGGTCCCGGGTACGATTTTCGGGTCAGGCCATAAATTGTATTGTTGTTCGAGTACAGAGTTCTCACCCACCCAGTAGGGTGGAGCGGAGGATGAGCATTAAACATGATTTTCGTCTTGCTCATGTTCATTTTCAGGCCCACCTGTTGAGAAACTTTGCTGAGGTCATTGAACATTGTATTGAGGTATCCGAGAGTCTCTGCCACAGAGACTATGTCATATGCAAATCGCAGGTGAGTGATGTACTCGCCGTTTATGTTGATGCCAACACCGTTTCAATCCAGAAGCTTAAAGACGTCCTCCAACGCAGCGGTAAAGAGCTTCACGAGCGGCACGCTGCAATTGGATTGGCTTTGTAGCTGGCCCTATATACTCTTTTATTAAGCATCTTAAATATTATTAAGAAGTAAGCTCATATAAACTCGAATCTCCACGTAAATGTAGCTTTGCTTAACGTAACAGAAAATACGATAAACTAAATCAAATAAAATTAATCAAAATCGTCAACCTTTACTAGATCCTGAGCATGAAAGAAGAATGACCTTTGAAATTATAGAATTATAGGTAAAGCCTAGTAAAATAAATAAAGCAAAGTAATGCCTTTATAAAAATTAAAGTACATACACTTAAAGTGAGAGCTTTACGCGTCAAAGGAAAAATAAATAAAAAAATATGTTGTTGATGCAAAAAAGTTTTGCAAATGCATTTTATGCAAAATTAGTTCATTTGTGGAGTATCATTAGGGGGTAGTTCTCTGAAGCACTTTCCTCATTAATGGCCGGTGCGAAGAGGTGCTTGGCGTCGAGCGTCAAATAAGAATAACTTTTATAAAACTCGGGTACTCATAGATGACGTATGTATATCGAGACATTTATAGTATTTGAAAGTTTAGGTCCAGTCGCCATCGCATAGTCTACACTACTATTATAAAGAGGAAAGATTTGTATTTTTGTGTGTATGTTTGTAATGAATAAACTCAAAAACTACTGTGCCGATTTCAAAAATTCTTTCAACATTGGAGAGCTACATTCACTTTGAGTAACATAGGCTATATTTACCTATTGCTAGAAAAGAAAAAAACTTATGTCCACCCGTGCGAAGCCGCCTAGGCCGTTAGTTACATATATAAGCATCCATAATAGGATATATGTATTATGCATGTTTTTTTTATATATTTTTAATTCCTTCTATACACCGTATACCGCTGGATGCAGGCGGCGCAAGAACCGGAAGGTACCTGAAAGTGTTGGCAGACCCATACTGGACTAACGTTAATTGTAGGGGGTCTGCCAACACTTTTAAGCACCTTTCAGAACCTAACGAACATAAGTTCTTCGAAGTTTATGCCACGCCCATTCCTATTTCAGCTTTGCAAGTCGAATATAGTTCTATTACGGATCTCCTCATTGCTGATTTAACGTCGCATAGATACTCCGAGTGTATATTTTGCATTTTAATTCCATTTTCTTTTGCTTTACCTATTGAATGGAAAACGATCCATAACTACGAGTTTAATTTCAAATACGATAAAAATATTATAACAGTTTTCAGTAAACAAACTGCCTCTTAATTCAACTCCTACAAACGAACCAACTAGTATTTATTCATGCGAATATTACTGAAATATATAAAATATATATGAGTGCTTTTATAAGCATTCAATTAAATATCAAAAACGGGAATAAATGATTGCTCTATAAGTCTATAACTTCATCAATTTAACATAATAATACGAGTAATAAGAACCAACATTATTTGTGATTGAAATTCATTATTTGTTTCGAATATAATTTAGTTTATAATAATATTTCGACTGTGGAATATTTCAATCAATTTAATAAAACGTTTGAATGGTTTGTCTGTACACATAAATAAAATTGAAGCGTCTGTTTATAATATCAAAATAACAGCTTTTAACTCTCGGGTACCTACTCTACTAATACTAAAAATGCTAAAGTGTGTTTGCTTATCGATTTTTCCTTCAACCACGCAACAACGGAGCCAGCGATCGATCGATCAAGATATATTTATACATGGGTATTAGTTAATAATAATTTTACCAGTAAGATTAGTATAGGTTTTAGGATTGGTATTAGGGTAGAAAAGAAACAGGTAGTTTACGCGGAAGAAGTCGCAGGCAAAAGCTAGTAGTAAGTAAATAAATATTACTTATATGGTTCCATCCACCAACTTTGCCTAAAATGCGATTCCACATTAGTCACACATTTTTTCATAAAGAAAATGCTATTAAAATAAGCGACATGAAAAAAAATAGGTTTTTGTGCCAAACTTCGTACCATTATATTTATTTATATACTTATATTTATTACTTTATTATTCCTCAGTATTAATTAAATAAAAATTAATAAATGGACACCTTTTGTTCGAGTAATGAACAAAAACAAAAATGCGAAATATTTTTTTACATTTCCCAGATTTTCCCAGCGAGTGGCCCAAATTTTTTGTATTATTTGACCGAATATTCTGCCATGTTACATAGTCTTACTCTATGCATCGATGTAGAGAGGAGGGACCATTTGCAAACAGCCACCACCCTTTTCGGGGAATCCTTTATAAGGGTGCTGAAATATTGCATATTCACAACGCAGCTGGCATTTGGTCGAAGCTCTGCGCAAAAACAAACGGTTCGATTCCAGTCCGTCGAAACAGAAACTGTAGGACGTTGAACGAGGGGTTTCACAGCTTTACAAATTATTTATCAAAATAGTGAATTGGAATGTTCATAATATTATGTTGTAAAACTCTTTTATCAAACATTAGCTTTTGCTTCGTTCACGTTAAATTCTTCCTTCCTCGTTCCTAATACGCACTGCAAAAAGGAATGCCCCTCTGGCTTCCGTTTTTCCAACTAACTACAATGTGTCTTTAAATCAAGAGTGAATAGGCATCTTTTTTTTTTATACATTATCGGCACACGCTTGACTACTATCACACCTGATGGAAAGTGATGATATGGTCTAAGGTGTAACGCGTTTGCCTAGAAGATGCCTATTCACTCTTGTTTTAAAGATACGCAAATTGTACGTGTTAGGAAACACAGACTTCTAGGCAAGGACGCACCATCTTAGGCTGTATCTTCACTTAATACCATTAGGTGAGATCGCAGTCAAAGGCTCTCTTGTCATCTAATAAAAAAAGGCTATGGCCTAAACCCTTCTCGTTGAAGAGGAGACCTTTGCCCAGTAGTTAGTAGAGGATGAGCTGAGATGAATGGTCTCATAATAATGCTCAGGCTCCTTTACCACTTCTACTATACCTATTTTGAATCATATGAGATGAGTACCTACTCTTGCTATTAAAAAAGTTTCCTTCATATTCACAGTTTATTTTCTGGAATATCATCATGGCTCTCACAGCAAACTTTAACTTTTCAGCTTTAACGATATCATTACAGTTTTTGGGATGTCATCTTAGTTTATTACATGTAGCTCAGGTCCCTTGTGAACTTTAAAATCTTGGAATATTTGGATTACAATAATTTTAAACTATAGAAATATTATAGTAAAATAAAATTATAAAAAGTAACGTTATCAAGTTTTGTGTTTAGCGTTGAAGTTTTATGTAAACGGGCTTACCTGTTTTACAATCATTTTACAAATTGTGCTATTTTTCGATGGGCTTCAAAACATCTAAAAATATATAATTATAAAAACTATATATAAATATAATATATACCATGTAATTATAAAATAGTAGAGACATATATTTGTACATCTTTATGCCTACCTACTGTATTCACAAATGAATATGAATAAATGAATTATGAACTCCTGATTGATTCATTTGTGATTTATCAAATTATAATAATTATAGGGTATTATTTTGTTGAATTATTGATTGCTGGGAGTATTTTAAATCTTTTACGTATCTATTTATTTGTAGTAGGAAGTAATAAGTAGGTACCTTACCTTTTCAATGCTGTGATTTTTATATCATCAAGACTTTAACAAACCGAAACTAGGTAAACAAAGCAACAAACAAAACAACCAAAACCGAGGGTACACCAAAATTTCAGTAGTCATTATTATGTGCATTGTTCAAGGGAGCACTGAGGCGGAGAATATTCATAATTTAGTAAAGCAAGCTGGATCAACAACGGTCCCTAAACGTAAGCTTTGCTCGCGTGTTTACGAATTGGAAAAAGGTTCAAGGTCATTCACCCCTCGTTTACACCGACATTCCCCCATAGAATAAATACCTCAGTATTTATTCTATAAAAGGAAACTGTTAGGGTTAAAAGCTTTATTTCGTTTTATTCTGATTGCTTTTCGTAAGTTTGGAACTCTTTGTTTAGGTTTGAAAGTATCCTTACCAATGTTAGCGAAATATTGAAATAGTTAAGATATACAACTTTAATGTATTGAAGGTAATTTGATAAAATCGATATTTGACTTTGTTGACGACGTAGGCGCCCGTCTGGTGCGCCCGACTGACGCCGACTTGAATGGCATAAATACGGCGGGTTTGATTCAGTCTCTTCCAGAGACTCATTCGGCTATTATATGCTCCCACGTCTAGGTCGTTGCATTTGATTGAGGGATTGCAATAGCAATCGCGCCCTAATCGAATAAAATGTATTAACCTGAGGTTTAGATGAGTGTAATTGATTAAATAATACTTGGATATGTTTGATAATTACCCTCACGTTCAGATGGTGGTTTGTCTGACGTGTCGTGGTTAAATTGATTAGATGTGAGGTCAGGGGCCGTTATAAGGGGATGGTGGAGAAGGCTTTGGGTAGGGTTTCAGCGTTTGAGTTGTCACTAATATTATACCTAAATGCGAAAGTGTGTTTGTTTGCTGGTTTGTTAGTTTGTCTGTTGTTAATCTCCCAGCAACGAGGCAACGGATCGATGTATCTACATGTATATTTTTTATTCTTTATTATTTGCCGGGACTTTATCACTTCGTGATTCTGTCGCCCCTGTAAAACAGATAAAGTTTATTAATTAAGTAGATTAAATATTCTTTTTTTTTTAATTTTAATATAATTTATATAAGATACACATTATTCCACAGCAAATAATAATATCTGTGCACATTATTATTACACACTCTCGCATTTATAAGAATATAATGGGGCCGGCCAGTAGAGATTCATATTTCTTACGTCGTCGTATAAGGTAATGCTTTTAATAAACAATAGCTAATTCGCCATTCCAGAGGCTTTAAATGACCTATGCATACTAAATCTTCCGTTTCGCTTTCAGCTTTTGATTTGTTGACGTAATTTCCATTTCACGGAACATTTCAAGTATTAATGGCTTGCAAACGTTTCATTTTTAGGGATTGAGATGTTTCTTTGAGACTTTTCAAGGGTGCAAATTGCAATTATACGGCAGTTAACCAATTTTTTTCTTCGTCGTCAACCAATAGACATCTTCTGCATAATAATTGCGATTTCCACAAGCCACGATCTTGCTCCGCTTGTATCCAGTGGATTATCTGATGATCAAGAGATTGAACTACACGCCTCGCCTATTACGACTGCAGCTTGCTTCATTTTTTTTTTCTAATTATCTCTTTCCCTCCCACTCAGTGTGTGTAAGGTAGGAATAGGTAGAACATTTTGGTCCATCGTTGGTTACGGTTGGTGAAATAGTGAACTCACCAACTACTACCATTTCTGCCGCCTTGATGTCCGTGTGGAATAACGGCGCATCAGCAGATACTTCGCACTGGTACTCTCCGGTCAGTGTCCGGTCCACTTCCGTCAACACCACACGGTTCTGGTCTGATGCTGCTACCTACAATACAAGGGTAAAGTTATTATAATTTTCAATAAACACGCATTTACTCAGTTCGACTTCCCCGTAAAACAAGAAAGGTGATAAATGCAATGACTTCTATATAAGTCATTGGATAAATGTAAGCATTGCTGAGGCCGACATCTTGGCGTGCCTTCCGTAAGCAAGGAATATATAAAAAGGTATTTGGAGTTCCGAATTCGGTCACCAATCAAGTTACTGATTTAATTCAATAGTTTACGGATCATTATTGCACTATCATCATCAAGACTTGCACACTGGCTATCCTGACTAATTTTGTTAGAAAGTGTGTTTGTTTGCTGTTTTGTCATTCAATAACGCCACCATAGAGCTACCAATCGATATGATTTTTTGCGTAGACATAATTGAGGAAAATCAAAATTGGTGGTATGTCACGTGAGTGTCACACCGCCAATCTCCTAACTCCGGGCTAGTACTGAGAATTTCTTGACAGAAAAACCCAATACATTTTTGGCCCGACCCCAGAATCATCCGCAGTCAAATAAGCTAACACTAGACCAACAAGGCAGTTAAATTACAAGTAGATAGGCGGTAAATCAATACTCACATCAACTTTGATCTCTGCGACAGGAAACACCTTGGTAGCAGGCGACTCCTTCGGCACATATCGATAGAACTCGATCATGTTCCTATACCAGCGTATTGAGTACAATTGCGCCCCTTCCAACTCGTATGTACACATGAGTTCGGCGTCTCGGCCCGTGAGGACCGCCTTTGGGACGTGGATTTGAAGGGACTTGAGCGTGTCGACCGTGCCTGCGGACAAGTAATCAAACTATTAACTACGGCTCAATCCTTTGAGAGTTGTCTGTTTACTATGCTACTGTTCTGCGAATAATCATGGGAAATGGAACAAGAGGTGATAGAATATTTACGAATACCTACAAATTAGATGGCTACCTGTTCTCCAGGGATACTCGAAGATGCGAAGCGAGGAATGTCAGTGAAACCTATCTAAAAGATATCGACGGACCTCGGCATTCTTCGACGTGCGAGATTCGATCGCACGCATCTCTGATTTCTCGGAGTTATGTGTTTTAAGCAATTAATTAATATCACTTGCTGTAACTGTTACGAATAACATCGTAATTAAAACTCCATGCCTAACAGCATATTACGACATAATATACGGCATAACACGTAAGTATTTTGTTGTACACCTATAACGCATATTTTGATTTCATTATTTCCATTATCCCTGACATCTAAGTTATCAACTTTGTATAATAAGCCTTATTTTTCTACATAAGCACCTTGAAAGGGAGAGAAAGTAAATATCTAGTTTACGGCAGCTCGTTAGAAGTTCGGTCATAACGTTAAACGACAGGCGCGGTGTTATCGCTTCTTTTGCTGAAATCTCTAAGTTAATTTAGTTGAGTTATGATTGTCTGATACTTTTACAATGTAGGTACGTACTTGACTCTGATATGTCCTAGTAAAGTTAAAGTAAAATTCTTTGATCACATCAGGTAGCATACTTTTTTATTTTCAACAATTATTTATTAAATAGTTCAGTTAATTTAGTTTCAGCTTTACACGAATTATATTGGATAATTCTCCGAGCACAAGCGCAGATAGGAGAGCCAATAAACTCGTCGATGTCGATTTTGAAACACAATATCGTGAAAATTGGACTAGGTACATGGGTCGAAAAATCACCTTATGTTTTCGATTTTGTTCACAAGGAATGTTTCTGAGTTCGATCTGCCTCTTGACAAAGGCCTGCTCTAACGACGTCCATTGCTTTGTCCCTGGCTGCACTCAATTTTGCAAATTGGCGAAGACTGACGTTATAACGTAGGTACTATCTAGTAAAAGTGAAGCACAGTTACCTTTCCTTCCAATTAAAAAACATACGACTAGGTACAATCAATAACCGCAATAGTTACGGTTCGCTGAAACTCTTGCACTACCACCCGTAGGTTAATTTCATTTTACAGTTTATTTTATGACTTGATTGTGAGTAGATAAACTAAACTCAAACTCAAAATTATTTATTTCATTTAGGCCAAATTGTGGCTCTTACGATAAGTCGAGAATCTACTGCCGGTTCGGAATTCTGATTCTGCTGAGAAGAGCCGGCAAGAAATTCAGCAGTTGCTCTTTTGAAAACAAAAAATGGTACAATATGTAGCTTATCTATCTTGTGGACAGCTGAAGCGAAGCATATTGGTTCCAAGGAACTTTGTCGTTAAGGAATTCATTAACTGTGTAACAACCTCTACTTATTAAATGTGTCTTTACACATTGTTTAAATGTATGTCATGGTAATTCTACCAACTCTTTCGGAATCAAGTTATACCTATAAGCCAGATACATATAGCGCTACGATGGTATAAAGTTATAATAAGGCTATCTTGTCATCGAATAAAAAAAAATTATCGTATCATAACGTATTGTACGTTATGATAGTAAATAATGAATTACTGTTAATACTGTTAAATGTTTAAATTAAGAAATTCTTGAAGAATAAAAGAATGTATAAGAATTATGTTATTGTTATGAGCCATTTATACAACTTAAATAATTTAAGTGGCACTAGCAAAAAGTTTTTTTTTCTTAGCAGCTGCTGATATTTACGCTTTAAAAAATAGCATTAAGGTCACGTACGATTTAAAAAAAAGAAAAAACAAAAATGGCTTGTTATCTACACTTAATATTATAAAGCTGAAGAGTTTGTTTGTTTGAACGCACTAATTGAGATTAGAGTTCCTGAGGGAACTACTAGTTCGAATTGAAAAATTATTTTTGTGTTGGATAGTCCATTTATCGAGGAAGGCTTTAGGCTATATAATATCACGTTGCAACTAATAAGAGCGAAGCATAAGTGAAAAATGTTGCAAAAACGGGGAAAATTATCCATACTTAAAAAATATTCTTTTAAAAACTTCTTAATCGCGATCATAATAGCAGAAATTAACGTGGAAGAAGTCGCGGGCACCAACTAGTATAAAATAAAAATGACTTCTTTAGAAAATTGTATACACTGAAGTTGAAAAGACCTCACGTGAAACAAAAAGCAATATCCATCGAGTTCAATGATGCGTCCAGCATTTTAAGCGGAGCTTATCTATTTTGAAGAGAAAAGAATAAATCTGCAGCGGAAATATTATTTTAAAGTCTTTTATAGGCTAAGAGATGACGCTTTAAGGGCGTGAGGTGTCGGGTACGCTCAAAAAAAAATCCTCTTACGCATCAGGTATACCTAAAGCGTGTACAAGAAGTCTTTGAAAACGCTGGAGCGTGGATTCTATACCAGATCGTTTAGTCATTCATAAACCACTTATAAAAGTACTGAATGAAAAGAACCATACATTTTTTTCATACAAACTTATGCAAATTACAGCACTTAAGCTAAAATATTTGTTACTAAAGCAAACTTTTTTACCCCACAGTCAAGGACTTGTAGGGCTAGCATGCGCGCCACGAGAAAATTTTGTCTGCCCATTTACTCGTGAAATCTTTTTTATTCATAAATGGGCAGACAAAATTTTTTCGTCACGCACAAGTTAGCCGTACAGCGTACTGGTATGATTTATGTTATGAAGTTACCTTATTATTTTTTTAACTTCTGGATATTCCTTAAATCGAAATTTTATCAAAGGATTTATTCCTTTCTAGCTTCTAGTTTAATAGTAGCGTAAGCTTTAGTTATCGGTTTCATTCGAGTGAAATCCAGGTCAACTTTATGTAGAACTTTAGTGGTAAGATCAAAGTAGGATCAGTTTTAGGTATAACCCTATAGGTATATACTTTATTCAGGTGGTATAGTTTTTTTTTTTCGAACCTTTATACTTTACAGAAATCTGATGTGTGATTCACGATTTATGAAATACATTTATTTAAAGAAGTACTTCATTAAGTTCCCTCACTTAGTAAGTAAAATTAATTCTAGGTCCATACTTTTTCAACAAAGCCCCACGTTTTACCACGTGAATCCACGTAATTCTCGTGAGATAATTAATATGCCAACGCGAGTAACAGTCCCGTTATAATAAAGATAAAACGTGCGATATCTTATTTTATTACGGTACGAGTTAGAAAAAGGATTTAATTTCCGACCCGACTTAAATGCGAAAATAAATTCAAAGTGCACTTGAACGCGGAAAAGCTAGGCTTTTTGGATTGATTTATCGTCGGGGATAGTGTAAATCCGCGAATGTACCATAGGTAAAAACCGCGGATCTACAGTCCAAGTTTTACAGAGGAATCTACATAAATTTAAAAAACTTTATAAATTTCTTATTTCTACAGCTATTGGGCTAGTTTTTACATAGAGAGTATTAATTCATGTGTTCTATGTATTGATAAAAATAGATATATTTTAAAGTGATTAATTTAATCGCTACGACACTTACGCGGTTTTGATTTGACGTATGAAAATGGATTTTAATGTAGTAATGGTAGTTACGCGAATTTGCACTATCACCGAAGTTATGCTAAAATTACAGATTTGATCATCTCAACCTTGCTTGCGCACTACTGGGCACAGATCTCCTTCCGAATAAGGAGAGTTATCCCGGAATGCCATACTATAATCTATCTCTATGTGCCATATATCAGTCAAATCGGTACAGTTGTTGCGACATAATTGAGTAACAAACATCCATCCATACATCCAAACTTTCGCATTTATAATATTAGTAGGATAGGATAAGATAGTAGGATAAGCATATACGATACTACAATTGCTAAAAATACCTATTGCTATTAGGTAATAATGACCAAAATGGGTCGTACCTTGAATGAATTGAAGTGTCTATGGGTAGGTTATATTGGTCGTAGATGACCGATATTTAACCCGGCGGGAGTGTGGCGGGGTGTAGCATACCCCACCAATTCTTTTTACTGGCGTACATTTTTATTATTGTAAGTTACGTGGTAGCGGCTTTGAGTAGCTGGAGCTGAGGTAATGCGGGAGGGTACAGTGGTATGATCCCAATGTGGCGTCAGCCGGTGTTCGAGATACACACGAGTAAACTTGCGTGGGGTAAGTGATACCCCGCCACATAGTTTACGTGTGCATTTAATCATAACATTATTTACATTTAATTTTATTATTTCTTGTCTTTTTTAGGCTTTTGACAAACATGGGTGAAAACAGTAGGTAAAATAGACTTAGGTCTATGTTATACGACATATTAGAAAATTGTTCAGATAAATCGAGCTCGTCGGATGTGATGATGATGATGATGATGATGATCATTGCAGTGAACACAATATAGCATCCGATAGGGAACAGGAGCTAAATGTTGAGAGTGGTAGTGATCAAGATTCCGACGATAATGTCCTTCTTTCAATTTTTAGAACTCGTCGTCCATCTACTCAAGGTCACGCACCTCATAAAATATACGTCACAGAATATCTTCCCAACTCAATGAAACATTGCAACCAGTTGTCCAGAATGCTCCGGAATGTTATGTTCGATGTTTTGACTGTACACGCGATAGATATCGTAAAACAAAACACGTATGTGTAAGCTGTGGAAAGGCCATTTGTCTTGAACATGCGATTTTTTCCTGCAAAGACTGTGCTGATTCTGAATCTAGTTCTTGATGATAATGTTAGATTTTCTTAAGTTTTTTTATTCAAGATCTCATGTTCTTTATGTTTTGTTGTTTAATTTGGTAATATTAGTTTAATTAAAAAGGATTGATGCTTCTTATTGAAGACTGTTTTGATTTGTAACCAAAAATGAGTGCCTTAACTATGGTTATAAAAAACTATTAAAATATATTAATATGACTAAGTTTTTCATTTAAATATAAGTATAGGGATTATGTTTTAATAAATAAAATTAAAATTTCAATTAAATTTGATTATTATAATCATATACAGGCAGTTTAATTTACGGGTATGTCATACCCCGCCACATACTCGATGAAATATTTTGTCACCACACTCCCGCCGGGTTAAAGTCAGTTTAGCTAGTTTAGTTTAAAACAAGCATCCAAAGCGTATAAACTTAAACTTTTTCACTTCACTTAAAACTTCTGCTGGAGTAAACCAACATCACAAAACTATCGACGCAAAATCGTACAATGTTTCCTACGATACAAAATTGAACGTTATCGAATAAAAATAAGTCTCGTCAAAAAGTTGTCGTTCGTTGGCTCTTATAGCATAGCAGCATGAGCATAGAAGCATCTAGCTTAGAGCATAGAGCATCGCATCTGTAGTAAATAAAGTTAAAAAAAATTGTAAGTAGGTAATAGTGGGTACAAACATTTCATTAATAGCAAATCAAGCTATTATACTTGAGTAAAACGAAATATGTTTCCATGCAATCTGGTTTAACACAGAACCACGACTTTATCATGTAGATCCACATAATTCTTGCGGGATAATTAATATGCCAACGTTAGAAACAGTTACGAGTCCGCGTTTTATAAAGGCAGCCTGGTGATGTTTTAATTTTAAACCTAACTCAGAGCTCAGAATAACGGGGAAATTATGAAGATTAGAATATCACTCGACTCGAGTTATGTAGCAAAGAATGTGAAATGTGCTTAAAAGCCTATTTAATATTTCTAGAATCACTAGAAATTCCTCAAATTTTTCGGTAGGATAGTTTTAGAAAAGGATGAGTTTTAAAACTTTACGTTCCATTATTTTTCGTTCGTCTATTATTCTTTTATTAATTGTTTGAATTGTAGAGCAGAAATTCTTATTTTATTTAAGTTCTGAGAATAAGAATTTCAGTAGGTACTACATTTTTGTCAAGACTACCAAACATTCTAAGTCTATTATATTAAGGTATGTTTTTTCTTTTGTAACAAAGTAAAAAAAATCTTTATCTAAACGTACTAATTTCAATCCGAAGCATTGTTCTTGTGAAATTTCCTGCTGTTCTTCTTTATCGACTGATAGATGTACATCGCTGAACATTGGTCTCTTGTAAAGACTTCCACCTGACGCGGTCTTGCGCCTGTATCCTGAAGCACCCTGTGACTCGACTGACATCGGTCCACTTAGTAAGTCCATCCACCTAGTATCTACCAACACTTATAAAATTTAACTGATCGTAAATGATTCATTCCTTTTATCTACTAGGATTTATAGCGTACCTACATATAAAAATAGACAAAAAACATTAATTTATTCATCGATCTATAATTTTCACAGCAGGTTTTATTCCACGGTATTGCGCCAAACAACGCGGCAAACAAAGAGATAAAAGCTTTTTAAATCTCCAAATTTATGGTTTGTTTGTGCAAACGGAATACTATTTGGGACATGGCCTTTTATACTATACGATGGGGTCACGATCAAATCGCCAAATAAATTTTGGGAGCAAGCACGCGGACAAATTGATTCGATATCGTGTGAATATTTTGCATTTACCCGGAAAAATTGATTTGGCACTCGAATAAACGTAGACTAAGAACCGATTTCACCAACGTAAAATAAGTCTTATACGAGCTTTAATTTGATATTTTGAGTTTTTGTATTGAAAATCTGTGAAAATATCAAATTAATGCTCAGATAAAACTCAATTTACGTTGGTGAAATCGGCCCTAATACTGGAAGAACGCCAAACTACTTAGATAAGTAACAAGAACATTCAAAAAACCATGAAAATGGACACAACAGTCTTAGGACATGTCTAGATTCCACCACTTGTCCGGAAAGCAGGTTCTACTAAGAAGAGCCAGTAAGAAACTCAGCAGTTGTTCTTTTAAAAACCAAAGTGTTACAATTGCTTAACAAAATAAAAATATACTTAATAAACTATTATAATAACCCTATCTTGTAGGGCAGCTGAAGCAAAGCCGATTGCTTTTATGCACATTGCTTTTATAGTCATTTGCAAAACTCAAGTTCCCATGAAAGAAATGATTTTTTCGAGCCTACTATGGTAGACATGAACAAATCATTTCTTTCATGGGTCGTGTCGTAAAATAGAAAATTCTCCACGGTAAAGTTTGCGGCCCGATATTATTTTAATACGGGCCGAATGGAGTATGCTTTATGCAGACTCACGCGTTTGATTATTACCGGGTAGAGGAAAGTTAGATATATGAGTAGTGGTGTAAGTGCAGGTTTTATGGATATTGAGGCTGCATAGGTACATTTGTCAGGTTCCATATAAAGTTATTGCGAAGACTTTTTTAATATTTTCTTAGTTGTTAGTATAACAATGAAGTAAAAAATACCTACCTCGTTTATGAACATACGAAACATAAAGAACATACGGTAAAAACAAACATAAAGTATCATGCAAGTTCTTTAAAAAGGCTAAGAATTTTATGAAAAAGCTTAATTTACGTTTCCTTTATGTCTCACAGACAATTATGTCAGTTTTTCACTAAACAGAATTAGACAACATTTTATCCTATAACGCTATTTCCACCTGATTATTCTTATACTTCAATTAAAACAAAACTACAACTATTAACTTTCGCTTTGCATTCAATTGCAAACACGATAGATAGATAACTTACTGCATATCCCTAATATTATAATTATTATGTATCTAGTTATTTTAGTGCTCTAATAATAATTATTATTATAAAATTAGCATTGAAATAGCAAAAATTAAAAAATATTACTAGTATTAACCCTTCTCATAGAGTCCACTGGTGACTGGACAGCTGGAAGTTACCTTGGCCAACATATATGTACAGGGTCACTGGAAATGTGACGCATTCCTCTTAAGGGCTTATAGATGAGGTCAAAACTAATCGATTTTGTCATGTGATGTTGTATCCGAAACCTAACGGTTAATGAGAAAATCGATTAGTTTTGACCTCATCTATAAGCCCTTAAGAGGAATGCGTCACATTTCCAGTGACCCTGTATAAGTTTGGCCATTCAGCGGAGCAACGCAGCCAGCGTTTTGAGCACTATTCCTCGTTCCAGGATAAAATTAATATAAATTGATAAATAAGGTTACAAGATACGATGTGTAATAAAAATCCTCGATTTCGTCTTGTATAATTTTATTTATATGTAAATTCTCCGGCGGATATCCGAAATGTTATTTCGTTTTCCACTCCGCGGGTAGTATCGAGTGTTTATGGTTCAGCGGCCACGGCAGTAAAGTTGTGTCGATTTATTTCAGTCCACGTATTAACGCATTGGTTATATACACGAGTGATTCGAGTGATTATTGCTTGTTGATGGATTACTGACGATTATAACGATACATGCAAATAAAAGTAGGTCGTTCTAGATATTATTACCAACTTCAAATGGTAGCTTCATTCACCAATTCTTTACGTTGGCAACATTATTACTTTTGTGAGTGAATTCAGCCTGTGTCAAGCTAAGCCTGTTAGCATTTTATTATGGTAATTGCTTGGCAATGGGCGGGCTTAGACCATTCAACCCAAATGGTCTAAGTGGGCAAGACACATAGTTCGACAAACCAGTGGGCTATGGGGTTCCTGAATGCTGGATTTACGACTTCGCACCAGAAAACACAGTGTTGGACGCACTAAGACGAGTCCGCGGAAGCTGTATATGGGTGGCGCATGTGATTACAACGGTATACCTAAGTCCAGCAGTAGATAGATATAGATCCGTTGATAAAGAAGAAGAAGAGGGAATGAATGGGATCATTGGAATTCTAATTTTTAACCTGTGGACCCAAGCTGGTCTGAGTAGACTTTATAACATAAAAATATACATTTTTACTAATCTTGTGGTTTTTACTGTTTAAGTATCCTTTTTCTATTTAATCCATTGACATAATAATACTATGGACCTGGAAAAAAATGTCCCGAGAAAACCTATATATACGAGTGTACATGTGTATTTTTATAAACAACTCCCTCTATCTTATAAGCGCGTAGCGTGTTAGAAAAGGACAGATAGATACTTTTTGTCTGATGACAAACACGAGACTGAAGTGCGATTGGTAACCTTTTTCGCGTTTTGGTTTTCTTTTGGTTCGGACAATTTTTAGCGCTGACCCGAAGTATTATTATATGTAAAACAAAGAAATATTGATTTTTATTTTTAAGGAAATCAAGAAATTTCTATTTATTTTAAATGTGGAGTAATGGAACCTTTTAATAAAAACAATAAAATAAATCGAGTCAACTTCCCTAGCCTGCACAGGACGGCCTGTTTCAATCAGACATTTATCATCAGTTTTGCTTATTCCTGTTTTATGGCTATTGTATCAGGCATGAGATTATTATCTGTATATAATTCTCTAGTGGATATTGGAAATGTCATTTCGTTTTCCACTCCGCGGGTAGTATCGAGTGTTTATGGTTCAGCGGCCACGATAGTAAAGTTGTGTCGATTTATTTCGGTCCACGTATTAACGCATTGGTCAAACGCGAGTGGTTAGTGGGATTATTGCTTATATTTTATAAGCTTTTTTAGATCAACAATAGTACCAACCAACTGGGTTTGAGTCTCTTTCATCGACCTCCACAGGCCTCAGTCTTGCACCGTCTGCGTCCGACAGGTCCCTATGTTACTGTGCACCATTACACTACTACACTACCAACACTATGTGTGTGTGTTTGTGTGTGTGCGTGTGTGTGTCTGTGTGTGTGGTAACTGTGCACGTTTATCGGTTGATTAAGAAGGAGAATCAACTATGACCATAGTCATATAGCTGAAGTGGCAATGAGTGGGGTACATGGCCTAAAGAACCTAGGTGCTTAAACAGCAATCTGCAAGTGGCGTAACAACCAAAAATC
The DNA here is from genome assembly GCA_933228805.2 of Hipparchia semele. Lineage (NCBI taxonomy): Eukaryota > Metazoa > Arthropoda > Insecta > Lepidoptera > Nymphalidae > Hipparchia > Hipparchia semele. Next base: position 12,256,821 of record OW121715.1, on the reverse strand, counting down.
TGTCACAGAATTCTGAATTCACCAGCATAGTAAAAAACGCCAGAACCACAAATGCATTTCCATCGTCCAATGAAACCGAGTTTTTATACTACTAGTACAAATATATATATATCATATAAATCAATTTATCGCCAATACTCAATCACACTATCCAATTAACACGTTAGTAGGATTACAGTGGAGCTTTAATATTTATATTTAATTTGTTAACTATAATTGACATAACGTAACTAGCAATGAATTTGTTTGGATGAAAGCATTATTTATTTTTTGGTTCGAAACCCTAGATTTATTTTGGAGGCGTATTCTATTTTGTATAAAAAAAATAACAATCTCGTAACAGAATAAATCTAAAGCGAGCTTTTGGCAATAAAATCAGTATCGGGTATCGGTAAATAAAACTAAAATCGCAAATATCTGGAACGTGTTCAACGGAATGATTCCGATACTACTATCGTATGCCAAAACACTACAGTTTTTCAAACTGACGCCGATAAGAGGAAGCTTTACCCATCAGGGGTGAAATATTACGGAAACAATGCTATCTACTCACGAGTTTGACCTATCTTTGGAAGTGCAATTTTGTTATTTTTCATCGGTTGTAGCAGTTTGCTCATAGCAATATCCGCTCGAAGTATTTTCTTTAGAAGTACGTAGTAGATAACTAATATGAGCAAAATAGAAAAGATAAGCGCATTTCAACAATGCAAGTACTTGCAAAACAAAACAGGTATGTATTAAGAGGTAATTGGATTAACCTAAAGGTATGTAAAAAAAATTGAATTAAATTCTTTTTTTTTTATTAGATGACAAGATCTCACTTGAATGGCTAAGTGACAATGCAGTCTAAGATGGTAGCGGACTAACTTGCAAGGGGTATGGCATTCATTTAAAATTCAACCCATACCCCTAATCTGTTTCAATACGTCATCGTGCCGGAACGCTAAATCGCTTGGTGGCAGTCTTTTTGACGGTAGGGTGGTAACTAGCCACGGCCAAAGCCTCCCACCAAACCAGAGACAATTCAGAAATTATAAATTCCCAAATTGGGAATCGAAACCGAGACCTACCAGTTATAAAACTACAGCGCTCACCACTGCGCTAGGGAGGTTGTCAAAAATTCTATTCAAATTGTGGTACATAAAATTCTTATAAATTTTATAAACCTAGATAAGGAAGGTTTTAGTTTAATTGCTTTAGCTTAAATGTTTCCGGTCAGGAACAAAGGACAAAATGTGAGCTGTGGTTTGTTATTAATACACTGAAAATGATGTAAAGCTTACAAGCTTTACTACAGTACCGTTTGTCTCATAAGGGCGTAAGAAAGGCTAATTACATACTTGTGTTTCTTTTTTTCAAACCAAAAAGTTCTGTCAAAAAATCTTTACGCTCGGATAGGATTTATTTTATGTTGTTAAATTCGACCATTAGAAAAAGAAATTTGTTTTTTTATCCAATTTTTCCCATTTCATACCTTAAATATAGAAAATCGATTTCAGAAATTCTATAGGTATAGATTGTGCACAGGTACAGATTTAACAGGTAGGTATTTTTATTTTATAATATCCTTGTCAGTTGCCGAGATGATTTATGAGATATTGAGTTTATGCTCTCATAAACTTAATATCTCATAAATCATCTCTACTGTTGCCATTTCTTAGATTTTAATGATAAAGGTAATAAAGTCATTTCATTTATTTACCTAGTATTGTTAAGCAATTAATCAAAATCTTTTTCCTCTTTGACAAGATATTTCAATTATTAAAATCCAATTTCATGATCGCCGAGTACAAGAGAGTCAATTTTCTTGTTGAAAATCGAATCGTCGAATTTACTCCTCGGTTAAGCGTTACTCGGCGATGGCGGAATTACATTAAATAATATTAATAGTAACGTCATGGTCGTTGTCACTGCCAAGTTATATTACAGTTAGCAATGTTACTGTTCAAGGGTGTGCCCAAACACAGGTGCACTTTGTAACCCTTCAAATTCCGTTGGCTTTACAAGTTTGGCCTATGTTTAATCCCTATGAACAACATTATTAATGCGAAAATTGTCTTGTTTGTCTTTCAGCAAAGAATTTAGGTGATTTTTATCATAAAACAATAAGAAATTCCGGTATGATTACCTTAATTAAATATGCCGATGAAGCGGCGGGCAAGAGTTAGAAGTAAGAAAAATAATAATACTCTTATAGTTCCAAAAAACACTACCAGGATAGTTTAGATAAATATTTTTTCGAAAAAGAAAATCCACAAAAATACTCTGAAAAAAATCGTAAACTTAAATCGATTTCAGTAGAAAGTTTACGTATCTAAGTCTATGTTTGACATACATTTTTTAAATCGGTTGTAAAAAAACATTCACCGTGTATTTTGTTATACAACGGTAGGTAAAAAATAAATGAAGCATAATTTATTTATTGTTCTGAATATTTCAATATGTACACCACAGCCGCAGTGCAGTGGGCACTAGCAGCGATCAAACATAACACGCTGTTAGTTTTATTTAAAACTCGTGTCACTAAACGAATTTTGGTGCAGACATGAAATTGGTTTTCCACTTTGGACGTTTACCATCCATTTTATTTCGGTAGAGCTCCCGAGTCAGCTCGGCGTACTGGTAAGATGAGATGGATGTTGAGATAAATTACTATGTGGACTTCTAGTGCTGCTTATACCTGATCTTCTATAATATTCGTTGGTGGAATATATTCAAATACTTATGTTTATTTTTTTATGAAGAAAGAGGGTAGGTATTTAAAACTTTAAGTATCATATAAAATTCAAGAAGGAACTTTAAGGCGCTTAATATCTCCGCCGAGAAAATATAACAGTAAACTGATGAGGATCCAGCATGACGTTCCTTTGTACGAAATACGAAACAAAAGCAAACTTGCGTAGTATATCAGTGAGATTAGAAAAAAAAAACATCATAAGAAGGCTCGGGATCGCTGAGTAAGCGACGAAGAGAGCTATGCTTGGAGTATCCCCGCAAAATCAAATCAGTAATAAGGAGATTGTAGAAGTGAACGTCGTTGGGTCGCAAGTTACCTACTCAAGTATGACACTCTCTCGAGAGACTTCTCTTACAACTATACGCCATCTAGAGATGTATTTTCAGTGTAGTATTTTCAGTTCAAAAACGCGTTCTTGATTGTTATTTCATCTTATTATTTTCAGCAGTAGATATCTTAGTTCGTGCTCGTAAAATAAATTTTGTACTTCATCCGAATAACATAATAAAAAATATTTTCTAATACGCGTGAACAAATTGTAATAACTTAATATAGCAGACAATAGCAACTGATCCATCACAGAATGACAGAAGCTGAGAAAGCTCATAAATCATGTCTTGATCTGACAAGGTCTTCATAAACAAATAGCTGTTACGTAATGTCTCCTTTCTAAATATTTTTTAAGATGAATATGATAATATAGTTAGGAGATTATTTTTATGCGACAAAGTCAATACTGCGAATGAGACTCTTGACTTGTCATAAGAATCACATGCAACAAATAAGTATGGATTATGAGTTTTTTTTTTTTTGGTGTATTGGCTGTGCCCAAAACACAATCACAATCGTATCAACAGTGAAGAATTAGCGGATTTTATCATAGTAAAATATAATTGAGTTCTTAAAATAATAGATACTAGCTAGTATGGGTAGTAGCTTGCTCATGACTTCTTTCGAGTGGAGTTTGCATGACGTTATTTTTGATATATAATGCTCCCGTCGAGCACATAACACTTAAGTCGGCCATAAGGTGCTCTCACAGTTTTATAGCATTACCATGTTTTGCCCGCAACTTCATCCGCGTGAAGTTAGATTTTAAAAAAAGGCCACTTTTCCAGAATAGAATACTTTTTATTCTGGAAAAATACTTTTTATCCTCGAGAGTAATAAAAGCTACTGCCTATATTACTCTCGAGGTTTTCTCCATGCGAAAAAACCATGTAGTCCGGTTGCTCCATTGTTTGGGTGAAGGATAAATAATCCGAAAAAAATTTCACACAAGCACAATTTCGCATTAAAAAAATATTAAGAGGTAATAATAACCTTTGGTAATAACTTAACATTAACCTATCAAGCACAAACCTAATTTTAAGATTATCACCAATCTATTGTTACTTAATCGCTATTGTTGTTGAAATAATAACGAGAAAAAAATTATTTGAAAAGAAAAGAATCAGGGCAGACTTGGACAATATCCTAACTTAAAGAATAGGTATCATAATCACAAGTAAGCAAACATTTTAAATACACAAAGTATTTAAAATGTTTCGTTGTAAACTTAAATGCAATTTTGCAGGATTTTCTGCGTTAAAATACACCGATAGCCGCAAAACTTTTTATAGGAAAATGACAAAAACCACAAAGTGGATAGAGTGCTTGTTACGTGCTCGTTTAATAAATCTTTACCAATATTATAGAATAATCTTACACGGGTTATCTTAAATATAACTTTTTTCGTAAAATTTTGTATTGATCTAGCGATTCTACTTGGATGAATATGCGCATATCCATCTGCTTGTCAAAGTCTTATAACTCTTGGATTACTGAACATTGAACTTCTAATTCAGGAAAAATAAACTATCCAAAATATTTAGCCCAAAGCTAAAATATCATACAAAGTTATAAAAAACATTATCCGAGGGGGCCGCCAAAAATGTAAATGAGACCAAAAAAATTATTGAACACATGAAAATTTGTGCAAAGAACTTTTTAAATTGAGGACAAAATAATTTAGTTTTTTTTTATTGCTAATATATTTTTTGGATTGCTATAAAGTCACCGTTTATCTTTACCTCTTTTGTTCCGGGGTCCATCTCAATAACGGCTTAGCGTAAAAAATTGAAAGTAGAATTGAATTGTTTAATTTCAGTTACGTATGAGGTGTATTTTTAAATAGCTTGAATACCGTTCATGCGGCTATTTATATAAGATTTGATGTGCGATCAGCTAAATAAGAACACTCTTACTTACTCTCTACAATTTAACAAACTTTACCAGAGTAGTAATATATTAAGTTAAATAAATAAATTAAGTTTTTCCTCCTTAGACATTTGTTCTATTATTTGTGGTGATCATAGAGAAACAGTGTCATTAAGAAAACTAGGGGAAGTCGTGACAAAGTACCGCAAGAGATGTCCCGTTGATTAACGTGGTACGGTACTTTTGTGAACATCATTCATTGTTTTTATCTGAGCGACCGAAAGGTGATTGCTGAGTTTGTGTTGCATTATAGCTCTGAAAAATAAAATTAACTTAATGGAGCTACTGAACAGGTGCGAAATATTAGTTATCCAGCTTTATGTTGTTGAAAAATAAAATTAACTTAATGGAGCTACCACGTGAAATAGCGGACGTGAAATATCAACAGATCATAACTTTGATTCTGATAGATTCGTCCTTTAGTGTGATATAGTTCTTTCATTTCACGAGGGCTCGAGGTTCATGGTTGTGTGTGTGTCGTATCTGTATAAGTGTGAGCGAGAGCTTGCTCGCGCCTGACCGCTCCCACCTAGGCTCCTGACAGGCATGCACACTTACGCAATGTGTATGTACACGACGTAACCACAAATAAAGCGCCCGTAACATCGTGATATAAACGTACTATAATATCTAACGTCTTTGACTATAATGTCTTACCTGAGCCAATGTAAAAATTATAATTTCTCAAACTAAGACTACGGAGAGTCTATCCCTGGACTTCTCTTATAAAACCAGCGATCACCACTGTGTCACCTGCTCAACGAAAAATAAACACCAAAAAAGAAAAGATAAGCAAGATTACACTAAAGAGGCTCATCTCCGGATTACATGTAACATCCCCTTGGAAACCCAATTTATCTATCTTCCACTCCGGTAACTCAAATTCACCAAAATGATTCGCCCCATTAACCTCAAGCGTTTAAACGACATCGGAAATTTTTTAGTAAAAATGAATATAATCAGTATCACGATGAAGAAAATGAAACGCCACTGAATCGGCCTTGTATTATAAAGAAAATTGTGTCAAGCAAAAAAATTATCTTGTTTCGAACGAAGAACAGTAGAATTGCTTGAAGATTTCTAAGCTTTTTATTGAAGTTTGTTTGATTAAAAATCTTTTCTATTATATTCCATTATGTTGAAAAACTTTTCTAAAGGAAGCCTAGTCCTTTGGAAATTTTTGTCGGAAAAACAGAATCAATGATCATAAAAATTTACTGAAGTGCACGTGAATTGACTGTGTATTCCATCGTAGTAGTGGTTACAACATTCGTAGCACAGCTATCGTCGTAGCAGAGCTACGCACAAACCATGATTTCATTGTTCAATGGTAATTGCACATAGAAGAGCCGCAAGCATCCGCGCATTTAATTTTTTATCTAGTAAGTGCAAGCAGCACGCTCGGCTTTTAGGAATGATTCACGTCATTCCGTATACAACTTTGAATATGTAATCATATATACTCAAAACTACACAAGCCAGACCTTGCCACGGCCTAGGTAATGTTAGCCAATACTTACACATGGAGAATAAAACCAAACTAGTTCTCAACGGCAAAACATGTGACTACATTTAGATGGTAATGGCAGATTTTACACGGAGTACTTAACTTCTAATAGTAGTTTCATCGTCACGCAACCAGATATAACATTCAGAGCCAAAGCAATAAGGTTCATCATCAGGATCTTTCCGTATAAGAATAGGCCTAACGAGGCATAGCATGGATTTTGCATCACTACATTTATGCATTGCTTAATTATTATTATAATGATAATAACGCCTTTGAACGACGTTATTTGATTTTGTAAAAAAATGTGTGCTCTAGTGCGACTTGTTCCGAATGTGCAACCAACATTATAATTAGCAACTTTGTGTCGAGTCACATGTTTACGGAAAGATGACGTAATGCCTTACCCCATTAATAAAATTTTAGAGGTTTATAAGAGTTCCCATCAATATCCACGCACACCATTCAAAATATAAAATCACATCAACTTCCTCCAATATGCCGATCGCTAAACTTTCGCCCCATTGTACTCCAAAACCTCGTAACTCCAAACAATAGTTAATCACTTAAGTTCTCGATACAGTCTTACATAGTACCAGTGAGATGTGGCATATTTATTCTGGAGATCTCAATTTCACGAGACAACAAGAGGACCAGTCGTGCTTTTTGTCACATATGAGCACATTAACGCTGAGCCAAGTACTACTATGTCTAAAATTTTTTTTTTTCAACTTATCATTTTTATTATACACTAGCTGATGCCTGCGACCTCGTTCACTTGGATTTAGTTGTTAAAAATCCCATGGGAACTCTTTGATTTTCCGGGATAAAAATCAAATCAAATCAATTTATTGCAAATGAACAGCTGTGTACTAAATTCACATTCATTAAACGCGCGAACTGTCAAATTCGTGAAATAAAAATAGTTAGTAATAGTAGTAGTAGTTTTCTGAAAGTATACAAATACTCTGCGCAATTCCGCAATAACTTTTCTTTCCGTAAATACCTTCTACAAAGTATAAGACAACCTTAAAAAAAGATGAATGAAATCGGTGAAGTCGTTCTCAAGTTACGGCGTAATCAAGGTAAACAGGGAATTATTTTTATATATGTAATCACTATGTATTCGCTTTGATATCTTTTTTTTTTAAATATAGACTATCGCTTGACTAAGATCTCACCTGAAGGTAAATGAAGATGCAGCCTAAGTTGGTGCGCGCTTATGATGGATGATGGAGATAGAAGATAATTCACTCGAAAGAAGATATTCACTCTTGATATTAAAGATCCCCAATTGTAGCTTAATGTTTAACGCCTGCAGCTCTATGGTCTGCAACTCAATGGGGTTTTACCCATAGAATAAAGTTCAGATACATTCCCGTGTTTAGCCTGTGCCGTGTTTGGTGTAACTTCGTTCTCCAGATGTATCGTTAACAAAGGTAGATGAAAATAGGTTTCGAGGAAATAATATACTCTATTTAGTTTCGAATATTAAACATGTTTTAATATACCCGTAACAAGTTCGAACATAATGCTGGCTTCCCACTCATCCTTCGCTCACCCCTTAAGGTTAACCCATTTAATATTATAATATCTTGTTCCATGAAAGGCAGCAATATCACACAATCACATTAATATTATAAAGCCGAAAGTTTAAATGTGTGTGTGTGTATGTTTTTTCTCCTTCACGCCATAACGAATGAACAGATTCGGCTGAAATTGGGATTGGAAATAGTTTTACCCAGGATTAACACATAGGCTACATTTTATCCCGGTAAATTAAAGAGTTCCCGCGGGAATTGGAAAACCTTAATCGACGAAGTTGCAGGCATCGTCTAATATGAGAATAATTGTGCCTTTAAGCTATTGTGAATCCACTAATTTTAGGTGAAGTTTAAAAATGAATAATTAAACAAAACCGCTTGTTAACGTTATTTTGATCATTTTTGTATGGGTATAGTTAACGGCCTGGAGAGTGACACAGGCTAGCTTTTCATCCCGGTAAACAAAATATTCTCGCTGGATTTTTGAACTCAACAAAAAAAAAATTGCAGACAGAAACCAGTATTTAATAAAAGTTTCAAAACTGTAGGTAAACTGACTAGGTACGGAAAATTGAATAGGTATGATATAATATTGATTTTGTTCATATTATAAAACTGGCTGATGCCTAGCGTCTTTTCTATCGCGTGGTTTAGGTTTTTTTTATTTCCCGCGGGAATTCTCTTATTTTCCTTGTTACTCCAACCTATAATCTTTCTTTGTGCCAAATTTTAACCAAATCGGTTCAGTCATTGGGGCGTGATCTAGTAACAAACATCCATGCATCCATCCATCTATACATCCAGATTTTCGTATTTACAATATTAGTAGGAGGATAGTACATCTTACTATACTACAGCCTTTGCTACCCGTACTGTCATAACAAATCGATTGACACCTCATTTATCAAAATCGGTTCAATAGTTTAGGCGCTACTGTAGAACATACGTAAATAGTCACATACATACATCACATAGACTGCTAAAATCATTATCTTTCCTTGGCCGTAGTTGGGTAATAAAAATAAAACTTCGTTTAAATGTGCTCGACAGAGACAACTCTTGATGACTTATTTATAAGGGATTTTAAGGACATTTGGTTACAAAATATAAAAGTTATTCTCAGATATTTAGAAGTTATTTAGATAGATAGTTTAGACTTGTAATTTTTCAACTTACGTAAGTGATAAGAAATTACTATAAACTAGTACATGAGCGTTTATATTAGTAATTTTGTTGTCAAGTTACTCACGTGAGCTACATACATGAATAAAAGTTACAGGTTTAAACCTATGATATTCTACTAGGGATGAGTTATATACTCACAAAACAAGCGAAAAAATTGTTTCGAACGACGAAGAGTATAATAGAGTACTTCATTGTTAAATTACATGACAAATTACGACAAATATCTGCCATTACGCGCTTCATTTACCGCACGCTTGTAATGTATCAACCTCTTTTTTTACATATACTCTACAATCTACATATACTATATCATAGGTGTAAACGCGGGGTTAGCTCACCTATTCTACAATCGTATTTACTTACGTCAAAAAGTCAATCTTTTAGAAGTTGCGTTAACAATGTTAAGTTCGTCAATTTCGTTTCCAAACAGTGTAGTAATTGCAGAGTATTGAAGTTCCAAAATTATGAACAAAGGAACATGTCGCAAGTTTCGGAGTTTCGCGCACGCTCGGGGCCATGTTTTTTATTATTCAAAAGCTTTGCCCGTGACGTTTTGATGAATGTTGTAAAGAACTTCAAATTTTATTTCTCGCTAAAACGAATGGAAGTTATAAAATTTACGACTTAACTGCGGGGTCGCGAATTATGTAATCCAGTTTCTTGTTTTCTTTTGTAGCGAGATTTTTCATGTAACGCCACTTGGGAGGTTCATTCTCATTTCGTTAACTTCTTAAGAAGTCATACTTGACAGTACTAACGACTGAAATATATATCTAGCTGTTTTTCGTGCGCAATATTTGACTGGAAAAATATCAGACTCACGATAGAGTTCTAAAATTTATATATCAACGCTTATATTTTATTTATTTGTATAAAATAAGTTTGTGTGTGTAATTTCGAAACAAGTACCTTAATGAGTAAAGTAGCATTCTTCTTCTTCTTCTTTATCAACCGATAGACGTCCACAGCAGGACAAAGGTCTCTTGCATGGACTTCCACAGGCCTCGGTTATGCGCCGCTCGAACCCAGCAACTCCCTGCGACTCGTTTGATGTAGGTGGCCCACCTAGTGCGGGGGGTCTGCAGCTAACACTCTATTTCCCTGTGCGGGATCGCCACTCCAGCGCCTTGGGATTTCAACGACCATCAGCTCTTCGTACTATGTGTCCACTACAGCTTCGCGACTCGCTGAGCTATGCCGGCGACTTTTGTGGCAATTTACACAAATACAACTCATTTCGTTCCATCGAACATTTCCTGACTTGAAGTGTCTTTATGTCCTTGAAATCAACGTTCCGAAGCCACCTACTGACATCATTCCACATTGCGGAGTGCGAACAGCGCCTGACAAATACCTCTAGCTGAATTAACGGACACATTGTCTCTTACCGCCGGGGCATTAGAGGTTTTGCCCCTCCCCTTTGTTCTCTTAATGGCGACTGTTAAGGACCTCATTTACGCCGCACGAACCATGAATAGACTTTTCGGCTTTTGTAGTTAACTGTTTATTAAGACTACGCCATTAATTTTGTGTTCAGGAATATTTCATGGCTTTCATCTATAGGTTATTGTTTTCACTTTAGTTTTGGGTTGCGTTTTAGTCAAACATGTACTAAAGGTTTCTTTGGTTTTGTTAACGTACATATTATCTATTGTGTTCTAAAATAAGACCTATGTTTTTTCTAGAAATACGTATTTTGAATATTTATTTATGAAATGAACCTGAACTTCTTTAAAATGTAAATCTTATTATTTATCATTACTATTCGCTTAAGTTTTAGGGTTGAAATAATTTTACCTACTTCAACAATTGCACCAATGTAGCTAAATTCTACTAGTTTTATTCAAGAGTAAAATTAGCAGTTATTCCAAGGATCTCGAGAGTAAAAAAATTTATAAGTTAATTAATTATTATTTAAGAAAGTTAATAGGTTGTTAAAAATTGAGAACTTAAGTGAGTACAATGTCATTTTTCTAAAATTATTTCCATCCTCCGCGGGTAAGCAAACCCCATTTACGCAAATCAAAGAAAAACAAACTGGATAAACCGCTTTTCTGAATAAACATTTCAAATTTCGTGTTCCATTTCAAAGTTTAACCATTCCGTGACTCTTTGCTAAAACTACAAATCTAACAGAAACTAAAGTGTTAACAAATAAATAGTAAGTTGGGAAAGTTGGTGTATCGAAGGACGCAATAAATCCAAGTTAATGCCGAGTTTCACTTGGATACATTGAAAGAGTTGGCAAGGTATTGCCAATTGGATACAAAGTGATACGGTATTATTCAAGTCTATCCGTACGCGATTGATGTTGTTTATTTTGTACCTATATGTGCTGTTATTTGTCGTATCTTGGATCAGCTTTAGCCATTGATATAATGTAAACGTAAAAATTCTGTTTACAAAACCGATTTCAAACGCTACTACAAAGTATATATTTGAGCCTATAAAATTTGAAGAGTTCCCTCGATTTCTCCAGGATCCCATCATCAGATCCTGACCCGATGACCTGGGAAGTATACCCTTTCAAACAATAAAGAATTTTCCAAATCGGTCCAGGCGTGTTATTCGATGACAAGGTAGTCCTTGACTGCGATCTCACCTGATGGTAAGTGAGGATGCAGTCTAAGATGGTAGCGGGCTAACTTGGAACGAGTATGGCAGTGTAGATTCAACCTATACCTAATCGGTTTCTACACGCCATCGTGCCGGAACGTTAAATCGCTTGGCGGCACGTCTTTGACGGTAGAGTAGTAACTTGCGACGGTAAAGTAAAGCCAGACAAAAGTTACAATGTGAATGTAATATCAACCCCTTTGTGTACATTATTTCCCATGTTACATTCGATCCCATTCAACTCCCGATGTGTATTAACATATTTTGTACATCTTCCACAATTAAAGTCAGAATTTGAGCACTTTAATAGAATAATAGCCTCACCAAAGGCAAAAACTACTTTAAACATAATTTGATTCATCTCGCAAATGCAGGGTGCCTGGGAGCCAAAAAATGTCACATAAATTTACTGAGAGAGCAATTTGAAATCAAGATAAGTGCCGCGAGTTTTTCTATAAATATTTAATCCTTTCCTTGCGGATACTTTGTTGTACTTTATTTGCATAAAGATTTTTGAGTGAACTAACAGTTTCAAAAATCTCTTTTTTTTCTTTTAAATTGGTACCATTCCTATATTTTTAACCGACTTCCAAAATAGGAGGAGGAGGCGGTTCTCAATTCGTCGGAATCTTTTTTTTTATGTATGTTCCGCGATTACTCGAAGACCGATTTGGAAAATTCTTTTTTGGTTTGAAAGGGTATAATTCCCAGGTGGTCCTATTGTTATTAGGTCAGGATCTGATGATGGGATCCTGGAGAAATCGAGAGAACTATTCAAATTTTATAGGCACAATTAATATTCTTTGTAGTGGCGTTTGAAGCCGATTTTGTAAAAAGAATTTTTGCGTTTATATTATTAATTACATATACCTAGTTAATTCTCATTAGCTTAAATCAGAGAAGTCAAATAAAGATCGCAGGTTCAAACCACACCCGTTGCCCTATTGCCGTACTCACTCCTAGCACAAGCTTTCAGCTTATTTTCAGGGGATATGAGGATTGAGGATATTATGCAACTTAAGCTTGGCTGATGTTCTTTTAAAAAAAAAAAACAAAAACAAATAAATCTATAGTAATAAAAACGTAGATTAAGCCACACTAGGCCACACTACATTGTAATGAAAGAAATAAAGCTTTAGACGGTATTTAGGTATAATTAATCAATAACTTTTCTTACTTTAGCTAGCTAGCGTGCTATAATTCATTACCAATCTGACCATAATCTGACATAATTGTAGTATATCAAAACGCACTTTAAATAACCAAAACAGCTGTGAAACGCACTTGGAATAATCAAAACGCACTTGGAATTCACAGCTAAAGGTTTTAATTGCAACCTGATCCCGTTAATTGTTTCCTTCCTTTACGATCTACGGATTGTCTGTTTTACTATTGTAAAACAAGCTATAGATCGTGAAAGCAAAGTGACAGCACATTTGTTTAGGCAATACAAAGATGTTTTTTTAAGTTTTTGACAGGTGCATTCGTTAAAGCCAAATTTTGTAAAACGTTGATTTCAATTAACATTAAAATCAAGTAAAGGTTAACCTTTTCACCCTTAGCCATTGAATTATACGCAGTAATATAATAAGTCTATGCCCTTACCTTATTTCATAAGGTCGAAGAAGTTATAAACATTTATCTCTGGCAAAGCACCGGGAAAGTGCGTGGATGCGGTTTTACAGCTTATCCCGGATTATGGGAACTCATAAAACAAGCTAAGCCGTTGTCAAGACTGCATAAATAAGCGTTCTTTCGGCTATTACAGGCATGTTAAATAACTTAAGAGCGAAATCTTAAGAATATGGCGTAATTAGTATAATAATAAGGTTTTTAATTCTGGATGTCGAACCTGCAATATATATGTCTTTTTCTTACTAATATTATGAATGCGAAATTGTGTTTGTTCATTGGTTTATTCTTGGATGTTTGATCACGTAACTCGACGTGGATAAAGTCGCGGGTAAAAGTTAGTATGTAATATACTTGGTAAAAGCTAGTAGGTATGTAATGTACTTGGTAAAAGCTAGTAGGTATGCAATGTACTGGTTTTAATTTAATTTCCGATCCTTTCACCTTTCTCCGAGAGGATTTACATTTTGTAAAAAAAAACCGACGGAACAGTTTGTATTTCGTAGAAAAATTACCTTTTATTCTTACTCAGGATTCAACGACATTCAGGCATGTAGTATGTGCTGCTCTTTCGAATTTATAATATTAGTATCTCTGTATGATTAAGAAGTTTTTGTGTCCGGCTATGGTTAAGAGAACCGCCTTTTCTACTCTAGTAGAGAAGGCGTGTAGCTCTTTTTTATGTTTCCGTACCAATAGGACCTATTACTAAGCCTCAGTTGTCCGTCCGTCCGTCTGTCTGTCAGCGGGCTGTATCTCATGATCGTAGTAGGTAGACAGTTGAAATTTTCAGAAAAAAAATTAAAGGGGCCTTCCCTACTATGAACGTGTTTATTTCGGCGTTTTTTGGTATGGAAACCTTGATTTAAACGAGAATTTTAATTAAGTCTGTTTATCTGCAGTTTTTAAAACAACTGACGTAGGTATTACGTGGATTACCACGTCGACTTTAACCTGCACTGAAAGTTATACCTGCAGTAGGTATCGATTTTGTGACAATTCCGATTGGGAATGTTTCCCGTGTAGGCAGCGCGGCACGTATGTCACTTTGCATATTCATCACGTTTAACCGTACGCCGCGGCTTAAATTCACTTTTGTCGACGACTGTATCCCTTTTGCAGTGTTGGCGGCAACGAATTGATTGCATGGCGATTTTTTTTTGTATCTTTATTTGGAGTAATTGCTCACTATTTTGTCAAAAAGTGGACAGATCTATAAATGGCTGAAATATATTGACAACATAAATAAAAGTAGGGATACCCTTCACGAATTAATGAATGCCAAAATGGCAATTTTACGTGACTAGCATATCCACTTCCGTAACTCTAAACTATTAGACTTTAAACGGCAATTAAAGTTGACGTTTTGATAGTTTTTATATTGCCAATTTGGCAGTGAAAATTCATCAGTTAAAGGATAAAATTTACTTGGTTATGGTGAAATTGGCCCGTCACCTTTTATTATATATTATATGTATGTGTTTTAGTTAAACTTTCTATTTGTACTGCTATAAGGGGTAGCTTACGTGTAGTTTTCTTTAGTTGACGTAAGAGCCATTTGATTAGGTACCTAATTTATAAGTTATATCAATACAGCTTCGTTGGCCGTCCTCCTACAGGAGGAGATTCGATTCCCGGATCGGGCCAAAAAATGTATTGAGTTTTTGTCAAGAAATTCTAAGTAGGTAGTAACCCGGTAAAGCCGCCGGCCGGGCCGGGAGGATATTATATTCAATTAGTTTATGTCAGCGACTTCGGGAACTCTTATTTTCCGGGTAAAAAGTTTGTTATTAACTTATTCTAGACTATAATCTATCTTTGTGCCAAATTTCAGCTAAGTCAGTTCAGTCGTTGCGGCGTGATTGAGTAACAAACATCCATCCATCCATTCATTCATACATCCAAACTTTCGTATTTATAATAATAATAGGAAAAGTTTCGATCAACATCTTAAGAAACTTTCAATACTTGGATCAAGAGCAGGATACAGAAGGCGGTACTCCTTGAGACGGCACGCATTGTGAGGAGGTTCCTCACTCTGGAGCCCTGACCACTGGCTGCTTTGGTCCCTATCCCGCAGCAAGTGGGACCCATTTATTTTATTATTTAGTTTTTAATACTTAATGTTTTTATATTTATATTTGTAAAATGTATATTTGTAAACATTTTTAGAAACAATGGGGTAAATGTGTACATAAATAAATAATGATAATAGGATTATAAATCTATTCCCATGCATTGGAACCAATTTCACACACACGTTATTAACATTTTCTTGAAGGAGGACTAAGCGCGAAACGGGGTTGCCGTTACACTGCTTATCCCGGATTACGCCAACCTATAAAACACGCTAAGCCGCTGTCAAGACTCCATAAACAAGCAACGTTCTTTCGGGTTTACAGACAGATGTTTCGACAAAATTGGGCGTGAAATCCTAAAGCGTAGCATGGCCTTGTTGGGAATAATCCATACTCTATATCTTCTATATTATCTTCTTTCTAGATGAAACTGAAATGAAAAGCTTTTTGTGATCACTTTTTCATGTCCTAGAGTACCTATTGTTCGTACCAAGGTTTTTTAGGCCTTGAGGTAAATTTCGGATTTAAAGGTAAAATTCGAAAAATCTTTATTTTCAAAAAATTTACTTCGGACGAAGTCACAATCAAAAGTAACTCAAATACATCTATCTTGTATGGTAAGCAGATAAACTAAATAAACCATTTAAATAATGGTAATTTATTTAAAAAAATATATATATTAGTCCTGTGAACTTAATTAATATTGTCTCCCCTATAAACAACAGGAATAGATTTTTAATTTTTTATTGAAGTGTTGACCTACACTACGTATGACGTATGGTTCGGCCGTGGTGTAGCGGTTAACACACTCGCGCGCGATTCCCAGAGAGACGTGGGTTCGAATCCCGCCGGCCTCGAAATTTTTGATATGTATTTATAAATTTATTAGGTTAAATCGGAATAGAGTAAGATAACTTTAAGCAACGGGTGGGGAGTGAATCACTAACCTTTCAGTTTTCCGTTTGACTTTAAGGCTATAATATAGTTAATAGAGAAGAGATCTTTAGACATTGCCAGAGATAATACAGAACCATTTAAGAAGGCTCCAGACATAAATGCTCTTAGTTTTGTAAATACAAAATACGTCTTTTTGTTGCTTTAATTAGACAACATCACTCACAAAAATGTAAAACTTTTCATCAAAGCTTGCCTATTACAGATTTTTCTGCGCTAAAACGAATCGTATTTTCAACAATGCTACTGAACCTTTGATCTTTTCGCGAGGTTTGTAGCATTCTTTATGTGACATTCCGAATTCGACAGCCTTTAAACAAATTTAAAACCTATCATAAAGCTCATAAAGCCTAAAATATGCCCACCTCAAAATTTATACTGATATTTTGTATTCTGTTTATAAAATAAACCGGGACTCGGAGCGCATTACCAGTATCGTATCAGCTCACCTTATGCAACTGCTTTTAACCTACTTTAGGTGAAAGCGTGGGTACGAGTATACGGTAACGCTGAGCAGACTATTTACAACGGTACAAAACCTCTTGCGTAAAGCATTATAGGATAGCGCTACTTGCATAAGAGCACTTTTAATGTACGGGTTATGTATTGTATTGAATGTCAATAACAATGTCCGTACATTGAAAACTTATATTATAAATACGAAATTGTGCTTCCCTGCATCTGATTGTACCAGAATCAGAATTGAGAAAAGAAAGAAAACAGGAAAAGAAACACTATAACAGAAGCAGGAATAGAAAGAAAAAAATTAAAAGAATAAGGAATAGGAACAGAAATAAGAAGAGGGAAAACAAAAGGTACAGCGACAGAGAGAGGAAGAGGAAAATTATATCTTACTAATACTATACTACTAATATTATAAATGCGAGAGTTTGGATGTATGGATGGGTGGATGTTTGTTACTCAGTCACGCCGCAACGACAACCGATTTGGCTGGGCATAGAGACTTTTATTCCCGGAATATAAGAGAGTTTCCGCGGGACTTAAAACACCTCAATCCACACGAACGAAGTCGCAGGCATCAGCTAATAAGAAATAAGTTGAGAAATAAATCGATGGCTAACTGCTGTTTTATTTTCAAGAACTTTCCATGGAAGTTGTAGTGGCCTTAGTTTATTTATAACCACTTTGTTCTCAAGCAAAAATTTATCGCATTTGCCAATTTAATATATTTCATTAAAATATTATAAGATGCAATATAACCCGAAAATCATACCAACTTGGGCACAATAAAGGCCAAAATGGAGTAAAATTAATCGAAATCACGCACTGTAAACCAATTAGTGTGGTCGTTCGGTAAAGATTTTAATAATTCAAGAGTAATTTGCAGATAAATGTTTTCTGTTAATATGAGTAGGTACACAATATAATTATTACTTCGAATTCAATTTAGCAGACACAAGGATTAACATTTAATATGCATTTAAACCTATTAATATCAATTTCGCTGTTTAAACTTTAACAGATTAATTCATTGGATTAATTTTAAAACCCGATTCTCATAAGCATCAAGTTATACTAGTAATTCAGCGCTAACAAAGAGAGTAGTCCTTTGTGTTAGGAGTACGGTTAAATTCATTTGTACACTAAAGGAAACAGTGAATTGCTTCTGATTTCGCAGAATGGGGTTTAAAACGGGATTCCGACTAGTGTTTGCAAAACTTGAAGATCTTTAATTGTATAGATACCTATTACGTTGAAGCCCGGTCCATTTAACTCTTTAGTGTCTGCGGTTTGTATTACAAAGATGTTTTTGAATTAGAAAATTATATTCGGTCCTAAGCATACTCGTTCTAAGTACATCTAAAACAAATTGGATGAATAAAAATTTTTTTAACTGCTATAATATGTATATATATGACATGTATATTGTATGTATTTTAAAAAAGCAATACATTACCAAAAATTCAAAAAGCAATATATTACCAAAAGAGATAATGCCCGCGACTTCGTTCGCGTTTTTGATTCCCGCGGGAACTTTGCGAGATGCTCCCATAAAAATTTCTGGTTAAAACAGTAGTTTTAACCCGAAATTTTTAGGATTGAGGATTTTTAGGATTTTTTCAGGATTGAGGACAATCCTGACGCTGGAGGAGTACTGCCCCCGCGATTATACGAAAACCAAAACTTTTAGTTTTATTTCCCAAAATACTCGCTAAAATATCGTAGTATAAGTGGGCATCCTTTAGCAAATTGGCGGAGTTGGCAAAGTGTGCCAATTCGTGACCGCGAGTGTGGGAAGTTACTCATATTTAATTTGGCACTGCTTGCCCGTCGGGATTATGTTACAATGTTTTCAGTGTTCAACTTATCTTGCTAATTTTCTCTGGAAGAAAATATAAATTTTAGATATTTTGGCATTCTAATTTGTAATTTTATGTTTTGTGTTCACAGTTTTATAACCGTAACATGGTTAAACTTTCTCTGCACAGATTTTTCATCGATGGGAGAGCTAGACTGAAAGTATACTCACACGTATATAGCCAAAAACAACATATACTCGTAAAATAATTCGAATTATGTTAAATTTCTTCTTTTTATTGTAAGTATTAGAATGGAAAAGACTAATTTTTTATTCAAATAAACTTTTCCAAAGTACTTTCAAATCGTTCGTACTCGTATTTATTTTTATTTTCCTTAGAAAAAAAATGTTTTTCAAATAATTTCATTTGTCATGGTCACATATAGTTTTATTTTATAAAAAAATATCAGGGCCACCAAGCCTTCGAAAAAACGACAAAAAAACCTGGAAACGAATCTGGAATCGTTTTTCGAGCTTTAAATGCCGACGTACAAAAAATCCTTTTGGAAAGCATTAATAAAACATACTGAAATGGAGCAATGCAATTCAATAAAAACAACAACACTTCTTTGGTACATTACAGAGGTGTGTAAAATAGAATCCAGAATATTTTTTTTGTTAGCAGTGTAAATGTATGGGCATTACAAGAGACATATTTGGCAGAGTTTCAAGTGGGGTAGTTTGAAGTTTTTTCGGTTTAATTTGTTGCAGCCATGAATTTAATCCCAGTGGTATCTTGCGAGCAATCTGCACTAATAGGCGAAGTTAGTACGTTTGTTCGAAGGCTTAGCTCGGTTGGCTTACTGGGGATTGCTAGGAACGTGGCCCCAAAAGTATTTGATACCCATGCAAAAAATAATGAGAACAGTGGCGCAGAATATCTAATAGACAATGGTTTTATTAGAAACTGTTTTAGTAAAGGTGTTGTTAAGTAAGTATAGTTCTTACAATTCACGTGAGCTTTACTTGTGGTTACGTCGTCTACATGCACATTGCGTGTGTGTGTACCTGTACCTAGGTGGGAGCGGGCAGGCGCGAACAAGCTCTCGCTCCCACTTATATAGATACAACCACAGGATACAACCATGAGCCACGTGCCCTCGTGAATTGGAAGAACTATATCAGATTAGTCTTAGGAGCCCCTGGAAATAAGCGCCGAAAGACCACGATTAGTGGAGGTCTCTGTGGGTTATCTATGTTCAACCGTGGACTTCTCTCGATTGACGATAACGCTAAAATATGTTTTGATTAAAATTCAGTTCTAATTGTGCTCTGTGTTATTTTTTCTTATTCAGTTAATAGTATCATGACAGTACAGAGTGCAGGGTGAGGATTTAACCGTCGACTGTTATTAAGGTTTTCAGGCTGCGCTCTATTGATGCATTCTGGTATCTTTTCTAAAAACATGTACAATACAATCTAGCTATAGTAGTGTTTTTCAGGTTGTATAATTATTTTAAATCACCCTTAACATAATATTATGACTAAGGGCTGATTTCACCAGAGTAAATATTTTTAAAGGAGCAACCGCCGCCAAGTTTCTTCCTGGTTCTTCTCAGTTAAAACGGCATTCCGAACCAGTAGTAGATTCATTTGACGATTCGAAAGTACTTTGTAAAAGTTTATTTGAAT
This sequence comes from Hipparchia semele, assembly GCA_933228805.2. NCBI lineage: Eukaryota > Metazoa > Arthropoda > Insecta > Lepidoptera > Nymphalidae > Hipparchia > Hipparchia semele. Next base: position 12,236,357 of record OW121715.1, on the reverse strand, counting down.
AAAAAATTACTCTATTCTAAAATAATTCTTATCCGAGCCACAGAATACTTAATAGTATGTCCGAGCGTAAAGATATTTTGGCAGATTTTCAATACAAAATCTTTCAGAATGCCCAATTTATTCCTCCGTTAAACGTCACCCACGACGTTGGTGAATTCGCCACTAAATACTACTTACGTTAGACAGATTTGCGTGAGAATTTATCCATAGGTTAGTAGTTTAACGGTTGAAGGTGCGGGCTGAAAACTGAAAGGTTGCAGGTTCGAGCCCGACCCGTGACACTATTGTTATAACCCCTTCTAGCACAAGCTTTACGCTTATTTGCAGAGGAGAACATAAGTAAAAAATGTCGACCAATAAAATTATATTGAACAGTGTATAATAACAACGGATTCTGTGAATCAATACGGCTCTGCGCTGACGTTCTCGCATATATTTTGCAGTAAATAAAATTCGCCTGCATTCGTTTCAGAGTACCTACGAGGCTAAGTGGAAAATTTCGTTTCGATGCATAATTTTATGATATCGTTAATCGTTTGCACAACGTCGGGTGAGTATATACTGATGTTAAATCTTATCTTATAATCTTATTAAATATACAATGTTTTTTAACAAGATGCAAGCATCTCGTTGATAATTTAAATGGAAATCGATTTAACGTTTGAGGAATAAATAGATAAAGAAAGTAACTTTCGTATTTGTATTAGTTTTAGTATAGAGAATTGTTGAGTTAATAATATTTCATATTATTATTAGCTGATTTACTATAATTAAGCATAAAACATTTATTTAATAGACAATTATTTTACTGCAATAATAAATTGAAAAATAAAAGCGTACACTTAAACCAGATGAAGTGAATTTATTTCATTTTGCAAACTCTGTATCAATCAGGTAAATATGAAAATAAATTATTGCTCTCATGTGAATGTAGCTATATATTTATATTAATATATTAGTTTCTTTCATTAATGCACTAAAAGCCAGTCAGCATTTTGATGCCACGTTGATCCGTATTAGGGCGTATTTCCACGGAATAACTCCCGACTCGACGTTAAAACTCGACGGGTTTTTACAAGTTTTTCTTTAAGTGACGATTATCACAACTAAACGGCAGAAGTATTCCCGGCTTTTGGTCTCCATGTATTACAGGTCGTATTTTGCATCTTCAGGAAGTTCATACTTATGCGTATTCATAACTATTTACTATACCCATACAAAAAATCACATCGACCGGGTATTTATCTGAGTTAAAAAAAAGCTTTGCACCTGCCTTTATTTCATTTAAATATATTACACAAATTATGTGTAATGTATTTAAATAAAACCTTATTCCTATCTATAATAAAATGTATAAAAGTACAATCATATGAAAAAACAAAAATGGTGACTCCTAATAATAAAAAGACTAATTCACATACTTAATTTCAAAATACACAAGTATTTTGAAAGTGCTTTCTTAGTTTTTTTTTCAAAAGTTACAAATGACTTTTCAGTAACCTAATAGAAGTAATGAATAAAGCCTCAATAGCCCAACGGTTAAAGGCGTGGACTGAAAACTGAAAGGTCGCAGGTTCGAGCCCCACCCATTGCACTATTGTCGTACCCATTCCTAGCACAAGCTTTTCGCTTATTTAGAGGGGAAAGGAGAATATAAGTCAAGTTCAGCTTGACTAATATTCTTTATTAAAAAAAAATAGATGGCCGTTACTGCATTTTGTCGTGTCGTGGTGGTCCGCGGATACATACCCTTAATATTTCATCCCGCGGTACGTCAAAGGAAAAGTGCATTTCATTCCTGCAACCAATAAAGTGAAGCCGTTTCAAATGAAGATATTACCGTAATGGATTTCTAGCGAGATTCTAAAAAAGAGCAGCCCACGGAATGGAATTACAGCCATAATAAGCCGGGGCATCGTGTTCGTTGCGCTTTTCATAAACCAATCTCAAATAGAAATTAGCGTATTAATAAATAGAAAAGGAATACCTGTTTTATTAATATTTTTCTAATACTTGTTAATAACTATATATTATTTCTCTAATACTGTTAATACAGTAGGTATTTTCTTTAAGGCAGGGCTTCGAAACGGAAAAAAATCCGTTTTGGTCACTAACTCGTTATCCCGGTTTCGCCCGTTTAATGAAAAGCTTTTTAACTTCGATTTTTTCTCCGAAATTAATCCGGTTTTACGAAATTTATTTATTTTTCCGCAAGGGTTGCGAAAAATTGATTTAAAAAAAGGGCTTATCAATGTTTAATCCTGTTATAATATTAAAAATGCGAAAGGTTAGATGTATGGATAGATGGATGGATGTTTGCTACTCAATCATGCTTCAATGACTGGACCGTTTTGGCTGTTTGATACAGAGATAGATTATAGTCTAGAATTAGATACACATAGGCTACGTGTTATCCCGGAAAATAAGAGAGTTCCCACCAGAGTCAAATAATCTCTATCCGTGCAAACGAAGTCACAGGCATCGATTAGTATTAAAAATACCAATTAAAACGCGGCCGCTTCATAGCTCCATGAGATTTATATAAAATCGCTCTTAAGTAGAGAACCAATGGATAGAGAGTCGATGTACTACGGTTCCATAGAGGAGTAAAACTCTGAGCTAATTGAGAACTACTCCAATAATATAGAGCATTGTTTAGATCGAAACGTGCCGCGTTAAAATGCAAATCAGATCCAGGCATTGTACGCGATGAACATATATCTCTCACAATACAGTATTTGGCGTGAGGTTTTTGTTGAGCGGAGCGGGTGATTATAGAAGTTGAAGAGTAGGAGAGCCAATCAGGATGTGGTGCAGGCATGACTCTCTTTTGTTTATAATAGAGAAAATGTTGACAGTAAGCAATTAATTTAGCTCATTGCAATTTGTGCCGACATTTTTCTTGAATTCCATTTATACATTATTCAATATATGTGCAAGAGTTTTATACAGTAATTTTATACATATTAATTATATAGAAGGCACGCCTCGTCCAAGGTTTATTTAATATCTCATTATTAATGAGTAAATCTATTTATTTTAATTTATCTTTTTGTAAACATTTCTATTAAATACAAAAACTAAAGACATTTATACAAATTATTCATATAGTTATACAAATTAGGTGATCCCAAAACTTATATTGCCTGTATTTAGATTTTAAAGAAATATAATACCTTCATACAAACTTTATCACCCTTTTTCAGCTTATATGAGATGTAATTTTATTTCAAAAATCCCTCCTTAGGACACTCATTTGCTCTTCTAGGACACTCAAATAAAGATTCTCTAAATTCCATAAGTCCACTGGATTGGGTTGTGCTTTTGTATCAGCTAATCAGCCATTCACAGTTTTATTCTATTATATGTAAGTATGGTTCTATTAGAGTTCTTTAGAGTAATTTTGGATGTACCAAGAAATAGCTATAGCTATAGTTATAGCTTTTAAAAGTCATAGGTTAGTAGTTTTGCTTATTAGCTATAAGAACAGCGTTTGGTTAACCTTATAGGTACGTGTACATTGCTACTTAAATGTTTATTAAAGCTAAAAAACTAAAACCTCTACAAGCGCTACTTGTTGATTATACGAGCATTTAACAGCAAATATAAAAATTTAATGCGGACCGTTTCCAAGAGGCTCTTTTGCAAAATCAACATAATCCAACGAGAAAAATTACGAAACGCTCTCGCGTCGTTCCCGTACCCTCACCATATTTTCCGCATATAAATTAACTCATAACTCAGCGGGATATTCAGGTCAAGCGTCGCTAAATCATTTGTATACGGGTAAAGACGAGTATTTATGTCAACTACCCTCATTTACATTATTAACTTATAATTGTACGTACAATGTACGTATCTGAGTATGTGACATGGAGAGAAGCAAGCGTCAGACAAATTAAATAAAAACTTGAATGTATACGTTTTAACAAAATAAATAATTTATATAACTGTAATAATGTTCAAATAGTGGATCTGTTTATGCAGACATTATTTATTTTGTTTTTTTGTTGTATAGATAATCGATATGCCAAAATTGGAATCCAGTAGTTAGAGTTGCAACTATAGCGACAAATTAGCAGCTTTAGCGTCTATCGCCCAAGCGGTGGTTATAACTCTTTGATAAAACAATAAGGGGTATAAAAGTGTCCCCATGTGTCGCGAGATACGGTATCTACATGGTGACCATACTATTCCAGCGGCCATCGGTTCTCCGACAAAATAGGTATGTGACCAATCTACAGCCACTTTAAAATGCTATCGTTGAAAGCACGTCGGCGTCGGTTACATTAATTCTTTGGTGAATACTTCGTTTCAGACTATCTATCAAAGAAATTCCGAGCATAGCACGCGTAACAGGCTAAGCGACTTGTAGTTTGTGGGCTAACCTCACTGTCAGTGTCCACTTATATTTAATTCCATTTATTTTGAACTCACTGTTACCCTTTACCGCGGGAAAATTGCCTCATTAATTCCAAGACACGACCCCGCAACGTTATGCCATTAATCCGGACCCTAAAAACGCGCAGTCCAGGTATCTCTGAACATTTTTATAACGGAAAAGCACTCGATGACAAATCTTTCCAATTTCAGCAGAAATCTTTTTTTAACCAACTTCAAAAATAGAAATATTACAAATTCAAACCTTCCTCGTACGTTTATTATCCAGAATAATGTCGTAAAGTTGAAAGTAACTTTGTCACACCCTGGACAGGAATATACATACTTTAAACACACGGAAAAAGAAAAGGTTAGCACTTATTTAAAAAAAAATTTAAAACTTAATTTGGAATACTATAAGAATTTAACAGGTGAAAGATAAAGACTTCATTGTACACACAAGAAAGAGAAAAGAAATATATTATACAGAACTTAAGACTACGCATGCAAAGGCCGCCTTATTCATAATAGAGTAGGTAATCTCTACTAGGCAACGTTCGGTGAGAGGAGTGAATGAGACGTGAGGGTAATACGTTGAGCTTATTTAAAATAATATACAATTGTACATATATAATCTAGGTACATAGATAAAATGACCACCGCTTGACGGGCTTTTGGACTTATGATGGCTGGATGGATGGTTGTGGGTGACGAACGCCATAATCATTCAACTAAGTTTGGTCATTCTAACCACCCACGTTCACTCCAGAAGCCCTGGTAGCGAAGCACTTCCTGAAGTAAGGCTGGAGAACTCAGATAGTGTCGCGTTGGTTCACTGTAATTTCCGTGCACTCAAACAGCACGTGCATACAAATGGCCATTGTGCAAGAAAAATCACCGTAGACCTTCATTTTAAAGGGGCAAGTAATATAGAAAAGCTGTGAAATTTCGTAATATTTCTCACTCGTTGCCACAATTTCTCGGCATCAAAAAGACCTCGACCACTTACAAACAACGAAACCGCTGTGTTGCAAATGCTTTTGAAAATAATGAGGTCTGAACCCCACTCGAGAAAACGGGTAACAACCTTCGGAGTGCGGACTGTTCTCGACGTTTAAAGCCTATCTTGGGCAGACTTTACCCGTTAAATTTATTCGATTTAATTCAACAAAAAGGTCACCATTAACAATCGGAGTCAGGATTTTATTTCACTTCTAAACTCTAAAGTTTAGTTTTTATTGAGTACGTCTCTTTTAAAGATAACTATTAAATACATGGTCTCTCCAAGAGATATATAGAAGAAGGTATAGTAACTAAAGGTATAAACTACTTTTAACTGCTCTTATAATTTTTATAAATTAATTTTTATAGAAAGTTTTACATCGTTGCAAATCCCGGTGGATCAATTTTTATCAAGCGGCCACTAGAGACTCTCTTGAGATCTATTTAAAAGCCAGACTACATAATAGCATAGGCTTAGTGACGGCAGCATACCTACATATTGCATAATGTCATAGTCTAACTCTAGCCCATCGATCGCCAACTCGTCCGTTTATTCTTACGCTGACGGCTATAACCATCATGAGCAACCCATTAACGTCTCACTTCTGAGCGCAAGTCTCGTCTCAGAGAAGGGTTATAAGGCCATAGTTCACCACGCTGGCCCAATGTGAATTGATGGACTTTACACACCGTTGAGAACATTATAGAGAACTCTCAGGCGTACCGGTTTCCTCACGATTTCCTTTACCGTTGAAGTTGTGATGTTACTATTATTGTTACATTTATTTGGTGTTAAATATGATTAAACTTTATTTAAGTCAATGAATAAACTTTATTTAAGTAAGAGTCACACTATGATATACAAAGTATGTTTATGAACATTAAGATTTAAGTGCTTAACTTAAGTCATGCCAAGTTATAACTAAAATGCCACCTCGCAATCTTCAACGAGATATTAACATCTAAAACAGAACGTGAAACAAAATTAATTGCCCGACTGGGCCTCGTAACTTTGCTATAAAGTGGAGACAGCTTAACTCATCTCACTTTAGTAATTTTCTGTTTATACAGGAATTTCTTGAAAGCAAATCGCAGATACCTTAAGCACCAAGCAAGCCGATTTCAACACTTTCCCTGATGGAAAGAATAAACACACCAGTATAACATTATGTCAGCTGCATCTTTTTCTTCTTCATCAACTGACAGAATAATTATGTCCACACCTGGACACCAGGTTTTTTTTGCAAGTATTTCTTATCACTTCGGTCTCCTGACTGGCACAAATGTTAATTGGCAGAAAGTCGGCTCACGGAATGAAAATATAACTATCTTAATTTAAACTTTCAAGAGTCTGCTTACCTTATACAGTTCGTAGAAAATCGCTGCATTATTAATGATTATGATTTTTACAGTAAAGGTAAAAAAGTTGCAGTTGTGGGCATCAACTAGTTTTAGTCAAAAAAAACATTTTGAAAGAAATATTAAGTTATAAACAACACTGTACATGTTATATTTTTCGCTTAATATGCATACTTAACTGTTTGATAAATTGTCAAACTTACCTCGCCTTGTTATGTAAATTTAATAGGCCATTAGTACTTTAGTATATTAGCGACTGAAGGAACATAAGCATCACAATGAGCGTAATAAAGGAAAATATAAGTAACTTTTCCTTTGCATAGAAAAACTTTGGCGTAAGTGCCCAAGGATGTGTATTATTCGTACTCGTGCGTAAGGTAAACAGACATGTTTAACGGCCCTACCAAACTTTTCGTTTGAGCAACGCTTTTATTACGAGAGTCTTTCTTCATATACGACGTATATATATTTGCTGGAAAAACAGCATTCTCTTTGTTGTTATAGAGTTTTTACATCTTCCGATCCTATTTCAACCGGTAAATTTAATATTTGTGTCAGTATTAAATTAAAATTTAAAATTATTTGTATTTTCATGTAGGACAACTCGTGGTCTACCACCGTTATGGAAAGTTAGATTTTGCTGAGAAGAGCCTGTTAGAAACAGTTGTTGGTATCAAAATAAACTACCTATGCTTGCAATATCTGTAGACTCGACAATCAGCTTCGTTGACGTAGCTTTATGCTATATTGGTCTTCTATTTGAAGTGGCTATGGTCGGAACATGTAGCAGGTACGGATCGTCCGTTTGAGTCTCACAGTAAAGCGCAATGTTGGTAGACTCACTGTTCAATTGAAAACGGCATCAAACGAGTAGTAAAGGAAAGTGGCCACAGGCGACACAAGACCGGGAATCGAGAATTATAGAGAAGTGAGGTCCTGCAGTGAACGACCATAGCCTCTAACGGTGAAAGGTTTCGTCTAAAACTTCGATAAATTTTGGCCCAACGAGTGACCAGTAAAATCCGCTGACAAAACGTGGCATATTTCTTGTGAAAGACAAATCGCAGCCCCGCTAGATTAGCTTAGCGGTAACATTTGTGGAGCCATTATTCTTTGGAGTTCACTGCGGTCACGACAATAAATAATATTCGTTTTATGACGGTTTTTATTATTATTGGATTGCGTTGAGGACTCCCTCTGAAGTCGGTTATTTTTCTTTTGACAACAGCTCGTATTTTAATAAAAAAAAATCTAGATCTATCTTAAAAAATTAAAAAAAAATTGAACTGTGTAAATTGTAAAAGTTGATTAATGGAGTGACTTATTTTTCGGACCTTTGAGGTTTAGAACTACATTGACGGAGTATGGTTGAAAATTTTGTAAAGTAAAGAATAAACTTTACCACCCTGACAGATAAATAAAATAAATAAATAAAAATCTTATTCAGCTTAGCACACATAAATAAAAAGATTTAAAAAAAATACAAAATTGAGCTAGACACTAAATCTACATATTGGACTTAGGTATGCATTACAAAAAAAAGCATGCATGTTATAGCTGATAAGGCTACTGCCTCAGCATAATGCTGCAGTATTAAGGCTACAGCGCTGATGAATTTGCATTAATATAATATTAAAAACATAGATAGATAGAGAGATAGATAAAAACTTTATTGCACACAAGAAGGAAACGAAATCGAATACATCTTAAAACTACGCATGCAAAGGCGGCCTTATTGCTAGTAGAGCAGTCTCTACCAGGCAACTATCGGTGACAGGAGTGAAATTAGGTGTGAGGGTAATATGGTGCAACATAAAAGTATATTATTATATGAAAGATTTAAAAACTGTAAATTGATGTATTAAACTTCGACATCCAGTTCATTTTTATGACAAACCATGGTTTAATTTAGCTTAAATCATAAATCGCTGCCTCTGAAGATTGGCGTTGCGGCTTGGTAATGTTTGCAAAGGCATTATTCTATGAGATGACTCCGTTCGTGGTCATAAATAACACAGGTTTTATGACATTTTTTATTATTATTGGATTGTGTCGAGTACTCCAGTTTGATGTTAGTTATTTTTCCTCTTTGATAGAAAGCGTTGTAATGGAAAAGTTGTTTGTGGAGGGAATTCCTCCGAATTTAATATCTAGAACTTGAATGGAATGTTAGAGTTGCCACAGTGTTTTCGTTTGAGCGAGGGTACCGTGAAATGTATTTTGCTTTATTTACTGTTGTTATTCCAGAACATAAAGCGGTTTTCAATTAAGATTTAATAAAGCAAGATACTGTATACATATACTTTATGCAGGTATTTATGTTTCATTTAAGATAATTTAGAATTCATTTCTGACTCCATGATTTTTATTACTTTACTAAATTATTGAAATTAGGTACTACAACGTGCAAGTTAACCTAATAATTACCGTTACTTGTTTATGTCAATTTATTCTTCTTAGATTTCTTTGTATTCTATGATGAAATAAATTTTTAAAATGTTCTCATGTTTATGATTTACTATATACCCTTATAAAGCCCTTCCAGTCTGTTAGATATTCCGAAATGCAATGACTCTGTTACGTCCAATTTCAAAAATGTCTACTAAACTCCAATTCCACGAATGCCCAGTCTTTCTGTTATGTCCAATTCCTGGAATGTCAAATTTCCGCATGTCCTCAATATAACAAGCAGTCGATTTGCTTAAGGCTTGGATCTTATATCGAATGATCGATTTATTGAATTTTCGATTTCATAAGCTATCAATGTATCTAACGGGTTCAATCTCATGTGCTTCGATGTTGTGAATTTAGTTGTAGCGTACGGGACCCACGAAGGCGGGACGAGTCTACTAAATACTAATACTAAATAGTTTTTGCAGTTTTTGTAATAAAAGCAAGTTTAAATCATAGCTCTAACTTGAATACGCCTCGGGCAAAATTTTATTTCTTGCAGATTCTTTATTATTCTTTGTATCGCTTTGAACCCGAGGCCTTTCTGAAAGTAAAATAGCGTTTACTATCGAGATCATTTTCTCCGTCTTAAGTGATTTTTATCTTTTATATTTATTTTAAATCCAGTGGCTTGATCGGAATCCCCGCTTTGCCCTCTGCGAAAAATTCTAGATAAAACATCTGAGGAGCTCAAAGGAAACTACTTTAGTTCAGCTCAGAAATATTTGTGTTATATCAATTTTTTTATTGAATTCAAGTCAATTCATGCAATGAAAATAGAAAAGACATTTCCTATATATAATAGTGATAAACTCATGATTACCCAAAGTACCAAAATAGAAGTAGGTATAAGTAATGTTCGCAATACAATTCAATCGTATTCAATTTTCAAACCCGCGACAGATCACGGATGTCTTTTGCCACTGTAGGGAAAATAACTATTTCCGTCCCTTTCTTTTTTCAGCCCCGCTGAAAGAGTGAAAGAGTCGGAACATGTAATGAAAATCACGTTAAATTCCACCGGTAACCGCAATGACGACACTGGTGCCCACAACCGCGCAATATTAATACCGGAGCGAACTTTACGGTTGTGAGGGTATCATAAAATACAAGCTGTGGCCTTTACCACCCCGTTCTATTAACTATATACTTTAACTTACTGTGATGCTTACTTAAAGATGCATGTGGGTTTGCCTTAGTAGGTTGCCTTTCCCTTGCCTTCCCGATGAGTATAGTTTGTCTCTGCCAACTGAGATTATATGTAGCGGTAAAGGCTAGTATCATCATTTCAACCCGGCCACTTCTGAGCACAGGTTTCCCTTCGAATGACAACGGTTGACAACCATTATCTGTGATCCCTCGAAGAAGGAAGCTTTCTTTATTACCGCTTTCCAGTAGGACTATTACGAGTAAACGTGTAGATAAATCTCGTAGCGCGCATCTTAGCCCTACAGCATAGCTAGCATGGGCAGGAGATAAAAATTTTATCCCCCGATTTTATCCACTTGTTATTTCTAGCGCTGTGCCCATGCTCGACGGGTGGATAAAACTAAGCGAGGGGATAAACATTTTATCCTTTTCCCGGGGATAAAATTTCTCCCGCCTATGCTAGCCCTGCAGGATAGCATTATAATATTACTAGCTCATGCCCGTGACTTCGTCCGCGTAGATTTAGCTTTTAAAAATCCCGCGGGAATTCTTTAATTTTCCAAGCCAAGCTGAAGTTGACTAATATTCTCCTATCCCCTCCAAATAAGCGGAAAACTTGCGCTAGGAGTGGATACGACAATAGTGCAATGACCTTTCAGTTTTCAGTCCGCAACCTTTAGCTATTGAGGCTTAATATAATTTTATAATGTTAGTAAGATTCCCAATCTAGGATTAATCAACGCATGCGGGGACCATGGTTGCCCCCATTGGGCTTCATAAGTCGCCCGCACTCTGATTTGTTGAGAGCTTTAGTCGGGTACACTATAAATTTTCGAAATGTATTTCGCCTTGTAGGTTCCAGTGTAACACCGTAACTTTAGCTATTTGTTTGTCACAAGGAGATGTATACTGCTGGTTTATGGAAATGTTATCATCGATTTTCAATAGGTAACATGGTTTTAGTACGATGGCATGTTTATCGACGAAATAGACTTTATCAATTTAGTTTCTAGATTTACATGTTAGCGGTATAGTCTATACCTTCTATAGTACGTTTATCTCACGAAGTTACGGGCGCTTTACTTGTTGTTACGTCGCGTACATGCACATTGCGTAAGTGTGCGTACCTGTCAGAAGCGGTCAAGCTCTCGCTCACACTTATGCAGATACGACACACACACAACCATGAGCCACGCACCGTCGTGAATTGGAAGAACTATACGTGTGTTTCAGTGGCATTTTCAATCCTTGCTATTACTGCAAATGCGAAATTTCCAAAGAAAAATAAGGTCGATCGTAGAGTAGAAGACTTTGGTATGATAGCTAAGTATCTCTGTTTACCTTTCACGAACGGTTAAAAGATAATACAAATTCCCGGAAAATAAAAGTTTTTCTTCGGAAGGAAACTTTCAATTAGGTTCCTTTCTTGCTGGCTTTATATATTTTTTTTTATTCTATGACAAGATAGGTAGCTCTTGACTGCGATCTCACCTGACGATAAGTGACGAGGTGCATTAACCTTAACCCTAATCATACCGGAACGATAAATCGCTACGTAAGGTAACCCACCTTACCTAGCGACTTATCGTTCCGGTAAGCTCTGGCTATGACTAGTAACCACTAGTCATAGCCAGAGCTTCCCATCAGAAAAAAAAGAAGAACAATATATTTAGTTTTTTTTTAGAAAAAAAAAAACATTTGAATAGTATATATATCCTTTAATGCATAAATTCATCCTTTCATCTCAATTCTCTAGGCACAGGTCTCTACTTGAATGAGACGGAGTCCTGCAATTTTTTTTTATACCTAGACATGGTGTCGGGAAATTTAATTTTTCTGTTTTGCTCTACTGTTTTATTAGTATTTTTGTCTATTTTTGGCTGGTTCGCAAAAAACAAGACTTATTTAAGTAAGCATAGAGACTGTTACAGTTATAAAGTATGGGTTTATTTACGAAAAAGTTGAAGGAAAAATAATGAGGTATACATACACAAATATAGGAGGCAAAATATTCCACTTTTCGTAGCACCCACTATTATATAAGTTATAAATTATTTACAAATTTCGTATTGAATTACTATCGTATTCGATCTAATCGAATAAAGAACCTTCAAGATATTGCCTTCAGACGTCGAGCACAGTCCTTTCTTTGTAGGTGTACTTACCTCTTTCTCAAGTGGGGTTCAAATCTCATTATTTTCTCGGAGGATTTGCAACACAGCGGTTCCTTTGTGTGCAAGGGGGCAAACTCTTTTTGGTGACAAAATATTATACCTAGTTAAGGAAATAAAAACGTGTGAAAAGCTACGTGTAAAAAAAGGCATCAATTGACTGTGTGTTTACTCAAGTAAACATAAATTCATAGTTTTCGTTAAATTATAAAAAATTTCAGACAAAAATAAGTACAATAGTGATAGCCTAGTGGTTAGGACAGCACTCTCCTATTCGAAGTGTCGCGGGTTCGATCTCGGGCACGCACCTCAGGGGTTTTCAGAGTTATGTGCGTTGAAGTTATGAAATATTAAATGCTACAACAGTAAAAGAAGAGACACTAATGTCTTTAAAAAAGTCTTGCGTTTGACCAGAATTAGAGTGCGATTTAAAAATCTCGGACTATCCTCATTGAGTCATTGAGCATAGAGCCAGTAAATAAGTAGGGTCTACGAGTTGATAACTAAAGTTCTACCAACAACTACTTCAAAGTCAATGAATAACGTAAAACAGAAAGGCTTTTATCGGGAAATTGAGATTGACAAATGACAAGGAGCGTGGAAAAGATTTATCGTAGGAAATGTTGCAATAAAACGTTTTTCGAGTCGAAAAACATACGCAAATAGAAGGGTGCTATCGTGACATACGATCATAAGGGATATGAAAAACTTTTAGTTATGGAATAAAAGAACGGCTGGTTTATTTGACATATTTCACCATATTTTAAGATCATTGTGCACGCGAGTCGCAAGAAGCGTATTAAAGCAATATCACTGGGCGCATCGTGGGTAGTGACTTTGCCACACGACTGGTAGTCTATTGTGGAACAGCTAGATAATCATACACCGCCAATTATGGTGATTGTTTGTTGAATTTACGGTGTGACGGTAATAAGTATATCTTGGCAACTCATTATACCAACTGTAGCAAACCAAGAAAATATTCTGCGTAGAATGTCGTAGCGACGGCGTAGCAGTATGAAGAAATTAAAAAGTACGCGCGATCGAAACTATTATTTTTTTATTACCAGATAGGCAACAATCGATGATGGAAAGATCTAATGTGAGGTCTGGGTTGGAGCGCGCTTGTCTAGATGATGCCTATTCACTCTTGCCTTCATGGTACCTACTAAAATTCTGGGCAGGAATCCGAACGCCGGAAGGGCGTGACAAAACTTAGTGGTTCATTTCAGAAACGTTTCTTGCGACTAGTTTACATTTCAAACACGTAAGGATGCCAACACTCACGACTTCTCGCAGTTCTGTCGTAGAACTAGCGAAAAATTCGAACGGATGCGAGTCCAACTAAAGCACGGATTCTTTTCATAACAACATAATCATACTTATACTTACACTGAGCGCTTAAAGACCCGGTGAGTGACAAAGACCGGAAAATCAAAGTTGAATTATTCACGGCACTCTCTGTGTAGATTTGATCTCACTGAGCTACCGTACAATACACAAATCGACAGTGTGTATCGGAGACTTTTGATTGATTGATGCTCGCCGCAACGCCTTTATAGTGATGTATAGCTAGAAGACATAATAATTTATGGCTTTTATGAAATACGTATGGCTGCTCTATCGATCAATGTATATTATATAAAGTATAAAAGACACTTGTAGCGTGAAAAAGTCTTGCTTCGCTGACCTTTTACATTATTACTCTAATTTTACGCTGTATATAGATAGACACATTCACTATGTATCAATCTATGTGATTGATTGATATAAAATCGCAAGAGATTTTAGGAAATAATCCATAGATTTAGGATATTTTGTAGTCGCTACGGCATAAGACTGACATAGTACATACCTATCCTTAATTTGTGACATACTCATTACTTTAATTTAAGGAACATATAATTATATATTTTCAAACAAGTTTGATATAGCTGTCGCAGTCGTGACTCTGAAACTTTCAAAGGTGCTTACTTATAGCAGCAAAAGAAGTTTCCCTCAAAAGCAGTATTTAATGAAATTTTGTGATAAATATATAAATTAAAAAATTAGTGAACATCACAAGAGAAAGCATCACGAGTGAAAATAAATCACCCCTACCCCTAATTTTTATTTTTGCAAAGCATAAAGCCAACCTGAATTACAAAAAGATGAAACAAGTCGTCTGATAGAACTAGGACTAGGTAGTAATAATCACGAGTTGTAATACTTCTCAGAAGTGATTTTCTGACAAGAGTTGTGACTTTAAAATATCCGAACATTTCTAACCTGCAGACAAATAGAACTTAATATTATACACAACTGTCGCGATGTGTTAGGTTTCAATTAGTTACTATTACTTGACAGTGTGTATCGAAGCCTTTCAACTGATTGATGTTCGTGCTGTAACGCCTCGGCGTAGATATATTTGTCTTAAGGAAAGGTTCAATTCACACTGAAGGCAGAATCGAAACGCATCTAAGCGGAAAACTAAAATAAATACTTCGTTATACCAATCAATTCAAAGCAAATACAACTGTTCAAAGGAGACGGTCCATTTTGGGACTACTCGTGTACCATATCCCACGAAAAAACAAAAAATACAAAGGGATCACTAACAATAAAATCAATTAGATAATCATAATAAATAAATTGCAAAAATAAAAATGTAATTTCAAGTTTTTCGGTAGTGTTCACAAGATGGCTACGTTTCAACCACAGAGAAGGCAGTAGGTAGGTACCCTAGACGCAAGTCTGTCAAATGTCATTTCTGAGTTATCTGACAAGTGACGTGATATTTTTTGTTTATTCCGAGTATTGTTGCAGAACTATCGAGAGTTGCGCTATCGATAGTTGACCTCGAAAATCAGTCATATAATCGATAGTTCTATCGATACTATTTGCACGTCGTGATAATACTATCGAGAGTAATGCAATCGATACTATCGATAGTATCGAACCTATCGACAGACTAGTTACCTATACTATCGATACTATTGAGCTTGAGCGATATTACTAACTATCGATGACATAAAACTGTCAATAGTATCGATAGTATTGATACTTCAGTAATACTATCGATAGTATCGAACCTATCGACAGACTTGCGACCGTTACTATCGATACTATTGAGATAACTATTGATACTATTGACCAATAGTATTTACTCTTTTTTTTAAATCGATAGAATCGATAGTATCGATACTAATTGTCACGTGCAAATAGTATCGATAGAACTATCGATTGTATGACTGATTTTCGAGGTCACGATACTATCGATAGACTATTACTATCGCAACATCACTGATTCCGAGCTTTGTTGTGGTGTTGTGAACTCGTGAATGCGTTTTTTATGTTTCTTGTGGATTTTCTCTGGCGATGATCGTATCATAAAATAATAGGTAGGTATCCAATATGTAATTCACAAAGAACAGGTAGGTATTTATTATCTTCTTCAAATGCAGATCAATGACCTCTTGATATTTTGACAGCTAACGTCAGAAACATGAATCCGCCCGCCATGATACGTATGTTATGTTGCCTTACGTGCAGAAAATAAATAATATTTTGCATTGAAATTAAGATGAGTTCGTGGATTTGATCGATCAAAAATGCTTTAATATTTTATTTTATTTTATTTTATTACTGGTACAAAACCTGTCCCACGCTCCATACAATTTTGGACCATCTCCTTTTGAAAAGATTCTGCGTCTCTAATCCAGATTATGCGCTGGCACTGGAACAAGTACGAAGATACTTTGTATTAGACTATTAATACTAAGTTTCCACGAGTTTATCACTTTATTAGTATACGAAGGACTAATCTTGACTGCGTTCTCACATAATGGTAAGAGATGGTGCATTGTAAGATAGAAGCAGACTTACTTGGAAGAAGTGAAGTAATTGGTTTCTACGTGGCATCGTCCCATAAAATCACTTGATGGCATGATACATAGACCATAGAAACTAATAACGCGGTGGTTACGGTTGGAAGTCATAAATTCGCAAAAAATCCTGGGGATCGAACCAAAGCACTCCCAAGATATAAGAGCCTCCCTATTTTAAGGAGTCCTACGAAGTTAGTTCTTAGTACTAACCTCGTACTAACCGAGCATTACATGAGTATTTTCTTTCGAAAATACCAAGCTAGCATGGATCTAGACGGGTCACGTATATCTGATATCGGAGGGGATTACTAACAAGGAATCCCGGTTTAGCGGCCAACTCCACGATAGATAGCTAGATTAACTTCTAAAAACATCTATAAATTAACACACCGACTAACACGCAAGATATTGTGATTAAGCGGACTGAGACAAGAGTTACTCCATTTTTACAAGATTACCTATAAGAGAAACGATAAATCAGTAGACGTGCTTGATTAAAGCTGAAGATAGGAACAGTAAATCGTAAAAATTTTGATGTTTTTTATGAAAATATTTAGAAATGCCCGCTAGTTCATTCGCATGGATTTTTTTGGCATTTTTTATTATAATTTCGTAGAATCTCTTTGATTTTCTGAGAAACAAAGTAGTTTATATCGGTTTTCAGAATGCAAGTTATTTCAGTGTCCAATTTTGTTAACATTCAACGGTTAAGCCGTGAAAAGGACAGACAGAGAGATTATTAAATTACTATAGCGCCTAAGTCTTTTTTCTTCTTTACCCAATGTCTCCTAATTTAATTAAAAATTGTATTTTTTTATTCGATGGCAGGTTACGCGATTTCTATACGCCGTCGTACCGGAACGCTAAATCTTTCGGCGGCACTTCATTCAGGCTAGAATGGTAACTGTCCTAGACAAGGAAGAGACTATTCAGAAATAATAATAAAAAATAGAATAAAGTAAAAAATCCTAAATTTCCCCCGCCGGGAATCGACCCCGAGACTTCTCACTTATAAAAAAGCATAGCGCTCACTACTGCGCCTGAGAGGTCATCAATAATAACATTTCAATAAATACATAATATTAAGTTAGTACGAAGTTGGCTGTTGCAAATAAATTATCAGCTTCTTCAATGAAGTAACATTTCTGACGATTCTACAGCTATTTTTTTTTTCTTACTATAGAATTACGTCTGGCATATAAGGGTCGAAAATTGGCTTTTAATAAACCAGTGTAAGAGATTACTCTGAATCATAAATTAACCATTATCGACTACAAGTTACGATCAGAATAGTAATTAATATTAACAAGGACGTAAAACAGTGGACAGAAGCCGATTATCTAAAGTATTACGAGTCCATTAGGGAAACACCAGACACCAGGATAAAGTAATATAAACAATGAGATGGATAGGTAGAGATTGACATAATGATTCATTTAGAAATACCTCTTCGTGCTTCGTAAAATGTACCTTAACAATGTGGACCAATGTCGGTAATTGCTCACCACTCTTTTTTGAGTATATAACAAATCTTACCACTGCTACTACGATAAAAGTAATGCAAGGTAAGATTGCACCAACTACATTATTGTATGAGTGTTCTATTTTGCAAGCGAAGCAACGCTTCAAGGTAATAACTTATGAGATATACTTACCTACCTAAATATTTTAAGCTAAGTGACTATTATTTATTTCTTTTTCTAGCTTGCTATTAATTTTCCTCGTACATAACTAATTTAGGAGTTTCACAAGGCCTTCAAACGTCAGACATCGTCACAAATTAATTCAAACACACAAAAAGTTTAATTTTAATCCACAGTCCTTTTATAGGTCGGATTATCAAAGGCCAAACAAAAATTCAGGCAGAGACAAAGTATCGACCCTTCAGTGGAAACATGAATAATACATAGAATGGGTCTTTATGTTAGTCGCACGGGAGGTGGTAGAGGTGCTTTTATTTATTTTTTTAAATATCACAAACAAACACACACACATACATACACTGCCATGCCTCTTATGAAATCAGCCTACTTTCATCTAAGATTAACTCTCACAAAATAAACCTATCATGTGACTTATGAGTCAAACATTAAATTAATTTTCGGTATATAATTTAAATGTGTGGTGCGGGTTGTTACGTTCCCTCAAATATGGTTGAGCGAAGCAATGGCTGGATCAAGCGTCATGCTCGTGAACGGGTGCCACCAACGGGAATGGGTCTGCTTTTGCCTGCCTGTGTTAACATGTATTGAATTGTATTTGTATTGTATTTATTTTTACTTGTACTGTACTCAGGAAAATTCATCGTGGAAGCACTGAATACATAGCATAGTTTCAATAACAATTGTAAAATTTTTATTTTTTTGAAAAGAGCAACCGCCGAGTTTCTTGCTGGCTCTTCTCGGCAGGAAAGGCATTCCGAACCAGTGGTAGATTCATTGACGATTCAAAAGGGCTTGTAAAAGTTTATTTGAATAAAAAATATTTCTATTCTATTCTATTCTAAATATAAAATCAATAAAAGAATATCCGTTTTTATATTCACGATGTTTCTATAATTTATGCATGTAAATTCAGCGTCCCCAGAAAGTCTAATATAATCTTAACCCAATTACCCCAAATAAGAGGTCGTTCGTGACAAAAATATTCTAACAACTAAAAATTCATTTTGCACTCTCTGTAACTTTTATGAGCTAAATAAGTGCTTCAACAATTTTCTTATTTTACCTTATTGACCGTAAGTAGCAAATTTAATCGGGGTGCTTATTTTATTTCGAGAATATCTGGTAATCTGCTTTACGATATTTTGTACTCTCACAAGATAAAGACCGGATCTTAAGCTTGCGCGGAGACATAGGTCCAACGCGTAGAGGTTAGGTACATGAGAGAGTTGATAGAATCAGAATTTAGAAATAAGGCGATTAATGCTGTATATGTATTATTATAATCTCTTCTTATTTCACTCACATTTTAAATGAACAAAAAAAAACCTCCACCACTCGTTCTACGAGTAATTACATCATTTCCTAAAAAAGGTTTATAGATTGTCCAATTCTTTATTTTCTTTTTGGCAGATCAAGAAATTTTGACTTTAGTGACGCCTTCACACGTTACCGATTCGATTTGAAGTAATAATCGATTTTATTTAAGAAGAACTTTCAATCGATTTAATGAAATATTTTTTAATTTTGATTTAACGTACTTATATTTTATTATATATTTTTAATCACTTAGATAAATTAATTTGACATATGTTTGCGGTAACAGACAAACAGAAAAAAATAATAAGTTGATTTGGGTTCTTTATCGATAATAATAATAATTAAGGTTTTCTTTCAAAATATGTTTAACTAGCGACCTGCCCCGACTTCGTCTGGGTTGAAATATTAAATATTTGTTTTTACGGGGCTAATCGCACAGAGCTTCTTATAGGAAACGATTGTTAATAAGATCACCACAGGAACCACAGGAATCTTCCGCGCCGATACCTGCCACCGTGCCCCGCCGCACCGGCTGGCATCATTTTATTATTTTATCACGCGGAAATATTCATTTTCTGATAACTCCGATATTAATTTAAATTGTATAGTGTATATAAATCAGATCAAGTTATTTATACCTTTGCCTTAATCCTTACCTAAATAAATGATTTCTCAAGCAAGGCAGTTTAAATACCTGTAAATTACTTTTTAGTTTATTAAAATCGGACATTCCATTCGAAACATATTACGAGTTTAATAAAATTGCTCAGTGAAATGTTTTTAAAAATTACGCGTTGATGTCACTTGTCCTGCATTTACTGTACGTTTATGCCAAAATGTTTAAAAAATAAATGTCCAGCCGTGCGAAGCCAGGACGAGCCGCTAGTATTTAATAATTTTACTTGTTTGTATACACAATTACGTAGCTAGTTTGTTAAATAAATAAGTAGGTAGGTATGTGATTTTCAAAGTATATTTGCTCATAACTCTTGATTTAAACTTGGTTGAGACGTTATTAACCACGCGTTTTGAAGTTAACTCACTTCACTAACGCGTGCATAGTTACATTTTAAGGCAGCCGTCAAAAAATAAATAAATGAAAAGAAAAATTTCTTTACTCTTTGTTTGAACTTAAATTCCAACTTAATTCCTTGCAAATATTCAATATTGGAGTCATAGTTACTATTTTTATTTCCTTTTTTTTATTAAATTTACAGAAACAATACTTACACAAAGTCAAATTATTTTTATCATAATTGTGAATGATTTATCGTCTTTCAAGAACTGTGTTTTAGTCTGTGGTTATTTGTTATGCACAGGGCACTTCACTAAACGTCAATAAAGTACGACATTATTTTAGTCATTATTCCGAAAACAAAAAAACGGTAATTTATAGGCGTGATCTGCCAAAAAGAAAATAAAGGCTTGGACAAAATATAATAAGTTACAACTGTTAAAAATACTAGATTTTCTGTGAACATTTAATTTCTAGTAGCATATTAATATAGACACTTTATGAATGTAAATTCCATGTCTCCCGAAGACAATAATACTAACCAAGTGCCCCAAATAAAAGATTGTTCGAAGAAGCAATGACCCTAAAATACGAAAGTAGCTCACTGCGAAACTTTTAAAGAGCCAAATGTGACTTCCTTGTTTAATAATATTAAGCCCTAAACAGTCCATAAAATTTGTCCCCGGGTTATTTTGTACGGAGCGCCGTGTGTAGTAAACACGATGCGCATAAAGTATTTGTCTCTTTTCTTGACCTATATTTTTACTACATGTTTCAGAAAGTATTTTACTTTAGAAAATATTCTTTTGGCTTAGCTTGTGCATTGTGATATTTTAAGTAACAGGTTTCGGGTTCGAATCTCGGCAAGATCAATTTGGGAACTTGATTGTCCCAGATTTGAATTGTGACGGAGCACCCCAGAACGTAATGTGATAAAGAAAAAAGCTGAAACAATTTATTATAATTTGAAATATAAAGTTTATGTGTGCAATTTGCCTGGTGCTATAATAAACTTAGGTTTCCTCATGGCTACTTGCATGTTTCACAGAACATGCATACGTTTATACGCACTTGGCACATTCAACTATCATATTTAAATGTCTTATTCCTTTCCATTTTTTTTATTACTAACTAATTGCGCTCCGCTGTGGTCCGATACGTCCCGTTAAATATGAATCATATTGAAATTGCGATTATCTTAAATATAGCAAAATATTATTATCACACTGGCTGTTCGTGAAGGTACTTTAAGGAAACGAGAGGCAGGTAAAAAGAGTAATAGGTTATATCCATTAATAATCCCGAAAACATCGATATTTTATCCTGGAAAACTAAAAATATACGATACGGAAGTTTTAGACAACAGAGTCGCTTATCCGACAAAATATAAGCATAGTTAAGCAGATAAAATAATGTATTAGCCAATTTTCCTCCTACGTGATATATTGGATAAGGAAATGGAATCATTGGATCTGTGGAGATAACGTTAGTTATGGAAACACCACACTCATCATTATATTATTAATATTATTATCTATTTTATTATTATTTTCATAGTGAAATTTTATAGCAATAATTGAGGTGTTTTCTGTGTTATGCCTCGTACAAATAATTACAATTCAGTATGTGGGGCCTACCACTGACGCGTAAAGAAATATTACTTCAATATTGTGTTAACATTTTATACAATTACATCATTATAGTCAAAACTTTAAATAAAAAATTTTTAGTAAAAAAGTAAAAATACCCTATAAAGATAGGATCACTTCGTTGTCCATCTGTCTGTCAGTGTATTAAGGCCCTTTTTTATTGCATAATAGGCTCACAATAATTGCTTTACAACAATCAATGATGGAAAATACTGACGAAGTCAAGGTTGGAGCGCGCTTGTCT
Organism: Hipparchia semele; assembly: GCA_933228805.2. Classification (NCBI taxonomy): domain Eukaryota; kingdom Metazoa; phylum Arthropoda; class Insecta; order Lepidoptera; family Nymphalidae; genus Hipparchia; species Hipparchia semele. The sequence continues at coordinate 12,214,090 of OW121715.1, read as the reverse complement.
AGAAAATTGTTTTGAGAGTACTCAAATTTTATCTGTAAAATAAATTCTCTGTATTATTTTCTATATCAACACAATATTGAAATAACACTGCTTTAGACGATGATGTTCGATGCTCTGGTATATTAATTGAAGCTCTTCACTGGTGTTCCTAATAATGTCGTGACTTAATTTTTTTTTTGGATAATCAAGAATTTCATTATGTCTTATTAAATTTTTGCACATGTTTTTCTCCGGAATTCGTATACCATTCTTAACGACATGAATCGTACATGCCATAATAAGCATTGCCTTCATAAGCCTTTGGCTGTCTTATTAACTTGAAAGCTTGGCTCGTAAATACAAGAGAAAATATTGCTGGGAAAATAAAATTCGTATTCCTTTGCTAAGCGATTTTTGCAATTCTTAACACTCTCCCGTATTGAGTAAGCTCGTAATTCCGTGAGATAATTTTTGTAAATGAGTAAATAACATGAAATAGCTGCTTTATATTCAGAGTCGGTATTTCAGTTATTGATCGTGATGATGACTAATATTATAAAGGCGAAAGTTTGTATGTATTTGTGTGTGTGTGTGTGTGTGTGTGTGTGTGTGTGTGTGTGTTTGTTACTCCTTCAAGCCACAGTTTTCAGTCCACACCTGTAACCGTTGGGCTATATATACATGCAAAAATCACGTCAATCCGTTGTTCCGTTGCTAAGTCTTTCACGATTGAAGAACAAACCAACAAACCAAATGCGCAGTTTTCGCTTTCTTGATACACGTAAGGATAATTGACTGTAAAAGTAGTTCAAGGTAAATATAAACAGAGGCGAAGGAAAATATATAAACAGGGTCGCGGTTAAGAATTCCTCCATACGGTAATGAGATGTGACATCTTGCGGCGGCCCAAACAATGTACGGCTTCGAATATTCCAGTTGAACATTTCGGTGGGATTATTCCGAGGAGCTCTGAATTTTTGGGCCGCGTTATATTTATGCCTGCCTCCTTGTTCATAAAACTTAATGAAATAATCATATTATGTAACATTGTTAAAATATTTCAATGGGAAATGAATGGCGCGTGAGCTTTACTTGTGGTTACGTTGTGTACATTGCGTATAAGTGTGCGTGCCTGTCGAGAGTACGTCAAGAGCCTAGGTGGGAGCGGTCAGGCGCGAGCAAGCTCTCGCTCACACTTATACGACACACACACACACACAACCATGAGCTACGTGTCGTCGAACTATAGTAAAGCAAGCAGTTCTATCTGGCGGGCTATTTATGCGTCACATTAATTTTATTCAGAAACTGCAAAAGGGTTAGAATTAAAATTTAGCAAAACAGAAACAAACAGAGTCATGTCTGTAGACGCATCATAATCATCATGTGTCATGTAGACTTATTTAATTGTGTAAAAAAACGTACCTTAGATGTAACTCTATTTAAATTCAAAATTATTTCATGTAGCCCAAACTGTGGCTCTTATGACAAGTCAAGACTAGAGTCTTGACTTGGCCGGACTGCCGGTGGTAGACCACCGGCTTGTAAAAGAAAACGCATAATAATTAATTAATTAAATAGTACCTATTCCATTTGAGGAAATAATAATTTATGTTACGTTAAGTATGTTGCACGCCAAACATTGGCAAACTGAAGGAGCCCATTTTTTGACCTTTACTGTAAACAGTATATGCAACAAATAAATGAAATGAAATTCAAAAGACTGTACTAATTCGGACTTTTATTACGGTAGTTCCAAGTCAAGCGACAGAATCACAGACACTAAATAGATCCATAAGGAACGAAGTACTAAATGAACGATGTACCATAATTTTCTGAGTCCTTGTTTCCCGCTTGTTCCGAGCATAGTGAACGAAGTTCTAAAAGAAATAGTTCGTTCTCATTCAGTGTTAGGAATTAATTCCTAAAAGTACTTAGTACATGTACTATATGACACGCAGTTCCGCCGCTGCATGTCGTATCGCCCTAACAAATAAAATTCTAGCGCTCAAATAAACCGCCGTTTACGTAATTTCCGTGAGCTTGGCTCATCGTAAAGTTGAAGAGCCCTGTATACTAGTTTTTTTCAGAGAGTTGGCATATCTCTAGAGGTAGTACGCAAGAGGTACAACCTATATTTTCATTCACCCTTATGAACTGACGTATTGAACAGCCTCTACTTACTGGAGAAGTGTTTAATAAATTGTGTGTCATCTATATTCAGTGCCATCCCAAGTTATTAACCCTGTGCACGTCACTGGAGTGGATGTATGTATGAGGTCTGGATCTCTAGGTCTATAACTCCGTGGTTTTTAGTGCGCAAAGCACCTGCGATGCGAGGCTTAATCGCCCCACTTCCTTTCACTTGCCATTGAATGCCAAGCTTGCGTGAGGACAGCAGAAATTACGTGTGTCGAGCAAATACCATTTTAACTTGAACCTTTTACTACGCGGGAACTATTAGTCTATCCGGGATCATAAGTTACATTTGTCACTTCAGATTGACAACTATACCCAAGTGAAAAATCACGTTGCTTTGTTGCTGCGTGATTCAAAGAGTAACCAACAAATCATTAAACCAATAATCCAATTTATCAAACACACTTTTCATTTATATTAGGAATTAGTAAGGATTTTTCACTGTTTCACATCAATAATGAATTTCATGTTAAATGATTATACGGGTCAAAACCTGCTGTTTACTGGCTGGTGGGCTGACGGTTTCAGTGGGAAATATTCATTTTTCTTCTTCTTATTGTTCAAAACAATCATCACATCACCCTAATATTAAAAAGATGAAAGTTTTTCTGTGTGTGTGTGTGTTTCATACTCTATCACGCAAAAACTACTGGACGGATTTGGCTGAAATTTGGAATGGATATAGATTATACGCTGGATTACATATAGACTACTTTTTACCCCGGAAAATTAAAGAGATCTCGCGGGAATCAAAAACCTTAATAATAAGCTAAATATCCACGTGGACAAGTCGCGGGCATCGTCTAGTTAATATAATTATACCTAATAATGAAAATTTTTTGCCAACCCAAGACTTGAACTCAGGATCTCATGATCGAAAGCTGAATAAGTCACTAGATCAACGAAGCAGTGAGCATACTTACATAATAAACCATGATATAAAATGTATAGGAACCACTCTAATATGTCACAGTACACCGCTGTTTCAACGCACCTTGATACCATTTTAATATAATTTTCATTCATATTATTGTGAGTCGAAGTAAAATACTAGAAGGAGGAAGTATTCTGTCTGCGCACGTTTCTGTGCAGAAAGCACCTATGATGCGTGACTGAATCGCCCCACTTTTCCCGCTTTGAATACTAAACGTACGTGAGCTTGAGGGGAATTTCCTTTACCCTGTTTATAAAGATACCAGACCCGCAAATATACACTACGGAATGTAAGGGTGGCCGCAATGCCTTTAGACCGTATTGTAACCCGAATAAAGTCCGAAGCGTTTGCCAGGTTACATGCGCTAATCGGAAAAATACGGCGGAGATTTTTAATAATATTTTCTTCGATATGTCAATGATACATTTCATTAATTGTGAGAGACTCTTGAAGAAAATGCAGTAAGAACTGATTTCACCCAGATTTATTATGCAATGTCTTATAACAGTGTTTATTTAAAAAAAATCTAAGTATACACTTACCAATAAATTGCAGACTGATGCAAGTCATGCAGATCACCAGGGCTTGGAATAAAACTGTCATTTTGATCATTTTGTCTAATTCACTAAGTACACTTCAGAAACATTTTAAATTGAATTTAGCACTCACTCTTTAATCTATTCATTTTGACTTACACTTCCATAATATTTTGATTTGATATTTGATATTACACTTCTGTACCAATAATTTACTACAATATGAATTACTTTTAAGTCTACGGCGTAATTTTTTATTTTAATTAACATTTTATCTAAACAGTCTATATTGTATTTTTTATGTTCGAGGATTTGCATTTCGAAATAAGTTCTCCGCTAATCTGAAACAAAAAATGATCACATTAATTTATATAAAATTTTAATATTTCATAGCGGAACGTAGTAATGACTAACTGGTAAGAGATATTAGCTAGATATTTGGAGTATATAACCAACGGTACATAGAGATATAGAGCAGTGAAATTACATAATATTATGCGTTACTCGCTCAGAGCAAGGGTCTTTTGAACAATAAGTTATTAAAACATCAAACGTGCTGTTGGCTTCGATCACAGAAGAAAGTTGGTCGTATCAACGATCATAAAAACAACTGTGCGACTAGCCTTATAAATCGTAGAAATGCCGACGTCAAGTATTAAATTTAAATATAATAATCCAAGTTAAAATAATTCTTAATAAAACTGAATACAATTTTGTAAACTCTTTTACACGATGGTTCTTTGGATTTCATCCAAATTCTTGAGTACGAGTAAATGTTTGTCTTGATGCACAGTCACGACGAACTGGTATCTTTGCAATCTTAATCGGCGCACCATTTACTATGAAAATGAATACCTAGACGATATGTCCTCTCCTGAAGTGCTTAGAATGGTAATAACAGTTTAAGATGTTTTATTAATCTAATCGCAATAATCTAGTTGCAAGTTGATATACACGGTGATATTTTATTCCCCGTAAACCCTGAAGGAGGTGAATGTGCTCATGAAACTGAACAACTTTCCCCAAGGAACATAGGTCGAAATATGAAAAAAAAATTTTGGACCTCCCATAGTAAATCAATCAGCTAATCGTCAATTTTGTACGGAGGGTCCAATTTTTTTTTTCATATTTCAACCTATGTTCTTTGGGGAAAGTTGTTCAGTTTCATGAGCACATTCACCTCCCTCTGGGTTTACGGGGAATAAAATTTCACCGTGTATATTGAATTGCCCATTTAATGTCTAGCGACTGGCGTAGATTTTGTTTGATGGGACAAAGCACTACACTACCGTTTTTTATTCGATGACAATAAGATAGTCCTTGACTGCGATCTCACCTGATGGTAAGTGACAATGAGGTCTAAGATGGTAGCGGGCTAACTTGGCGGGTCCTTGGGTATGACTGACATAAGCTTACTTTTATCACGGAAAACAGAAAGTTCCGTTGAAAACGATTTCGCGAGCTAAAGCTAGTTAAACAATGTTATGTATGTTCTAAACTAGTTTTTAGTTGAAGGTACAAACATTTATACAGAATTCAGAAAAAACCCAAGAAAAGTTCATAAAAGGCGTATTGATTTATGCAAGGCACAATGAGAAGCTAATAGCGTTTCTACGAGTACTTTGTTGAACTTTAATTAACGAAGAAATTTTTCTCAGAACTAAATAACGAAAACTTTATTAAACATTTCGATTCAAAAGAAAACGTGGTGATCATTGTTTTAGCGTCGACTGTTTATTTTTTACGAAGATTAATTTTGCGAAACTTTATATCGCTTATCGCTACCTACTATACTTCGTATATATTTTTTTGAGTACATAAGTGGGTTTTAAAAGGAAATTCATATGGTTAAACTCGTAAAACATAGTTCAGATTATGCTGTACCATATAGCAGCCCATACTTTGTTAAAATACGTTATAATAAATTATATTTGTGATTGAACAAACACACACACACACACACACACACACACACACACACACACACACACAAACTTTCGCCTTTATAATATTAGTGTGATGTGATATGAAGTGTGATTTAAGGTGAACATAAATCCATTTAAACGAATATAATTTTCATATAACATGATATGTGCTAAATTTAGAATTTAAGGGAAGTTTTGGCTACAGTTTAACTGAAGCCAGAACTTCCCTTAAATTCTAAATTATAACAACCCTTTAGTTCAAAAGCCGTTATAGATTATTATGAGACTTTAGAACATAATATTATACCTGGCTTTCGTATTACGCAGCCCAGAATTCCAAACAAACTTTCGTTACAAAAACAATTACCACGCTACATCTCATACTAATTATATATCTCATCATCATGAACAACCCGTTAACGTCTCACTACTGAGCGCTCCTCTTAGAGAAGGGTAATAGGCTATAGTTCACCACGCTTGCCCAATGCGAATTGGTAGATTTCACACACCTTAAAGAAAATTGTGGAGAACTCAGGCGTGTAGGTTTCCTCGCGGTGTTTTCTTGATATTTATTCACATAACTCCTAAAAAGTCAGAGGTGCCCGGGATCGCACCCAAAACCCCTGAACAGGAGCAGTGCCGGCTTTACCTATGTGCAGGGTGTGCAACGCACACGGGTGCAGGAATTTAGGGGGCGCCGCGCCGAGCCGCGCTTGCTTGCTTTCCGATATCATTTAAAATTGCACCATTTTTTGCACCTGAATTTCCTTTCACTGGTGAAAATATCAGAAATGGTATTCTTGTATTGTAAGTATTCTATTTTGGCCGCGCGTCTACTAGATGGCGTCAAGATATTGATTGCACACGGGCGCTACATAGGCTAGAGCCGCCTCTGAACAGGAGACCTCATTTCCAACCAACTAGACTATCATGCTATGCTACTTAAAATAAATTGTAGAAAATGAGTTGAATTCGTGCGAAAATAATGCATATTACATAAATGCTAAAGTTAGGTCCTTTTATCACCATTTTAAAACTTAATCACTGTACTGATCTTGGCATTTATCGCACAGGTAGTTTAAATCCCTAATGTATGTCCCGAAAGATGAAAGAGTTAACATAGAATTCTTAAAAACCTAAATAGGTAACGTGAAAGAAGTAATAAAAACCTTTAGATTTATCATTTCACGCTTAAGTTTAATTTAAAAATAGACTTTCATATTTAAATATTAAATGAAAACATCTATTATTATTCTCTTCGCGCCTGACCTCAGTAAACTCATTCCAAGTAATTCATTCAGCGAACAAATGGTTGAGAAAAATTCATAGCCAAAGTATCAAGGCCATAAAAGATTTGACAGAAATATTTTTTTTTTATATTTTATTCATTGGTGCTTATTGACAAACTCCTTTTTTTAAGCCGGTTAAAAGATGGCTGAATGGATATTGGTGTCTTGACTCTTGACCAACAGATAGAGTACATGGAAAGGGATCCTAAATACATATTTGTGCAAGTTTGGGCCGAGTCAGCTGTAGTCAGCTATACTATTCTATCTGTATTCTATTAGTAAGCTCAACACAACGCCAGTAGTAATGCAGGGTCACGTCTACCTCCGTCAGATGGACCTGACGGAGATAGATGTACTTTTTTTTTTAAGCTACTGCATAGCTTCTATCGCGGGCCAGCATAGACACCGAATCCAGAAATTCCGTAACGAAAATAACCTGACACGGGACTCCTCTACGGTGAGCCGCTAGATGGTGCATTTTTTAACAACGTCATCTAGCGGTGAGCCGCTAGATTACGTTGATAAAAAATGCTATGCAATAGCTTTACCGCGGCAGTCCCCGAGTGCCACACGTCTTTTTTTCGAGCATGTCGACATTGTCGAAATTATCGACCTGTCGAGTTTTATGAAATACACGCTTTCGACAATCTATACAGGGTGTCCCACGGCTATGCCACATGAAGGGGAAGTACCTTAAATATTGTAGATGGAACATTTTACTGAAAGAAGACTTCATTTTAATTTAAAAAACAATTTAAACTGCATTCATAGATTTTTAAATAATTGCCTGGTTGAACCGGGACTCGAACCCGCTATACGAGAAAAATAATTAACCTGTATCTTTATCATACCAATCGGAAGGCTTCATCATAAGGATTATTTTTTGTTAAATAACATAGCATGAGAAATAAAAGAGGAACCATGAATTTTAGCCTTTGATGTAAAGCTACGAATTACGATACGATTGTAGAGCTACGAATTGCATACTCATTAGTAATAGTTCATGAACTATTACTAATGAGTAGGTATATCACTTTCGCATTTATAGGTAGGTAGGTAGGTCAAGTGGGTACTCATTAGTTCATGTCAGTTGTATGTCGATACGCCAATGTCAGCTTTTCATTTTTCTGAACAAAATTTTACATCAAAGGCTAAAATTCATGGTCTTCCTTTTATTTCTCATGCTATGTTATTTAACAAAAAATAATCCTTATGATGAAGCCTTCCGATCGGTATGATAAAGATACAGGTTAATTATTTTTCTCGTATAGCGGGTTCGAGTCCCGGTTCAACCAGGCAATTATTTAAAAATCTATGAATGCAGTTTAAATTGTTTTTTAAATTAAAATGAAGTCTTCTTTCAGTAAAATGTTCCATCTACAATATTTAAGGTACTTCCCCTGCATGTGGCATAGGCGTGGGACGCCCTGTATATGTCCATTATTAGACATAGATCTCGATATGCTTTAGTCTTGCATCGCTAGTATCTCAGCAATTCGTTTGACATCGTCTGCCCTTATTAGGTGTCTACCAATACTGAGCTTTCCAGTGCAACAGTACTTACACATCAATCTACATGCAAAATGCATATAAAGAAGAACTAAATGAAGAGGGAATTCGAAAGTGAGATACATTTCAGTAAATCTGGAATAGTAAGTATAAACTCGACCTAAATTGGAAAAGTAGGAAAATTTTTCGCAAATGAGCTCATAAACATCCAAACGCTGAATTCAATGCTGAATGTTATATTCAACCTCAAGGAGTGTAAAATTATCTTGGTGAAAACTTGTGCTTACAAAGAAATGTTATGAATGTCTTATTAAATTCCAGGCTGGATGACATCTCTGATGAAAAGGCAGCATAATTATGTTATGCTGCCTTAATTCTAAATTAATTCTAAAGACAAATGCGAGCTGTTTATATTTTGATGTGTTTTAAGTGTTATATTGTTTGTTATACTACGTATAATAGCTCCGTTATTTTGTTCATGATTCCAAGTAGTGAATAGGTAAATAAGGTTAAAAGGGCTCTAGTCCCTACTCAGTGATTCCGAGGTAAATAAACGACTATTCTGTTAAAAGTTCATCATCACCTCGACCCATTGACAGCACGTGTTAAAAAAAGTCTCTTGGTCCTCAACAATACAAATACAAAAAATCACGTCGATCCGTTCCTCAACTCCTGGGTGTTTGAAGGATAAACAAACAAATAATTATTTATTATACTAATTTATAGGAATCGAATATACATAGTTTGACAGAGAAAAAATAATATTATCTTACAATATTTTGTTGAATAAAAGATATTCTGATGTAATCAATTCGCTCCTCTAATGATATGATATCCCCCTAAGCAATGAGCCCCTGTCGTATTGATGTTGCTAAGGAATTTTTTAATATGGTATACCGATTTAGATACCTGATACATGAGACGATAATATTATAAAACATAAAATCCGTTATCACACTGGCGCTACTAAATTGTTTTGTGAGAGAATGAACATGCAAAACAAACTTGAAAATTCAATTTCATCCTGAATATAAAAGGGCTGGGAATAAAAGAAAGCCCATCAAAAGCATAATATATAATGAAATGTTTGTTAAAACTCCAGTGCTGTTAACAATCACGACTTTTGAAACCCCTAACCATGTGAGCATTCCAAACTAAATTAAGTACCAAAATCCAAAAAGCCTTGTCTGCAAACATTTCCATGAATCAAATGTTCCCACATGCAGAACCTTTTCCCTAAAGCTCAATTTCAAAGTAGCATTCAACTTTGTGGGTAGTTAAAAATTTCAGCATTTCTATTCATTTTGTGAGGAAATGAGTTGAAATTCGTTTTGTAGAGGCTTCTTGGAGGTACGCTTAAAACCATTCATACTTTTTTGAAGTCCAATCAAAATGGCGAGGGTCTGTTAACTGAGTGAATTATTTAAATTTAAAAACATTTTTAATGGGAATGACTATGGAATGACGCATCGCAATTTTCTGAAAGCGTGTGATTTTTTATCTGAAAAGCATTTATTTCGAACTCTACTTGGGTAGTAGAGTAAAAATTGTAGAGGTAATTTAAATTTTACATGCCTAAAATCAAGTATTAATTGTTTTTTAATTTTCTATACATAATTTATGACAAGTTGAATCTTGAATGCCAATTTTTCACGCGATGCTCTTAGATAAAAGTAAGTAAGGTACGGGACATGGTATATCTTTAAACTCGTATGTTTGAACTATGTGATTAATTTTAAACATATTAAAAAGTCGTGTTAAAGCCCATGTAGTAAGTAAGATTTGAACTTAGTGTTCGCTTTCGCGTCGTAAAACGAGAAGTTAGAAGCAAGGCAACCGAGGAATCGTTTCTCTTCAAAAAGTTTTTGCTCTGTACTTTAATATGAAGCTCGATTAAAACAACCCAAACAAACAGCGGACTATAACGATAGGGATTTTGATTCTGGTGGTAATATTATGTTAAACATACCTCATGAAGCTATAAGTAAAATTAAAGGTAAAATTGGGTTTCACGTAGATCCACCTAAAGAAACAAACATGTTTTTATCCCGTTGAACATACACAAACATTCTATTTCCCATATACGTAAGTAAAACACAAAAACACTCTTGCCACCGACTGACAAAAAATTTTGCTGCTACAGCTTTAAATTTTGAAGCCTCAATAACCCAAAGGTTAAAGGTAGGGACTGAAAACTGAAAGGCCGCATATTCGATCTTGGTTTGTCCTTTAATCACACCACTACAGAGCTACAGATCAAGGGAAACCAGGTTCCCATGGGACCACGCAGAAATCCACGCAGGCAAAGTCACGAGCAAAAGCCAGTCTTGATAACAATTATAAATAATCCTAATTAAATGAAACAGTTACCTCCCCGCTACAACTTTGACCGTGCCCGTGTAATATATCTCTTATGTTATTACTATGTGCGGATCACATCTGGCGTTATCTTAGTCGCGGTTAGATAAGCGGTTTCAGTTTCCACATTGTTTTATATGAATAGGACAGTTAGAATTTATTACTTAAGTATGTAATGAATAATGCATAATAGTGTACATATTAAGATAATCACTTATTTTTGCAAAAAGATACTGAGATCGATGATTTTTTGTTTTTTTTATTTGTTTTGATTTAAAGTCACATTCACTTTCAAGTCAAGTCACTTGCTTATAAAAACATCATGAACTGATTCTTGTGATATACATTATTATGTGAACTTCAGCGTGACGATCGTATTAATCCTTGATTTGATGTTTAAACGATTAATTTAAAAAAATTATTTAGTATTGCTGCAATAGTGTCAGTAGTGATGATAATGCTGCGGGTTCCAACTTCACAAACAAATATATAATACCTACTAGACGATGCCCGCAACTTCGTCCGCGTGGATCAAGGTTTTTTAATTCCCATGGGAACTCTGTAATTTTCCGGGATAAAATGTAGCCTATGTTTTAATCCTGGGTATGAGCTATCTCCATTCCAAATTTCAGCCAAATCGGTTCATTCGTTGTGGCGTGAAGAAGTAACAAACATACACTCACACACACACACATACACATACAAACTTTCGCCTTTATAATATTAGTGTGATAAAATATGGTTCACAGCTGACGACATTCAAAAAATATCCACATTCAAATTCACTCAAAAAATATTTCCATTCAAATTGAGAACAGACTGTTTTCGAAGTCGGTTGGAATTATTATTAAAACCGTAACATTAACCACCAAACTACCACTACCATACTACGAGTATATCATAAAATATATCAATTGTGACATACATAAAAAAAATCCGACGAATTGAAAACCTTCTCCTTTTTTTGAAGTCGGTTAAAAATAAATAATAAAATAATAAAACTCAGAAATGATACACGACTTATTTAATTTGCTAAAAACTTAATAAAGAGGATAAATAAACAAAACGGCATTAACTAAACTTTAGATGTTAAATGACCAATGATCAAAGTAAGCAAGGAGTAAGCTTATTTTCCATTTGCTATTCAAACAGTAGCTGTAGTGCGCAATACGAGTAATGAGCACCGAATAATGGATCGAGTAAATTAAAGCTGATGTTTAGCAAATGGATGCTCTGATGAATCGATAAGGATATTTGCTGGATAGAGCTCGATTCATCCGTAACAATTTGTTGATTTACTATTCGATTGTATTCCTACTGTGATTTTCATTTTAAAACAGAAGAGAAGGTTGTCATTACAGTTTTGTCTATACAGACTGTTGAGGCTACTAATATACATTAGTTGAGGCTACTAATATACATTAGTAGCTTCAACAGTCCAAAAGTTTAAGGTGCTGAAAACTGAAAGGTTGCAGGTTCGATCCCATCCCGATGCAGTATTATCGTATCCACAAGCACAAGCTTTTTGCTTAAATGGAGGAGGGGATAAAAGAATATTACACAACTTCAGCTTGGCTGATATTGTTTAAAATAAAAATTGTCTGTCTGTGTGCCTGTCTTCACATTTTATAATAGGCATGAAGTGTAACATATTCACAAAGTTTTCGTTATGGTGACCCTTACACCCTGTATAATATGTACGTCCCCACCCGACACGGGAATCGAACCCGAAGTTGGCGGTGACTCACCCCCGTGCCTCGGAGAGCACGTAAAGCTGTCGGCCCAACGCCTGATCTCTCTCCGGTCGTGTCGGATTTCCGTACCATCGGACTATGAGAGTAAGGGAATAGAGAGTGCACCTGTGTTTGCGCGCACACTTATAATTACTATATCTCCCGCGCAGATGGCTAATTTATGTGGAGATTGGCTGAGTGGCCGGATTCGATCGGTACGACTTTAATATGCATGAAATACCTACTGGGTAAATAAATACCATTTCTCTAGAGGAGCCGGTTTTCAATAGGTAACAATATCCGTTTGCCCTATAAGCGTTGCACCGCGCCGGGCAAAGCTGCTGAGCAAATAATGAGTATCGAACAATGAATCTAGTAAATTGGAGCTATAATGCTCAGGATGACGTTGATTAATCGGCACGAGTCCGTTCGGCTACATGCGATTGAATTGGAATTATTAATTGGGATTATTACCACAATCTATCGCTGGAGCAAAACATTGTGAGGAAACCCGCATACCTGAGAGTTATCCATTATGGCTAACTCAAAGTTCTCAAAGGTGTGTGAAGTATGCACATTTAAAAACGTAGCTGATATACCTATGCGCAGTTAACGTTAACTCAAGAAGTCATTTGAGTAAGTTTAGTATTATTACGTTGCATAATAAGTTCACTACAAAATCAACTGTACAAATTCTTCAAATTCAACGAACTTTGGACGATGAAACTTTTAATAAAAATCCTTTCGGTCTGTAACTGACTTAATCCAAGTGGTTCAAGTTTATAACGAGTTTCATGAACGGTTGCCAAACCGACAAAACTTGGGTGGACACCTGTTTTAAGAAGTCTAAGATACAGAATTACTTCTTCCATCTTGCTCATTCTAGAATTCATACTGCGTTATTTTATCGAATATTTTTTTTAGGATCAATGTCTAACGTACGAATAAACACAATTTTTGACAGATTTTCAGTACAAAAACTGATGATATGTTCCACGGTTAAACCTCAATCAGCGATATAATTTAATTTTTTTTTACCATAATCTGACCTTAACCACCTTATATACTTAAGTGTAGATCTTAAGTTCAAATGAACAAATTATAATAAGTCTCCCTAAACTTTTTTTCTCCGCTTTAATTTCAACACAAAGTCAGACGTACTCAAACACTTCGTCAGTTAAATAACTGGCTAAGTACGAGTCATACTCGCGCACTGAGGGTTCCGAACTTTGTAAGGATTGTATTAATATTATTTATTTATTAACTGAGGTAGAGAAAAAGCATCCCACCCTGTATCCCTTGGTTTACGCGAATAAGATGCGAATTGAAAAACTGGGATTACAATGAAAACTGTACTGCACTAGAACACACTACCACCACCATCGACACTTACCATCAGGTGAGATCGCAGTCAAGGGCTATCTTGTCATCGAATAAAAAAAAAAAAAAAACACTAGTTTCAACATAGCGTGGGAGGTGGTAGTCGTTACAGACGCTATACAATATGACATTCTAGAGAACGGAGTGAGCGGGACCTAGTGACGCCGTCTGGTTTGACGAAAATAACTAAAAATTGGGCCACGAATTTACTCTCACGAAGGGTGCTAAATAGTGCTGCGCTACAAAATACGCGTTGAAAACTTTTTACTGAGTAAAACTAGAACCTTGAAATTTTCAGAGCATTAAGAAACTCTTGACTTTTATATTCAGTATAAACAACTTAGTACCTCATGCCGCTTCTGAGAACAAGGGCCCTGACACACGGACAGACAGACAGACATATAACGGTTCCGTTTTTTTTTTTCGGAACCCTAAAAGTTTCGTTCGACAATATTATAGTATTCTTTTGTCAGTCAGTTTCTATTAAGTCAAGTGCCGCAGCTTAAGCTGTTCGCTTCGTAGTGATTCATGAAACTCGTTATGAAGTTTGACCGCTTTAGAGTTCACTTACAGACATAAGGATTTTTTATTAAAAGTTTCATTTGAACCTAACTCTACTGTAACATTTTACGAGGTTAAACAGTAGATACCTATAATAAAATCTTTGACTGCTTCTTTGGTCCAGTGGTTTTTACTGCGGATATTTTTTACGAGGTCTTAGGTTCGGTTCTGGGGTCGAAATAAAATCAGCTAGGTATTAAGGTATTTCTTTTAAATATTGGGAAGTTGCGTCAACATTTATATGAAGAAACTGGCGCTACGTCTGACCTCTCTCTGGTTGTGTCGGATATTTGTCCTATGAGATTATGAAAGTGAAGGAATAGAGAGTGCATGTGTACAAACTTGAGCACTATGGCCATCATCTCTATTTTTTGCATGGGTAGTTGATAAAGTAGAAAGTGATATAGGCTACCTACCCTATACTTTGATAAAAAGAGGGTTTTTTAAAACCTAACTCCACGTGGACAAAGATGCGGGCATAAGCTAGTTTAATATAGAGTAAGCAATTTTTTTTCTAATTAAAAAAAAACAAATACTTAAGTTGAATTCTGCTAGTACAAAATAACAGCTCCAATCGAAACAGGTAAATAAGCCAATAAAGAATTCAATTGGACCATATACGATTAGCATTACAATTCAAACCACCCTATTCAGTTAAATACTCAGAACTTGCCAAAACGTTCAATATTCAAATTAGATCGCCGATAGTCATCAAACTGGTATAATACCTCAGTTTTACAACCATTGTGGTACTTTAAATATCCTCGGACCCGAATGTTCCGACCGCTATTCTATTTAACTGATATTTGATTTCAGATCACGCACTACATGCATCATCGTTTTGATTTCAATGGTCTGTTTAATATATGGGCGTATTATGTTCGATATCTCAAACTATTCTCAGCTACGAATGCAAATGCAGATTATCTTATATTGTTCTTCTTCTTCTTTGACAAAACAGACGTCCACTTCTAGACACAGGTCTTATAAAGTTATATGTATTGTCTTCCACACACATACACATCGACTGATGTCGTCAGCCCAACTAGTGGGCAGTCTACAGTGATTAGTGTAGTCCAAAGGTGTTGAAGTAAGCACCCTCAAATGTCGGACGTCCACTTCTAGGCACAGGTCTTATGTATTGTCTTCTGCCGTCTGTGTTCGGCGGCTCTGTACACATCGACTGATGGTGTCGGCCCAACTAGTGGGCAGTCTACAGTGATTAGTGTAGTCCAAAGGTGTTGAAGTAAGCACCCTCAAATGTCGGACGTCCACTTCTAGGCACAGGTCTTATGTATTGTCTTCTGCCGTCTGTGTTCGGCGGCTCTGTACACATCGACTGATGGTGTCGGCCCAACTAGTGGGCAGTCTACAGTGATTAGTGTAGTCCAAAGGTGTTGAAGTAAGCACCCTCAAATGTCGGACGTCCACTTCTAGGCACAGGTCTTATGTATTGTCTTCTGCCGTCTGTGTTCGGCGGCTCTCTACACATCGACTGATGGCGTCGGCCCAACTAGTGGGCAGTCTACAGTGATTAGTGTAGTCCAAAGGTGTTTAAGTAAGCACCCTCAAATATCGGACGTCCACTTCTAGGCACAGGTCTTATGTATTATCTTCTGCCGTCTGTGTTCGGCGGCTCTCTACACATCGACTGATGGCGTCGGCCCAACTAGTGGGCAGTCTACAGTGATTAGTGTAGTCCAAAGGTGTTGAAGTAAGCACCCTCAAATGTCGGACGTCCACTTCTAGGCACAGGTCTTATGTATTGTCTTCTGCCGTCTGTGTTCGGCGGCTCTCTACACATCGACTGATGGCGTCGGCCCAACTAGTGGGCAGTCTACAGTGATAGTGTAGTCCGAAGGTGTTGAAGTAGGCAGCCTCGAATGACAGACGTCCACTTCTAGACACAGGTCTTATGTCTTCCACAGTCTGTGTTCGGCAGCTCCCAACAAATCGTCTGATGTCATCGGCCCAACTACAGGCCGTCTACAGTGATAGTGTAGTCCGAAGGTGTTGAAGTAGGCGGCCTCAAACGATGGACGTCCACTGCTGGACATAGGTCCTTGCAAGAGTCGCCACAGATCACAATGTTATGCCACTTGTATCTATGTAATATGAAACTGTTTTCTATGTTTTCATATTTGCGCCGCTTGGCCCTTTCTGCCTTAGTAGCCGCTGCCCCCACGCCTTTTATTATTATTTTTTTCTAAAGAAAATTTGCCAAGCTGAAGTTAACTAATATCCTCTCCAAATAAGTTAAAAGCTTGTGCTACGAGTGGGTACGACAATGGAGCAACGGGTGGGGTTCGAATCTTGAAAATTGAAAAATAGTTGCAAAATAATTTTTAAGTAAAGTATTACAATCTCTATAAAAAGCAATACTGTGTTAAATGTACAAAGAAATAAATTCTCCACGACTGTCGCAAGATTCCGCAGCAAAACTGCCAATAAAACACTGAAAATGGCCACTCAGAGCTTCACTTTTCATAAAGGGGTATTCGGACGCGCTTCTGTTGTTACAAACATTGTTCTTGTAACATTATTTTGTTCCAAGTGAAACTATCGTGGATATATGAATGTTTATTGCTATTTCAAATTGTATCCAAAATTGTTTGGGCGTTTGGAGGAGCTTGTTTGGCAATAATATTTTTATCATTTTCTTACAACCTCTGCGAATTCAACTTCAATATTTTTACTATGTAAAACTAGTATGTACCTCTCACTTAACTCTCACTCTAACTAGACCTCTCATATTATTTTTTTGTGAATTTTTGTTTTTTACCCGCCTCCGCGATGCAAAGGAGGTTAGTGTGTTCATCAATCTATGTATCGGTACCTACCCATTAAAAATCGAGATCGGTTCAAATCTTCCCAATAATGGATCCTGACTGTTAATCCAATATTATTTAACAGAATTCTAGATTACTGGACTTATTTTTCCCTTTTCAGTTTTTACTAACGCAGTCGGATTTTTGATTTTTTAAATTTAATGTTTTATTTATTTTTAGACTTGAGTTTAAGTTTTCTAACTCTATGTCTATCCTTAAACAAAGATTAAACTTAAAATTGGTTGAACGGTTGCAACGTGAAAAGATAAGCCAGAGTCGCTAAAATTCATTTTAATATAATTAGTATGGATTAAATATAATTACGTACAAAAAAGTAAACAGAGCACTTAGATAAAAACTTAAAATACTTTCTCTAGCTGTAAGACAAAGTTCCTACAAAAGACAGGTATTTGAAAATAGAAATTAATCCATTGATATAATAGAAATTAATCAATTGGCGAACAAATAAATACTTACAAAAATATTTTAGCAGGTACGTACATAGCTTCAGTCTTTTGAATTTATGCTACTCGTAATTTAAAAATAAATTGCCAACCATTTTTCCTCACTGAAAACTGAGTTACCAAGAAATGAGCTTAAAGAGATCGCGCATAAAAAGAAAATAAATAATAGAACTTCTATACTCTTATTTAAATAAGTCCTCTAGATTTCTTTGTTTTCATTTCAGACTTTAGGCTACCTTTCCACCAGACAATATATTATGACATTGAGTTCTTCGAGGACCGACATAAATAGAACTTCATTTTTGCGTTTCTCGAGGATAAATATTTTCACATAGATAGTTTTAAATAATTAAACCGCCTCGTTGGTCTATAGTGGACCGGGTCGGGTCATAAAATGTATTGGGTTTTTCTATCAAGAAATTGTCAGTACTAGCCCGGAGTTAAGAAGTTGGCGGTGAGTCACCTCCGTGTCTCGGAGAGCACGTAAAGCTGTCGGTCCTGCGCCTGATCTCTCTCCGGTTGTGTCGGATTTCCGTCCCATCGGACTATGAGAGTAAGGTAATAGAGAGTGCACCTGTGTTTGCGGACACACTTGTGCACTACAATATCTCCCGCGTAGATGGCAAATCTCTGTGGAGATTGACCGCCGTTGCCGGATTCGGTCGGGAGGACATTATTATTATTATTTTTTCAATAATACCAGATTTATGAAGCAGTCACTACCTACTGAAAGTTTTTCGAACACTTCAAAAGCGAAATTGTAAATTTAAAACGTGACCAGCGCATTTCCTTGCAGAAACAAATTTTCTCATAAATTAAGTTGACGCCATTCTGTTGTGGAAGGAATTTCTTTGTAAATTAAAGTTCAAGGAAGTGAATGGGCGGTGTTACTGGTAGTTTTTCGTTGTACCACGAATAAATCAATGAGAATGATTCATTTACGTTGCTACAACAATCATTCAAACTGCAATTTTAATACTTTTACTCAACTGTATCAAAGCAAGAGAACAAAGCGAAGAGGTAATATTCCATTTAGCGCTCTATGGATACAAGATGTTGTTGTTATTGTTATTGTAATTCTCCACTGTAACATTGGATCGTTATTTAAACAATTGCAATGACAATTGATTTGTCTTTATTACAAGTAGCATAGATAGATATTTTGTCAAAATTGGTGGATATCTTTTCCATACATGTTATGGACAGCATATTAGCAAATAGAATAACAAGAAAAAAGTTTAAAGACTTACAGTCTAGTCTTAATATACTACAGTCTTAGTATAAAACAAAGTCGGGTTTGTTCAAACACTTATAACTCTAGAACGGCTGGACCGACTTTCATGGTTTTTGATTTTACGACTTACTTTTCACTTGGAGCACAGTTTCATTGTCAGTGTAAGAACGTCCTAAAACGCTGTGCTTAGCGCGTCGCTTACGTCTTTCTGTGAAAAATCACTTTTTACCGTTTAAGACGGCTAAAAAAATATGTCATAGACAGTAATTAACATCCCTTAAAATAACTTTCATTGTGGCGTAGTCTGGTAAGAAGTTGCATCAGGATTTAGGTAAGAAAGCTTCTAGTCTATTTTAAGAACTTTCTAGGCTAAATTTATCAGTCGATTTGAAGTCGGGTCACGAGCACTATCACAGCCGGCTCAAGTCGGACGCGCTCCAGATTTTATCGCTCCTAGCCTTCAAGCCGAGACGAGCCGGCCGAGGAAATTTTTAATGAACATCTGGATAAAAATATCGCATGCATATTTTTACAATAAATTCACATAGCTTGACTACAACTTCTGTATAGGAATCTTATTATCTTCTCCGGGTATATTACTTCATTGATTTTTCATAATTTTGGTGGCATATTTTAAACTAGCTCTCTCTCACTCACGTTAAGTTCGATTTTTCAAATCCCTATTTTTCCAGCTAAGCAGTTGAATTTTCAAAAATCCTTTCATAGCGGATACCTACATCATAATAGCTATCTGTATGCCTTTCAGCCTGATCCGTCCAGTGGTTTGGACTGTTTGAGACCACTCAGTCAGTTAGTACATTACAGTTAGTATAATTTAAGAAAGAAAGAAAAAAAATGCATATATTTAAGAAATTGTGACACACATCACGATACACTAAGGTGCATTATGCCGACACTTCCATTCCCCATTCCCCTACAAATAAGCCTAAATCTTTTGTTAGGAGTGGGTACAATAATAGAGTAACAGGTAGGGATAATTGATCTGTCGAATATTCAGTCCGCACCTTTAACCATTAGATGGAGCCTTAATTTAACTGATGAATGACATTCTAATATAATTAGTCGGTTATTTACTTGGCGATAGTAAAGCGGACGTCTATTGATTGATAAAGAAGAAGAGAAGATGAGTCTAAATATTCTTACCTGATTATGTAACAATTTAGATTTGAGCTTTAACAATTATTAAAGCTCAAATCTAAATTGTGATGAGTGGCACAATTCATAAAATAAACGCTTCTTTCTTTCTTCTATTATAATAGAAGAAAGAAAGAAGCGTTTATTATATTAGAAGAAAGAAAGAAGCGTTTATTTTATGAATTGTGCCACTCATCACCCAATAGGTATACCTAGATTAGGTTGTCCCGGCGCCTCCACCACTTGAGCATTAAAGACTTGCTTCTTTAGGTGACCGTGAAATGCTCTGGACCTAATGTTAAGTCTGAGAAGAGGTCAGCCAATGGGTATAAAGCTAAAACTTCTCCGTTTAGTATAAATCGCAGCCCAAGTAAATATTGGGCGACCGATTTTCGGCTGAATACACCGAATAATCCCATTGTATGGAATTCGGTTCTTCGTTTGTTTTTCACGATGGACCGTCTAATCTATTTGGCTTGATAGACCATTGGGTCCGTATTTTCGGTGATCGTAACTTAGGAGCCTTATTTGGGTTTGAAGTATAATTTATTGTCTTCAATTCCATCTGCAAAGAAGGAAAGGTTAAGCAATAAATCGGACGCAGCTGTGTTACGGACATAAGTACGGAATTAGGTAACAAGGGAGCCGATTTGTGAACGTTTCTCAGCGATTTGTTATGGCTACAAAAAATCGGATATTGCGCTATGTTTACCATTGTATTCCAGTTCGTTTTTGATTTATACGGATTGGGCCAATTTCTTTATTGCTTACGTTAAAAGTTCAGAAATTTTCAGACATTTAAGTCTCTACTTTAATCAATACTTATATTAAAGGATTTTACTTCTTGAAATTGAATAAAATTATTCTTTACTGAAATTATACCTAAATGCGAAAGTGTGTTTGTTTGTTGGTTTGTCCTTCAATCACGCAGCAACGGAGCGGGATAAAAAGTAGCCTAGGTCATTCTCCAGGTCCTCAAGTATACCCATGCAAAAAATCACGTCGATCCGTAGCTCTGCAGCGGGATTGAAGGACAAACCAACAAACAAACACACTTTCGCATTTATAATATTAAGTAAGGATAACTTCTTAGTAATATCATCATATTACTATGTAATTTTTACAAGTCTTGCTTGTAAAAAAATAAAAACAAAATTAGCATATTTGTTGAAAAAATTTAAATCAATTAAGTAGGTAAATAATAAAAAGATGTATTTTATTATTTGGTACAGTTTTATTTTCGTAAATGGTAAACTCACTTTCTATGTCCTGATAATGTGGTAATAGGAATCCATGCTGGCAGTTAAACTGCTAAACATATTTAGTAGACTACGTATAATTGTTGTTTAGGGAAACATTTCGTACTGGAATCATACATAAAACTGAATTCAGCCATTATCTTAAATCATATAGATGACTAGTAGGGTGCGTGGATGCGCGGCTCGCTAAAGCGAACCGCGGTTTTTCTGTTCACCGAGTAGATCTTTGGGTCTTGATCATCTTTTTAGAAATTTGCATGGCCGCCATCTTGAATCCGCCATTTTGGATTTTTTTCAGCTCATTGCCAATTGGATGAGGTTTCGAGTGATTTTTGTTTGAGGATCTCTAACCTATCTTCGATATCCTTGCGGTGCTCCTCATCCATCTCCGAAATCCTCAATCATCAGCTCTCTCCATATTTTTCCTCCGAACCATCACACATTTTGAAAAGGAACCATAGGAAAGTCTTGCATAGTTCCCAATTCGCCATATATTTTGTATGAAAACAATAAATTCCGCCATCTTCATTTTTTTTCTATTCATCAAGTAGATCTTCGAGTCTTGATCATCTTTTTCCAAGAAACCACTCTTCCACCTTGTATAGTCTCCGAGATAGACACCGACGAAATCTGTATGGCCGCCATCTTGAATCCACCATTTTGGATTTTTTTTCAGCTCCCTGCCAATTGGATGAGGTTTCGAATGACTTTTGTTTGAACACTACCCACCTATCTTCGATATCCTGGCCGTGCTCCTCACCCGTCTCCGAAATCCTCAACCATCAGCCCTCTCCATATTTTTCATCCAAATGAATTTTTGTCCTCTATACGAAACCATCAGAAATTTTGAAAAGGAACCATATTAAAGTCTTGCATATATTTTGTATGGAAAAAAATAAATTCCGCCATCTTGAATTTTTTTTCTGTTCACCAAGTGGACCTTCGGCTCCTGATCACCTTTTTCCAAGAAACCACTCTTCCATCTCTTATAGTCTCCGAGATAGACACCGGCGAAATTTGTATGGCCGCCATCTTGAATCCGCCATTTTGGAATTTTTTTTCGGCTCTCTGCCAATTGGATGAGGTTTCGAGTGACATTTGGTTGAACACCCCCCACCTATCTTCGATACCCTGGCCGGTGCTCCTCAGCCGTCTCCGAAATCCTCAATCATCAGCTCTCTCCATATTTTTCCTCCGAATGAATTTTTGTCCTCTTTTTTCCATACAAAATTTTACAGGAGAGGTGATCAATGAGTCAGTGAGTGAGTGAGTGAGTGAATCAGTGAATCAGCACGAGTAGCTATATATATATTAATGCCTTAGAGAAAATAAAAATTTTCTGTTTAGTCCAAACGTTTATTATTTATTATCTATCTCAAGCAAGATCTCAAGACTGTGTTCGGCTAATACAAATATAAAAAACTCTAGTTTCAAATGACACGTCCGACTATTTGCTGCGTATGTAGACACATTGTTGTGGAGAGTGGCTAACTTATAATTGTAGCTGTATTATTTGTTTGTATTGTCATCTGTTGTGCGTCTAATAAATAAAAGAACATAAATGTGAAATTATTGCTTTGTCATTTGCAGTCCTCTACGATCCAATGCGCTTCGCTACGATCCAATGCGCTTCGCTACGATCCGATGCGCTTCGCTACGATCCGATGCGCTTCGCTACAATCCGATGCGCTCCGGAGTGCGCTGCAATCAACACTACGCTACACTAGCTAGGCTACTCTGCGTCTGCACACTGCACCGCGTGGTGTGATATTGCCAATGTGAATCGTACTTAAGTTTCTGGGAGTGAAGATAAGTGTAGGTATTTCGACCGAATAGCTAATTTCATTGTTAAATTTTGTGTTATTTTTCTTTTGTATGCTACTGCTACTGTGGTAGATTGAAGCGTCAGATCTTATTACTTAATCTGGCAAATAAATAATTTGAAAATGAGCTGTTGAATGTGGGAATTGGTACTTGTGCCTGTTTATTCTTGCAGGGGACATGTCAGCTGTGGAAGAAGACCGTTTCAAACTTGTAAACGACGTGACAACTAAATATTTGATCATCTTTATACTTCACGAAATAATATCGTTTTAATTCATAAAAACCTTTTTACTGCAAAGTACCTGGCCAAAATTTGAAATTGTAATTTCACACAGAGTCTTTGCCATTTCGTATTCCGAGCAGCAACGCACTCTGCCGGTATAATGTTTAACGATAGCTGTGCTCATAATTTCGAGGTGACCAGTTTAGTGCTCATATTTCCGAATATATTAGCTGTTTTCTAACTTAAATAGCCATTGGAATTCATGTTGGTAGTTACGCTTCAGAAATATTCTGGGAACTTTGTAATCGTTGTTTGGGGAAACATTTTACACTCGATCTAGAGATAAATGGGTGCTTCTATTTTGTAATACTTTGTAACTTATCATAGAAAATTATAATTTCCTAGAAGTATACCATAAGCTTTTGCTCGCGACTTCGTCCGCTTACATTTAGATTTTGACAAAACTGCGTTGAGGTTCCGTTTATAAGCTAGATTAAAACTATGGAAATAAACCTAAAAAAACCCACCAGGCACCGAGCGCGAAAATAAGACCTTCATTTCGAAAAATAAATATACATATAATATTGTTTATTTTTGTTTCTCGGATTTTTTGTTGTACATAAAAAAGTGGAAAACCCTGTACTAAAAATTATGGCGTTCGAAAAGCACCACCACCTTAGACTCTAAGGTGGTGGTGCTCATTAGGTCTTAGAGGATATATATATGTTTTATCCTCTAAGGCTTAGAGGATAAAACCTATATATATCCTCTAAGACCACCACACAGTAATTCAGTAAAAAAAAGAAAGTCTGTTTAAAAAAAGGAAAATAAAACATTCACGAAAATATATTCCTCGTATCCATACTGGATACGACACTTTTTTAGACTCATACTAAAATCATACGTAACGAAAAAGCGCAAAGTAAAGCATACGTAAAGTAGGTACCCGGTAGGTAATTGTAAATCCACCTACGCTTCATGTAGGTGGATTTACAATTGACCTATTTTTAGCTCTCACTCGCAGCCTAAGTTTGCTTTGTGAATGAGTCAGTGCTCTTGAATACATTGCCTAACATTTTCCTTTATATTGCTTTAGAATTTTAATAATTTTAAGTTTATTATTTATTTTCAAATATTCCTTAACGTACAAATTACGTATAATATTAGTACGCATCCCTCCATGACGAAATAATCCTAAATCCTAATCCTAAATGGCGTCCACACTATTAAAACGCACAGTGTCAAACAATTTTCGATGCACATTCCAGATATGTTATTACACAAGTTAAAATGAAAACGCTATATAATTATTAATGGAAACTAATTAGTTTATCTACTGGTGCATTTATGATTTTTAATGAGGAAACGAATCTGAAATCACAATGTTCATTAAGAAATAATAATTAATTTTATCGGATATCGCAATCTAAAATATTCGTTACTTTTGTTCTTACGTTTCCTATTATGACTGTTAATTTATCGGCTCGTGCTTCAAGAAATTAGATTTCCTCGGGGATACCGGGTTTCATAATGAGAAAATTGGTCTCAATCGGTAATACATAATTGGCCGAGTCCGAACTTGAACCGTGGAGTAATGAAATTATGGTATTACAATTTCGTAGCAAAATATTATGTCTGTTTGCTTACGGACGCGAATGATTTACTACCTATTAATAGGATTCCATCGATTAAAGGTCCAAAATTAGGTTACACAAACGTGGGACCAGAACTTGCAGCATTTTGGTTGACGTTATACTAAACCATATCCTTCTTGAATTCTTGTTCTATTAATAGAACAACTAGGAATTCTTGTCTTACCTGTTCGATTGGTAGAGCAAATGTAATTTTTTTTCCTATATGTTCTATTAGTTGAACAAAGAATAGAACAGCTGGTAAAAGCCCAAGATGTTCACAGGTTGCGGTAATCACATACATTGAGCTAATGACGCCCATTCTCTTTCTGCGAGAAGCCCACGTCCAGTAGTAGGCTGCTGACGGATTGACAAGATGATGATGATGGCCCCTGCTCTTGTGGTCGCTATATTATTTATCTTTCATGTCTCAGACATGGATAATAAAAGCTGTTGACTGACATTTCGAGATGACAGCACACAGAACTAACGCATCGATACTGAAACAACTGAAAATAACGAGAAGGCTATCGACCACCTGTCTCCAGAGGATACTTGATTACTTCGGCCACATTGCCAGAAGGGAGGGACACAACTAGAACAAATTGTGGAACAAAGAGACCTCGTGGACCTGTGGGACGTAACCCGATGCGTTGGTCAGAATAAAATCGCACCACTCTCGATAGTAAAGTCCACGAAGCCTTGCATGTCGCAAAAACCGAGGCACAAGGCGCGACATCATCCACAAAAGAGTCCTTGATGGAAGGGGTCACGACCCTCAATAATGGGACACGATACAAAGAGAGAAAGAGAGAGGTTATTTATCTTTAGTGTATTTAAATAACTAGCTTTTGCCAGTGACTTCGTCCGTGTGCAGTTTTTAAAATCTCGTTGCATAAAAGGTAGCGTCTCCACTCCCCAAGTCCTCAATTATACCCATGCAAAATAATCACATCGAATTGTTACTTAATTGCTGCTTAAATGAAGAACAAAACAATAAACCAACAAACAAACACACTTTCGCATTCATGATATTAGTAGGTAAGGATATTTAGGATATGCTACCCATTTTTAAAAACGCTAAATCACCCCTTCCTTTATCCTAGGTTCCGTAAACCGCATAAAGAACGTTACCCTGACCCTTTTCACTATTATAGAGTTATAAAGAGAAATCACAGGCTTCCTATCAATTCTTCCCGTTATGAGATCGTCAATATGGGGCATTCGCTTAATGCGTCCAAACGACTTGTTTACTGGGACAACTTTTATTTTTATATGTCGAACGTTATTGAGTGAGTCAATCAATGGAGAACTTCTGCGACTTTATTGTGGTCGTTCCATCAAATATGTTGTTGTAAGTAATTGCTTAGAAATAATAAACGATAATGAAATGGATCTAAACATAAATTTGTCTTATTCAATTATTCATTTATTTATGTAACCCTTCCTAAAATATAAACGTGTGAGTGTGTTTGTTTGTTGATTTATTCATCAATTATAGTGCAATAAAGCAACGGATCGATCTGATTTTTGCATGTTTAGGAGGACTTGGAAAGTGATATAGGCTACCTTTTAATTATGTCGGAAAAACAGAAGGATTTTACGGGATTAGCTGCTTGTCTGTGACTTCATCCGCTTAAGAGGACCACCTCACGGAGTTACTGCTTCGATAAAGGGCAGCCTAGGACACTGTTATAGGTACTTAACTCACGCAAATCAATATCAAAGACTTAAAAATAAATCTTTCCCTTTCGTTGCGGACGAAATACAACTATCTCAAAGGTGTAATTTTTATACAATTTCAGTCATATCAACTTACTATTTCTACTTCAACAATAAAACTAACAATGGTGTTCTGAATACTAACATCAGTTACTCGCAGTTAGCCCATAGAAAGTGTAATCTCTAAACAACTAACTTTGTGAACGTCATACGGTAAGCTTAAGTTAGGTGGTTGACAACAGGATGAGCCGCTCCGTGACAAGGATAAGCTTTGTGGACACAAGCGAAACTATACCGGGAGTTTCTGAGGACATTCCCGGTGAGATTTAGCTCGTGCTACACGAGAAACCTTCTTCCGTACCCGGGCAAGAAGTCAAATTGGAGAAGAACCTATCATCTAGGGTTCATGTATCATTTTAAAATTATAATAACGGAGCCGCCGGCACTGAAAGATATCTTTAATTAAGCGTAATTTTTTTATGCGACTTATTAGTTAAAATTATTAAAGAGTTTTTTTTTATTTTTATAACAATATTTTTATTTTTTCGAATTTTTACATTAGCAAGCTTCTTTTATTCGTATAATTTTAAATTACTAGTCATTCGCATGAAATTCACGGGGCTTTCAGTGATACCGGATCCTGGACCAAAAACAATGCGGTGGTAATGTGACAAACAAAAAAATTGCATTTATAAATTTAAAATATTAATCCTATTATCCTATTAATATTATAAATTCAAAAGATTTTATGTTTGTTACTCAATCACGTCGCAACGACTGAACCGATTTGGATGAAATTTAACAAAGAGATAGATTATTGTCTGGAATAACACATAGGCTACTTTATATCCCGGGAAATAAGAGAGTTCCCGCGGGAATGAAAAACCTTAATCCACGCGAATGAAGTCGCGGGCATCATCTAGTAAAGAAATAAAAGTCATATTTTAAGATTTAAAGTGGTGGTTAGTAAAAATTGAATGTCTCTGAGTGTGTCCATATAAAGCAATATAATAAAAATACATAACTGTCCCTTCTTAAAATCTTGGCTTACAAAAGTTCAATGAGACACAGGCCAAGTTAAAATAACTCGCGTCGCTATCTACGCCACTTGTTCTTAGTGTATGAGTACCGCGTCGCACGATCTGGGTGGCTCCTTCACTATCTTGGCCGATATTTCTAGAGAGCTCTGGATGGAAATAAAAGGATTTTATTTCTAAAATATGGTTTCATTTTTGGAAATTCTATCTCTACGTGCATTAAAACTATTAAAGTTCAAACAAAGGAGTACAACTCGGACATTGTTTTTTCGGTGTTTCAAAATAGCTTCTTCATAGGTCAAGGAGACAATAATATAAGATGCAAATTAAATAATGCTATCAGATAGCCAGTTCCATCATCAAAAATATCCTATTAATATCATAAATGCAAAAGCTTGGATGTATGGATGCATGGATGTTTGTTACTCCATCAGCAGCAACGACTGAACCGATTTGGCTGAAATTTGGCACAGAGATAGATTATAGTCGGAAAATAAGAGGAATCCCGCGGGAATTAAACAAACTCAATCCACGCGAATGAAGTCACAGGACATGAGATATTACGATAATAAATTTGATATTTTGACAGATTTTCAATAGAAAACCCTGTCAGAATATCAAAACTCCTCGGTTTAACGCCACTTGGCGTTGGTGCAATCGGCACTTGGTAGACCGATAAAATAAACCTTAACCTTTTCTCTTGAGGTTTCGTTCCATTAACATTTCGATCCAGCGTTTTGCTATTCGACGCATGTACGACATTAGCATACTAATGAAAAAAACTGCCTCTCAAGCGGAACTTAAGTCTGTAATTAGTACTTTTGTCCTCAATGCAGCTTTTCGGACATTTTTATTTAAATACTTTTCAAATTATCTTTAGGATTCCGTATCCAAAGCGTGCCAACGGGACCCTAGTATCTGACAAACCGTAATAGTTACTTAGATACCTACTTGAAATTTTCACAGAATGCTTGTTCTTGTTGCCACTACTCGTATAACAACAAATAAAAAAAATAAAATAAAAAAACAAAGGCCGAAAAAATTACGTTTCTTGTAGTAGTACGTAGGTAGTGGGGGGTCTGCCAACTATGCGTTTCCTGGTGCGGGGTCGCTACTCCAGCACCTTGGAACCCCATCGACCATCGGCTCTTCGGACTATGTGTCCCACCCATTTCCACTTCAGTTTCGCAAGTCGCTGATCTATGTCGGTATTTCTGATTTGATCTCGCAGGGACTCTCTCTCCATCGCCCGCTGAGTGACCCTGAGTCTTCTATAGACCTTATTTTAGACCTATTACGAGAATAAAACCTAAATACAGCATGAAACTGCAGAATATAATGTTACGCCTTATAAATCCACGCTCACAAATTCACTTAACTTTACTGTTAAAATTACTAAAACCCCCCTTCTAGTTTCCTTATAGGACAAAGCATAGAAGGTACGCAATAAGAAAACGTAAATTACGCAATAAATATTCTAATTATCCAATCAAAGTTTAAATTAGCTTAACTTAAACCGCGAATAATTAATTGCCAATAAACAAGCGACAGAGAAAATAATTGAAAAAAGTAAGAATAAACAGCCATTAAAATCTCAAAGGGTCGAGATTGGAATAGACGAACAAATGGAGCCGGTTAATCAGAGGCCGGCGCATTTATCAGATCTTTCGCAAATTTGAGGCAATCAATCTAAGAACTCTGCGGGAAATGCATAGTGTTTTAAACTTTCTAATACCGGCTTGAGCTTCGTTCCATTAAAGATACAAAATTTGTGGTTCTAGATAGGGTCGCGTACCAGAAACTGACAGTAATAAACCCATGATGTATCGTCATCTTCATTAACAACCTGTCAAAGTTTCCTCTCAGAGAAGGGTTTTAGGCCATACTCTTGATTGCTGGCCCAATGCAAAATGTACTTCACACACCTTTGGGAACATTATGAAGAATTCTGCAGCTTTCCTCACGAAGTTAATTTGTAGGGACGCCACGTTAGGTCGGAGGAATAAATTCACCATTGAAGCATGGGATATCTAATTGCTTAAAGGTACATAGCTCAAAAAAATCAGAGCCCGGGATCCAACTCGCAACCTCCCAAATAGGAGACCGCAGTCTCCTAGCTAATACTGCTCTAACCCTTGGTTATAATAAGCTTCGCGTATGCCACTGATGAAACCGTAACTGTCATTATGGCAGCAGTACACGCGCAAGGACTTCCATTCGTCGCAATATTGCACCATTTGTTATCAACGTCAAGTCAATATTCTAGTGAGATCTTTAGAGTGTGCTCTGACTATATAGACCGCTACTATAGATTTCAGGCTTAGTAATAGCTTGGAACAAGGAAGTTGGCAATATTGTACGAAGAACACATAAAGCCATCAATTGTGCACCTGATTTCTCTCTGGTAGTATGAGAGTTTACGAACAGAGAGTGCATAGAGAGAATTTCACAAAGTATGTTTTAATTATATCCTTATTTATATAATAAATCAGTTGAATTCGAGGCAGTTATTTCAAAATCATACGCAGCTACTTCAATTTTATTTATTTGTATTGATATGTAAATAGACCCTCGAGACGTAGAGCTATGGGACCGTCAGGCGTGTGCATTTGGCATGTTTGCTGCATAGCATCGGATCCTTGTTAACATGTTGATTGGATTGTTAAGACATCCTGTTCTATTTAGGTATATGTCTGTCTGTTATCAAATCATATACTACTGGAGACAACATATGATTTGGGATTTGGCCTACAGTGACAGATATGTCACTGTGAATATCCGAAATTCAGATCTAGATCTATCTTCTAGCTCTTAAAATATTGTCTCAGTGGATAATTAATCAGTGTTTCTACAAATTGCAATACTGAAGCCTGAAGTATTTTGATTTGAAAATGTTCCACCACATTTAAGGCCCCTGCGCACAAGGCAGCTTGGGTGCTATAGTCGGCCAATTTTAACTAAGTGAAAAGCTAGTCCAGCTAGTTATTATTATAAACTATAATCGAGCCTTATATCCGTGAAGTTCGAATAGTAAGAAGACAATATTGTTTTAACTTACCTTTTGTCTTAAGTGCCTAACCCTGTTTAAAGTTTAATCCAGGAATAAATAGGAATTCTGACAGTTTCTGTATTGAAAATATGCGAAAACATCTTTATCCCTCAGTCAAACGTTATTCTGAGTTGGTATAATTGGCTAATACGAAAAATTAAGAGAAGATTTTCCCTTACTGATGGAGTAGCACTTAAGCCTTATTTAATTACCAACACCTACTATGCACCTAGTATGTGTACTTGTATAACTCCACAATAGGTAATGACAACTTGTGCTGCGCGCAGCGCCAGTTGCCTTCAGTGCAATCGTGCGCGAGCTAATCGCTTCGGCAGACATGAGTTCCTGGCTTCTTATGCTGAAATCTATAGACCAAACTCTCACTCTGCTCACTCAAGACAGGGTTAAAACAAGACAGATTTATATCAGAGCACATTTGTCTCGTTTTAACTCTAACTTAAGTCCGAGCTGAGTCAAAGCACGCTGTATAGATCTCAATATTAGTGTGCGGGCTTGAATTTGATCTTGGTTACCTCACTGCTGCAACCAGAGTGCCGTATGCTTGAGGGCGTTCGTAAAATTTTCACTACTGTTGTTGTATTTTTTGCAATATTCTTCCGCTGATTGCGGCTTTTCTTTTATGGTACATTTTTTCTGTTTATCGAGATTTTTTCCTTCGTCCATAAACGCATAAATGGAATTGATACTTTTATAACTCTTTAAATGATAAAAAATAAAAGACGTGTGGCACTCGGGGACTGCCGCGGTAAAGCTATTGCATAGCATTTTTTATCAACGCCATCTAGCGGTGAGAGGAGTCCGTGTTCCCGTCGAGCCTTAGGTTTTTTTCGTTACGGAATTTCTGGATTCGGTCTCCACGCTCAAGGCCCGTGATAGAAGCTATGCAATAGCTTAAAAATCGGACGAATTTACGCATAAACTCTAGCATGTCTGCACCATAATATTGAACATAATACCCGGCCACCAGTAATAAGCATAAAACACCTTAAGTATTCTTACGAAGCCACATAAAGGTAGTAGGGTGTGCTAAGAATTAAGAAACCTGATATCGGCTTTGGATAAATATACTATTGTATATACTAATACCTAGGTAATCTCTATAGAAACTCTTATAATGAACAGTAATTAAAATTGTAACACGTAGAACACGCATTAGAGTTTCAAAGTTATGCCAATAAACTGCTGAATCTGCTTTTCGAACTAGGGTGGTAGTCTTGACTTGGCATAAGAGCGTCAGGTTATATAAAAAAATATTTTGAATTTGAATTTAAAAAACTTACTATCAGAAACTTAATAAGTGTAAATTAAAAATTTAAAATACCCCCGACATGTTATTGCATCCTAATCGCTGGTCAATAATCGTTGAAATAAAAATATGTAATCCGCCATTTTGTGGCGGGGGCCATCTTGG
This sequence comes from Hipparchia semele, assembly GCA_933228805.2. Lineage (NCBI taxonomy): Eukaryota > Metazoa > Arthropoda > Insecta > Lepidoptera > Nymphalidae > Hipparchia > Hipparchia semele. The sequence continues at coordinate 12,181,829 of OW121715.1, read as the reverse complement.
ACTGACAAAAAAAGACAAACACACACACACACACACAAAGCGTCAAACTTATAACACCCCGTCGTTTTTGCGTCGAGGGTTAAAAACAAGACATACAACAAACTAGACCTGAATACGAGTGGCACCGGTGTTTGCGCACACACTTGTGCACTATAATATCTCCGGAGCTTATCTCTGTGAAGATTGGCCACTGTGGGCAAGTTCAGTCAGGACTCAGGAATAATATTATAATGATAAAATGATATTTAAACAAAGAGAAGATTCTGGCGGCAGCAAAACTTGCATTATTTTTGTTATACTCGTAACATTAGATTTAAGAAGCGTTAGATTTTTTTTGGAGAACTCTTCATAAAAAAACAACATGTACAAAAAGTTACAGGCGCTTGTACTTACTCGTAATGGGCCGGTTTAATTAATTTTGAAGGTTTATCACTGTGCCGTTTTTTACGGACCCAAAAAAGAGCACAAAAGGTTGTGTGTACAAATAATTAAATAAATGAATGATATTAGACCTTATTTTGTCCTTTAAATAAGTGCCTGATCTTCTCTTTGTCGTTTTTTACACGACCTTTTCTTTGTGAAAGTGTAACAATAATAAAGTACGAGTAAGATTATTGTTTTTTTTTTTGTTTTTTAACAAGAGGGAAAAAAAGTTGTTGTTTTTTGTGATTCTTACTTAATAGGTATTAAAATAATCTAACGGTGTTCAGTAGTTGAAAATATTGGCACTTTCATACCTATAAAAAATAATGTATTAACGATTGCATATAAAAGTGAAAATAAAAAATATGAATTCTGTTAGTGAAACTGTATAAAATTAATCCTGTAAAAATTGCGAGCTTACAATCGAAATTCTACTCATTCACTATTTCAATTTGAAATAAAAATTCATCTAGGAATAAAAATTCGACGCAATAACTCTATTATTATTTTCTATTTGTTTATTTTGATTCGAAAAGGACCTTAGGCTGTCATAAAATTCGATACAATTTTCAACTATGCTGACTTGACAATCTTGCTAAGTAACCAAACGAGATATTACAGATAGATTAATAATAGGAATCAGGCGTTATCTTGCGACATGTATCTTATTAAGTGCCCTCAAGATCAAATGACTTAATTTTGACTATGAAATGTTAGTTATTTAGTAACATATTATATTCGTAGACTTGACAAATGGGCAAAAGTGAGGGGAAGAACGTTGGTCGAAGCAGAATGTTGAGGCTCAGAATCATTCGCGAATGGACAGGATATGGTAATTTCATTTGGTGAAGGATAGGGCGTTAAGTGATGGTCAACCTCCAATATTAGAGAAGTATAGGAAGATCTAATCATTGCGGCAACGTGATCTTTGGACATAGGTAGCTATTTTCTGTTCAGTCTTTGGCCATAGCTCGTTATCAATCTTCAGACAAAGACGTGCCGCCAAGTAATTAGCATTCCGGAGCGATAACGTATAGATTAGGACTAAAGGTTTAATTAAAAGTGACATACTTACTCCTTCTTAGTTTTCTTAAAGGATATTAGTCAAGCTGATTTTGACTTATATTCTCTTCTCCCCTTCAAATACCTAAGCAAAAAGCTTGCACTAGGATTTGTCGTACCCAATCGGGTACGACAATCGTACAACCGGTGGGGCTCGAACCTGCGACCTTTTATTTTTCAATCCGCAAAACCTTTACCGTTCGGGTTTTAAGGCTAATAGGCATTCAAAGCTGACCTTACAAACGAGTGAATCAATAAAAAATTTTAACTGTGTGTTTTACATTAAACTAAGTAACTCTCTTTTGCTTCAACTAATTTTTGTTACACCAGACTTTCTGGTATAATCATCGAAGTCTAATGCTTTGAGGCGCAATAGTCAGTAAGCCTTTAAAGGCCGACTACGCAGTATTGTAGAGTTAGTACGACGAGTTCACAGAAAATTATTATTATTAAAAAATTAATGACAAGGAAGGGTGTTTAATTCATCACTATAATTATCAAAAACGTAATTACCAGTACAGAAAATAATTACAAGGCACTTACACATTCATTGCTTATTTGCAAGCAAACAAAATTTTTTTTCCTCCGAGGCAAGCAACGTTTGAAGTGGAATTTGAAAGTTCCTTTCTTAGTGTTAGAGTTCGATGAATATAACGTTTTTTTTTAAATCCAAAATGGTTGAATACCAGGATAACATCAAAATATACGCTATCCAATTACCAAAAAAAAAACATAATAAAAGCATATCAGCAGGATGCCGTATAAAATTTGAGTATATTGCATTGTCGTTGGGCGATTTTGGTTAAAAAATACACTCAAAAATTGCTTTTGTGCTGCGAAGATACGCGCAATTATTTTACCGTATTCAATAACGAATATTTATAGCGGTCGGAAATTTTTTTTTTGGTACTGTTTTTGTTTGTAACTAACAAACACAAAATTTTTTTCCTCCGAGTAACTAACTGATGCCTATATATACTACTTTATCCGTGTGGACTTAGTTTTAAAATTAAAAATTGACTATAATAATCAAGCGATTCTTGAAGTTGAGTGAAGTTTACTAGATGTGGTGGACTTATTGCCTGTACTCTTCTCAATAGAGGAGAAACCAGTGCCCATTGTAGTGGTGGGTGGCTATCGTTACTCAGGAAGAAAATTCCAGTATCTTTTTGGAGATGTGTGTGGTTCTTGTAAATCCTCGCTCGTAAAGAGAACCCCTCACAAAACTTTATGAATGACAGTGAAAAAGATGTGCCACCATTTAAAAGATATATAAGATCATTCCCACACAACACATTAACCGCCGCACAATACCTCTTATAAAATACCTGTGAGCAACAAAACATTATTCTTAAGAGAAAATGATTCGTGAAATTTTTCTTCCATTTTACCCGGAGCCGGGTATAAATCTTGCCCATATTAGCCGTGGAGAACTGATGCCGGTATTGTGATCGCATTTTTATTCGACTTATTTTAAAGAAAAGGGTCATATTTTGAGAGAATTACTTTTATCCGTACTTCCTTACGATAGTAACAACACACATACACAATGCGAAAGTGCGTTTGTTTGTTGGTGTGTCCATCAATAACGCTGCAACATAGCTACGGATCGACCTGATTTTTTGCATGGATAGATATAGTTAAGAATCTAGAGAGTGACTTAGGCTACTTTTTATCCCGGAAAATCAAAGAGTTCCCGCGATAATTTTAAAACTAAATCCACACGGACGAATGACCGCGACGGTCATCAGCTAGTCTAAATATATAAAAGTAAAAATTGACTGACTGACTGATCTACGTATCAACGCAAAACTTCAACCACTGGACGATTCGGGCTAAGTATTTGGCATACAGCTAGCTATTATGACGTAGGCACCGGCTAAGAAAGGATTTTTGAAAATACAACCCCTAAGGGGGTCAACGAAATTAACTTGAATAAAACCGCGATCAAAAGCTAGTTAGGGATATAAATTAAATTTTTAGTTTACCTGACTGCACGAGTGAAACTGAAGTGACAGTGGACGCATTCCATGAAATAACTTAATTAAGAAATCATAACAAATGCGAAACACATTTTCATGAAACTTTGTTAGTTTTTCAATAAAACTCGAAAAATGCACTTTCCTTATGCACTTTTACCTATACAATGAAAATTAATTTTAACGTAATACATGTAGTCTAAAAAATCATATTAGCACGATTTCTTTGTAATACTTTTTTAATTTCTATAATTAATTTCAAAGCGCTCTTGCCCTGTTCAAATCACTCTATGTTATATTTATAAACTTGTTCAGGGCAAGTGTGCTTTAGAAAGACTTTAAAATGTTGAAAAAAATTAAAAAGTATACTTTCAGCAAAGAATTTATGTATATTTTTTTATAATTTTTGTAAAATTCGAGTAGGTATATACCTAAATAGAAGCGGCACAAGATCGTGTCTGTCAGTTGAGATGACGACAACAAAGAATAATTATTTATTATTACGAAGAAATATAACATTAAGTTCACGTACGAAAAATAAAATATATTTGCAAAGCGCAGTATAACGTAAGCCGTGTGGAAGGACAAACAGAAATTTCTCGGTTCGTTAGATTATTTTATGAAAGAGTAAACTTAAACCTGCTTATGAAAGAGTAGGTACCCAAACTTAGCGAAGAAACTTATAAGTACATACTTTTATTAAAGTACTCGAAACTTAATTCACTATAAGTGCCGATTTCACCTATTTCGAATGACGCTTAAGCGAGAAATAAATTGGCCGTTCTGACAGTTTTTGTATTGAAAGTCTGCCAAAATATCTTTAAGCTGGGATAAGACTTATTTTACGTTGTTGAAATCGGTCCTAAGAGCTTTAGAAGTACCTTTCGTCTCCCCCAAACACGTGGGTTTTATCGATCCATTGAAATGCAGTACATTGTAGCTATATCTTTTCATACATTAATATCGTAGGCTGATGGCAAGCTTGGCCGTGGCTACTTACCTATCAGTAAAGACATGCCGGCGCTTGATTTAGCATTCGCGTTCCGATAACATAATAATATTGTGGTGAAAGGATGTGAAATAATGTGCCTTACACCCCCCAATTAGGCTACATTACGTATATTATTTAATACAATATGAAATCGCTGTCAAGACCTAGCTTATCACCGAATAAAAATTATTTTAATCCAAAAACAAATTTTCTGTACACAAGGTTAATAAAATCCACTAGCTGTTATAAGCAACTTTGTATTTTGAAGCTGTTTTGATTTCGTATTTTATTTCAATATGCTGCAGGGATACCTACCTTATTACTGTACACCTAAGCCCTGAGGGTGACAGAACTCTCGACTGAATTCATATTGAAAGTAAAATAAAACATAATCTGACCTGACCTAACCTTTGTTTTAGTGAACAAAGGCTATAGCAAAAAATAACGAATATTAAATTAACAATGAATAGCAATAGTTCTCCGACAATTTAAAAAAACTGAGTAGGAAGTAGAGAAATATAATGCTTGAGAAAGAAATAAATACTGTTCGTACAGTTAAACTCAAATTAATTATTATTATAATTATTTTATTCGTTGAAACTGCACAGCTATAATGAATTTCTTTCAAAATATATTGCAATACGATTTCGCGATTCGCTGAAAATCGAATGGCATGCAATGAAATACAGTTAAATTGAAAGCAACCAGTTTTCTCGGAGGAAAAATAAAATTGCATAAAATCATTCAAATAAATTCTCTTTTCAACAAAGAGGACAACTTTGTCACAAACTCTTTTGCCGTTATGAATAAGAACCGTTGCATTATCGAAATTTGATTCTTTTCTTTCTTTTCAAACTAAGTAAGAAATATGCAAGGCTGCTGAATATTAATATTTGAACAAGTGTTTGATATCAAAGCGGATAATAATATTATATTTTTATCCATTTCAGTAATATAAAACTAAAGCTATATTTTCCACTAATGCGCCTCTTCCGTTATAGTCCGTAGCGTTTTTGAACATAAATATGAGTAATAAGTATATATAATTTATTCTCCTATCCCCTCAAAATAAGCGGAATAGGAGTGGGTACGACAATAGTGCTACGGGTGGGGTTCGAACCTGCCACCTTTCAGTTTTCAATCCGCCCCTTTAATCGTTGGTCTATTGAGCCTAATTAGAAACATCATCGTGAGCTAAGTACAGAAATTCTTTGTAAGGTTGAGTATACGTTTTAAACACATGCTGAGCTGAGTTTTTTGCAGGCTCTTCTTAGCAGAAGTCTGCTTTCCGAACCGGTGGTAGAGTCTTCACTTGTCATCAGAGCCACGGGTTTACGTGAAAAATATACTTTTTTTTTTTATTCGATGACAAGATAGCCCTTGACTGCGATCTCACCTGATGGTAAGTGACGATGCAGTCTAAGATGGTAGCGGGCTAACTTGGTTGGGGTAGGGGTAGGGAACTTTAGAATTTTTGACTCCGCATCTCCGCAATTTGATATAACAGACAGATTGACAGACAGAGTTAATATTGATGTTCTCCTATCCCCTTTCGCATTTATTACATAAATATTAATAGAATAGTCATGAAAGTAGATAATTATATTGTATGTTCATATTTGAATTTCTTGGTATACAACAAATGATATTTCATTTTATTTGTTTCATTATATTGGTTGATTGAGAATATTTCCAGCAACAATACAAAATTGGGCGCTCTACATTTCGAATCGTTTCAGATATCTCTTTATATTTATTGCTTACTCCCCTAAAAAGAGGGGCGTGTAGTAACGGATACGATTCTGGCTGAGTCTGTAAGAAAATAAAAGGGTGCTTTTGTCTGATTGTCTTTTTATCTTACTGGTTTTAGGGATCCCACTTATTTTTCCTTTAAGTTTCATTATTTTTTTTTTTCTTCTGAAAACCTCAATTGTTTTCAAATAAAACTTGTCAAAAACTACAGTTGTTACCTTTATTTGGAGAGCGCTAGTGATTACTTAAGCTATGACCAAACCGGCGCGTCCCGCGATCGCGTTCGCGGTGGCGATCAGCTGAAGCGAATGAACTTGTACTGACTCATGTATACCGCCGCGTCCCGTGAGTGATCGCGGCGTCCCGGTGCTGCGTCTGCACGCCGCGCCGGCCGCGTCCGCGTTCAGTTCGAGCTTGCTGGGTCTGCACGCTGCATGCAGCGTATTATTTCAGTTTTTTTCAGCATAATTTCACATTATTATTGCGATTTAATTATTTATTTAAGATGTCAGATACAGAAAGAATAATTAACGAAGTTTACAAGTACCGTTTAATTTATGATACTTCACATACCATACAGAATATAAAAATATTAAAAAATTGGTTATTTTCTTCCTCTTCTGCAATAGCCATAAGAAGTAAGACTTCTTCTTCAGATTCGTCTTCAAATACTTTTCCGCTTCACGACACACGCACGACTAGGGTTGCCAGATTTTTTTTTCAGCCTATAAGGGACAAATGGTTAAATGGGTAAAAAATACGGGATTTCAGTTTTTTACCCGGGTCAAATAAAAAACAAAATTATTTAGTGTCATTTTTTTTTTGATATTTTTCCGAGGATCGAGTCAGTTTAAACATATTATTGTTCGTTTTAACATGTCTGCAAAAATCAATACAGTTATAATCGTAATTATAAACAGTCATCAACTCGCTTTTTTACGAATATTGCGCGTGTGAATACTTGGATCGATTTCATAATGAAAAAACGAAGTACAGTTTAAATACGGGACATAGCCTGTCCTAAAATACGGGATATCCCGGGAAATACGGGACGTCTGGCAACGCTACGCAAGACTGACGTCCGACGCGGACGCTATCATTGATCGCTAGTTTGGTGTGAACGGCTTTTTGGACGCGAAGTTATCGCCACCGCGAACGCGATCGCGGACGCAGGCTGGACGCGCCGGTTTGGTCATAGCTTTACCGTAAATATTGTTAACCAGGCGATGCCCGCGACTTCGTTCGCGTGGATTGAGGTTTTTTTGATTCCCGCGGGAACTCTCTTATTTTCCGGGATAAAAAGTAGCCTATGTATTTTTCCAGACTATATAAAATCTCAGTGCCAAATTTCAGCCAAATCAGCTCTGTCGTTGCGGCATGATTGAGTAACAAACATCCATACCTACATCCAAACTTTCGCATTTATAATATTATAATATAATAGGATAATAGGAATAGCATTAATCTATAACGTATTAATAACATACATAAGACAGTCTATCAAAAACTAATCTATGTTCAAAATTAGTTGTTAGTCGTGGCAATAATTAATTAATCATTCTAAAATAGTGTTGAATCCAGCCATATCAACTAGCATAGAATCTACTCCACGCAGTCATTAACTATCTGTCTGGTTATTCCAGTCTAATCTCAGTAACTTTGCTAACTACGCTTGAAAGCAAAACTCGTCGCGTAATTGATTTCGTAATAACGACGATAATAACGAACTTGTTCAATTGTTTCTCTCTGCTATCTATGTATTCGTTTTCATTTATTACTCACTAACTGATGGCCGCGACTTCGTCCGCGTGGATTTAGTTTTCACAATCCCGCGGCATTTTCTTTGATTTTCCGGGATAAAAAGTAGCCCATGTCACTCTCCAGGTATTATTCATTACGGAGGATGACCACTTTCCATTAATAAAATAGGACTCGGGATAACTTCTTGGGATAACGATGAGTGAGACGAAATCAAGTAGTGCCCGCGTTGGGTAAGCTCGGTTCTATCTTAGACCGCATTTTCACTTTGACGCTAGGTTCATGAGATAAACAATCGTTAATCCATCCACTAAAATAACAAAACCATCGAACTATAATGCAAGAAGCGCAATAGACGACGCATAAACAAGTCTTTTTTAATAAGCCTTTAACGGCCGACTACGCAATATCGTTGCGTTAGTACTTTGAGTATATAACCAACCGTTAGTACGAAGAACTTGCAGAAAATTATTAAGCAATGACGTATTGTGTTGTGAAACAGTGTCATAATTCGTCACGATAGCCATCAAAAACGTAATTAACAGTTCATTGGTTGCTTTAAGCCTACGTTTCGAGCGAAACTTTTTTGTTCTAAGCGCCATAGTTCGATGAACGTAACCCTACTTTAGCATTGTCATAAATATGGTCAGCTCTAGTTTTAAAAATGATAATTATTAAGCCGCATTTCAGCACATTCTGGCTAAGTGCATTAATGTGTAGCAAAGGCGTAGCATTAGGTGAACGTGCTACGCTTGCGTAGCAGCATTGCAATTTTCGTAAAACGAAAGGTATGAGTAAAATTAAAAAATATTTTGAGCTTTGAATGGCTATATCCTACTTGTTATAATACCCTTATATAATTATTGTAATACCCTTGTCGAATCAAAAAAAGTAAAAATTTTAATTCATGATTCAAATTTTTATTGAACTTTTTCTTTAATTCCGCTGTAAAAGATTTAGAAAATAAATCTTACTTTGTTGGTTGATAGGAAGAAACTTGCGTGAATCTTTTGTATTAATGCCAAATAATTTTCAAAAATAAAACATAAAAGGGCTGTAGGGATATTCATTATGATCAAATCGTTCATGATAATTACATGCCTAAGTTATTTGTAGGTGAATGTTTCTCTTTTACTATACAGTCCATTTTGACAACATATTTTTTAACAATTTATTAACAGTAGAATTGTTATGTTTTTTTTTGTGACTATAATATTGGAACAAAAAATTAAACTTACCATCATCACATGTTTCCCACAAACCACAAAACTCTCACAACACAAAAACCATCTCAATTTAATAAACACACCAACATAGCAATCAAAAGTACGTATTCGACGTATATTTATTTCGCACCACGAAATTACATGAACCACATCCGCTCGCCGCGAAAGTCACCGTCAAACTGAAGCAGTCGGCAAATTGTTTCAGCCTCTTCTCTTGCATACGCTCTTTGCAATAATGCGGTGCTTTTTTTTTAATTGTTTGTTGAAGGTATTCGTGAAAGAGGTCATGAAAGTCTGTGAGAGTCTGAACTGTACTTGTACGTTTAGAGGCAACCCTAATAAAGACGCTTAGGCGTTCGTCCGAATGAGGTCTAGGGTTGTAACTAAATTGTAGAGCCACGTAAGGAGGTTTAAACGTTTTTACTTTTCTCTTGAACTTTTATAGTCGAGCATATTATATTAATTTGTATTTTTCACTCCGATTTTTTTTTTAATAAAAGTAAGTTACAATTAAATGAAACGCTTTGCGTTCTACGAATCGTATTTTAGGGCTGAAAGCGCTTAAGAATACTCCCTAATATTTTATGAATGCAAAAGTGTGTTTTTTAGTTTATCCTTAAGGTGGTTTGATCCGGTCAGCTAAATTAGGTAGTAGTAGGTAGGGTAAATTCTGCTGCTACCACCGCGTGATTATCAGTACAAATGAAAGTATTTTGAAAATTAAAATACATCTGAAACGTAGTTGGATATATTACAAATATACCGCTACAACCGGGAACCATATTATTATAAAAAAATATTCACATTTTCATTCATAAAAAAAATAAAATAAGTCTAATTACAAAATCTACGCCATCTATTGGCGCTGATGTGCTTAGCTGACCGGATCAAACCACCTTAAGTCACGGAATAACGGATTGAATGTGATATTTTGAATGGGTTATTTCTTTTAACTATAGTAAAGGGCTTGGAGAGTGGCATACGCCGTAGGGTAAGCGTTTTTCCCAGAAAACAGCGGTTCTCCGTGATTTTAAAAATCTAACAAAGTCGCACTAGTAAGAAAATAATTTTAAACAAGAAATTTTAGAATCAAAGTTTTCAGGAAAAATGTACATCTTCACATGTGGTAAAGAAATGCTGCTTTCAGTAACATTTCCGAAGTTTACTATTGAATGCTGAGCCGATCTTCTTGCATCGATGCGTCCGGAAGTTTGCCAGCTTTGATGTGGTCTACTTCATTTAGCACCAGTGAGATTTTTTTTTTATTTCTCTTAGTCTAAAGGAAAGAACCAAAGGTTCAAAGCAAGGAGTTAAACAAAAAAAGAGTTTATTAGAACAGCTTCACACGTAGTTAAAAAATGTACCAATTTAAGCAATTTTAAACACAAGTGTTCTCTCCATTCCCTCATTCTCATAGTTGGACGGAAATCCGACACGACCAGAAAGAGATCATCTCCTCTCCGAGACATACACCGTCTATTTCCTAACTCAGAGCTAGTACTGAGAATTTCTTAACAGAAAAACTCATAACATTTTTTATTGAACTCAGGACTTTGTTATCCACAGGCGAATTCGTTAACAAGGCAGTTAACTATAATCAACAGTACAACAGTACAAACAGAGTGAATAAGCATAAAGGAAATGTATCATCTTGAGGTTGTATTTCCGTAATCCAAGAGCACCCGCCTAAAAGCCGCAACACTTTAGTATATCTGTATGGACATTTAAGATGAGGAATAAATGGGATGCCCCTAATGACGCGAAAGGGTCAAAGTGGGACCCGAGTACATGAAAATAACACTTAATAGCCCAACATGATGATACAATGGCGGTGATACAGCAGATGTTTCTCTCTAAACTACATTTAGAGCATTTGCCTCCTATTCTTCTTTTCTTGGTTTTTTTTTTAAATATTGTTACTTTAAGGCCCAAGACACGGAGCTGCCCGCGAAATTCAAATTTAATTTGGTTTTTCGCCATTTATAAACGAATACGATAAAGTAGGCTTATGGTATTCAAATTGCGCCAATGGCAGTATCATCTTCACAGGTTTATATACTAATCTTTACGTAAAAGTATCCAGTTTAAGAAATTAATCAAAATAATGACTAACAAAAAATGTTAGAATTATTTTGCTGTAATCCGCCAACAGAAAAAATCTGTATGGTCAAACATGCAATTATAAGCTAAGCACCTACAACACTAGACAATACAGCTTTGTAAAGTCGATATCTCCTGAGGATGCTCCGGTGTCGGGGCGAAACGTGCGTCGAGAGTAGTATAAAAGTCTCGTGTGGTGGTGCATGTGAGTGGTGGTGGCATTGCTTGCTTGGGAACTTTGCTTTATTGCTTGGTTGGGGAGGTAAGCGGTGCTTAGCTTATAATTGCATGTTTGACCATACAGATTTTTTCTGTTGGCGGATTACAGCAAAATAATTCTAACATTTTTTGTTAATCATGAACTTCCGCAAAGTAACGCCTGATTCTATCCAAAATAATGACTAATTTGTGAGTATAGCTCACGTCAAACTCATTATTTTGACTAATTTCTTAAACTGAATACTTTCACGTTAAGATTAGTATATTTATTGGATAGTTATATACCACGACACAGAAACCTGTTGAAGATTTGGCCAAAGACCCTAGAGCCAAACTGACCCGACACTATACCGAAGATATCCCGGACGTCAGCCTATACGAGATTAGTATGGCTCTCAAACAACTTAAGAACAACAAGGCGCCAGGTGATGACGGAATCACGGCGGAACTCCTGAAAGCGGGTGGAAAACCGGTTTTAAAGATCTTTCAGCGATTGTTCAATTCCGTCATTCACGAGGGTACAACGCCAGAAGCATGGCACAGGAGCGTGGTGGTTCTGTTCTTCAAAAAAGGTGATAACACCTTGTTGAAGAATTATAGACCCATCTCGCTGCTGAGTCATGTTTATAAGTTGTTTTCGAGAGTCATTACGAATCGTCTCGCCCGTAGGTTCGACGACTTCCAGCCTCCCGAACAAGCCGGATTCCGAAAAGGCTTTAGCACCATAGACCACATTCATACGCTGCGGCAGGTTATACAGAAGACGGAAGAGTATAACAGGCCACTTTGCTTAGCGTTTGTGGAATATGAGAAAGCCTTCGATTCGGTGGAAACCTGGGCTGTATTGAGGTCGCTGCAGAGATGCCGTATCGACTATCGGTACATTCAAGTGTTGAAGTGCTTGTACGAAAACGCCACTATGTCAGTTCGTATACAGGACCAGACTACAAGGCCAATCCAATTGCAGCGTGGAGTGCGGCAGGGAGACGTAATCTCCCCGAAGCTCTTTACTGCTGCGTTGGAGGACGTCTTTAAGCTTCTGGATTGGAACGGACTTGGCATCAACATAAACGGCGAGTACATCACTCACCTTCGATTTGCCGATGACATAGTCATTATAGCAGAGACTCTCGGAGACCTCAATACAATGCTCAATGACCTTTTTTTTCTTTCTTCTGAGGGTTTCTCAACAGGTGGGCCTTAAAATGAACATGAGCAAGACGAAAATTATGTCTAATGCTCATGCTCCGCTCCACCCAGTAATCGTTGATAACTCTGCACTCGAAATTGTAGACGAGTATATATACCTGGGACACACAGTCCAGCTAGGTAGGTCCAATTTCGAGAAAGAGATCAACCGCCGAATCCAACTCGGCTGGGCAGCGTTCGGGAAGCTTAGAGATGTCTTTTCGTCCAAAATTCCTCAGTGCCTGAAGACTAAAGTCTTCGAACAGTGCGTGTTGCCAGTGATGACTTACGGATCCGAAACATGGTCGCTAACTATGGGCCTCATAAGAAGGCTCAGGATCACTCAGCGGGCGATGGAGAGAGCTATGCTCGGAGTATCCCTGCGAGATCAAATCAGAAATGAGGAGATCCGTAGGAGAACCAAAGTCACCGACATAGCTCTGCGAGTGGCGAAACTGAAGTGGAAATGGGCGGGGCACATAGTTCGAAGAGCTGATGGTCGATGGGGTCCCAAGGTGCTGGAGTGGCGACCCCGCACCGGGAAGCGCAGTGTTGGCAGACCCTCCACTAGGTGGACAGACGACATCAAACGAGTCGCAGGGAGCCGCTGGATTCAGGCGGCGCAAGACCGAGGCTTGTGGAGGTCCATGCAAGAGACTTATATCCAGCAGTGGACGTCCATTAGTTGATGAAGAAGAAGATTAGTATATTATAAACCTGTGCAGATGATACTGCCATTGGCGCAATTTGAATACCATAAGCCTACTTTGTCGTATTAGTTCACAAATTGCGAAAAACCAAATTAAATTTGAATTTCGCGGGCAGACCCGTCTCTTGGTCCTTAAACTTAAACCCTTTTCAATGTATAAAAGGTTAAAAAAAGTTAAAGCTTAGAGCTCAGATATTACTATAGAGATTTTCAGTCGGTTTTCAACAATGAACACTTTGATTATGCAGTATGCCTGCATCGTCTCTCAACATAAATAAAATCGCAGTGGTTTTTTTCGTCGGTTGAAAATAGGCCTTTATTGTGGATTGGCTGAACTATGGTTATAATCATTTTCTTTTTCATAGAGATTTCTGGGCGTATTTTGATCCATAATCCCGCTAATCGGTTTCTACATGCCATCTTACCGGAATGCTAAATGGACTGGCGGCAAGTCTTATTCGGTCGGGTGTTAGCTAGCAACAAACAAAGTTTCCCACCAGGCAAGTCAAAATCATCCTTGATCAATGCCTAATTATGCCCAAAAAGTCTCATTTTAACCTGCTTCGTTTATACGTCATCACCATCAACAGCAACCCATCATCAACTCACTTCTGAGCACAGGTCTCAGGAGAATGGTTAGCACGAAAATGATAGATTTCACACACCTTTAAAAACTTTATGCATATTTCCTCTCACCTGCATTCTTCGTTTCCTGGGAATCTTTTCCGCAAGTAGGCGTCAATTCGCCCGTTTTGCGTAAACTCACCTGCATTTTTCCTCACAATGTTTTCCTTCACAGTTGAAGCGTGTAATATTGCACGCACATAACTCCGGAAAGTCAGAGATGCATGTTCGGGATCGAACCCGCGACCGCCCGCATAGAAGATCGCAGATGCGACCGCTATCACTGCGTCGTCTATACAATTCTTACAATCTAAAACAATGGATACATTTCATTAATTAAAGTTAACAATATTCCACCCTACTCCCTACCAATCAAACTCAATTTCGATGCGCGTTCAACGCTCGACGAGCAAAAACATCCAAGTACTAATTGCGTATTGAGGCAATGGGGCTACAAATTGATCACAATGGAGTTTATTAAACCATTTGTTTACTCTAGGGAATTATTATATTCAATTTTTCAATGAACTAATTATTTTGGTACTTGTTGTTTTTAAATTGTTATAAAATAATACACCACGGAAATTATATTAGTTGGGATTGTTGATATTTTGATCCAATTGCATGGACCGTGGTCACGACGAGACTGTGGTGTTGCGAGACGTCAAGTTGAAGCTGTCATAGGTAGAATCTATATTCATTCGCTGCTATCTACCGATATAATTACGAAATACTGAAAAGATCAAGAAGACGGGTAGATAGATAGACGTTTTTAAGTCCCATGGGAACTGTCACATTTTCCGGGATAAAAAATAGCTATCTAACTCTGTGCCAAATTTCAGCCAAATCGGTTTAGTCGTTGCGGCGTGATTTAGTAACAAATCCAAACATTCGCATTTATAATTTACTAGCTGTCCCCTCGCGACTTCGTCCGCGTGGAATTAGGTTCTTTGAAAATCCCGTGCGGACTCCTGATTTTGTCCGAATAAAAGTAACCTATAACACACTGTCTGCAACCATACCCATCAAAGAATCACGTAGATCCGTTGCTCGATATTAACTTGAAAAATTATGGATTTTCATACAAACATTCAACCCCCATTCAACCCCTTTGGGAGTAGAATTTTTGAAAACCGTGAAACACGTCCTTTTTTATTTTCAATTTAAAGCCTAAGTACCGAATTTTATGGGTATAGCTTGAAAAATAACGGAGTTTCATACAAACTTTAACCCCCCTTTTTACCCCCTTGGGGGGAGAATTTTCGAAAAATGTAAAATACGTAATTCTTTATTTTTGATCAAGAGCCAAAATATCAAGTTTCATAAACATAACTTGAAAAATAACTTGAAGAACGAAGGACTATCATACAAACATTCAACCCCTATTTAACCCCTTAGGGGGTAGGATTTTTTAAAAGTGTGAAACACTTACTTTTTTGTTTTCAATTTAAAGCCTAAATACCGAATTTTATGGGTATAGCTTGAAAAATGACGGAGTTTCATACAAACTTTAACCCCCCTTTTTACCCCCTTGGGGGGAGAAATTAAAAAAAATGTAAAATACGTAATTCTTTATTTTTAATCAAGAGCCAAAATATCAAGTTTCATAAACGTAACTTGAAAAATAACTTGAAGAACGAAGGACTATTATACAAACATTCAACCCCTATTTAACCCCTTAGGGGGTAGAATTTTTAAAAACTGTGAAACACGTACTTTTTTGTTTTCAATTTAAAGCCTAAATACCGAATTTCATGAGTATAACTCGAAAAATGACGGAGTTTCATACAAACTTTAACCCCCCTTTTTACCCCCTTGGGGGGCGAATTTCGAAAAATCCTTTCTTAGTGCTCGCCTACGTCATAAAAGGAACCTACTGTCAAAATTTCAAGTTTCTAACTTCAGTGGTTTAGGCTGTACGTTGATCGTCAGTCAGTCAGTCAGTCAGTCAGTCAGTCAGGACAAGCCTTTTTATATAATTATAGATTATAATTAAATAAATAATTAATTAATAGGAGTTTATTCTTGAAAGCGAAAGAACGACTTGTATTAATTCTTCCTTTGTATTTGTGATTTTGCAAGTTGGTACAAAAAAGTCTTATTGAGTTTTCGCTGGATAACTTCATTAAGATGGCTTTAAACTAACTTTCTAAAGAGAGACATTGATGGATAGTATACAAACGGGGCGAAAGGTATTATTAGGCTGCATACAGACGAAGAGGATTTTTAACGCATTGAAACTGAGGCTGAAATCTAAAGACCACACTCTCAGCTCAGACTCAAGACAGAGTTAAACGAGACAGATTTATGTCAGAGCATATTTGTGTCTCGTTTTAGCCTCTATCTTGAGTCTGGGCTGAGTCAGAGCACGCTCTATAGAACACAGCATCAGACCACAAGTTTATCCCATTATTTTACGTGGACGATATTATAAATTATAATCATCATCAGTACTCGTAGTAGCGACAGCCTCTCTCTGTCAACAGCTGGACATAGGCCTTAGCGATACCTTACCAAAGAATCCAAAATTTCTCTGCCAGGAATCGATCCCGCGAGTTCCCACAGCACTCACCACTGTACCATCGTTATCGTTCTTCAACAGAATTGTTATTGTTTGCTATTTCTTTTATATAAGGTCACTGTATCGTAATGTACAACATATTAATATTATCAGTATAATATTTTTATGATCTTACCATGTGACGTTCTACATTATTTTCTATCTCTTTAAGCTTTAAATCGCTCTGTTAGTAAATTACCTAAGTGGATTTGCTTCGATTCTCCTGTTTTATGAAATATGGTGAACTCTATTGACAGTGATGGTAATTTATTGAAATGTCAGCGGCAAGGGGCGCGAGGGTTTTTAGTCAGTGTCATGAACGATCACGGAGTCAGTTATTAACTGAGACAGTGGCGTAAATATCTTAACACATTGAGTTGTTCACTGTAGAGGTGCTTCATGAGGCTTCATAAAATACATCCCCACATAACTGCCTATACGCTGCCTTGTGATGGTTACATCACATACATATAAATAAATATTTCTATGTAAACATTATCTTTTGCTTAAAAACTCCGTGGGTATATGTTTAAACCACTGGTGACCTCTATCTTTCATCAGTGATTAACACTGGACTTGCTGCTGTCATTTCTTTTTTGGAGCTACTTGTTTGACGCCATCTTGGATTTGATTGTCGCCATCTTGACGTTGTCAGCATAGATATGAGTAGATATCTCTGGAACTAATAATATTACAACCAACCTCTTTATTTAATCTATCATTCCATTTAAAATCATAAATTAACTATAGAAGTTGGTGCGCCATTTGCATATTATTAGTTCCAGAGACAATGACAGCATAGATATGAATCTATGCTTACAACGTCAAGCCAGAGACACTCATTTGTCAAATGTGGCGCTTCAAATTAATCCATAATTGCAAGTCTAGTGTTAATCATTAAAGTTAAGATTAAAGATAGGGGTCAATGGTCTAAGTTGGGAGCAATCTCTGTAGAGTGCTGTGGAAGTGATATAGAAGATTCGTATCCCGGCAGAGGGGAATTTACAATTTTTCTAGCTCTTGCTCAGACTCATTCATTTATTCACCTCAGCCCATTGCCAGTTCACTCCTCTCTCCTCGAATGAAAAAGGTTTAGGCCATTGTCCAATACACTGGCTAAGTGTGGCAGCTTTCAGCCACCTTTGAAAACATTATGAAGAACGCTCAGGAATAAAGCCGTCCTCACAGTTTTCCTTCTCGATTAAACTATTCATATCTACCTTATTGCTTAAAACACATGTAAGTCCAAAAAGTTATCCGTGCTTGGGATCGAACCTTGAATCCCTCAAAAAGGAGACCAAAGTTTTAACTACTAGGCTTTGACCATTCTGTAGCCATCCTACCAATAACGAAATGCCTTGAAGCTATTCAACATTCCCCGTCGTAGAATCTGATTTGAGGGTATGAGGGGCTTGGGTTTACAAAATTCTATCACATGACTTCCAAGTTAGCCCACTTTCATCTTAGAAACATGCAACCAGATAATATCATCACAGTCAATTTTTTTTGTCAATTATTGCTTGCTACAAAAAATCTAAAATCCGTAATAAGATAAAAACAGAATAACAGACACCCATTTTGATGTTAAAGATACTTGTTATTTCGCAAAGTTGAAAGCATCATCCATCACCCAACATCAGGTGTGATCTTCGAAGAATGAAATTACCTGCCTAAGTATCTTCGTTACAGAATTTGTTGACTACAAAACCAACGTCAGCTCGCCTAACCGTTTTACGTAAAACAAAAAGGAGCAAACAAAATGCTTAAAATATTTCCCTAAAACAGAATCAACATTACAAAAGGTCCCGACTTCGTTTGTATTGACGTCAGCCGTATGTATAAACAGTGAAATCGCTTAACAAGTTTTGTCTGAAATCAAAAGGGGCTTGTCTACCTTATCGTTTCCTAAATAAGAGTGAAAATCGTTTGATCGAATTACTCTACATGTACAAGACAGGTGTGACTCGAGGGAATCAACTGGTACATCCGTGTAATATACTCGCTTCCACTCTACTGTTTATTTCTAAGAGAATTTTCTCGCTCATAACGATATTTGCACACAAAAAGGTACAAAAACCCTAATACGATGAAATTCACATTCACGCTTCGTTAATTCGCGACAGGTTGCGTTGTTCGGTAAATTAATGAATTTGCGCTCCTTTTTAACCTCCGAGAAAGGTGGGTGTTTTAAGTTTGACGTGTGTATCTGAGTGTCTGTCTATTCCCTCGTAGCCCCTCATCTATCTCAGTGCAAAATTTCGTAAAGATCGGTTTAGTCGTGAAAATGTATTAAAATTTATTATACTACTAGATGATGCCCACGACTTCGTCCATGTGGTTTTGATTCCCGCAGAAACTCTTTAATTTTTCGGGATAAAATGCAAATCAGTTCATTCATTGTGGCGTAATAAACATACACACATACACATACAAACTATCGCCTTTATAATATCAGTGTGATTATGAAACATCTATAAGCAATACATCTATAGTAAAAATAACAAGAAATTGTTTGAACATTCCAGTTGATCCAGTTTTCCTGAATTTTATTAGAAGACACATCTGTTCTAAGTTCAAGCTACAATTGCATGGCAGTGTTCCTCTGGAATTGCAGCACGGATTATTTCAAAGCTCCTTTTAATGGTGGCAATTTGAGAAACTTACGGAGCGTAATGTCACAATGTGTCATCGGTTTAATTTGATAGCCCAAACCTCCGTTATAGGTTTAATCTTTATCCTAACAAATTAATTAAATTAATTCATTTAGGAGCTTAAGCATGCTTACGACGCATAGCACTATTAAATACATACAGTGATAATTTTCAAATCCAAGGTCTAGGTATTTTTCTACTACTTCATTACTAAGATTCCACTGTCTATCTATCCGTCCGTATGTCAAACAAGTCTACATGGTAAGTAATGCTACGTTTTTTGGTCTGCAGCTTCAGCCGTACCTAAAAGGTATAACCTATATTGTCTTACTTCTGACTTGTTGAGTAACTGAGACACTGATCTATCCCGTAATAAAATCCCGTGATAACCCTGTGAGGACTCATTTAATTTTTGGGATAACAAGTAGCCTGTCACCTTTCAGGCCCTCAACTATACCCATGCAAAAAATCACGTCAATCCATTGCTCCATTGCGGCACACCAACAAACCGACAAACAAACACACTTTCGCATATAATCATAAAAGTGGTTCATAACGATGAGTATTAGTTTGGGTGGGACCCCTTTTTGAATAATCTCGATGTAATATCGATTTCCTAGAAAATCTTCACATTGCAAAAAGAAAAACTTCAGCTGGAAAATGCAAAGACCTCCACGCTACGTGTTCAAGTACACTCAAGACGTGTTTCGACCGCGTCGCACAAAAGAGCTAAGCTATCCAATTATATCGGATCGGTTGACCCCGTATTAGTTGCTTTGGCAGGTCAGCAAACGGTTTTAAGTAGATTGGATTTGGAGACCGGATTCATTTTACAAGTAATTTTTGTAAGTATCACTTCTTCTGTTTGGCAGGTTCAGGTTTTACTGAAACCTGTCTCTATTGCTATTGCAGTGCATATCATTGCGATTCTTCTGTTTTTCTTAAATTGTCGATAAAGTTAAAGTTTTTGGTTAGTAACAACGTGGTTTAGGAATAAATTAAGACCTGCAGTAACCATCCCCTCCACATCGTTATTCAGAACGGCACTTTCAAAGTTCAGAGACATAATGACAACCGATGACAACTTTACGTTTACTTAGGTTTGCTTCCTACTTCCATGAGGTTGATATTGTATGACACGTGAAAATTGAAATAATACTGCTTTAAGCGTTGGTAGTATAGGCCCAGGATGCTAGATTCCTAACTTTCATTAGAAGAGGCATTTTAGGAAAAAAGAAAGAATGAAAAAATTTCATAATTTAGGTCTAAATAAAAAAATGGCATTTTCGCATTTATAATATCATAGATAAATAATTATAAAATATTTATAATAGTATAAATTAAAACAAAATGAAAAACTAAACTTCATAATGGATATTTTTTTAGGTATGCAATATACAATATTGTAACTATTGTAACTTGTGACGGCGGAACAAAACTAACATTATTATGGGACGACTTCAACTAATTAAAGATCAACTCCTATGTAATAAACGAGTAAATTTGCTAAGGTTAAGCTCACCCGTTTCAGTAGTAACATTATTATTTTCCCACAAAATGTACTAAGATATTAAGACGTAACCTTATTAGCTGGGCTGTCCTTATAATTAAATGACACATTATTTATTAGCCTCGGCTGTCTGTCCTTTTATTGACTTAGCCTTTGGCCCAAGGTTTACGGCGTTTCATTTTTCTTTTTGCTGCTCCTTTTCTTTTTGGATTGTTTAAATCCGAAAATAAAAGAATCTACCAATTTTTATAAGCTTACCTTATCTCTATGCTATATCAAAGAAAGTAGATATTATATTTCACTAGCTTTTGCCCGCGATTTCGTCCACGTTAAGTTCGATTTTTCAAGCCCCTATTTTACCCTTTAGAAGTTGAATTTTCAAAAATAACTTCTTACGTCATATATGCCAAACAGTCCGCCCAGTGGTTTGAGCTGTGCGTTAATAGATCATCAGTCAGTCAGTCACCTTTTCCTTTTATATATTTAGATTACTAGCTTTTGCCCGCAACTGTATCCACGTGGTGTTAGTTTTTTAGGTAGGTAGGTAAATGTTCTACGCAAATCTAAAAAAACTAAAAAGTTCAATTAACAGATATCTCTTGACAAAAAAATATATTTTTGCCTCCAATCTGCTATTCGGTTGCAGGATCTTTACTTGAGGAGGATTTATATATTAGTCACTAGAACGCCATATTTTATTTAGTCCATAAAGAATGTAAAAAAACCATGAAGAAAAGATTAAAACCACATGCGCCCCATAACGTTTAGGCACGCAAAGGAGAAAACTGGGAAAAGAAATTCGTGATGTACGTGTTTTTCCCAAATTTATGTCGTCCTCATCAAAATGCGGAATAATAAAACACCCGAAGCGGTTCATAATTTATTTTCCTCGGGAACCCTTTTTTGCCGGCAAAAAGTACAACTTGTAAGTCCAGGATACATATTAAAATGAACGAGTTCATTTTTAAAGCCGACGTGCTATAAACTTGACTGCTTTATCTGTCTGTGTGCCTGACTAACTACTAGGTAACCGTAGTGCTCAAACAGATTTGAATGCTGTTTTCTGATTCGAAACTGGGTTTAATTGAGATTCGGAGGATCTTGGAAAACAGGCTCGGAGGGTACTCGAAATAAACAAAATTTAATTCAATTTCCAAGTAAAACGCAACTTTAATAAATAATCTGAACAAAATTGCAAGTTTAACTCCAATTTGTTCAGATTAACGTTTAAACCTTAAATGAAGACTCGACTTATCAGAACGAACCGAGCGCGCATTGTGACGTCACAGATTGTCAAGTTGCCGCCATTAAAATAAGCTTTAAAATATAGCGTTTCTAAAAGAAAACTACTATGCGACAGTATTTTGATTCGAATTTAGCTTTCCTCTACCATACTTCTATTAGAAAAACATTCTAAAATTCTGCACACAATATTTTGTCTCGTTTTCTTTCTTACGTATTTGATTGCTATGTTTACTCTAGATTGATTATGTCCTCATAGTAATTGTAGATTAATAAGTTTAGCACTTGGTTTAGCACGTTGATAGATTTCAAGTATCGAAATTCGGAACACACTTCAATTTATTTATTTGTATGGATTATTTTTTATCAAAAATCGTTTATCTGGTTTTTAAAAAAAAAAGATCATGAGTCGCTTCAACTGCTGAAAAAATCAATCGCTTAGTTTAAAGAAACCCATGGAGGGTTGGGTATCTCTATAAAATTAACCTATGGTTAACACTGAATTGCCTGTCCCTATATAAATGACAGCTTAATTATGGATTGAAGCGCCAAAGACATACGAGTGTCTCTGAAACTAATAATATTGCAAATGGCTTACCAACCAAAAATATATTTAATCTATGACTTCATTGATGATTTTATAGATTAATTCAGAGGTCGATGCACTATTTGCGATATCAATACTTCCAGAGACACTCCTATCTGCTTACTGAGCCAAAATGGGGTCAACCAAGCGAATCCAAAAAAAAAATATGTCAGCCTCCTCTCCAGTGCTAACTGTTAGTCATAGATTACTAATAGAGTTCAATGCTTTAAACCCCGCTTAAAAATTCCAAATAACTGGGACCGGAAAAATTAAAAACGTCTGAATGCAAGTACTGGAAACCAGAACAAATCCAAGAAGTCAGACAAGAAGTAAGTACCGCCTTATAGAAATGAGAGAGCTTTGTCGAAATGAACTGAGCATACAATTTGACGCTACGCTCCGTTAGCTCCTCAAATTACCGCCATTACAATGAACTTTGAAATAATTCGAAAAATACAGAACACTGTCAGGCGACTTCAACTACTACACAGTAGAGCCAACTTCGTGCAGATGTGGCTCTGTCCAAAGTTTAGAGATTCTTAGTAAAGTTCAAGCGTTACTTTAAGAGATTCTTTAAGTATTATTTTCAATAAGAATATTAGTGAAGCATAAAGTTCGGCCGCCATATTGAATTTTCGGAATAGTGATATTCACTTTCTCAAACTTATGTAATTTATATCGATAGAGTAAGTATGTGTCTATGATCATAATTTAATTGATTGTCTCTGGGTACATAAACGTCCTTTGTTTTTTATTACAGTTCATCGGTTCAGTTTCTTCTAAAGTGCCATACCCCTACCATCCATCCCCCTACCATATTAGGCTGCATCGTCAGGTACCATTACGTGAGATCGCAGTCAAGGACTATCTTGTCATCGAAAACAAAAGTGTGAGTAATAGAGATGTCTTGTGAGGCTTGGCCGTGTAGACGTGTGCAGAAAGAGTGCATCAGTTGGAATAAACTCACACACTTCCATGAATTCGCAGTGCAGTAGTTGTAAAACTTTGGAAATAAACTTTGGGCTAACTTAAGAGAAGTGGCGAAACGGGTAACAGCGCCATCTGCATCCGCTTCTAGTGCAGTTCATATACCTAAAGTTTTTCTGAAGTTATACCTATTTCTTCTCCTTCTTTGTTAATGATAGACGTTTACTAATGGACATAGGTCTCTATGACACTACTACACGGCTCAGTTTTTTAATGCCTGTATCGAAAATTCCGCGGCATTTGTCTGCTGCAGCTTGTTTGGTATCGTTTGTCCATCTAATGAGATGGTCTGCCCCTCCAGCTCTTTACGACCCCAAAGATTTTCGATTCCTCTGGCTGTTTCTCGCCACAACTATAGCGTGCTGAGCAACTTAGAATTGCTGCACAAAAAGAAATTGTTTTGGGTTATCAATGAATCGAAGACCTGTCGAAATTCTTGAAATGCTCCCACAATTTAACTTTGTGTCTGAGTACTAGTTTAAGTGATTATAAAATCTGTGCAACTCAAACTGAAAGTTAATTAATTTGCGACCAAAATCCTGAATGCTCTCACATTCTCACATGCCAACATAAACATGCGAGACTCGGGAAAGGACGTTTGAGAACTCTTTAAATAAACTCGCATCAACTTGAAACGCTTCAGTGAGCATAATTACATTTACAAAGCAATACTAGTAGATATTATAATATTTATATAGCGCCGATAAACCCCCTAGCGTGTGACGACTATGACGTCCTCATGTTACTTACTTTTCTGGTGGGAGGCTTTGACCGTGGCTAGTTACCACCCTACCGTCAAAGACGTACCGCCAAGCGATTAAGCGTTCCGGCACGAGGCGTGTAGAAACCGATTAGGGGTCCATACCCCTAATCGGTATAACAGTGGAAATTCAACCCATGTTGAATTTCCACTGTTATACCGACACCCCTTCTAAGTTAGCCATCTTAGACTGCATCGTCACTTACCATCAGGTGAAATCGCAGTCAAGGGCTATCTTGTCATCGAATTAAAAAAAAATATCATTATATGAAATATTTCAATATGAAATAATACCACCAACTGTGTTCAGGTGGACAAAATTGGAACTAATGCCGCTATTTTAAAATGTTATTCCCATATGTGTTCGTGCTCTTTGTTGGTGTTCGTTTATTCTAGTACGAGTGAAATACAATAGTATAAAAATGTAGTACCGACTACCGATTAATTAATTAATTTCTTATGAGGCAACCCTAAATACTTAACTAACGTTTTCTGAACAGATAAGTTGGTGGATCTAAAGTTTCCGATGCGTGGGTCGACGTGGCCTTCACACCGACTTGGATATTGCATGCGAAACCTTCTTTCCAACTGAGTACTGAATTATTTGCTGTTCGCTTTCTGTTCACAGACACTTTGTACTGCGTTTTGGAGCGTGAGCTTTATAGAGCACGAATGTCCTTAACCTCTTTCGGTCTCGGTTCAGAATTACATTTCATGTTGATTTTGCACACCAACGAGAAAACTTTTCTTAAACAGTTTCTATGTACAATTTTTAATATATACGGATTGTTCTACAATCATGAGATTACTTGATATTAGGAACAAATAATCGTTACGATAATAAAGGAACCTATTAGCTTTTGCCCGCGAATTCTAAGAATTCGCGGGCAAAAGCTTAGTTTTTAAAATCTCCGCTGGAATTTTTTTTCCGAAATAAAAGTAACGTTCGTCACTCTTGACATATAGTTTTGCTGCAATTCTTCCCAATTGTTATAAAATACTCTAACTTTTGAAAACATTATCTATACTAATATATAAAGCTGAAAAGTTTGTTTGTTTGAACGCGCTAATCTCAGGAACTACTGGTGCGAATTGAAAAATTCTTTTTGTGTTGGATAGTCCATTTATCGAGGAAGGCTTTAGGCTATATAACATCACGTTGCAATCAATAGGAGCGAAGCATCAGTGAAAAATGTTGCAAAAACGGGGAAAATTATCCATATTTAAAATATATTCTTTTAAAAACTTCTTTATCGCGATCATAATAACAGAAATTGACGCGGACGAAGTCGCGCGCAACAGCTAGTGTTTTATAAGAAAACACTTTACACTATAACATAGTTCCGGCTCCAGTTCATTCTTTGGACTGCGACTGCCATCATAGTTTACTGATTGGTGAGACCAATCAGTAAACTGTGATGACATTTTTTTTTCACAGAAGCTACCTACTTACAGAGGATGTCAACTATAAATTAGTACAACTTCAACAATAATTCCTTTTAATAAAAACAAGTAGATAACAATTCTACGCCAACCACGGCAGTCCGTAATAGCTGTAGAGTCTGGAACGTTCCATGCCTTTTCTGGACAGTCTTCGTTTAACCCTCAGAGCTTCACTGTGAGTTATGAGAGTTCGATCTGGGCTTTCCATGGATCTCTGCGATACTAGATCTGGGCACCTGAAAAGAACGAGACACAAGTAAAATGCAAAACCCAACAACTGCTCATAATTATACAATTCCATAGTGTTCCAAAAAGTATCACGTAGAAAAACTTATTGCCATTACATTAAATTCAATTGAATGCATCGTGTACTAATATCATACTAGCAGTTATGATTAAATCTCTTTTTCATTTCAATCCATCAGCGACACACTGTACTGGGTCAGTACAGTTCTTTTCTCGAATAATAAGAATGTAGGGTAAAGATGAGGGGCAAATTAGACTTTCAAACAGCTATTGCATTGAAACTAATATATTCCGTTTGTGAGACATGGAAATAATAATAATATGATCACTAAAAAAATTTATATACTTATTTATAAATCAAAAAATAGATCGCAACATCTCTAGTTCCCAAAGCGCTCCACTGTAAAAAGTAAATCGACAATGTGGCCCTAGTAGCTGCCACTAACTGTTGCTTAAACTGATTGAAAAAATAGATATATTATGTCACTTATTTCGCCGCCGAGGGGTAGTTCGACCATGGCCGTAGTGTAAACTGGTCAACACACTCAGGCGCGATTACCGAGAAATGCGAGTTTGATCCAAAAATATGAAAAAAAAAAATATGATTAGGCACTAACTTGTAAATTTCATTAGTGATGTGGTTGTCGTTTTTGCATCGGTTAGTCCACTGGGTCCAGTACTTGAAGCCTTCTCTGTGGAAGATTCTGACTGCACATTCAGTGTCGTCCCTTATGTCGTCATCAAGGAGTACTGATAATTTAGAGAAATATTGTTGTATGAGTAATTTTATCAATCAACTAGGTTGATATCCGTAACTTAATTGAATTTACATTATGACGTTTTTTAAAAAAATAGAGAAACTATGAATTTTCACAAAAAAAGTATCATAGATTACATAGATTATGGATTACATAAGCCTCTATCTGCTTCTGAAAGTCTCATCATACTATAAGTTCAACGTTCTGATCAACAGACTGACAGACTATCAAATATTTTAAAATAACTTACAGTTACTTTTACTATACGATATATATATTTATTTCGTCTAGACTTTAAAATATAGGTATTGTTTTTTGGGGAAAATGACCATCGGTCATGCACCTGATCTCCTTTTGCCTTTTCCTTAGCCAAATACGATCGTGTTGGTTTGCGGACTTATCGGACTATTAGAATATGCTTTATAGAATTGAGCACAAAATATTTTCTGAGTATTTAGGCTAATCGCCGTTGAGATGGCTGCCTTGGCAGAAGTTCGGTCAGCAGAATATTGCACTAGATACAAAGAAGAGAAGAACATCAGTTAAGTTCAGTTTGGCTGATATTCATTTAATTTTTTTTTATCTAAAACGGGACTTCATACTTTGCAGATGACTTATCTCCTACTCTCTTTCAGAATATAAAAGTCAAAATATTTTAATAGAACCCTCATAAATTTTTATATTACAGTGATAAACCCGTGGCCGGCTCAAATCTTTGAAGAGCATAAATTGCGCCGTTAAATATTACTTTAGCGCTAAACTTTGGATTTAATTTACTCTTTAATTCAAGTGTTATTCTCTCTTCACTGAATCGCTTACATTGTTGCAGTTTGAAATATAGAGGTGGCGTATTCTAGAGGTGGTGATGTCCCGCAAAGCATCCTCTACCTAGAGAACTTTCCTTTTTGCCATAACTTTAATTTGACTCTGGGCCTTCTTATCTTTATCGTCGTACTGGGGTTGTAACATAAGTTTCCTGCATCTATCTTACACCCTTGTTTTTTTATTCCAATTAACATTGTGCGTTGTTTTATCCCATATACAACCATCAAAGTCTTAGCCCACATACACCGCCTGTTTTTACTCTGTCAATATTCTATCTATCATTGTAATATTATGAAGCAAGAGAAATATAATATTATTAACTTCATTTAAAAATAATTATTATTTTTTAGCTCAATTATCTACATCTGTTTTGTATGATTATGTGAGGCACTCTTTTGCCACTTCATGTATGAGATCTGTATCTCTATAAGCTATAACTCGATGGTTACAAACATTAAATCGGTAATAAAAATAATATGGTACTTTAAACGTTAAACATCACTTTAAAGTTTTAAGCGAATCAAGTTTAAAGAAACTGCCGCATTAAAAAATTATCGCCTCGTAGAAAAAGTTTACATTAATGAAATATTTATTTTATCACCTGTTGTACAAGTTGTTTTTTAGCAGGTAGGTTTTTAGTAGGTATATTAGCATTTTTAACTTAACTTACGTTCACAAGCTATGTTGCATTCGCCGCCTTTTTTGCCTTCCCTGCACCATCTGCTAGGTATCTATAAAAATAATATAAACATTAGTATTTTTAACTGCAATTGAACTATCGAAAAACATAAATTAAATACAAAGATACCACGAATCCAGGCGATCGTTTTATTTTTTTACGAAACAGTTTTTTGTAAATTTTTGTAGATTTCTCTCTGAGCATGGGTCAAACAATATTTAAAGGTGAATTATACTTATTATTTATAAGCGCTTTTTAGCTATAAGACCGCCTGCTTTGACATTATTTATTTTGTTGTTTACTTTTTTCTGTTTGTGGTGTAATATAGAATAAATAATAATAATATACCCCTATATATATGGGGGTGTATTATTATTGTTTATGTAAGGGTTATGATCTGTTTTGACTTTTGTCCGACGAAAAAAGGAGGTTCTCAATTCCGCGCCTATATTAATATATATATAGCTACTCGTGCTGATTCACTGATTCACTCACTCACTCACTCACTGACTCATTGATCACCTCTCCTGTAAAATTTTGTATGGAAAAAAATTTTTTCACTCATGGTTTCGTATAGAGGACAAAACTTCATTCGGAACAAAAATATGGAGAGAGCTGATGATTGAGGATTTCGGAGACGGCTGAGGAGCACCGGCCAGGGTATCGAAGATAGGTGGGGGGTGTTCAACCAAATGTCACTCGAAACCTCATCCAATTGGCAGAGAGCCGAAAAAAAACTCCAAAATGGCGGATTCAAGATGGCGGCCATACAAATTTTGTTTGTGTCTATCTCGGAGAGTATAAGAGATGGAAGAGTGGTTTCTTGGCAAAAGATGATCAAGAGCCGAAGGTCCACTTGGTGAACAGAAAAAAAATTCAAGATGGCGGAATTTATTTTTTTCCATACAAAATATATGCAAGATTTTAATACGGTTCCTTTTCAAAATTTCTGATGGTTTCGTAGAGAGAACAAAAATTTATTTGGAGGAAAAATATGGAGAGAGCTGATGGTTGAGGATTTCGGAGACGGGTGAGGAGCACGGCCAGGGTTTCAAAGTTAGGTGGGTGGTATTCGAACAAAAGTCACTCGAAACCTCATCCAATTGGCAGAGAGCCAAAAAAAAATTCAAAATGGCGGATTCAAGATGGCGGCCATACAAATTTCGTCGGTGTCTATCTCGGAGACTATGAAAGATGGAAGAGTGGTTTTTTGGAAAAAGATGATCAGGACCCGATGGTCTACGTGATGAATAGAAAAAAATTCAAGATGGCGGATTTTTTTCTTCATGTAAATTGTATGCAAGACTTTGATACGTTCCTTTCCGCTGATGGTTTCGTATAGACGACAAAAATTAATTTGGATGAAAAATATGGAGGGAGCTGATGATTGAGGATTTCGGAGACGGGTGAGGAGCACGGTCAGGGTATCGAAGATAAGTGGAGGGTATTTGAACAAAAGTCACTCAAAACCTAATCCAATTGGCAGAGAGTCGAAAAAAAATCCAAAATGGCGGATTCAAGATGGCGGCCATACAAATTTCGACGGTGTCTATCTCAGAGAGTATAAAAGATAGAAGAGTGGTTTTTTAGAAAAAGATAATCAAGACCCGAAGGTCTACTTGGTGGCCAGAAAAACCGCGGTTCGCTTTAGCGAGCCGCGCACCCACGCGCCCTACTAGTTAATATATATATAGCTACTGAGGCTGATTCACTGATTCACTCACTCACTCACTCACTGACTCATTGATCACCTCTCCTGTAAAATTTTGTATGGAAAAAAATTTTTTCACGCATGGTTTCGTATAGAGGGCAAAAATTCATTCGGAGGAAAAATATGGAGAGAGCTGATGATTGAGGATTGCGGAGACGGGTGAGGAGCACCGGCCAGGGTATCGAAGATAGGTGGGAGGTGTTCAACCAAATGTCACTCGAAACCTCATCCAATTGGCAGAGAGCCGAAAAAAAACTCCAAAATGGCGGATTCAAGATGGCGGCCATACAAATTTTGTTTGTGTCTATCTCGGAGAGTATAAGAGGTGGAAGAGTGGTTTCTTGGCAAAAGATGATCAGGAGTTGAAGGTCCACATGATGAACAGAAAAAAAATTCAAAATGGCGGAATTTATTTTTTTCCATACAAAATATATGCAAGACTTTAATAAGGTTCCTTTTCCAAATTTCTGATGGTTTCGTATAGTGGACAAAAATTCATTTGAAGGAAAAATATGGAGAGAGCTGATGGTTGAGGATTTCGGAGACGGGTGAGGAGCTCCGGCCAGGGTATCGAAGATAGGTGGGGGGTGTTCAACCAAACGTCACTCGAAACCTTATCCAATTGGCAATGAGCCGAAAAAAACCTCCAAAATGGTGGATTCAAGATGGCGGCCATACAAATTGCGTCGGTGTCTATCTCGGAGACTATAAGAGATGGAAGAGTGATTTCTTGGAAAAAGGTGATCAGGACCCGAAGGTCTACTTGATGAATAGAAAAAAAATTCAAGATGGCGGATTTTTTTTTATTTCATATAAAATGTATGCAAGACTTTGATACGTTCCTTTCCGCTGATGGTTTCGTATAGAGGACAAAAATTCATTTGAAGGAAAAATACGGAGAGAGCTGATGGTTGAGGATTTCGGAGACTGGTGAGGAGCACCGGCCAGGGTATCGAAGATAGGTGGGGGTGTTCAACCAAACGTCACTCGAAACCTTATCCAATTGGCAAAGAGCCGAAAAAAACCTCCAAAGTGGCGGATTCAAGATGGCGGCCATACAAATTGCGTCGGTGTCTATCTCGGAGACTATAAGAGATGGAAGAGTGATTTCTTGGAAAAAGGTGATCAGGACCCGAAGGTCTACTTGATGAATAGAAAAAAAATTCAAGATGGGGGATTTTTTTTTATTTCATATAAAATGTATGCAAGACTTTGATACGTTCCTTTCCGCTGATGGTTTCGTATAGAGGACAAAAATTCATTTGAAGGAAAAATACGGAGAGAGCTGATGGTTGAGGATTTCGGAGACGGGTGAGGAGCTCCGGCCAGGGTATCGAAGATAGGTGGGGGGTGTTCAACCAAACGTCACTCGAAACCTTATCCAATTGGCAATGAGCCGAAAAAAACCTCCAAAATGGTGGATTCAAGATGGCGGCCATACAAATTGCGTCGGTGTCTATCTCGGAGACTATAAGAGATGGAAGAGTGATTTCTTGGAAAAAGGTGATCAGGACCCGAAGGTCTACTTGATGAATAGAAAAAAAATTCAAGATGGCGGATTTTTTTTTATTTCATATAAAATGTATGCAAGACTTTGATACGTTCCTTTCCGCTGATGGTTTCGTATAGAGGACAAAAATTCATTTGAAGGAAAAATACGGAGAGAGCTGATGGTTGAGGATTTCGGAGACTGGTGAGGAGCACCGGCCAGGGTATCGAAGATAGGTGGGGGTGTTCAACCAAACGTCACTCGAAACCTTATCCAATTGGCAAAGAGCCGAAAAAAACCTCCAAAGTGGCGGATTCAAGATGGCGGCCATACAAATTGCGTCGGTGTCTATCTCGGAGACTATAAGAGATGGAAGAGTGATTTCTTGGAAAAAGGTGATCAGGACCCGAAGGTCTACTTGATGAATAGAAAAAAAATTCAAGATGGCGGATTTTTTTTTATTTCATATAAAATGTATGCAAGACTTTGGTACGTTCCTTTCCGCTGATGGTTTCGTATAGAGGACAAAAATTCATTTGGATGAAAAATATAGAGGGAGCTGATGATTGAGGATTTCGGAGACGGGTGAGGAGCAAGGTCATATATTGAAGATAGGTTGAGGGTGCCCAAACAAAAATCACTCAAAACCTCATCCAATTGGCAATGAGCTGAAAAAAACACCAAAATGGCGGATTCAAGATGGCGACCACACAAATTTCTTCGATGTCTATCTTAAAGAGTGTCAAGTTGGAATAGTGGTTTTGATCAGGCCCTGAAAATGATCAGGCCCTGAAAATCTAAGAACAGAAAAACCGCGGTCCGCTGCAGCGGGCCGCGCACCCACGCGCCCTACTAGTTTTTATATATGAATAAATAGCAAACTTGACGCCTCAAGGTTTCAAATAATCACCTTGCAAATAATGAATTCCGGTTACCCTGGCTTGGTAGTTTTCGTTGTTTTCAATACTTATGTATGTTATTGCAAAAGTATACAACAAACTTGCCTGATACAATCCATACGACTTCTTGCCGCTTGATAGTACTGTCAAGGCTTTCGTATCTCGGTTGCTCACTTTCTCTATAAGGCATACCCCTGAAAACAATATTGTTATTTTTATTATCCTCTGCTTCTTCTTTGTCAACCGATAGAAGATCAGCGCTGGACAAAGGTCGTTTGCATGAACTTCCACAGAACTCAGTCTTAGGCCACCTGCAGCCAGAGGCTCTCTTTAACTCGTCTTATGTCCACCTAGTAGCTATATAACAAAAATACGTATACAAAGACCTATAATACGTTTTGTTAACTTATATAAAAACTCAGTGTTCGAACTCCAAGAAATGAAAAAATTGCTATTCTTTCTTTTTTTGTGAATGAGAGTGCCATACCCATTTAAGTGTCGCCACAGTCACACTAATCATATTAATATTATAAAGGCGAAAGTTTGTATATGTGTGTATGTGTGTCTCTGTGTGTATGTTTGTTACTCCTTCACGCCTCAACGAATGAACTGATTTGGCTGAGGAATGGAGATAGCTTATACCGAGGATTAACACGTATGCTACATTTTATCCCGAAAAATTAAAGAGTCCCTATGGGAACTGAAAAAAACGTTAATCCACGCGAACAAGGTCGCGGGCATCATCTAGAAATGTATATTTTCACTTACTGACCGTCAAATCTGACTTTAATTATAGCCAATTAACAAAACAGTATGAATAATTTATAAATCAAGCCCAGTAGTAGGGTATAATACTGGACGAATATTTATGTTAAAATGATTAAAATTTTACGATTTTGTGTGAACTCGATCAAAAACTTAATAATTTTGCACGAGATGAATCGTGTGTTTTAACCATGTTTATTTTTAATAATTAATATTTTTTTTGGGCCAGTGAAAATTAAATTAAATTTAAATATAAAAAATAAACTTAAGGCAATTTATAATTTTTACCTTTATATATATTTTTTTACTTTTTACTTAAAATTGGGTCGGTTTCTACTCTGCAATTTCTATTCTTCTTTAATTTCTTTCATTATAGTTAACATGTAAAGAAATTACATGATATATAGATATAAAAAACTTAAGTATTCACCTAAGTAGATACTATTAATAGCTCAAGTACTTATAGTGACTCGTAATAATTATAAACACTTGATTTTATCACCGAGGAGGAAAATCCCCAACCTCTTGCTTTGGATACTGTGGGTAATTTTAATTATATAACAAATGATAATATTATTAAAGAAACAGTTTAGGAAATTCCAATTTTTCGAAACGTAAAGTTTCGTTATCATTGTTTTGTTTTCATTAGGGTTCCAAACCGGAATGGTAAAATATCAATACTTATTGTTAGATTTCGTCCGTCTGTCCATCTCTCACAGCGTATTATTTCAGTAACTTTTAAAAAAAACTGAAATAATTATTTTAATATAGTTTTTAGAAATCAGTAATAATCCTTTTCAAACCAACTTAGTTATGTAGAGACAAACAAAAGTGTTTATGGAGAGGCGTTCGAATAACTTGCCTATTTATAGGTAGGTACGTTTGCATAAAACGTACGGAACCCTCTCTGTGCGCAACTCCTACTCGCACTTATTATAGCAACAATACAAACCATCACAATTTAATAAAATCTATACTCACATTGCCCTAAAAATAAATGGTGGGGAAGCCCCACTTTTACCAACTCACGCACAAGTTTACACCTCGATTCAAATCGTTTACAATAAACTGCTTTAAATAAAACGCAAGTCACTATCACTAGTAGACTACACCGCATAGTGATTACAAAAATAATGAAATCGAGGTACCTACTAGTACCTCATGTCGAAATGTCAATGTCAGCTGATTTTATTTCTTATCTACTAAATCAAACTGTTTAAAATCCATTGAACTCTACTCATTGCTTACAGATTTGTGTTATCGTTCAAAATATTCAATGGATTTTACGCTACTGTATTGAGTAATGTTTTTGTATAGAAGCCATTAAATAGGAAAAACAACTTTTGACTTACGATAATTGTTATAATAATTAATACTTATTGGTTTGTTATTTTCGTAAATAGTTTTTGGACAAAAAAATAAGAACCGGAATATTGTGTTTGCTATTACTGGCTTTATTAAATTTAATTTTATATCCGTGTACACAACTATTTTTATAAAAATATACCTACAGAATCTTAATAATATATATCCCTGGACATAATTTATTATACTAACTTTGTCTAACAATTAAATACCTATCACATTAATGAGCAATTATAATTATTATTTATTAATAGGTGCTTGATAAAATGTGAACTGCACCGATAATATAAAATACGAATGTGAGAGTAAGTATTATTAATTAACAAATGCAAAGAACAAATTAAAGAGTACAAAGTAAAAAAAGTCCATTATAATATTATAGGTTAAGTATTTATCTCACTAAATGTTTTGGAAAAGAAATTAAATTGATTTAAATCCGTTTATTATGTTGACACTATAACAAAATAAAATAAAAATAAAAATTAATTAAAAATTAAAGGGCTCCCCTGCTAGAAACGTGTTTTTTTCGGCGTTTTTTCGCACGGAACCCTTCGTATGCGAGTCCGACTCGGATTTTATATCGGTTATTTTATTAAATATGAATATCAAGTAGGTAGAAACCTTGGTAAAAAATTATCTCTCTCAATTGTATAGAAGAACTAGTCGTGAAGCTCGCATTTTCATCAATGTGGATTTAGGTTTTTTAACCGATTCCTGACAATGTGACTATAGATAGTATCTTTAAGTATTATTAATAAATTAACTCTAGTACATATCATAAAAATCTACTTTGCGATGCGATGGATTTTGAAAGTAAGATAGGAATTTGAACACAATTTTGAAAATGAGTCTCAAAGTATTTAGTTCGCCGCACCGCAAGCGAACTGCAATTGGGTTAATCCCGGAACTCTAATTACGTTACACGACTGTAATCAACACGGGTAAAGCCGTGTGCACGAACTTGTAAAATATACATACAGTTTTCAATTAGAAAGTTAAACATTTCGTAGGTATGGAACTCCTCCTGACTTATTAGGTAATTTATAAATGCGAAAGTGTGTTTTTTGTTGGTTTTTCCTTCAACAGAGCTGACAGAACCTGATTTTTTGCATAGTAAAAGACCTGGAGAGTGACTTTTTATCCCGGAAAATCAGAGTTCCTACGCGATTTTAACAACTAAAGCCAAGCGAAAAAATTCGCGGACGGGCATGTATTTTACTAACGATACAGGACTTTTATTATGAACACGGATATAGTACGAACTTGTAAAATATACATACAGTTTCCGATTAGAAAGTTCAACATTTCGTAGGCATGAAACTGATGCCTTAGTCTAACGCTAGAAGTATACAAACTTTTCATTGACCGAACATTGTTAACTACATGATGCACGCAACTTCGTCCGCGTGGATTAAAGTTTTTCGGTTCCTGCGGGAACTCTTTAATTTTCGGCATAAAATGTGTTACTCCTGGGTATGAGCTATCTCCATTCCCAGACAAATCTATTCGTTGTGGCGTGAAGGAGTAACAAACATACATACACACACACACAGACATGCAGACATACATAGATACACACATATAATATTATTGTGATGTGATGTGTGGCAGAGAAAATTGAAACGCGACTCACAATTCCCCAGAAAGGTCTTCTCTATCTTTTTTGTCTTTATTAACTCGGTGGCGAGTCTGCATCTCGTAAAAACTTTGCTCTCACAATCGGTAACACTCAAAATCACAACAACTAACACTAACCAATTCATTATGTATTATAAACTACATGATACTGTTTCCAGCGGTGTAGATATGTGAATGGTGCCCCTATTAATAAGAAACGTCGCTTAGCTTGGAAAATTATCAGATAGGTAACTGATAAATATATAAACAACTACTTGAGTAGGTAGTACACCCGCAAATGCGATCGTCTTCTGTTTTTCCTTATCCGTTTTTGCGTAGGTTTATGCATATGGATAGTTCCCAAACCATGGATCAATGGCTAGTGTACTCAAACTAATCAATCAGTACACAAGGATTGTTTTTTTTAGTCTTGATAAAATTATGATTACTAAATAAACTAAATAAGGTCCTTGACTGCGATCTCATCTGATGGTAAATGGCGATGAAGTCTAAGATGGTAGCGGGCTAACTTGGAATGGCAGTTTTTTAAGTCTGATTAGATTTAAGTCTTAGGATATCTATAGGAAATAGTGTGTTTGTTTATTGGTTTGTACTTCAATCCCGCTGCGACAGAGCTACGGATCGACGTTACTTTTTGAGGACCTGGAGATAGGCTACTTATTATCCCGGAAAATCAAACAATTCCTGCGGCATTTTAAAACTAAATCCACGCGAACGAAGTCGCGGGCATCAGCTAGTTAAAAAGAAAACTTAAGTCTGAGGAATACCTATACGTAAAACTTTCATTAATGGACAAGGTGGCTGCAAGTTACTTACTTTTCAGTAGGTACTACGAACATTTGCACCCTTACCGACCACGGCTCAACTTAAATAACTTCATAATGTCCGTCTACAATTTCTTTTAAGCATACCTGAGTAGAAATCCATGCATAAAAATCTTAGCTCAAGAACTTTTCTTCATAAGACTGCGTAGTTCATATTCTGTACCCTTCTCGAGGACTGTTACATTTTCCCTTTGACTATATTCCATGAAATCGTAGACAGAATATTGTGAGTGACTTTAAAAATTGAAGGATACTTACCGAGTTTTTGTAGACTTGAACACGAGTCTAGTTTAGAATAGAATTTTAGAACTCTGTTAAAGACGTCATCGTAGTTGGCTGGAATATATTCAGAGTAGTATCCAGCATTTCCATAGAGATGTGCGTATTGCGTCACGCATACAAATCAGCTTTGTAAAAGTCTCCAGACACTCACTGCCTTCGTAGTAATTCTCGTTGTACCTACATAACCTATAAACGAAACTTAATTCACAGTAATATAAATAGTGTTGCCTTTTTCACAATGTTACGGTTAGAAAAGGACAGTATTACGCTTAGAGCTAAACTAAATTGACAAATCATTAATTAATTTATTGAATTATTATTAATCATTTAAACAATTTACTAAACATAGACTAAATTGACTTTAAAGACTATTTACCGTTGTCGTTGTTAATTTAGAACCATTGTTTCTTACAACATTTTGGCTAAATTTTCATGCTGTCGGGGGGGAAATGCTTACTAAATATCTTAGCGATTATTTATATTACATTTAAACAGTTTACATTTACATTTTACAGTGAAAAGTAAAATAGTTTTTTTTTTTATAAATGTTATAACGTATAGCACTTGCAACTCACGAGGGTACGTGACCTTTACTTGTGGTTACGTCGTGTACATGCACATTGCGTAAGTATGCGTGCGTATCAGGAAAGTGGAAGCGGCGCGAGCAAGCTCTCACTCAACACTTTTACAAATACGACACACACACAACCATGAGCCACTCGCCCTCGCGAATTACAAGAACTATACATAAATTAATTATACTATCTGCAGAGAGTAATCATTATTATCACGAAGCTATCAGCATGCACTATCGACCAATAAAAATTGACCTTTACAAACAACACTTCAGATAAAAGTGTCAGACAATCGATGTTTTCAAAGAAATCAATTTCTGATTGTGATGCTGATAAGATAGTGAATACTTTTCTTAAAAATCTAAAACAGTTATTTAAATTAAA
Organism: Hipparchia semele; assembly: GCA_933228805.2. NCBI lineage: Eukaryota > Metazoa > Arthropoda > Insecta > Lepidoptera > Nymphalidae > Hipparchia > Hipparchia semele. Next base: position 12,143,619 of record OW121715.1, on the reverse strand, counting down.
ATAAATTACTGTTCAGACTTGATACGAGTATAAAGCAATCGAAGAATAGCAATCAAAATAATATAAAAAATAATTTTAAATAAACCGACTTCAAACGCCACCTAAAAGTATAAAATAATTTTAGTTTGTACATGTAGGTATGTTGAAGTCAGGCCAGCGTCGCGCATCGGTTTCATCGTTTCTATTTAGGCCCGCTAGTCTCACGGGCGAATTCAACAAGTATACCTGCCTAATAATATTTGTGGTTTCATAATTTTAGTTTGTAGACGTATGTTGAAGTCGGACGGGCCTAAGTAAAAACAAGTTAGTCCTACAATCACGTACAGTGAAGTGATGGTCGTCGAGCACATCGACGTGATTTATTGCATGGACATAGTTGAGGATCTAGAGAGTGACATAGGCTACGGTTTATACCGGAAAAAAAAGGGAGGGAGGGATTTTAAAAAACTAACTAACACGGACGAAGTCGCGAGCAAAAGCTAGTAAATATATAAAATTTTATATTTCATTGATTCGACAATATTTGAGATTAACGCAAAAAAAACGGATTCGTAATACGAGCGTACGAATAGTTATGGGAAAATTTTCATTTAGGTACTTACCTACTTTTAGTAATCGAGCCACACCTGACGGCTTTATTTCCCGGATAAGCTTCCGCTCATTTCCACTCAAGTGATCAGCAGTAATTATGAGGAATTCGGAATTTTCCTTTGCAGTTCTTCACGGCAATTTTTCATGAAACGTATGTAAGCGATATTTTCGCTTACTTAATGCCATTGCTTGAATTTTGTAGATGGATCTCTTTGATAGATGTCTTTGATGCACAAGAAAGACTCTCAATAGATAATGAACCACTTTACAGAGCCTAGATAGTTTTTATTCTTTTATATCGGGAATACATGCGGCAAAATAATGATATTATTTATTATTCAAAGTATTATTTATTTATTTTAATTTAATTAGAACGGACATTGTCCAATTACGTATAAATAAATAAATAAATTGTTTATTTGCATTAAACATTGTACAAAATAGTGTTATAATATTACATACAAACATGTAATGTGTTATAATATTACATACAAACATGTTCCGTCAGTGATGACATGCAAATTATTAATTCTCTATTTAAGAATTATTTACATTAACTAAATACAGCCAAACTAAATATAAGCTGCAGGCTAAAAAATAATTATAAAAAGATAATTATATTATATAAGAACAGTGGTGATAAATTTTTCTTATATTTACGTCACACTTGAAGAAAATCTTATCGGAAATTAGGTACATTATAATTAACCTTCGCGATCAATCCAATACGGAGTCATAATCTTATAAATAACCTTTCCGAGCAAATCTTAGCAGACAGATAAAAGCGGTTCAGCAGAAAGTTTGAATTAGTCCCGAATGACGCCACACCTGTAGGCATTATTCCTCAGATAAGCTTCCGTTCATTTATCTCGAAGGATATTGGCAGTTAATTAGGATTAAGATGGGATCAGACCCTTATTGGAAGTGACCTTGGTCACTCCCTATTATAATAATATGACCCGAATAATACTTGATTACCTAACAACAAGTCTGATTTGAAAAATAGTTTGATTATTTTAGGGTTGGGCACCACATGCGACAATATTCCCTCTAAATTTCTGTTTGCTATTTGTATAGTTCTTTCAATTCACGAGGGCACGTGGCTCATGGTTATGTGTGTGTCATATCTGTATAAGTGTGAGCGAGAGCTTGATCGCGCCTGACAGACACGCACACTTACGCAATGTGTATGCACACGACGTAACCACGAGTAAAGCGCCCGTATCTTCGCGCGATTTATATGGGTGAAACTGCAATTAGGTTTTTGACAATATCACGGTAATCCTTTGTTTTTCTGGAATAAAAGTCGCCTATGTCACTCCTCCAAGTCAACTATACTCGTACAAAAAAATCACGTCGATCTTATTTGCTTTTTCAGTATGAAGACATACCTTTTTTATTACGTATACCAAACTATACCTATAGGCTTCGGTAGGTAATTACCTATTTGTCTACTTGGCAAACTTATTGTATTTAAGCGAGGCACGTGATCATCACTGTAATAAATTGCTACCTCCAATTTTACGATCTATAACTAAGTTTTTGATTATATATAACATGCAGGCCAAAATGTTACTACCAAACTTTAGTAGGAATTATAAAATCAGATCTTCTCAGGGACTCAGGAACAGGGGCTTAGAAGATAAAAGTACTGTCTGTAAAGAGGAGCTTATGATTTCTTGAAGGTTGTCTGGTTGTCTGGTGGGAGGCTTTAGCCGTGGCTAGTTACCACCCTACCGTCAAAGACGTGCTGCCAAGCGATTTAGCGTTCCGCCACGATGGCGTGTAGAAACCGATTAGGGGTATGGGTTGAATCTACACTGCCATACCCCTTCCAAGTTAGCCAGTTACCATCTTAGACGCCACCGTCACTTACTATCAGGTGAGATCGCAGTCAAGGACTAACTTGTCATCGAACAAAAAAAAAAAGGTATGGATAAGGTGGGCTTTGCGGTTGAAAAAGAAGAAAAGAACTAAAATTGAACTTAGGCTAAGATTTTGATATAAGTGGTATTATCTGTCGCAACCTTAACAAAATATCTACTATAATCGCATAGACAAAGGACATTGTTCGAATATCCGAGTCCCATAGATTTCCACTTCGCTAGTTGATTATAGTCGTGCTCAAATATCCCGTTCAAATCGTCGTCTCCTTACGTTATTGACTATTATGCAATAGTAGAGTTATAGTAGCTTATATTATCACAAAATGCCTTGTGGATTCCGTGATTTTTAAACCGAATTTAATTAAAGGATGTTATCAATTCGACACGTAATATTATTGGAACTCCAAAATATTCACATACGAAAATCTATTAGGACTTCCAAACAATAAAATTTATATGTACCTATATTATTATATATAGAAACATATAAAATTTATATGTTTCTATATATACGTTTGTCTACGCATTTCTCGGAAACTACAATTAAATTATGGTATTATTTTTTATTTTATTTCAACTTAGGAAATAGTGAAGATTTCATCAAAATCGGTTCAGTGGTTTTCAAGATATGACCACTTTTCCCTTCTCAATTATTGGGTAGATAAATTGAAGTAAGTTTAATTTTTCTTAAATCATAGTTTGATACAATACAATACCCAACTTTAATCACTTAACCAAAACTTGGAGGAAATCTCTGATTGAATAACAGTTTTATTTTTTAAATTTCAAATTTTGTATTTTTAGCCATTATCAGAAAGTGTAAATAATATCAAAAAGAGCAATAAAAGTAGAATAATGAACTTTCTGGTATTACCCATCCTAACCTGAAATTTGATGCCAAACAATGTAAGCTTCGAGAACCATTTGGAAGCCACATTATATCGATTTGCAATATTTTAGGTGTATTTTGCCGATATGAACGACTCATATGTTCCTATAACCCTAGGTTGTTGGTTGTTTGGTCAGAAATTGTAACAGCCAAAATGTTTACTAAATATTGCAAAATAACTTTCCAGTAATCTATAATATAAAAATGAATCGCAAAATGTGTTGGTAAGCGCATAACTCAACAACGCCTGGACCAATTTCGCTAATTCTTTTTTTATTGTGTTTGTTATTGTTAGGAGAAGGTTCTTATGAAAGAAAAAATTAAGAAAATTGCGCGGAAAATTAGAAAATTTAAGAAATATTAACCACCATATTAAATTATTTCTAATGTAACCGCTTTTACAATTCAAACTTTTTTGATGTAACCTTATGGCGTTTGACATAACATTGACAGAATGCGTGCTGCCAATTTCGTCAAAGAGGATGTAAAAAAACTTAAGACAGGACAACGTCTGTCGGGTCCGCTAGTCTACTATATAAAAATAAGTCGGGTTTTCCTTCCTCACGCTATAACTCCAGATCGCACGAACCGATTTCCACGGTTTTGCATTCGTTGGAAAGGTTTCGGGCTCCGTGAGGTTTATAGCAAAGAAACTTCAGGAAAAATTTCAACAATTTAAGAACGCGGACGAAGTCGCGGGCGTCCGCTAGTGATATTGAAATTATATAAGGTATTAGGTAAATTTTTAAATTTCAATTTCAAAATTATTTATTTCATGTAAGCCTACTGGTAGCTCTTACACGTCATGACTCTACCGCCGGTTCGGAATGCAGATTCTACTGAGAAGAGCCAGCAAGAAACTACTTAAGTTTGAAAAGAGGCGAAGGCTAATGTCCCAATCTATAATGAATTTTTGGTTTGGCTAAAAAGTTGAATGACGATGAAAGTGAGTTGAAACACAGTGAATGTGTGAGTGCCATATGATTATTTTCTGTACTGATACTGATAATTAGATTTTTGATGGTTATTGTGAATTGTGATGAATTATGACACCCTTCACAGCACAATACGTCATTTTTTATTAATTTTCTTCAAGCTCATCGTACCAAAGCGACAATACTGCGTAGTCTACCTATTGCGCTTCTAAGCGTTAGACTTCGATGATTTTGCCTTTGAATAAAATTGAGAAGTCAAACCTAGAAGGTTTGTTATAATAATTATGTATATTATGTATTGAGTATTACTAATATTACTTTCGTAACTTTTCTCTCAATATTTATCAAGAGCTTTAAGTTTTTCGTCAATTTAGTTTTTCTTAATCTCGTGGAAACTCCGGGATAAAAAGTTTTCTTTGTCCGTTTCCAGAAGGCAAATTGTCCATGCCTAATTTTGTCATGATCAATTTTGCATTTAAGCTTTGAAAAGAAACGAATAGAGACAAACCGCCAGATAGATTGCTATATTTAAGTTTAGTTTTTAAGGTTATAATATACAGAATAAACAAATAAATAGACAAACAGACAGATTGACATGGTTATATCGCACTTAAAATGTCATCAAAACCTTAGGCCTGCTCAAAAGTATCTTAATTACGGTGGAAGTATAATTATTCAAGTTTTAATTATTTAAATATTAAAGGACGTTTTTCTGTTGAATGCAAATTCGTCGTCCACGAGGCGCTATCAAGGATTTCGCCCTCATCGAATATGTAAATTGCAGGTAAAATTGAAAATACCTTCCCGACGTCGATTAGTTTCTGAGCGCTGTTCAGGAAATATTACGCTCTTTGCTCTTAAAACAATGGTGTATTTGCGCCATTTTTTGATTTTAAAATCCTTACCTATATTATAAAGTCGAAGGCAAAAGCTAGTTATGATTTCAGAGACGTCTGTTCCTAGAGGGCCAATGATCTCTTCTTTCACAGGCGATTATTCTGATCCAAAACATTAGTTTGGTTTCTTCTTGAGGATATGATTTTTTTTTATATCATGAGGGTGCGTCTTTCGATACGTGTACATAAATAATGATAATAAATGAATGAATTTAAAATAAAAAAGACGTGTGGCACTCGGGGACTGCCGCGGTAAAGCTATTGCATAGCATTTTTTATCAACGCCGTCTAGCGGTGAGAGGAGTCCATGTCCGTGGGGTGTCAGGTAATTTTCGTTATGGAATTTCTGGATTCGGTCTCCACGCTCAAGGCCCGCGATAGAAGCTATGCAATAGCTTAAAAAATAATCATAGTTTTTGGAATAACAGGTATCAGAAGTATATCTATACGCATTCAGATAATATAGAGTATAGACGATCACAGATCAGGCAATATTAGCATAAACAATTTTAACTCTCCCTCGTTTATAGAGCCGATAGCTGTATTTTAGTCGTTTTATTATCACCATGATGTCTGTTCCTCACTTGAATCATCACTTCGTCTGTGAAAGACTCTTGTTGTATCTTCATTTCATTAAGCCCCAAGAGCCCAACGGTTAAAGGTGCGGACTCAAAACTGAAAGGTCGCAGGTTCGAATCCCACCCGTCCCACTATTGTCGTACCCACTCCTAGCACAAGCTTTCCGCTTATTTGGAGGAGATAGGACGATATTAGAAAAAAAAAATCCGTTGGTGACTTTCTTCCTGACTTTGGTATAAGGTCAGACACCTACTACATAACACATCCTTGCCCTCTCCTACTCGAGCCTCGTATTTGAAATCAAATTAGATTTCCTATGTGTGCATAGTAAGTCTTTTTGTCAGTGATTTTGGGCTACCAGAGTTCGAATCGATTGCCAAATAGTTCTGACAACACATTTTAATTAGATTTCCCTACAAACGACCCTCTTACGTCCTACAACATCTCCTCTAGATCAGCGCCATCGAAATTAAATTGGAGTCAAGTAAATACCAGAAATGTAATTACTCGGAGTGAGTTTAATTTATTTTGGCAGTGATAACTTTATATTAAACGGATTTAATAGGAGCGGTGTTTTATGAGTGTAATGACAAAATAATTTTGCATAATATTATGATACTTTTTTTTTAATTCTACTTAGTACATACATAATTATTAACGTAGTTGAATTAAAAAGCAAAACAACAACAACAAAACATTATTTTAGGTTCAAAAGAATTTGACTCACACCAGGTTTATATCCTAAATTAAAAATTGGCACTAGACCTATATTATTTTTAATAGCCTCCTTGGCCTAGTAGTTAGCATGTTCAACTAGGGATAACGAGTTCCCGGGTTTGATTCCCGGGTCGGATCAAGTTTATTAGGGTTTTCTATATTAAGAAATTCCCAGTATTAGTCCGGAGCTAGGAAGTTGGCGGTGTGTCACCCCCGTGCCTCGTAGAGCACGCATAGCCGTCGGTCCTGCGGATGATCTCTCTGCGATTGTATCGGATTTTCCGTCCCATGAGACTATATGAGAGTGACGGAATAGAGAGTGCACCTGTGTTTGCGCAGACACTTTTGCACTATAATATCTCCCATGCAAATGGCCAATCTCTGCGGAGGTTGGTCACCGTAACCGTATTAGGTCGGGAGGACATTATTATTATATTCTTTAACCTCATAGTATAATCACAAAACCTACCACGATGATATAAAATTTAAAAAAAATGCAGTAATTGTTTTCCGCGGCACACAGAGAGGTGTAGCTATGAAATACATTGTCAAGTTAACATTTTTATTGTGCACCTACTGTGGTGAGGCCGTCGCGAAAGCCGAGTTCAATGATATAAAGTTAGCAGCAGCTGGATAAGACGCCAAAATACATTTTATATGCAATAGTAGTAAGTAAAAGCTTTACTGCGATTAGCTCAGACTCAAGATGAGTCTGATAATTTCACCCACTATTACTAGTACTTTATTTACACAGTTACATCAAACAAATAGTTATTTGTTCAACAAGACGAAGAATTTTTGAATAGACACTCAGGATGAGTGTATTAAGGGTTTCAAAGGCACAAGAAACAAAATTTTGCTATCGTGTGATTTACAACTTTTCACCACTAGTTTAAAAAGAGCGCCTTTGCTATCCAGTGAGTGTTGCCTCAAGAAAAGTTCAACACTTTTTCTCACTGAGTCAGCAAAAACGACTTTTGCTCACTGGTTTAAGACAGCAAAGGCACCCTTTTTGAATTAGTGAGGTGAAAAAGGAATTAGTCCATTGTTTGATGTAACCAAATAAATGATTTCCTTTTTCCCAAGGTACCTGGGTACACTAAGCAAATAAAAGCGTCTCTTCCAGCGTTCACTATCAACGCATAAAACCACCAAGTGGAAATAATTAGGGCGGTCGCAAAAACAATTTGTGACCCGTAACGGAAACAGTGGAGCAGAGGTCGCTGCGTCTACCGCAGTTACTTTGATGCTTCCTGCAAAGGAAATTATTTTCCAAATTTTCCCTCTTTCATGTGCAAATTTCGGTAATTATAAGTCAGGAGTTATTAAATCGAGTTTCGCAAGGGTAAGGCTTATGACGTGTTATCTTTTAAAGGTACCTTTGAAACCTTTAAAAAAATAATACATAATAGTGAATAGTAGTTTTACGTAATTAATAGTAATAGAAATATACCATAAAGTCCCTGGAGCTAAATCTCGCGGCCGTCTATGTTGCGATGGCTAGCCCTTGTAGACATGAGAGCCAATAAATTGAGAAAATCGGATGCACAAGTCCGGGCAAAGTGAGCGAAAGATTAAAAACTTTCTTTGTCTGTATTTCACTTGCGATGGTTTTGTCACGTCAAAATCTACTGCAATATTAGTAGGTACATACTATCTCAATAGTAAACTGAAGTCCGAAACGTATTTCGTATTTCGAAACTCAGATAGTTGTGTTGGACGGTAAGTGTGATAAGGGTCAGCTCAATTTCTCTATTTGAACTCGCCGCTTTTTGAATGCATCTCCTATCTCACTTATATACTGCTTAAATTCTACAAGTAAGAGTGAGAAAAAAGGCACTCAAAGTCAACGGTTGTGTCAGTTACAGTCGCCATTCAAATAGTTGTTGTATACAAGTTCTTAGAAACGTGGAATGGCCAAATTATTTTGCACTTATTTACCTACTGCTGTTGTTAAACATATTTTGTTTTGGTAGGTCAGGAATTAAGGGCAGATGTTTTTTGATTCTCATCATTTTATATGGGACTTGTAAAGGTGACCTTTATGTCAGCCCCATCGGTACACACAAAATATTACAATTAACTATATACAAAATCAACTACCTATATAACTATACCAATTTGAGAGAATCACTATCATTTTGAAACTGTGATATTGTATTTTCTACATGTTTTATGTTTTTGTGCACTTATGTTATAGCATAGATTTCTCAATAAGGCTATGCTAATGTCTGCATTTCTTAATACCAAAGTCTTGTCTCGTCTTGCCGGATTTCAATTTTTGATAGTTCAAAAGCACATAAAAACTGTAGCAAACAAAGCAACGCGAAGTAAATTGTAAAGTTATGTCAGAATTTTGCTATCATACTCATTAATAAAAATTCTTCGTTGCTGTTCAATCTAATGAAAGTACGTAGTAAAAATGTCATAAATACTCGTAAAGTATCGTCGTCGTAGCACATTGTCTTCATAAAGTTTCATACGACAAGTATCGTTATTTTTGTAAACGTCTTACATTTTGACAAAGTAAGATATAGCCAATATAAAGCGCATACACCACCATATTTTGTCGGTCATCAGAGCCTCCTTTGTAGACCAGGGGGTTGATTCTGTAACTTAGTGCATACCAAAAAATGACAGCCACTAACATATTATATTTTTTATCCATTGAAGACTTCAATGGATAAAAATGCCTATCGTCATTGATAGGCACTGAGTTACAGAATCAGCAGGCAGCAAAGGGGAACCCCAGGCAGTAGTGCCAATACTGCCAACTCTGTAGTACGTTTTCACCCGTATGTGCTATAAATAACAAGTAATCGTTAAAATAAAAATATGTAATCCGCCATTTTGTGGCGGCAGCCATCTTGGACCGATATTTATCAAATATAGCTAAGAACACTTCCGAATAATTCACTTTTCAAACAAAATCAAAATCGGTTCATCCTTTCGGGAGCTACGAAGCCACAGACAGACACACACACACACAGACACGTCAAATTTTTAACACCCCGTTGTTTTTGCATCGGGGGTTACTAAATAGAACGTTTATTCAAATAATTTTATTAGTTAAATTGAGCTGAATATTGTGGGTGTATACCTCTGACAATTATTTAAATGATACTCCCCGGATTTTCTTTCTTCTTCCGCAATTATATTGAGTGTAAACAAAGATTAGTCAATCACGCTTTATTTAAGGAAATCCGTAGGAAAATATTTGCGTGGCCTCTCCATTAGTTCAAATGGATTGGCTGCGAAAATAAATACTTGTAATAAATCTGAGCCGGACTAAATTCGGTGGTTTTATATTCATAACTTTAACTTAAATAAGTTATACGAAATAAAATTGTATAAATTCTATTTTATTTTGTGCCCGATTGCGAAGGTTAAGCTCTCAAGTGTTAAACTCCCCCCACTGCATCTTTTCTCAAATCTCAAAAATTATGGACCATCAGAGTGAGAACAAAATCAGAACTGCAATAATTTTAATAGAATTGCAAAATAGTAGAAAAGTTTTCAATTAAAATAAAAGATTTCTTGAAAATGCTATACCTAATATTTTTTTTATATGAATAGCGGGCAAACGAGCTGGCGGGTCACCTGATGTAAAGTGATTACCGCCGCCCATGAACACTTGTAGTATCAGAGGCACCACCGATGCATTGCCGGCTTTTCAGGAACTTATTGGTTCGCCCCTTGAATAACCCCATATTGTTATTAAGTGGGAACACTGAATATTACAGTATTCCTAATTATGGCAATAAAAGTTTGGAAGTTATTGCCAAAGGAGTGCTATTGTGTCATTTTCGAAAAACGTAGACGATGTGGATGTGGTTATGAAATAGCGAAGCATAATAATGTATAATATAAGTTCTCTATTGATATACGAATATTTTTATCGTGTACGTACTTACCTATTACAAAATCTGATTTAATCAAATAATTTTGATTTAAACCGACCACCTATAACTCGAGACTCAGTTAATATACTAATAAATACCTATACTTAATTTAAAATTGCCTCAATGTGAGAGTGAATTAGAGTTCTTACTTTATTGTTAAACATATCAAACTAAAGTGAGATCATGCATGCAGCGCAGCGTTCGCGAAACATTATTACCGACAAGAAAAATGTCCTATAATACTGGCACTCAATAATGGAAGCATATAGAGTTGAAAAATCACACAAATATTTTTTTCACCTCATTAGCTCAGAAAGGGTGCCTTAGATATCTAAAACCAGTGAGCAAAAGTCGTTTTTGCTCACTCGGTGAGAAAAAGTGAGAATCAAGAAACAGTTCAATACTTTTTCTCACCGAGTGAGCAAAAACGACTTTTGCTCAGTAGTTTAGTAGACAGCAAGGCGTCCTTTTAGAACTAGTGAGGTGAAAAGTTGTATGTATCACAGGATAGCAAAGTTTTTGTTTCTTAAGCCTTTGAATCCCTCACTGCACTCAGGATTCACTTTTTAAATTATCACTTACTTTAACGGTGAAGGAAAAAATTGTGAGGAAACCTGAGAGTTCTTGATAATATTTTCAAAGGTCTGTAAAGTCTTCAAATTGGATAAGGAATAGGTATACTATTCTTGCTGTTGGACCACTTGCATCTATTTATTTATCAATCACATACATACGTTACTTATACCAGAAAACCTAATAGAACCTTAGCATTTATCAAATGCTCTAAGATTGAATAGGACCGAAGAAGTGTAGTGATATTTATCTATGCTCCATATAATAATTTAGAGTAGGTAGTCAATTATCTTAAGCACTCAATAGGGGCTCAATAAATCATCCCCACACATAGTGAGGGGAAAAATAACAATAGCAATAACACTAGAGATTTATGACTTTCGCCTCACTTGTCACGGTACTGAATCATTCCTCCTTTGTATATATTGATTCGGCATTAAAAAACCAACAAAGGGATTCTCAGATTTGCCTTCACTCCGCTCCACTCCGCCGTTGCAATTTATTAATTACACTATGATTGTGAAAAGTACCTGAGTCTATACTACCAACGATTTAAAAAAAGAATATTAGCCAAGCTGAACTTGACTTATATTCTGTTTATAATTACTTATGCTTACTATGTATATATGCAATTATATTCTGTTTGTAATTTGAAAGGTCTCCTCGATTTCTCTAGGATCCCATCATCGGATTCTGACCTGGTAAAAAGGATATATTTCCCAGGTGGTCACCTGGGAAATATACCCTTTCAAACAAAAAAAAAATCCAAATCTGTCAAAAAAAATTAAAAAATAAGATTCCGATGAATTGAGAACCTCCTCCTTTTGTGGAAGTCGGTTATAAATAGCTGTTGACGATATATTAGGATCTACATAGTAAGTATATAGTCCCTATATACCTGCCCATGAAATTAAGTCAGGCGGGCGAAGCCAGAGCAAGCAGGTATTACACAAGTAAGTCTCGAGAAGTCTTTGTTTTTGAAATTCGCGGTAGAAACAAGCCAGATAGTAGGCGTTATTAAACTTTTATTATAACACTCTTCCGCGCGCTTGCCTTTTGTTAAACTTAGCTTTATACCAGTTCGACGTGCGGCTTCCGCGGGGCTTATAGAACTTTAGTGCATGCGAGTTCCTCGCTCGCATGCTTGCGCTATATCGGTAGGTCAGAATTTGTTGCGAACTACTTTGAATTTAATCCAAGAGATAACTCCAACATGCAATATCGGGATAATCTATAACTACCACATACTATTGTAAGCATATAGTGGTTTGCCCCGAACTCCCTCTTCCCTCTTAGAAACTTTTGTTTTATAAACGAACAGCTTTAGGATTTAGGCTAAGATATTTTTTATAAAATGTCACTGGCTTTAGGTTTTTATCTACATCACTCGATAGAGAGGCATAGGTTCCTAAGGTAAGGTAGGATAAGATTCAATCCTTAGCAATTCGAGTTAGGATTTTTAAATTAAAAAAAGATTGTACACACGATCCACGAAAATTACCACCACCTGTAATTGTATGAATTACCCAATATGTTGAAAATTTAAACCTCAATATTGAGTCAATAACTCGTATTATATTATTATTATGAAGTACATACTCGTATTTCTAGAGGTAAGTAAAATAATATGACTTCTCAATTAAGCGAATTTATTCCACGTATGTTGCTTTTTGTAAAGGCCGAGATTTTATTTTATTTTTGGAAACGAGAGCTTTTTCTAATAATATTTTCACTGTAAATTAAAGTCAAAAACATGAAATAATTCTTTCAATTAATTAATAGGTACACGTCGAGCGGAAATATTTTAATAAACGGCACATTTTAAAAATTTTCTTTTTACCTTTAATAAAATCGTTTGTTGGCTTCACAGTCTCTCGTAAACTCGAATACATTCTTTTATACTCTTATACAAACGTAGTTTTTTAGCATTTTGAAGAAAATAGAAAGTATTTTGAAGGATATGTACATATGTATGCATCTAATATTATATAACCACCTGTAAAAATATTGATGAAAAATTATTTTCATACTTTTCAACTAGTAAAACATAATAGGTATAAAAGGAAAAAGTGACTGACTAACTGATCTATGAACGCACTGTAGTTAAGTCACTAGACCGATCGGGCTACTATTAAGATTTTTTGAAAATTCAACCAAGAAAAAGGGGGTAAAATAGGGGTTTGAAAAGTCGAACTTGCGTAAGCGACGTTGCGGGCAAAATCTAGTTACATTGTAGTATATCTTTCAGTATTTTCAAAGGCTTTTTTACACGATATAGGTATATAAAAATGTCAAAATATCATTTCAAAAAGCTATTTCCATGGCATCCAAAATTAAAAATTAGGTAGGTACTTAGATTGACAATATGATTATAGTGATCTTGCTTTGGATATTGGGTAGCCACCGAATGACCAAAGTGGTCGCTAATTCCTAATTACCATTCATAGGTCTATAAAAAGGTCGTTTGCAATCGGAACAACGGGCTTCTGCCTTGGAAACTGTTTACTTTCTCACGGACGTTACGAAAAATTTAACGGATAACCCATTTTTTCTAAGCCGCCTTAATAAAAGTTAATCATAGCATAGAAGCATAGAACGTTTTTACCCCACTGACAAAAATTAAACCGTGCTATAAATGAGAAAATGCTCGTTTCCTTGGCCAATTACACTTCGCTCATCCAAAGTCTTAATAGACTAACAAAATATTAATAATAGTCTTAATAGTCTTGCAAAATTGTAGGTGTAATCTACTACTGTGATTTTTTTTCCTTGGATAGAATATTCACTATTAATACTTTTAACATTCTAGTTTTTGCAATTACGTCTTTGTTCTATTGAAAAAGCGACTTCTCTCCGAAACGTGTTCTGCGATTTGTTTGTATTTTGAGACAGCTAAGAAAAAATAGATTATAGTAGAGGCATAGAGCTTGATTGCACATCACTTATGCATAGCTTTTGAGTTCTCTTACTCCATCTATTGTGTGAAAATGAGAGAAAGTGAATGAATTCACTGTCCTCATCTTTCATGTCATCATATTTAACGCTTTTGGTGCCACAGTAACTGAGATTAAGTTACAATGTTTGGTAAGCAACTGTGAATAATTGTTGGTTTATTTTTTTGTTGTGTGATAGGCACGCATGTAACGATGATCGATGAGGATGCTGGAAAGCAATAATAAGGTTTTTGATGAAGCGCACTTTCTTCAAAGATGTCTATTTTCTCTTGCCTTGGCTAAAACACGTTGCGCCAACCTATAACCAGCTATTTTAACCATTCGAAACTAATGGGACTCACACCGCTTTAAACATAAGTTTGAGCAGTTTATTATTCACCTGCCACATTCACCTACGGTACAGGTAGGTTAATAATAAAATCGTGTAAGGGCAGTGGAAACAGGCTCTAATAAAATGTAATTAACTTAATTGGTATAGACTTTATTCTCTTTTTATGTCTTTTTAGTGTGCCAAATGCCAAGAACTGCGAGAATGGAACTTTTATAGCTGCTACAATGTTTCCTATAGTTTTAATGTTTTTTCATATTTAATTGCGAAATTGAATGCGAAGTTTCCTTTTTTACTAGTTTTTCATTAGCTTTATGATTTCAGGCCTGCGCAGACGAGGGACTTTTGTCCACTGAGCACAAAAATCTTTGAAGCGTAAAATAATGTCCACTGAAAACTTGCGACAGACTCATCGCACATCGATCATTTTTTCGCCGGTTTATGTAGCGCACGTTATGTAATTTACTTAAAGTTTTAGAAAAAGAGAAGACGTTTCCAAAGAGAATACCTACTTGGTCCATCCATTTATTTACTCTCGAGCGCTCAACGCTGACTAAAGTCCGCTTTGTGCGTTGACGCGCCTTGGAACTCGTGTGTGTTATACGACGCAGCTATAAGCGATCTTTTTTAACGAAAAGAAAAGTATCCTGAGGCCTGTCTCTCATCTGTGCAGGCTTTTCACAACTTCTAAGTTTACGTGCTCCACCCATGTCCAACAATCGGTGACCGATTTTTGTCGGCAAAAAATAAAACATACAGATTTCAATATCGAAACGTCCTATACACACGTTCTACAAAGAGTCGGCCAAAATTACACACAGAATCTATAGTAAAAATCGGCAACATTATCGGTCTGATTTAGGGTTGCCAGATTTTTTTTCAGCCTATAAGGGACAAATGGTTAAACAGGCAAAAAATACGGGATTTCAGTTTTTTACCCGGGACAATTAAAAAAACAAAATTATTTAGTGCCATTTTTTTTGATAATTTTTCGAAGATCAAGCTAACTTGATCCTTAAAACTAATTTTAACATATTTCTATTCGTTTTTAACATATCTGTTAAAATCAGTACAATAATGATAATCGTAATTAAAAACGGTGATCAACTCGCTTTTTTACGAACGTTGCGTGTGCGAATACTTGGACCGATTTCATAATGAAAAACGAAGTACGGTTCAAATACGGGACAGAGTCAGTCCCGCCGGGACATTTTAAACTATGCCTAAAATACGGGATGTCCCGGGAAATACGGGACGTCTGGCAACGCTAGTCTGATTACACCTACAAAATGTCTGACGTGGGCGGATAGCTTTATGATCAGTGGCAATAAATTTTTTTTCACATAGATTTATCATTGAAGTAATATATCTAACAAGTAGGCACTGGTATCAGGAATTCATCAGCACCGTGAGCCCGCTTTGAGTAAAAAAAATTAGTAAAACAGTGCAACAATAACTGAAAAGGTACAAAACATCCGCCTATTCCAGCGAACAAAGAGCTCAACAGCTTTAGACTAGAGTACCTACAATAATATCTCGAGGTTCATCCAACATTTGACTGAACACTCAAACAATAAGTGGCGCGTTCAGTTTTTTCCAACGCAATATGCGGTTGAGAGCACTCGCTGCCTTTTTCACAGCCGACTGGGAACCAGGGCGGACTTGCAACTTATAAACATAGCTTTTACCCTATAAAAACATCTTAGTTATTTCTTTTTTCAAATAATATTAGTTAAGCTGAACTAGACTAACATTTTTTCTCTCCCCTCCAAATAAACGGAAAGCTTAAAAGAAAAACGCATGATGTATTTTGATCATAAAATCAAATTGAAGAAGTATGGTGAAATATGTATGTACTTACTTACAAAAATTAAGCAAAAATACATTTTCTTCAAAACACAGTAGGTATGTGTATAAGTAAATACCTATACGTGGATGAAATCGTGTGCAGTAGCTAGTAAACCAAAAAGCTCAATGTAATATCAATTGTGCTCATAAATACTCAACAATAAATTTCAATTCACAACAGAAAACAATATGCTCAACAGTTAAGTATCCTATATACAACAACTCCTCAAGTATAAAATTACATTTCACTGAATACTTCAACTGCAAGTGGGACTTCCAGTTTTTCCAGTGCAATATGAGTAGAGGGTGGACTTTTCGTAGGCATGACTGCACAAGTAGGTCCGTGCTGCGGATTTTTTTTTCCTAATGCCTAATCGATCTCGCATTCCTTCCAAAGTTGACTTTCGATACTTTATTTCGATGAAATTTGTGCTTTTAGCAGATTATTATGTTGCTTTTATATTTATGCTATTTATGTCACCATGAGACATCTTATTATAAAACAGTATATTACATTTTAAAACTTTGTTTTAAGTTAAAACTTTAAAACCCCTTTTGAACGCAAAAAACGCCAATGACTAATGAAATAGCGGATACAGTTCGAAAATTCAAAACTTTTTAATGATACGTAATGGAATTTAATGTGGGTTAATATTATGGGTATATTGCGAAGGAAGGTTTAAATATACAACACTCGAATTAAGTTACAATCTGGGTAAATTCAAAACAAGATGTTCTAGGTACAAACGCTTTCTATCTTAGGCCACATCATCACTTTCCATCAGGTGTGATAGTGGTGTGTTTATCCTACTAATATTATAAACGCGAAATTCGGATGTATGGATGGATGTTTGATGCTCAACGACTGAACCGATTTGGCTGAAATCGCAATACATTTGCACAGAGAAAGATTATAGCCTGGAATAACATTTAAACCACTTTTACTTAAACACTTATGCTGCAAAAAAGAGGGTTCCCGCGGGAATTAAAAAACCTCAATCCACGCAAACGAAGTCGCGGGCATCGGCTAGTAATGTATAAAAAAGTTTCCAAAATAGCACACCCAGGCTTAGCCAGGGTAGGTCTACTAGTTTTAATCAAACTTCACGAATGGTTTATTCAACTTATGTATAATTTCCGAAAAGACCACATTTATGAAGGCATGCTAGTTTTGCTAATATTAACTCCGCCGCCAAACTTGTACTCAACCGTCTGGCCGCAAGATACTACGAAATGCAAACCTGTTAACCATTCGAATATAAAAGGTGCACTCTAAAATATTTTTTGAAAATGCCACGTTTATGAAGTCTACTTCGCAGCCAAACTTTATTTTTTTATTTTCCAATAAGTTAATTAAGTTCATTAAATAAAAAGTAGAATATTTGGAGCTCTTAAATTCAGAACCCGAAGAGAAGTTAGCTCTAGTCAATTTTCAAGAAAAAAATTCACACGACACAGAATTTGACAAAAACGATAGGTGGCTAGACGTTGTGATTTGACTTTCACTATTTGAAAAATACTTAACTTCCTGAGTACCATGTAAGTTTCCAAGTAAAAAAAGCAAAAAAGTTAAAATTTAAAAAAAGAATATCCAGCATCCATCATGGTTTAATCTGCGCGTGGGGATGTCAAATCACAATCTAACTCTTCTACACATATTTACGCTAATTTATATAAAATAGGTATATGTCAGTTCGTTAACTTAATTTTAAGTTAGCGAACTTAATTTATAATACAATTATTATTATAAAAATACACATCTGCAATGTTATCGAGGGAATGAACAATAACATAACTCTGGCGTCGCCGAGCCAAAAACAATGAGAGGTTAGTTGGGCTCTTCAGGGCATATTGCAAGTCTTCGCTTGCATATTGCACGCTACTTAGCATCGGCTTTTGTTGCAAAACATCTTGCTATGCAGTTTCGCATTTTTAACAATTTAAGGGTCGATGCCATGGCCAACTATGGTCTAGAATTCTGAGTTCGGGTGTGTGTTCAATTATTTCATGTAAATTCTGCTGAGAAGAGCGTATAAGAGCAGAACTCAGAAGAACAGCCGTCACAAGACTTTGACCACGTGAAGTTCGGTTTTTAAAAATCCTGCAGGAACCCTTTGATTTTTCGAAATAAAAAGAAGCCGTGTCACTCTTTAGATCCTCAACAATATACTTTTCTCAAACATGCATGGAAATATTGTCATTATTTTCGAAAAAAGAACACGCGAAGTATCGAATTGTCGGACAAAGAAAATCAAATCCATTGCAAGAGCGTTTTTTGAATTTGGAACAATACAACGCTCCGCGAAACAGTTGTTTCGCGGAGCGTTTTTTTTTTTTTAAATATTGCAAGAGCTTTGTAATGTAATGCCGTTTCATACAACAGTATGAAATGGCGTGCTGGGGTTACTAAATACTCCTTGATCGGATCTCTTTTGTCATTCTTGGCTTACCATAGTCTCTTTGCTTAGCACAAATTGCGTTTACGTGGCTGTATAGCCATAAATGCGTTTGCCTGTCGGCACAGATAATAAAAAAAAAATTGGCGGTAAAGCTGAAAATTCGTCTTGATTTGTTATTTACATAGGGTGACCAACCCAATAGCTAGCACTGCACCAGTTTATTCGCACTTTGGCAAAAAAGATTAAAATATAAGTTTCTGATAGTGGTTTTTAATTTTCAGATTAAAAAATATTTAGGGGAATTCATATTTTTCACAATCGAAACCTTTCTAATCTGGAAAGTTTTAAAATGACGTCAGTATCGTAGTTGAAAGATTTCGTTCTGGAGTTCCCGAATTTTTTCGGCCATTTTGACTCATCGACGTTAAGGGTCAGTACTTACTTAATAATGATTTAACTGTGGTTTTATTTGAGTTTTAATAATATAATTGTTTTCAATTGATTTTCTAAGTATTATTAGTTACTAATTCAAAAAGTAAATGACACTTTCCCGTTATTTCATTGCAAAACAAGGGGTGTCAGTATCTGGTTACAAAATTTGGAGATTTTCCTGTTTATTAACACTCCGAAGCGATTCGATTCCCTAGCAGACTGGAAGTCTGTAGACGATCTTAACAAGTGTGTGTAAACTGTCCATACTCTGGAGTCTAAATTCTTTAAGACCCATCACACGAAAAGGACCAAGAAGTTCTCTGACCTTACTCTCAAACTGATGGAAGACAGACAAGAGATGAGACTTCAGTCGTCAGCAGACGCGGATGCCTACTGGTAGGTTAATAGGCAGATCTCTAAGAAAAGAACTCGTGACCTGCGGGCCTTGAATACCAAGTTTATTAAAGATACCATCTAGAGGAACAGAAGGTCCATTCCAAAGTGTCCGTGAGAGATCTATCTATCGGACAGAGCTAGCTGACGCGGCTGAAAACTGACGAAGGCTGTCACGTTTCTTCTCCACCTGAGGTATGGAGAGAGGTTGAGAAGTTCTATGGGCAGTTATTTATCACGAAACAATAATCATTCAGCGGACGATGGAGAGAGCTATGCTCGGAGTATCCCTGCGAGATCATATCAGAAATGAGGATATCTGTAAGAGAATCAAAGTCACGGACATAGCTAAGCGAAACTGAAGTGGAAATGGGCGGACATATAGTTCGAAGAGCTGATGGTCGATGGGATCCCATGGTGTTGGAGTAGCGATCCCGTACCGGGAAGCTAGATGGACCAACGACATCAAACGAGTCGCAGAGAGCCGCTGGATTCAGGTAGCGTAAGACCGAGGCCTGTGGAAGTCCATATAAGAGACCTTTGTCCAGCTGTGGACGTCTGTCGTTTGATAAAGACTATGTTTACATTTTCTTATTAAATATGTAAGGGTGTTTGTTTTAAATATAATAAATATAAAAAAATTAAGTCACCTACAGTTACTATAAGAATTTCCGTATATTATTTCGTAATAAAATCTATATTCTAAAAGACTTCCGTAGGTAGCCTAGCGTTATATTTCCCTTAAACTCTATTAAAATCTGTGTGTTGATAATTGGATAATTTTGTGCCCATAACTGGTAACAAATGTGCGAATAATTGGGGACTGGGTCATTTTTCAATCTTATTTAAAATTCTAGTTGATTTAAACAAAAAAATTTCAATATCTTCTTTAATTATATATTTTATTAAACAAGTAACCTTATGAACACAGTGATTTATAGAATTTGGTTAAATTTATACTTAAAAAACATATTTGAAATAAGATAAACTCTTAAAGTGCCCATAATTGGGTCTGCCACCCTACCTACTTAATAAATATAAATTTAATAGTAATCAAAATGAGTTCCAACGGTTCAGAGAGTGAAATGGAGATTGATTGTACCTACTCCACCAGATTTAAACCAAAATGGCGGATGGATTTGGATGTATAATATAAAAAGTGTTTTATTTCCCTGCATTCTTTTGAGAAAAGCACTATATATGCCTCGGCGGGAAATGGCAATTGCCTGTCTCGTATTTAGTGAAGTCCTCGCCTACGGCTCGGCCTTCAAACTCATACTCGACCTGCAATTGCCTACTTCCCTGCCTTTGCAATAATGTACTATTTACTAAAATACTTTTGCTAAAAATAACATCGATTCTTTGCTTCGTCCAACAAACACACACACTTTTGCATTTATAATAATATTAAAAAGGATTTGAATTTGTTATTATACTTTGAACGTTATAGCTTAGGAAATATGATCCCTAAAGGATCGTCATGAAGTCAACGAAATCGGCTCATTAATTTGTGCATTATGTCATAAAAGGCAATTAAAAAATCCCCAGTTTAATTTCAAACCATTTGCCCGCCGGTTATTAATAAAGGGATTATTACGAAATTCTGACATTACTCGGTTTTATTATTGCCTCGATGAAAATAATTATTTTGCATTTTCTGTAATTCTACAAACAGCATAATTATACCTAGTGAATTTATGATTTTAATTTTTTCCGAGAGATCTGACAAAAATACAACACCTGGCCCAGCCTACAGGAATTGGTAGGTAAATGCATTGAGTTAAATCTTCTATACAAACAAATAAAATTGAAGTGTCTGTTTGTAATATCAAAATAACAGCTTTCTACTAAATCATATATCATCACATCGTCGGGGATCATGGAGGAATCAAATTTTTTGTTGGTTTAATACTCCCAGTCGGGGATAGTGCAAAACCACGTATGTACCATCGGTAAAAACCGCGGATCTACACTAGTCCAAGTTTTACAGGGAAAGGTCAGGGGAAGGTTAAAACGTTATAAATTTCTTATTTCTACGGCTATTGGGCTAATTTTTACACAGAGAGTATTAATTCATGTGTTCTATGTATTGATAAAAATAGATATGTTTTAAAGTGATTAATTTAGTCGCTTACACTTACGCGGTTTTGATTTGACCACAAATGTATGAAAATCGATTTTAATGGACTAATGCTAGATACGCGGATTTGCACTATCCCCGACGATATAGCATATCAAAGTAAATACGGTTCTTATAACAAAAACATTTTTTCAAATTTTTGTCTGTCTGTCTGTTTGTTTGTCGCCGCTAATCTCGGGAACGGCTGGACCGATTTTGACAGGACTTTCACCGGTAGGTAGCTGATGTTGTCAGGAGTAACTTAGGCTACTTTTTTAACCGACTTTCGAAAAAAAAGAGAAGGAGTTGTGTTTCCACCTATTTCTATCGATATCCAAAGAAGAAGAAGACAGCCAAATTTTACGCTGATTTTTACTCACCGAATTTTTTGATTTCATCCCAAATTGTCCTTGAAAGCGAGAACCGTGCGAACTGCGAAGCCCGTGCGTCACGAGTCGCGCTATCGGTCCGTAAATGTGCGAACTCACCTCCACTTGTTTCATTCCGCTTGAAGACTTTCAATTTATTATAATACTAGAAGCCCGCGCCGACTTCGTCCGGGTTGAAAATTAAATATTTGTTCTTGTGAGCTTCTTATAGGAGACGATTGTCAATAAGATCACCACAGGAACCACACGAATATCCCGCACCGATACCCACCACCGTGCCCCGCCGCGCCAGCCGGCACCATTTTATTATTTTGTCACGCGGAAATATTAATTTTCCGATAACTCCTAAGATATTTATTTAAATTGTATAGTGTAAAGGGCAAATATGGTCTAAATTAAACACTTACGATAGTAAACATATTTATTTAGATATAGATTGACATCACATCGGTTAAAGAAGCTTCGAAAATAATATATTATTTTTAATCAAAATTTGAAAGATAGAAATGGTTACTGTAAGTTATCCTTAGAATATAGACATATGCTATTGCGGACTTTTTTTTAGAACTATTTAAGAGGAAATATTCACCCATACATCATTTTCATCCAATAACAGTATATGACCCAGCGCACGCCTTGAAAACGTTTAAGAGTCAAAAAAAATTCCAACTTCTTTAACAAATTTGCGCATAATATCTAGCCATAATACATTTATTAACATAATTATAGCCTATAACCATCTGGAATAATGTACCTTTGAAATGGTAAAAGAATTATTGTAATAGGTGCGGTGGTTCCAAAGTTTGCTCCGGACATACATACAAACTCACAAAATTCGCGCTCTCTCTTTATTATAATAGTATAGATTTTAAACGAATTTTGGAGTGAAGCCTAAATTATTTTCGTTGGTCCATATCATTTTAGTCTTCGATCACAGAAAAATAAGTGGATATCGCATGTTAGTCCGATTTGTGTAACGCGAGATCATTTCGCTAGCTAGACTGTCATCGAACATTGACGTGAAGCAGTTATTTCAGTGTCAAGGAACAATGATGCATTTGAATAATACTCGTAGTTGAAGTATGAAGTGCTGAATCCCCTTATTTTTCTGTGATCGAAGATTTTAGTCAATTGGAGTCACACGAAATTATTGTATGACCGTGAATGCTAGCTTTAATATGTTAACTCGTTCAATAGTGTTTCTGTGATCTTTCAATTTTTTTCTTGTGAGAGAAACTTGAGAGAAAGCTTTTCCTAGGACTTAGTATGACAGTACTTCAACGATTTGAATTTGAATGCGTGATCTATCAATTTCTAATTAACATTTGACGATTTAGACGTCATCAAAGGAGTTCGTAAATCCACTGTTACTCCTTTGATAGGTATCTGCTGTGTCACTACCAATTCCACTTGTTCTAATCTTATGTAAGTAATAGATAAAGATATTTTAATAACTCAAATCAATAAGAAATAATGAAAGCAAACTTTAGTTTATTTAAAAACACGTGCTAGTATTTTTAATCATATTTAATGTATGGTAATGGTGTCATTTGTAATAATTTAGAACTTATATTACAAATTAAATTATTAAAAGTTACTTAACTATTTATTTAACACTGACATCATAAAAGTAAAGAAAGACATCCCCGTCTTGATAAACTGAAAATAAGAAAATAATATTATTATTTCATATGTATACATATTTTTATTATATAAATTCATAATTAATAATAATTAATTGATTTTATGTATCCGATACTTTATACCATGCAACTTGAAAACGGTTGGTGAGCACATTTTATTCCGGAAATGATAACTCCGGGAGTGAAGTCATCAGGAATCAAATCAATATTTATTATAAAACTAGCGGCCCGCTCCGGCTTTGCACGGGTATAAAATATATAGCCTATGTCATTCACTGTTAATGGATGTTATTATACATATAAACCTTCCTCTTCAATCACTCTTTCTATTAAAAAAACCTCATCAAAATCCGTTGCGCAGTTTTAAAGATTTAAGCATACATGGGACAGACAAAAGCGACATTGATTTATACTATGTAGTGACAATAATTATTTAAAAATATCTAATACTATAGTTTATAATACTGTGGTGCTCTCAATGGGGAAAATTATTTTTTGACATTAATTTATTTTCCGTTTTATGTGATCTAGATAGTTAAATATATCTCCCAAACAAACAAATAATCTTCCTAATAAACTGCAATAAGTAAGACTAATCAGTTGAACCTCACCCAAGTAAACGTCGGCAAGGAAAGAGTGATGGAGCCAAAAATGTATATAGGCATTCTCTGACTAACGGCCATCTTGAAAATTCGTACGTTAACCCTGTGCTTTGAATTGAAGATGTACCATTTTTCTGTGACAGCCTCTTCTAATTTTTCACACTAGAAAATAAAAAATTATTTAATATTTAGTTATTCATACTTTTATACGAAAATCTTTGTCATTATTTATAATTTTGATTTTCTTCTGACTTACCTCATTGTCAACTTTTTGACCCAGAAAACAGAACATTAGCACCACCAATACCCAGCAAAACTCGTGGCAGCAATATTTCACAACATCAAGAGACAATATTTTGTCCTTAAAAAAAGAACATTAGTTAAGGGAACATTGTACATCGGTAGGGGTACAAGATCCTACCATATTATTATTTATATGTATTATGTTTTAGGACGGGCAACCGCAAATAGTTTCTAATGTTTTACAAGTTACTATTCTATTACGTTGTTTACATAACGTTTGATTTACGTTTTATTTCCTTATTTTCTGCATTTTTAGCTGAAGCCATCGTAGTATCACATCACTGACACTTACGGTTAAAACTGAAAACTTCTATTTTACAGTTAAAGCTGAAAACTTACGATTTTTACTGTTAACATAAACCAATCTAATTAGAATTCAGATCAAAGGTAGCTTTCACTCTGGATTTAGATAGAATATGTTTTATCCCAGAAAATGATTACGAAATCCTATAGGTTTTAAAAACCGGACATAACGAATGTAATTTCGAGCATCAGCTACTAAAACCTATAAAAGAAATTAAAACACCCCGATTTTACCCCCAATATATTCGTTAAGCTGAACTAGTTTTTCCTTAAATCAGATTTGGTCGGTAACATGGGACATTCCCAGGACCCAATTACGGCGCATTTATATTTTTCATGGAAATAACTTTACATTTACAAACAGGTTATAACGGATAGCATGAATTATAGTATGGGTACTTACCGATATAGCAATTTTTACGGAACAGACACATACGAGCATAATAGAAACTAATATCAAAGCTAGATAGAATGGCTGGGTTATCTTGTTCAATTTCTTTGCAAATCTGAAAGTTTAAAAAAGATCTTAGTATGGAAAAGTAGGTATTGCGAGACGAGATTTGGATCGCCCAACAGCAAAAAGTCATAATATACATCCCCGGTACTTCTAAATACATAACGTTTGCAAGACCAAGACCAGAAACTCGAAGAATTAACGGTACCTAAGACAGAAAAAGGATGGCATGCATATTGAGGACTAACTTCTCCTTAAACTATTTCTTAGTATAAAATAAAATGGGTTGTTTTTTTGGTTTGTCCTTCAATCACCAAACAACAGAGCAACGGATCAATGTAATTTTTCATTTATTTATTTATTAGTTGTCTTAGTTGAAGACTCGAAGAGGCTACTTTTTGGGTTCCCGCGAAATTTTCAGAAACTTAGCTCCACGTGGGGAAAGTTAAGTCGCGGGCATAAACTGCTTTCACTTAAAAAAAATTGCCATACCGTTTGAGTTTCACGTAATGGTCTACGCACTGCGACAGTATCAACGTGCATCCGGGTTGCCATAGATCTGTCTTTTCCTGTACCAGTTCTTTCACTAATTCGTCCAAATGCAATAATATGAAGGTGAGAATCCTTAACTGTCGAATAACTTGGCCGACTAGTAAAATTATCATTGATTGCAGACCAGGGTAGGCTGAAAACATTAATTTATTGATAAGTAGCATAAAAATAAATATGTAGATGTAGATGTAGATTTATTTAAAAATATCGATACTATCTAGGTGGATCACCGTGGCCTTTTACTTCGGTAGTCTAATTTGACTTTTTTCTTCAGTAATCATCTGTATTACTCTCCAAGTCATCAACTATATAGTTTATATTTTTCGTGTACATATATGCATGTAAAATATCACGTTGATACGTTGCAAAGCTATAGAAAGGATGAACCAACAAACAAAGACAGTTTCACATTCTTAATAATGACGTCATAAATACGTCGTATAGTTCTTTCAATTCACGAGGGCACATGGCTCATGGTTGTATGTGTGTCGTATCTGTATAAGTGTGAGCGAGAGCTTACTCGGGCCCGACCGCTCCCTCCTAGGCTCCTGACAGGCACGCACACCTTATGTTTGTGCATGTACACAACGTAACCACAAGTAAAACTGACGCACCCTCGTGAATTGCAAGAACTATAAGCTAAAAGCGTACGAAGCCACAGGCAACTGTCACTTTTATTTAATTTTAAATGTTTACGAAAGTCCAACTTACCAATACAGCACAGGTATCCGGCGTATGCGTGAAACAAGAACGAGGCAACGTATACGGTAAAGTTCTCCAGCCCCCAAGGAAACCACATGTCGAATGCTGGAATAAAGCTGAACTTAAACTAAAGTTAAACAAATGGACGAGTGTATAAGAACGTTTATACCTCGCTAGCGATTTGCCTTTTTTAACTTTCTTTACAGTCAATAGTTGTATGTTTTGGTTTATTTCTTTAACACAATAGAATAACAATGTATAAAGGCAAACTAAATACCCAGATCCTACCTAGATAAATAGATAAAAAGAACTTTTAAGTAGAAAATACTTCTACTTAACAGTTATTTTTGTTTGTATTTGTATGTTAAATAAATAATATATGATCAAACGAACTTGCAAAGTGAAGTTCGATCGATATTATATGATTACGCTTCATTCGAAGATATGATAAGTGATAGTGATCACTTTACACACACTTTGTAATTATTATTTTACCCCTTATTGTAATCTTACCTAACAAACGCAACGTTTTATCCTCGCTAACAATCATTTGATAGATCGGGCTACATAAGTACAAAGTTGCACAAAACCAAACGGAAGCAACGTAAGACTTCATTAGAAGCTTTGTTAACTTGAATAAACTCTCCCGGGAACTAATCACTAATTCCTGTAACTGCAGCAACCTCCCTGGTTTCGCTTGTATTTGGAAAGCATGTTGTACCAACGGCATTTCCATTATGTAATCCACGAATAGCATCTCTTCCAAAAATGCACCGAACTGATTCCGAAAAACTAAGCAGATTACAAGGGATATAAACATTATCACCCCAGTAACCCAGATACTGGCACCTTGTATACACAACAAGATGTTGGAGGCATTAGTTAGAACAAACATAGTTGTGAAGATGAAAGTCATCAATCCAACGAAAACGTTGAAATATTGAAATAACAGCCATTTCTTGGAATTTTGGTTACTTTTATCAAAAATTGTTACGCCGGCAAATAGCAGAACTCTATTGAAGATCGTTACCAATTCTTCCATTGTAGTTGGTATCTGATATTAAGTGGTTGCTTAAAATATACGCACCAGCTTTTTACTGTGGGATTTAGTTCTGTACAACCATGCTTAGAGGTGCCGAAATTTTTATTAAAATTATTTTAGTCTATCATTATTACTGCTATCATAATTATATTATTTGGTTATTTAATTTGAATAACCCATAGTTGGTTCTCATGCGAAAAGTTAAAAATCTATCAAAACTCAGAAACGAAAAAAATTACAGAAAAAAATTGACCCGTTCTCTATCCCAAAAAAATCGAAAAGTGGCCCGTGCATTAGTGGTATTAGTATAAAAAAGTATACATTGGGTTCGTAAAAAGCACTGACATTGGCTCAAGTTAGCTCAAGTTCAGAAAGGATAATTGAGACTAACTCCGATCCAAACGCTCGTAGGTACCTCGGCCAAAACATTTATTTCAGTCATCAAAAATGGCAGTACTGCCAGCATCTTCATCATCTTCATCTTCATTTCCTGGGAATCTTTTCCGCAAGTAGGCGTCGATTCGCCCGTTTTGCGTGGTTCCACTGGTACAGCTCCCCGCCGGATCACTCCAGCCAGCCGAGCTCCCTCCAAAATCCGAGCAGGCCACCCAGGTCGGCGAGGACTTCAGGAAGGGTAGCTGGAGAGCCAATGTAATCGTGCCGTTGGTTGGATACACCCCTGCATTTAAGCAGTACGTGTTCCGGTGTCTCGTCGCCCTCCATGCATGCTCTGCACAGGGGGCTGTCGGTAATACCTAGAATATAAAGGTGTTTGTTAAGTGGACAGTGTCCTGTTATTGTACCTACAACTACCTTTAGTTTAACACGGGTCAGTTGTATTAGTTTTTCTGTTAGTCGTTGATTTAGGCAGGGAAAAGCCTCCTTTGTTTGTCTACAATCTGTGGTGCTGGCCCACAGCTCAGCATGTGTACTTACTGTTCTGTTGTGCAACCAAGTTTTGTATTCGCAGAAGGGTATGGGAGCGATAGGTTCCGGACCCGCCACCTTCAGCGTTGAGGCTCGGCGCGCTAGTTCATCGGCTGCGTCGTTTCCTGTGTTATCACTGTGACCTCTTACCCAGCGCAGTGTAATGTTGTTTGACTTTGTAAGCAACTGTAAGGCATTGTGACAGTCCAGTATAAGTTTTGAGGAGGTCGTATTTTTCGCTAGGGCCCTCAGTACTGCTTGACTATCCGTGTTTATGTTAATATTGAAATCTGTTACCTGTCTGTTGGCCATGGCTACTGCCGCCACCGTGATGCCGACGCACTCCGCTTGAAAAACTGAGTTGTTCTTACCGAGGGCGTGGGCGATGTTTATGTTTAGCTCGGGACAGTAGACTCCAGCTCCTGTACCCATGCTTGTTTTAGACCCGTCCGTGTAAACGTCAATTGTGTTGATGGTAGACGGAGGGGTTGTTGTGTCATCCATGTTGATCTTGTAATTCTTTTCTATTACATGTACCTTTTGTGTTTTATCACAAATCCACCCCAATTTTGGACACTTTGCTTGTTCAAGTGTTAGTATCCGGGTGTGTGTTGTGATTGTTTCTTTCCACAGTCCATAGGTTTTTATTCTAAGGGCCGCAAGGGTAGCTTCTTCCCTTATGTGTAGGTGTAGTGGAGGTATCCCAAGTATTACCTCTAAAGCACTTGTTGGTGTGGTGCTCATACAGCTTGTGATCGCCAGGCACGCTTGTCTTTGGAATTTTTGTAGCTCCTGTTGGGTTGTTGTAAGAAGCGTTCTGGGCCACCAGACTACAGCCGCATATGTCAAAGAGCTTCTTACAACAGATAGATAAAGCCATTTCATTATTTGTGGCTTAAGACCCCAGGTTTTCCCAATCATGCGTTTGCATTGATTTAGGACAATTGTTGCTTTATGTATTTTTGTATCTATGTGTTTTTTCCAGTTTAGCTTGCTGTCTAGGGTTACTCCTAGGTACGTTACCTCTTTTGTTAACGCCAGACTAGTGCTAAAAAGTGTTGGCATCTTGGATATGTCAGGTTTCCTTTTGTTTGTAAACAGAACTAACTCCGTCTTCTTGGGGTTTACCGTTAGTTCGTTTTCTGTGCACCATTTCTCTATGAGTTTCAATGCATTTTGCATTATGGCACTAAGTGTGTTCTCATATTTACCACTTATGAGAATTGTTAGGTCGTCTGCGTATCCTATTGTGAGAAAACCACAATTGTTTAACTTTGTTATCAGGTCATCAACTACTAGGTTCCATAGGATGGGGGATAGTACTCCACCCTGTGGGCAGCCTCTGGCTACTAATCCTCTTGTCGTGCCGTTTATGTTCAGTTGGATGACCCTTTTTTCAAGCAGGGCTCCTATCCATCTGCGCAGTGTTACAGGTGCTCTGTATGTTTTGAGAGCATTGTCTATACTCTTGAATGTTGTTTTGTCAAAGGCTCCTTCGATGTCTATAAAGGCTCCTAGGATTGACAATTTGTTGCTCAGGTCGTGTTCCACTTTGCATACTACCGAATGGAGCGCGGTCTCTGTAGATTTACCGGTACTGTACGCATGCTGGTTTTGATGTATTGGTATATGTCTTAGCGTTCCGTCTCTGAGGAAACGGTCGCCGAGTCTTTCTAGAGTTTTCAGCAAAAAGGATGTTAGGCTGATTGGCCTAAACGATTTTGGCTGTGTGTAGTCACTCTTACCTGGTTTTGGTAGGAATACTACTCTGACTTCTCTCCATATTAGGGGTATGTATCCAAAGGCTATGCACGCTGAATATATCTTTACTAGCCTAGGTACTAATTCTGCTGCTCCCCATTGTAGGAGAGCAGGGAAGATATTGTCTGCTCCAGCTGATTTAAAGGGTTGGAAGGTGTCAATGGCCCACTGCACCCTCTCAAATGTAACTACTTTGTTAGCTGTCTCCCAGTCGACCTCAGTAGGTGTTATTTGAGGTTCATCTGTCCACGCTGATGTGTGCGTGCCTAGAATCTTACATCCTGGGAAATGTGTCTCTATGAGTGTTTCGCTGACTTCTCTGTCGTTCTTAGTGTAACTGCCATCGGCTTTCTTGAGTGAGCCGAGTGTGCGACTGTTATCCTCAGCTAGGACCTTGCGGATCCTGGTAGCTGTATCATAGGTTTCTATGCTTGAACAGAAACGTTGCCATGATTGGTTGTCTTTTTTCCGGACGAGTTTTTTGTATTGGGATTGTGCTGACTTATAGTTTTCCCAGTCTTCTTCCCGCCGGGTGTTCATAGCTCTGTTGAATAAGTGCCTTAACCTTTGTCTTTTCTTTTCTAGGTCGGGGCCCCACCAACTGTGTCGCGGTGTTTGTTTAGTTCTTCGTGTTTGCAAAGGGCATGCTTTCTCATAGCAAGTCCTAATGCTGTTTGTCAAGTCACTGACATTGTTTTCTATGTGAGACACATGGGTGATGTTGGAGTTATCTTTTAGCCCTATGTGTGTTGTTATCAGTGATTTATACTGTTTCCTGTTTGTCTTTCTCGGGTTCCTTCGGGGTACCTCTTGTGTTATGGTCAGGTCCAGTTCAAAACAAAACAGCCAGCATCTTACGGTCAGCTCTTAGCTTTAGCATATTATGCTCAGTGCGGTATTAGGTAATATAGGTTAATAAAAAGTTTCAGAATTAATTTAATTTTTAATGTAGATTTTAGTTTATTTTATAAATTAAGTACTTTAACTAATAATAATTCAATAAACGTTGTGTAAATAACTGTACCTGTCATACTAATCATCTTTAACGGTTTTTTCTTCGGAAAAACGACAAAAAGGCTCGTGGGAACTAAACATATGTTTTTTTGTACCATAATTGTGGTATTAATACAAGATTGACACCTCTTTGATATATATTCTTCAGCGTTTTGAGATAGACAGGGCTTATATTTTAGCGGGCATAATAACACCAATTGTTTTATTCAAAACAGTAATAGCTATGGCATTGTGGCATACAAAATTTTAAGAGAAAATGCCTATTCGAAATTCAACCTGATAATATGGGTTCTACTACAATTAATTACGAAAAAAACACGTTTATTGTATGGAGTCCTCATACAAGAAACGATTGATTTCGAGTGATTTTCTCAAACACTCTCAGATAAAATTACTTAATATATTGTTTATTAATTAAAAAAAAAACCTTTAGTTAAATAATTCGTTAAAAGAAAGTATGAGTGGGTAGCGGAGTACGAAAGAAGCAAATAAACAACAAGCCTATTCTAGCAAAACTTGTTTTTGATACAATTTGAATAGAGTATTGTTATAATATTATGGCTATAATGCTGCAAAATAATAAAAACATCTTAAACGCGAAATATAAAAAAGGCCATGGATGGAATACCTCTCATTTAAATTATAGCCAAAGGGCATTAGGCATAGCTACCTATTTGTGTAATTAATTAGAAAGAACCTCTGTACTTACTTACCTGATATAAAAGAAAATTTTGTAACAAAATATTAATTAAAGTCGTTAATTAAAAAGAATCATTTTATATGTAATTAGCAAGTGCCAGATGGAATTTTTAAAAACCTTCACTATAGTTAAGTATATCTTAATTATTATTGTCGATATCAACATACAAAGAGTATGATTCAAAACCCGGGCA
This sequence comes from Hipparchia semele, assembly GCA_933228805.2. NCBI lineage: Eukaryota > Metazoa > Arthropoda > Insecta > Lepidoptera > Nymphalidae > Hipparchia > Hipparchia semele. The sequence goes on along the minus strand of OW121715.1, from coordinate 12,111,593 downwards.
AGTGATGCGAAAGTTATAAATCTCTAGTGTTATTATTAGTATTGTTATTTTTCCTCTCTTATGTGTGGGTATGATATATTGTGTCGCTATTGAGTGCTTAGGATAATTGACTACGCTCTATTATCTAGAACTAATAAGGCTCCATATTATGCGAGAGCTATATTTTGAACAATTTCCAACTTATTCCCCTAATATTCTCAGAAATAATATAATAGATGCGTCGATTATTGCAGATTCCTTTTCAAGCCTAAATTAAAAAGGCGACAAAGATTTAGTTTAAGCTAATTTGGTTTTGGTTGTTTATAGTGAACACGTTACGCAGAACTTATGTACTGCTGCCTTGAAGATAGTTCCATGACTGCTGCTGATAAATTTTAAATGCAAATCAAAAACTGCCGGGCTGGCGAGTATTTAACTCACATCTCTCAGAAATCGTACTTGAGATCTCTGAGAAATCGTGACATCAATCAGTCATCTATAATATTATGTAGATTATTGGTTGTCAAAATCGGTTCCTCAAAGAACGAAACGGGCTCAAAGGATGATAAAATAAATTCATTCACCCCCTGTTGTGATGCCTCTGCCCAGTTATAACAAAGCATACTTGGCAAGCCGACAGCGCAGCGAAAATAAAAATATTACCCCCTTTTACGAAGCTATTGGCATATTATATTGAGGATCTCACCAGAGATGATAATATCTTCATTCTGAAGAACAACCTTTTTCTTCTTCTAATGCCTTCCTTCCTTTCTTCATTCCTTTTTTTCTCCTAAAGGAGGTTGGCAACCATTAAAGATACCTAAAAATTAAACCAAACCAATAGCGAAGATTTTTAAGGCAGGATATTTTTCTTCGACTAAACTTTGGCTGCCTTTTAGTTTTTCTTGTATACCTAATGAGTTGCGAGAACAGCCACTCCTTTGCAAACCCCTATACAAAGAGCGGTTTCTATGTATTTTTAAATTTAATTATATTTAAATGTCTATTTTTACATCGAAGTTATGACTGATAAGGATGATTCTTATCAGTCGTTTAAAGATTCCTGCTAATTCCGGCAGTGAGACCACAAGAGTCGGTAATAAACTTTGTTGTTCTCTTGCTCTGTTGCTACATGATTGAATGACAAACAAACACACTTTCACATCTATCTACATAAATATAAATGAATTGCTGCATGAATAAAGATCATCACGTCGACCGATGTACCAATTTTTTTTGTGCTCGTCATTATCAGGACGAGGTTTGTGTGGAAGAAAATTTTCGAAAAGTCCACTGGAAAGATCGGAAGTTTGGATGGTATTTTTCTATGAAAATCTCTACTTTTTTTAGTAGTAAATTGCACCCGTGTGAGGCCAATGTGAGTCACTAGTTCATAATATTTAATATTTAAGTATAAAAGCTTAGACTTACACAACTCTATAAACTTCTATGTAATGTTTCTTTGGGAGTTGTGCGATGCGTGGTGGTGCTAAGTAAACACAAACTAGATATACCGACTTAATATCACAAATGTATTGAGTGTCTTAATTTATTATATACCATAATTTATTCTATACAGAAAATAATAGATTGGTGTAGTATATCCAGCCTAAGTATCTGTATTTTCCCCCTTTTTTTTGAATTGGACTGGATTTGATTTAAAAGAAAACTTGCGAAATCATAAGTTACATAATCATATAAGCTACTTACGTAAGTAAAACTTACAGCTTTAAGGACGGCTTTAAATAATTTATTAGGTACTCACTTTGTTTTGAACCTTTGAGTGAGTAAGGAGCGGACTGAAAACCGAAAGGTCAACGGTTAAACCCTTGACTTTTCTGCTCTCTGAGATACGGGGGTGTAATACCGGCAATTTGCTTACAAAGGGCTGTTACTGAGAATTTCTTGACAAACAACCCAATAATTTTATTGGCCCGATCAGTTGTGCTATTCTGTAAAAATTATTACAACAGTGTAACAATTGCAATGCCATAAATTTCTCATTGGCTGAATTTATGGCATTCTTGCTGCATCTTAACCAATAGCGGGAATAACAGTCAATCATAGGCCATTGCGATCGCTACACTGATGCAATCAATTGTTGAGAATACATCTGCCTAGCTCACATCATCGATGACGGTGAAATTGATATAGTTCTTGCAAATCACGACGGCACGTGGCTCATGGTTGTGTGTGTGTGTGTCGTATAAGTGTGAGCATGCTCGTGCCTGACCGCTCCCACCTAGGACCCTGACAGGCACGCACACTTACGCAATGTGCATGTACACGACGTTACCACAAGTAAAGCTCACGCGCTCTCGTGAATTGCAAGAACTGTAACTAAAGAAGCCAAAAACTCATTAGTGTGGCTAGATCACATTGTGTATTGTATCATTTCACCTATTAGCCACATAAAGTGATAGGATATAAGAAAACCGTTTTAATTTCCCCGCCGCTATTTGCCGGCCTGTTCAAATATTGACCGAGAGCATTGGACCGGGCTATCGTTCGGACAATCGCACTCGAAACGATAGATGAGAGAAGATCTACACTTAAACGTATTAACAAACTTAACTAGCTGATACCTACGATTTCAACCGCTTATCTTAGATGCTAAAGGCTTAGCTGCTAAAGAACTGTATCTTCATATACAATTTGAAACCTCAATAGCCCAACGGTTAATGGTGCGGACTGAATTCTGAAAGGTCGCAGGTTCGTACGCTACCCTTTGTACTATTGTCGTATCCACTCCTAGCACAAAATTTTCGCTTGTTTACACCAGCCAGTTACCAGTTTCCATAGAGCGTTGACCATTTTACACTACGTGCAAAATTAACTTGAAATGGAATTATTAAATTATGGTTCAATTTTATTTAACTATAACTTATGTCTATAAATCAGTCGTAGTCATAGCTTTAAAACTCGATCAAAATAACATGTGCGTAAAAATGAGTCACCTACCACATTTAAGTAAATAGATGTAGTATCTCCCTTAAGCATTTCTTATGTAGTATTCTGTATTGAATGAGGCTTTCGTAAGATTTCGGTCCAAGAAATCCTTTGTTCCACGAGACGTGAATATGATATATTGATTCTTGGTGCCGCTAAGATTTCGGCATTTTATTTCGTGCTCGCCCTTCATATTGACAAAGCAATCGCTGAAACTGGTAGTGCATTACACCAAGAATCGCTGTACAAGTCATAAATACCCTAAGTGAAAGTTTTCATATACAGTCAAACCTGAGTAAGTGAGAACTGGGTAAGCGAGAAAACTCTATTAATGAGAGTATTTGCCAGGTCCCGTCATTTTGCCCTCCTAAAACCTCTATAAGTGAGAAACAAAAACCTGTAGAAGTGACACTAATTTTTCACGCGCGAACCTCTTTAAGTGAGATTTCTACCTGCCTATACCTCTATAAGCGACAGTTAAACCAATTTAACATTTGCTATTCATGACTCATTCTTAAATTTCGAGGAACTTTTATTCTATTTGAATTATCAAATGTGCGTCTGTTATTGTTTTCTATAGTTTTAGGAGCTTACATTGTATTCAAACGACCAAATGTGCATTTGTTATTGTTTTATTATAAGTTCGAGGAACTCATATTCTATTCAAAAAGCCTTTTTGTTAGGCTAGACCTCTATAAGTGAGATAGACCCCTACTGTAACTCTATAAGCTAGAAACTCGGGTTAGTGAGAAACCTCTATAAGAGAAAAAGAGATCGCGGTCCCTTGAGCTCTCACTTATCCAGGTTAGACTCAATAATAGATTTTCGAGTACTGAAACCTACTGAAACACTATAATGTCAAAGTTTTTTTTATTATGACATAGGCTTACGTTTGATGACAATCAATGATGGAAAACATTGATGAGGTCTAGGTTGGAGCGCGCTTGCCCAGAAAATGCCTACCTATTCACTCTTGTCTTAAGTAAATTGTATCTTGCTAATATTATACTAGCTTTTAGCGCTCTCATTAAGTTCGATTTTTTAAACCCCTATTTTACATACCTCCTTCAAAAATTCTTTATAAGCGGATGCCTACGTCATAATAGCTATCTGTATTTCAGCCCGATCCATCAAGTAATTAGAGCTGTATATTGATATATAAGTCAGACAATCAGTCAGTCTATCACCTTCTCATTTTATATATTCAGTTTATATTGAATGTAGATCGCAGTTTTTTTTAATAAAAATTTATGAAATTAAAAAGCTGTTAAAGAGAGTTGCCATTACATTATAAAACTTAATTTGCTTAGACAGAGTTCCAAGAGACAAGTTTTGAGATCTGTCGTTTGAATAAAACATTTTCAATAAACTTCGGAAAATGAATTTGAATTTGCCAACTTTTGATAGGAGAAAATTCTTTAGACGTTCTCCGATACTTAATTACAATTCATCTCATCTGAGAAGACCACTGGTGATGTTAGTCCGTACCTACTCAAGTACTCATATTCCGTGAGAAATTCCTAAAAAGTCTGAGCCTAATCTGGTGGTAGAGTCATGACGTGTCATAAGAGCTACAAGTTGGCTTGCATTAAATAAATCATTTTGTTTTTTTTTTTTTTTTTTTTTTTTTAATTTTATCTAATTAACTACTACGAGTAGAAAGAGAAATTGTTGGAGTGAGACAGCTGTCCAATCCCAACTGATCAAGTTGGGCACGCCCACTGCACCATGCACTCTACGTATGCGACTCACTCTATAAAAGTTATTTGGAATAGAATAGAATAGATATCTTTATTGATATCAATAAACACAAGAATATAAACAAAATATGTAAATCAAATTTTTTTCTATATTTTTTTTAAAGACTTCACATACGTGTATAAAATAAAATTATTAAACGTTGTTACGTTTGTTACGTTCCCTCAAATATGGTTGAGCGAAGCAATGGCTGGATCATGCGTCATGCTCGTGAACGGGTGCCACCAACGGGAATGGGTCTGCTTTTGCCTGCCTGTGTTAACATGTATTGAATTGTATTTATTTGTATTTGTATTGTATTTATTTTTACTTGTATTGTACTCAGGAAAATTCATCGTGGAAGCACTGAATACATAGCATAGTTTCAATAACAATTGTAAAATTTTTATTTTTTTGAAAAGAGCAACCGCCGAGTTTCTTACTGGCTCTTCTCGGCAGGAAAGGCATTCCGAACCAGTGGTAGATTCATTGACGATTCAAAAGTGCTTGTAAAAGTTTATTTGAATAAAAAATATTTCTATTTCTATTTCTATTTCTATAAATCGTAAATACAGACAGGTATACTTGTTGAATTCGCCCGTGAGACGGACGGGCCTAAATAGAAACGATGAAACGATGCGCGCCGCTGGTCCGACTTTAACATACCTACGTATACAAACTAAAATTATTTTATACTTTTGAGTGGCGTTTGAAGTCGGTTTTTTAAAATATTTTTTTATATTATTATCATCGGTTGAAAACATTCCTCACTTTCTCAAAATTATATTATCCAAATACAAAAAGAGGCGAACAATCTGCCTGACTCAAGAACTGGAAACATTACTTTATTAGACAGAATATAGCAATAGTTTCATAAAACTTAACGTTTAATATTTGCTTAAGCACCAGTGAAGTCGGAAGTGCCAGTTACGTAAGGTCTTTGAAATCAGCTATGAGGGAGACTAAAGAGAGAGGCCACGTTAATTTTGACGTGCCACTCTCAAGGCACATTTTGTGATTCAGAACGCAAGTGCTTTCAGCGGTTTTGGAATGAACTCTATGTGAAGGGAATAAAACTCGTTGTTGCGCGTTGTAACTTTGAAACTAATACTAATATTCGGTGACAAAAGTAATACAAAAACTAGTGGAGTAGATGCATTATACAACATATTGATAATATTATGCTTTCGTTTTATTTTATATTCGTGGTTTAATGACATAATTGTTATAAAATAATACCCAGTATTCCATTTCCCAGGATCAACATAAGCGGTCTGTCTAGTAATTTTCTAGGCCTAATTTGTAATTTCATTAGCCGTAGGGATTGCGCACTTTTGAAGTATAGTACGTTTATTCACGAAGTTACGGGCGTTTTACTTGTGATTAGCTCGTATACATGCACATTGCACATTGCGTAAGTGTCCGTGCCTGTCAGGAGCCTAGGTAAGAGTGGTCAGGCGCGAGCAAGCTCTCGCTTACTCGCACACACACAACCACGAGCCACGAACCCTCGTGAAATGAAAGAACTATAACTTGGTTTGTCTCAAAATAATAAAATTATATAAGTCGATTCGACAGATTTTTTGTTCCTCTGTCGAGCAGTTTTATCACGCGTTTGGCAGTCGGCACTGCCGTAACATTTGCCGCGGTGCAACCAAGCTCCTGAAATATGAAAATTGAATCTTGTTACTCCTGTTTTTCTCCCGCAGCAACGAATATACACTCACTAATGAGTATTGAGCAGACTTCTCGGCCGACTGAAAAACTGAATTGTTGTAAATACTAGTTTTATTTTAACGTAGTTGGTGTATAAGCCAAAAACAAACTAACAAAATACTGACTACTGAATCCAGATTGACTGTCGTTGATATCTGCTCAATTACTCAACTGAACTAACGTCAGTCTAATACTAATAAAGGGTGTATGTGAGGTGTTGAAAATATTAGTAGCTTTTTCATAAGAGCAAATTTGCGCTCTACCGGAAACAAGCGAGTAGAGAAGAGATTAAGCGATACTGTTACAAATGTTCGATATTTTCTCTGAAGCAAAATGGACCAGGGGAGAAAGAGGGGTCTAGAAGTAGTTTTCTATTACTCTGTTTTGCTAAATTCTTTATGGAAAAATATAGTTTTTTAATTTTATTTTTTTGATTTTTTACCCTTTTAATCCTAATTTTCTAATCCTAGTTTAAAATTTGGCGTAACACCATCTATGTTCTTTATTTTAACCATTATAGCATGTGTAGTAAAAGCACAAGGCTTTATTTATAATTGGGGCCCAACGATTAAAGGGGCCAATGGGTCTCTCCTGAAGAGTTGAGAAAATCTACTTCCGCCCAGATGACAAGTCATAAAAGACGCGGGTAGAACCACAATCAGGATCTAGCTGAGAGGCTGAGAGCAAAGAGATTTAAGTAATTACAAAAGTTCTGTGACAGCAACAATCGCAGATAAAATTGGGCCACTCAAAAACTTTCTTAACTTGTTGGGGGCTAGAAATTTGTAATTTCAAACAGTGAATAAGACAGGATTTCCTTTGGGGCCGACACAGAATTTCCACTTGTAAAGTAACGCCTGATTATTTTGAAACCGCTGGAATTTTAAATTATTCAAAACAAATCCTGCTCGCTCTGTATTTTCATAAATAATCGTAATAAATACAATTACTTCCTACTTCCTTGTGCATAAAATAGGCCCGTTCTTTAAGATATTTTGTTGATAAATTGTAGATTTTACATCATGAAGAAAGAGATGTTCTTTCTTCTTGGAAGGATGACCTTACTTGCCCTAAAGGTAAACATGCGAGTAAATTACAGAAATAATCAAAATAGTAGGTATTTTAATTATTATTTATCACTAGCTGATGCCCGCGATTTTATACGCGTGGGTTAAGGGTTTTGGATTCCTGCGGGAATTCTATAATTTTCCGGGATAAAAGATAACCTACAATATCAAACAAATCGGGTCATATTCGTTGTAGCGGCGAAGGAGTAACATAAACACACACACACATACACGGGCTAGTCACGGGCATTATCTAGTTTTAAATAAAATCAAGTAAAATATCACTGTGTAAATTATAATTAACGTTTGAAAATCACAACACACTAGTAATATTATAAAGGCGAAAGTTTGTATGTGTATGTGTGTGTGTGTGTATGTTTGTCACTCCTTCACGCCACAACGAATGAACCGATTTGGCTGTTTGGAATGGAGATAGCTCATACCCAGGATTAAAACATAGGCTACATTTTATTCCGGAAAATTACAGAGTTCCCATGGGAATTGAAAAACCTTGATCCACGCGGACGAAGTCACGGGCATCGTCTAGTTATTTATAGTTTACCTTTAATTTTCAAGCGTGGTGCCACGGATGTAACACCACGCTTACACGGAGGTAGCTACGCATTATAATAGCCGAGCTCAGAATAATAGAACGGCCTATCTACATCTACACTACTATTATAAAGAGGAAAGATTTGTATTTTTGTGTGTATGTTTATAATGAATAAACTCAAAAACTACTGGACCGATTTGGCTGAAATTTAAAATGAAGATAAATTATACCTTGGATTAAAACAAAGGCTACTTTTTATCCCGAAAAAAATTGTAGTTCCCGCGGGATCTTGAAAACTAATTCCACGCGAACGAAGTCGCGAGCATCAGCTAGTTTTGAATATAAACAACCATTAATAATAACACTAGTTATTATTAATAATATAATAATAATGTTATTATTAATGGTTGTTATTATGCGATGGACACACATGTGTGTCCATAATTATAATTATAATTAACAGTTTTAAATCAATAGACTAACCAACCAAACCGCATAGTAACACTGCCATCTCAGCTTATTACCGGTTCTTTGTTACGTTCCTGTCATCAACTCCCCCCAGGGCTCTTACTGCCTTGTGATAAGGTTGAAGTTAAGTTATATTAGAGGTGAAACTGCAGCCCCAATGTACCCTTATTGCAGTAACAAGTCCTCTTGTCCTAAAGGACTAGCTTCATATCGTGCTGTACAAGAGCTCTTTAGTGACAAAGATAATAGAGTAGTTACGATCAGAGAGGTTGTAAATTAATTTAGGAATTTTATTAAGTAGATAACGGTAATAATATACCTTTATGTTGCACCATACTACCCTCACACATCATTTCACTCCTATCACCAATGGTTGCCTGGTAGAGATTGCTCTGTAGCAATAAGGCCGCCTTTGCATGCGTAGTTTTGAGTTGTATTAATTTTTGTTTCTTTCTTGTGTGCAATAAAGTTTTTATCTATCTATCTATTTATCTGTCTACTCTTTAATCTCAAATATTTTTTATTGATTTGTTAAACTCATTGTAAATGTACCCACCGAGATTTTTAAGAACTAATTCCACGCGGAAGAAGTCGCGGACATCAGCTAGTTTTGAAATATAAATCATAAATCAGTAAGAATAATAATATATTCGAGATATAAAAGAAAAAGCAATGGAAATTACACAATATAGCACAAAGTATTAGTTGGATAAAGAGTTATGGAGAGTAATACCATCAAAGGATTCAGAAACCATTTTCCCAGTTTCTATTACACTCACGAGATCGCTATAAGTCAAATATAAAATATGGTTTGAAGTGGTTCTTTGAATAGGTAGAAATACGATGCGCTCTGTGTGTAGAGTACTCTATAATGAAAAGAACGGAATCTCAAAGACGACCCTATACGATATTGTCTCGACAGAAACTACTGGCTATTCTCCTATATTGCTCTATTACTTTATCTTTAAATATCTTTGACAATATTATGCCCTATTTTTGTACAAAAAAACCGCGTTGTAATTTCCCTTAAAGACTGCATATTAGCTATGAAAATAAAAAATTGGTTCAACGCTCATTGCTGCATGACATAATAGCTATTATCTAGCTATTATGAGCTAGCTCAACGACGCCTTCTTTTCAAGAATATACGCAATCGTCGCTCCCGCAATGTGCCACCAGCATTAATTAAGCATAGCAGATAATTACCTACCACCGTAACAGTAAATGTAAAATAATGCTTATAATAATGTACCAACTCCCAAAATCAAAGCCTAAGGTCGGGAAAGCGTTATAACCGGAATAGGTTAAAATAATAGTCGGCTGAAAATTCATTCAGTTTGGTTAACGCAACGTTATTTCGTAGCCGCTGCACAGAAAATACGGCCTCTTCCGGCAAAATGCCAAATAGATATACGGTTTTAAAATTATTATACTATAGATCAATAATTGACTAATCAATGATTTAAAAATAGCTGTATTTTATTGTGCCAATTTTTTTCAATCAAATAATTTTGTGCTTACAATAGTTTTATTCATTAACAAGTTATAGTCAAAACTCAAACACCCTATTAATTTTCGTCCATTAGTCTATTCAATCTTTTTCAATTCAATTCAAAAAAATGGCGGAATTGATTTTTACTAGGGGTTACGCAGTTAAGTAGGTACTAAAAGATAAAAGTTAATCTAGCTTATTTTTTTCCTTTAACCCAGAAAAAAAAAGTATACCTTCGGGATATTTTTAAAACCCTAACCTAAGCAGATGAGGTCACGGACAAAAATCTATTTTTTGATAAAAGTTTAAATGAGATGCTTCCAAATTCGCCATAAAACTCAAAAGAGCTACTCGATAAAAGTAAAGTCAAGTCACTTAAGCCCTCATTATTTATACTGTCACGTTATTTTTTGAACTAAGTAGAGTCCCCTGTTTAACAAGAATCCAATTAACTTTGGATCAACAAAAAAATATTATTAGTAACATCAAATAGCAGATTACCAAAACAACCTCGGAGCTCAGCAAACTTGAAAGCTGCGTAAGGGATTACTGAATAAATAAGCAGGAAACCTCACTCAATGTCCTCTCATTACACCTGACGATTTGTCGTATAGGTCGTTACTATTTAAATCAAAAGGAATATTAAATGCCTCATCTGGTGACAGATAAGGGGTGGCTCATTTTTTGCACAACGAAACAGCCAGGCTGTCCAGCGCGGAAATACAGCCAGTATTCTTTGGAAATTACATAATATTTACTTGCAATTTCAGTTGTTTTATAAATAATACACGGTTTATTTTTAAACGCAATTCTGTATCAAAAATCTTCGTCTATCTTTCAAATTTTGTACATTAAAGGGCTTCAACGATGGATCGTTGATTTAAAAAATAAATATTAGCCTTGCGGAGTACAAATAATATTCCCCTTTCTCTTATAACTAAACGTACTAGGCACGATAACTGTACAATGAGCCCGCGCTCTATTGAGGCTTTCACCATATATTATTGTACGTTAAAAGTTTAAATTGCGCTGTAATTAAATATTGTGTGGAAATAAAAAAATTTTTGGCATTCAAAAAATTGTGCATAAATTTTTTAAATGGGTATTTACAATAAAATATTTCCCAAGCAATTAACAAAATCTCAAAATCCAACGTTTCATTTTGCCAACCGTATCCAAACAGCTGCTGGATTCTCTATTTATTGCTACAGTGGCACGATAACAATGACCTCTGATTGGCTGTTACTGCCTCGCTTTTGGTTAAAATACATTGATAGAGCTGCTATAAATTCGGCCAATCAGTGCTGATAGAAATCATTTTTTAAACAATTCTATAGCAGGAGGAGCTAATGCTAAAGGAGGAGGCTTCCGTTTTTCCAACTAACTATAATGTTACTAACTAACTTTTAATCAAGAGTAAATAGGCATCTTCTAGGCAAGCGCGCACCATTTTAGGCTGCATCTTCACTTACCATCAGGTGAAATCACAGTCAAGCGCTAGTCTATACTATATTTTAACAAAATGATGATGATGACCGTTCAAACATGGTAATCGTATCGGATCGTGTAAATGTATTAAAGGTAATACGTTTTATTAGACAAACCGCTTCGGACGTGACCTTGCATGATTTGACCTATAGGTATAATAAATTTTACAAGATTAAATAGGGCTCTCTGGAAGGTAGCTAAATATACCTAATTTGAAATGATGGGTAGTTAACAAAATATTATTATGCGGCAACTTTTTGAGAGGCTATCAAGTAAAAGACGAAGAAGTAAGACTGGAAGTAAGTTATGCCTGTTTTTGTCGTTAAGTGGATTATTATTTTTAATGGTTGGCTTCTGCCTCTCTCTACTGCCTTATTGGTCTAGCGGTTAGCAAGTTCGACTACGGATGACGAGGTCTCGGGTTCGATTCCCGCGTCGGGCCAAAAATGTATTGGATTTTTCTGTCACGAAATTCTCCGTCCTAGCCCGGACTTAGGAAGTTGGCGTTGCAAAAGTAGCCTAAGTTTTATTCCAGACTAAAATCTATCTCTGCGCCTGTGTGTGTAACAAATGTCCATCCATCCATACATCCAAACTTTCGCATTTATAGTATCAGTAGGAACTACGATAAATCTCTATTAGGTACCTAAACCATCTTCTCTTCCAGCTTTCATATAATCAAGAATTTTGATAGTTTCAAAGGAATTTTTAATAATCTTCACGTTTGAGCAATTTTCAATCGGGGTGCTTGCTAACGGTTCCTTACAGTTGTTTACGAGTTTAATCAAGACATTCATTCTTAAGTGAATCACATCGTAAGGGTCTGTTGAAAATTAAATTAATGATTTTGCAGTTAAAACTATTTTATGAATTCGCCCCTAGCTTGGCTTCCTTCTACTGAAATTAGACCACCCTTGTTCGATTTCAATATACTCAAATGATTTTCATTAAACTTTAGACCAACAAGAAAGTATTGTATAGAATCAGGCGTTACTTTGCGGAAGTTCATGATTAGCAAGAAAAGGTTAGAGTTATTTTGCTATAATCAATCCGTCAACAGAAAAAATCTGTATGGTCAAACATGGAGTTAGTGCTTAGCTTGTTTAAACATACAGATTTTTTATTGCGATATATCAAGAAAAGAAGAATATAAGTACTTATATTACCTACAAAAAAAATGCAAGTTGTACAAAATAAAACTTTTTATTTAAGTTCAAACCGAAGAATAAGCTAACCTAGGCTATCACATTTATACTTTTTCCCCTAATCATAAACGCAAAATAAGTTTACCCTTTCGTTTACTTACTTTGTAACATTGTTAAAATTATGCTACGCGAGGTTTCAACTCTTCCAACGTTGGAGAATAGTCATAACATTGGTTGTAACTATTATGTCGGACTAGGCATTAAGTATGGTTCTTTCAAAAAAATATGTTACGTGGACACAAAGTGAGCATCTCTTTACTATAACCTTGTTACGTACGGGTTGTTACGTTCCCTCAAACATGGTTGAGTGAAGCAATGGCTGGATCATGCGTCATGCTCGTGAACGGGTCCACCAACGGGAATGGGTCTGCTTTGGCTACCCATCTTGACATGCGTTGGATTGGTGTACCAACGTATGCATTTTTGCATTTTTGAAGCTTTATTGTGGAAGCACTGTATACATAGCATAGCTTTGTAAAAAAAATTTTTTTAAAAAGAGCAACTGCTGAGTTTCTTACCGGCTCTTCTCAGCAGAAGCTGCATTCCGAACCGTTTTATAAGAGCTACAAATTAGCCTACATGAAATAAATAAATTTTGAATTTGAATTTGAATTTGAATAAGCCTAGTCATCTAACTTACTGCATGGAGTGGTTCCTTCTTCCTTTCATTTTCAATTATGTTCTACGAGTATCCTACATTTGCAAATGGAAAAGTGTGCTTCCCTTCTGGAGTGTCTCTAATCCACGGCTTTCTCCATCTAATCTACGATCACTAAATTACTAGGTATTATACTCGTATCTAGAATAAAACAGTACTAAACTCCCTTTCGGGTGAATTATTATCAAAAGGAACTGGAAGCTATGATATTCCTCGGTTGCTATTTACAAGAGGACAACAAATTCAAACTTCATCCAGTTTCTGTGACCTCAAAAATATGTGATAAGGTTGTGCTCTTAGTCTAATAATAGATCTTCTTTCTCGTGTTGTAGTTCTCTTCAATCTGTCAGGGGAAGCCCGAGGTGGAGGGTGTTGCCAGTCGGGACATCTGTAATGTAGATTTTTTTTTTTAAAGAATATCAGCCAAGCTGAACTTGACTGATGTTCTCCTCTCCCCTCCAAACTTGTGTTAGGAGTGGGTACGACAATAGTGCAACGGGTGGGATTCGAACCTGCGACCTTTCAGTAAAGTAGATTGATATATTTATAATCATTTTGATGACCATTCAGTTCTTTCCGTTTCTGAAACGAATGGCTAAGATATGGAACGCGCTTCCAGCTTCTGTGTTTCCGGCCGCGTATAATTTGAGTAGGCACCTTCAAGACAAGAGTGAATAGGTATTTTCTAAGCAAGCGCGCTCCAACCTAGACCTAATCAATGCTTTCCATCATTGACTGTCGCACCATCTCACCATCAGGTGAGGTTGTAGTCAAGGGCTTTTATGTACCTATTCAATGTTCGTGTATCATAAAAACAAAAAATATATATTTGTAAGAAACCTAAATCCACAAGAACTATGTATGTATGATCATGCTCCCGAGAAAAAAATTTCATAAGAGTACAAAACAAGTTTACTCACTTCTGAATATCTGGAAGCCTCTGTCCTTTACATCTTGCCTCCCATTTTGTCCAATACTTAAATCCTTCTTCCTCAAAAATCTGATAAGCGCACGCGCAGTCGTCTCTTATATCGTCGTCTAGGAGAGCTGGAATAAAGAATTGATAAGTAAGTAAACACAACTTAACAGAAAAAAGGACGGAATAAAATGGCAACAAATCATTGCTACTTAGAAATTAATTACCCCAATTATGAGGCAATCCCTTTGGGTGGCGAAACTAATTCTTTGGCCAAGATAACGGCCAACTCTTGCATCCCCAGCAGACTGAATGGCCTTTTCTGAAAGTTCTTCAAAAAGAGCTCGAGACCTTTAACCACGGGCCCCAAAGTCTCCACCTGGCCTTTTTGGCGCTATTTTTTTTTTCAATGACAAGATAGCCTTTGACTCCGATCCTACCTGATGATAAGGGACGATTCAGTCTAAGATAGTAGCGGGCTAACTTGGAACCCATCCCGTAATGGAACGCTGGAACGCTAAATCGCTTAGCCGCACGTCTTTGACAGTAGGGTGATAACTAGCCACGGCCAAAGCCTCCCACCAGATAATGCTAGTACCCAGTGCGCCAATATGATACACCATACTTTAAAAATAATGAAATTATTAACATACAGATAGTTACATCAATATGCCAGGCTCTTCACATATTACGTACAATGTACATGCTTGATGTTTTCCACCTAAAGCATATTAGAGTGAGTGCTTCGTAAAGTGTTGCTATGCTTAATATTATGAGTCTTACTAGGCGAGCATGTATCTGCGTGGGAAACCGCTAAATAATTGAAATTCCGATGTATCTTTTAAGTATTTTTGGAGCTTACATTCACAAGAGACGTTGCATTTACCGCCTCGGCGTCCTTCCTTGCACCATTCACTGCCTATCTGGAAGTAAAATAATATTAATTAAGTAAAACAACTTGATCTTACTTAGGTACTACCTACCATTTTTATTAGCTTTTTGATACTGTTTTGATAGATACCTGATGGTAAGTGACGATGCAATCTAAAATGGTACCGGGCAGTGTACATTAAACCCATACCCCTAATCGGTTTCTAAACGCCATCGAGCTGGAACGCAAAATGTTTGACGGTAGAATGGTAACGAGCCACGGCTAAAGCCTCCCACCTCCTAAGACCAGACCAGAAACTCCGCTGGGAATCAAACCCGAGACCTCCCAGTTATAAGACCACAGCACTCACCACTGCGCCAGGGAGGTCATCATAGGTACCTACTACGACTATTTTATTGGTTCTCGAATCAAACTTATCGTATGGTCACCAGTAGTTTCTATGAGATGGGGTGACAGATCCTTATAAAGGAACTAGCATTCTTGATCCACAATGACATGATGTTTAATGATGTTCTTACACCGTATAATTTAATTTACAGATAATAAGTTAGACTACGAAACCGCGGTCCATTCTGGAAGTTTCCTCATAAGCAGAGTACGTATTGAGCGATGTTCGAGCATATCTCTACCAAACTTACTTGGAACAATCCATAATATTGCTTGCGAGACGTCTTCACTGTGTGCGCGGCTGTGTTCCTATCGCTCTCTTGTTCTATCAGGCACACCCCTGAAATAACACCACATAATGTTATAACTACGCTTGTTAGGGATATGAGATATGTATTATGAAAGTACGGATATGAATGTGGTATGTTGGTGGTATGAATAGGTACATTCCTTTCAGCTATGGATACCTGGATACGGATATGAAATTATTTGGTTTTTACACCCTACTAGCGACCCGCCCCAGCTTCGTAGGGGTGCAATTCAAAATTGAACGGTGAAAAAATTGAGACTTTCAAACAAAAGTACCTACCATTTCGAAAAAGAGCTGATAATGTTTTAACTCCAACGTATCCGAAACTACTTGAACCTTTTGGTCGATAATGGATACTTTTTATTTTGGATATCATATTATAGTATCGGTCTCGCAGCTCGTTAATATCATTTCTATCCTTCTTATAACCTCGAAGCCTCGAGTAACGTCTGGTTAGACGGTGGTTCGAAATTCAATACAGTTAAGATAGTGATGCACTAATATTATTATTATCAATATCCAGTTATTACTTTAGTACTTACCGCTGTATTCATAATAATGCGATAAATTTTATTCACTAGCTTTTGCCCGCAACTTCGTTCTCGTCGAGTTAGGTTTTTAAAAATACTCCGTTACTACGTGATTGAAGGACAAACCAACAAAAAAGTATTTTTATTATTTTTAATATTAATAAGGATTCTGAATCACATTTTTCTTTGGATAAGTAGTTTCGGTACTGTTAACAATTTCAAGTATGTATACTATAACTTAGAAGATGTAGTAAACTAATGGTATTTTCATAAAAGATTTTCTGTTTACAAAGTTTTGTTTTCTGAATGAACACAAGAGAAATACGACTACACAATTACAACTCAATATACCTAATTCGACCCAGATCCGTGATATAATTCATAGACAAAAGAAAAACTATGAATAAGGTGGGAAATACCGCAGGCAAACTGTATAAAACAATTTGTAACCAAGACCAATCAAAGGTCTAAGCAGACAGTAAGTCGTAGGTAGATCCGAGGCTCAGTACAAAAAGGATAATATAATTTTCCTCATTCAAAAATTACGAGCCATTGTTATACCATGAACACCTTATCACCAAGTCATAAATAAACAATGTAGAGCTAATAGTTACACACGTTCAATGCAACAATAACAACCGTAAAGGCCGAAAAAGCCTAAAAATCTACGGATCATCGCATATAGGAACAAAAACTCACAGTTACTAAGGAAAGTCTTTTGATGGAAACTGTTTTTTAACAGTTCCCGCGTCAGCTGACATCGCGTAAATACT
This sequence comes from Hipparchia semele, assembly GCA_933228805.2. NCBI lineage: Eukaryota > Metazoa > Arthropoda > Insecta > Lepidoptera > Nymphalidae > Hipparchia > Hipparchia semele. The sequence goes on along the minus strand of OW121715.1, from coordinate 12,094,473 downwards.
TTACAGTCAATTAACGCGAACGATAAAAAGGTAATGAGGATAATACGAAACGCACGTCCACGCGCCATGATTGTCAGCATACAACTAACATATTTGTTAATTTTAGTATATAATCAAGTAGGTACCAATTTAAATGCGCCGGCGCACCTTTTGACATTAACATCCATATCGGGAAAAACCATTTACCAATTATAAATTCTTTTGTAAGGAAACATTATGCGAATCTATTCCAATTCTTACTGTTTTCAATCTTATCAAATTGTGCATTCAGTACAATAAAGTGTCATTTTCTTGAAATACGAGTACTTAAGTGACTGAAAACTCATGCGCAGATGTCGGATGATGCGCAATTGCGTGTTTCATGTACCTACCATGTACCTACGTACCAACGTTCATTCATTTCATGTACGTACCAAATACCACGTAGCACTACCACTTCCTCGGTTATTATGTTACTCGGCGATGCAGTGAAATTGGAACTAAATAGCTTAAAACAAAATTCTTTCCTAAAATCTGACTGACTGGTATATGTAAAACCCTCTAGGGATCCCTTGGTTCGTTGTATAGACGGGCCAATCTGCTCTGCGCCTAGGCAGACAACGGGAACGGTCGTGTCCGATGCGTCGTTAACATCAACAATTTCGGAACTAGGTACCTACTGGGAATCGAACCCGCAATCCGATCCAGCTTTTATGTTTTTGAGCACTCACAAAATCACTTCATGTACCTATTGAATATTATTCTTAATAGAGGCAGTGAAAAGTACAAATTCTAGAAAAACAAAATTCAAAAATAAATAATTGCTTCGTGCATGTCAACTTGTCTTTCATGAAAGACTAACTATAATTTATCTAAAATACCTACGTATATTATACGTGCGTTATCAAATCAGAAATGAGGAGATCTGTAGCCGAACCAAAGTCACCGACGTAGCTCAGCGAGTCGCGAAACTGAAGTGGAAATGGGCGGGGCATATGGGTAGTACGAAAAGCAGATAGTCGTTGGGGTCCCAAGGTGCCAGTGTGGCGACCTCGCACCGGAAAGCGCAGTGTTAGCAGACCCCCCATTAGGTGGACCGACGACATCAAACGAGTCGCAGGAAGCCGCTGGATGAAGGTGGCGCAAGACCGAGGTCTGTGGAAGTTGATGCAAGAGACCTTTGTCTAGCAGTGGACATCTATCGATTGATAGAGAAGAAGAAGACATTATACGTACATACCCACGTGAACATTTTGCGAATTGAGCCTTCTGCATGTACCTAAACGGTTTCTACCAATGGCGAGAAGATTCTACTGAGAATAATCGTTATCAATAAAACAACACTGATTCGTTAATCTTTTATTAAGGACCAAATGTAATCCATAAGTTATTATTTACAAAATTAAATACTAATTAAAGCGGAACCAAAGTTCTTTCAAACATTTACAAATGGCGGAAAATGTTACAATAATTACAAACAACCCAACACGTATTAAAAACGAAATCTACAAAAAAATGTTTGAGTAAGGCACAGTTTCTTTATAATAATGATAGTAAAAATATAAGTAATTACCATAAAAAAGTCAGGTAAAAATAATAATCGACGCAACGCTTTTTTATGTAGGTAAGCTTATAGCACAACGACGAGGCATACACAGTGTTGTTCTTGATACGGCAATTGCCGTAATATACGGCAATCAGGTCTCTTGGGCAGCAAAAATACGGTATACGGCAGCTACTTGATTACCGTATTGAAATATACGGCAATTGACTAAAGTAAACAAAAAAAAATATTTCGTATAATGGAACGCACCAACTTGTGAATCATAGATCGACGAGTACTTTCGCCACAGATAAAGTAGAAGCGCCACGATCAGAAACGTCAAACTTTAACAGTATTCAAATAGATTCAACCTTATCCCCGAGAAATTAATGTCTAAAATCTTTAGTTCTTCATTCTAGTAGGTTCTTCAACTTTACTCGGGTATGTTCTAGGATATATGGGGAATCCCCGGAATAATTGTTACTGTGCACTATATAATATAATATTATAATAGGTAAACTTTTGTGGTTCTGTCATTTAATCATTAATGATTTGTTTTGCTTTATGTACGATCCAGTACCTAGTGTTCGTGGTCTCTGGTACGATCTATCAGTGAAAGCTAATTTACGAATATTTTTTAAGTTTGAATTGAAAATTAGTGCAATATTTGTAAACTACATGTATTTCATGTTTTTTTTTTATTTTAACCTTCTAAATAATTATATTTTGTACAATACGGCAATTTTCTTAATTTTCCCTGAAAATACGGCAATTTTAGAGTTAGAATACGGCAACTCTAAATTTGTCAGGAACAACACTGGGCATACAGCATACCTACAGAACGCGCGCGTACTCGTGTATATTTTTGACGTGTGAAAATACTTTTTGTCTTATATCACTTCTAGGTGCTACTTTATTATGCAGTTATATTATAAATCAATTTAGGAGTGTACAATAGACATATCTAATGGTTTCAGTCCGCGCAAAGAGATAATGTAACCATTGTTTGATAGTAATGTAATTAACATCAATTAATTAATTTATTGTTTATGGCTTCTACTTGCACTAATTAGATGCAGTGCGTTATACAAAATTAACTGACATTAAGCCTTAGTGGACTATTATATTCTCGCGAAATTTTTACGAGACTGTGGCAAGACCAAAAAGAAGAATTATCTTAAGGATCTCATCTGATGGTAAGTGACGATGCAGACTTAGATGGTAGCAGGCTAACTTGGACCCGGTACGACAGTGTACATTCAACTCAACCCCCGAATCGGTTTCTACATGTCATCGTGCCGGAACGCTAAATCACTCTGCGGCACATCTGACGGTAGGGTGGTAACTAGCCACGGCCAAAGCCTCCTACTAGATCAGACCAGAGAAACTTTAGAAATTTTAAATTCCCAAATATCCCCGCCGGGAATCGAACCCGAGACCTCCCAGTTATAAGACTACAACGCTCACTACTGCGCCAGAGTGGTCATCGAAAATGTATGTATTTATGTATGGTTGTATTTAAGTATGTTCAACCGTTTAAACTAGTGAGTTAAATGAGAATAAATATCGATCTATTTGTTATTATGGTCCCGGTGATATAGGCTCAATTTTATGTGAAAAAAGTCAATAAGACGGATGTTATATCCAATTTTTTGTAGTCGGGTTTAAAATTTTTAACTTTTTTCTTGTTTTCGGCGTAGCATCGTGATACTAACATAAATAATTTAAAGAGCCTCATGTTAATACATTAGTATAAAAATATAGACTTAAAAACATCTTCATAGAAGATATTATTAGTTAAATATAAATATTGATTTTGTTATATATTCATAATAATCATTCGAAAATAACAGAACATTTTTAAAAATATTTCTCGTTATTTATTAAGTTTATTACTGACTTAAATGACATTGCTTTCATTGTACGAAAATAAAGAAAATGTATAGGAAAACGCATTTTCGAACATTTAAATATAAAATATATTGATCATAAATTAATTCTAATTTTTTTTTAAATAATATTTCTCGTAATTTATTGCTGACTTCAATGGCATTGCTATCATTCTACAAAATTCATAAAAAATACATTTTAGAACATTAAAATATAAAATATATCGTTCATAATTAATTATATATTTTTATGCTTAGATAATATTATTAATATTATTATCGATTAACGTTTAGATTTTTATTTATATACGCATTTACATTATATTATTTTGATAAATTCTCACAAGAAAAATAGAAAAACGTCTTAATTAAAAATTTGATTAAATTAGATAGATCCCACTTGCCGATGGTCAGGGCTCCAGATTGAGGAACCTCCTCACTGAGAGTGCCGTCTCAAAGAATACCACATCATTTATCCTGCTCTTCTTTTTTTAAGATGTCAACGAAACATTTTGCTATATTAAAAGAACGTTGACTGAATCGAAACATCGGAAATCTTTGAATAAATCTACAATCTCGTGGGCAAGGTCTGAATATTTTATTAATAGTTTCTTCTCCGTTTTTACTAGGTTATCATCGTGTGGAGTAATAATTGCTTGTCGAGCTGTTCTGATCGGTCAATTAACACTTCTTCATTTTGATCAACCTACAGATGCCCACTACTGAAAAAAGGTCTCTTGCCTCTACATGCCTCGATCTTGCACCGCCTGTACACCGGGAGATGGAGAGAGCTATGCTCGAAGCATCCCTGCGAGATCAAATGTGGAGATCTATAGGAGAAACAAAGTTACCGACATAGCTCAGCGAGTCGCGAAGCCGCGAAATGGGCGGGGCAATGAGTTCGAAGAGCTGATGGTCGTTAGGGTTCTACACCGGGAAGCCCAGTGTTGGTAGACCTCCCTCTAGACGGACCTACGACATCAGACGATCTAACGTTATATCTGGTCTATTGGCTATAGTATACCTACGAGGGATCATAAACAATTAATTAATCAACCAACCCAGAGTACACTTCTATTCTCAAGTAGGTACTGACACTGGGTCATACCTAAAGTATTAATACCTCATCTTCTACAAGGCCGTACTGAAAATCTAAATATTTGTTGATGGATTAGTCTGACTACTTGATTAAATGTCTGTACTGAGAACAACTTGAGGCAATATCAATTTATTATTAAGTTGAATAGCATGGTCTTTTACAATAATAGAGAATAATATTTATTTTGAGACTAATGCTTTCTTTTTAAAGACTCTTATATAAGAAAATATTATACCCGAAGTTTTACTTTAGACAAAAACAATATGGTCCCGGTCGGTATATGTTATATTTTCGGCACTAACAGCAATGCAATAATATGTAATATATTTTAATAAAATACGCGGAAACCTATAACATTAATTATTTATTAGCTTATGATAACGTAATTACTTAGTCCTTATCACCCGATGTCGTATGTTTATAAACAAATTATAACAGTTCGAAATTCCCGGAATAAACTATAATTATAATTTCATATTAACGATGATAAAACTAATAAATTAAATTGTTCCCTCGTTAAATTGACCTATTTAATAAAGACATTAGATGTGTTACAGGAAACCGCTGGATACAGGTGGTGCAAGACCGAAGCATGTGGAAGTGTATACAGTACACCTATGTGCTATGTATGTGTAGCGTGTCTTTTGCTCAGTTGATAAATAAGAAGAATAAATTCAATAATAGGCTCCAATAGTTTCTCCTTTCTAGGCAAACACGTAAAGTAACACTCGTTAGTTTAGTCTAGTTTTAGGTATTGTATACGTACCTATATTAGTCCATGCTAGTAGCACAGTATAAGAGGTCCTTATTATGTGCTAGTAGACTGACCTTAGTGAGAATGTATGAAGGTTAGGTCAGACTATGAAATTATAGTATCATAACATATATAGCTAATATTAGCAGAATAATATCGCTCAGGATTCATTTGTTTGGGCTCATAAAAAGCTATAGAATAACTAGTACTGGCATGCTATATGACCTATAATAACATAATATAATATATGCAGAAAATTATAACATATTTTAAAGCTGCACTTTAGAAAAATTTAAGCAATTAAAATTTTTCTCACTTGTTTATTACGAGATATATTAATTTCATTGATTATACAGACATTTACAAGAATTTTTAATTAATAGTTTAATGAATTGCTGATTTAATTACGAATTTCAACATTTAATTTAAAGTGAAAACGTTCAAACAATTAATAATAACACACATAGCTACTAAGTTAAAAAATAGATTATATTATATAAAATTAAAAATAAAAAGTATTGTATTAGTAAATTATGTGTTAGACACGGAGTATTTTAAATTAACATAGAGACTAGTATAAAAATTGAATAGAATAAAGATTTTTTTTCTCTTTACATCCATGATTACATCCAGTATAGCCAAAATAAGTGTAAATATACTATGACTAAAGTGGCCAAAAACAACAAACTTTAAAATAATATGACTAAAATTCTATACAATAGAAAGTTACTCAATAAATTACAACAATATGTTACAAGGTGTCTTAACCATGGCAATTATAAGTACCTTCAAGCACAGTCATATAACCGATCCCCAAGTATTTCTTTCGTCAGACCATAAACAAATCTTTACATACGCGGGGCTTAAAGGTCGTCGCTCACTTATCAACCCTACACCGGACCAGCAACGCCTCACCAGTGCGATTGAGTAGTCTTATATGAACTTCCTTACACTCACGCACTCATTTATCAACTCCGTAGCCTCATGGGATCACCTCGCTCATAAGCTGCCGCCGGACGGCAAGTGAACAGTTGTTCGTGACCACCCTCTACTCGCTCACTTGTCCAACCGCATAACATGTCTGCGAGGTCCGTCCATCGGCAACAGGTGGACGCTGAGTGAAAAGGCGGTAATGCTCGGGTGCCAGGTTGATAAGTGAGCGAAGCCTCTTGAAAGTTGAACTGTAGAGTTGAGAAATTCTCAAACTTTCGAAGTAGCAGTAAGCATTACGTAACTTGCCCTTGGTGTTTCCTCTGGAACCGGTTCAGGCCTAAAGCATCTATGTGCTTGAAATTCCGCAGGCTTCTTCAACATTTTTCTCACAAACCACACCAAACCTATGACTATAATCATCAGTCCCAGAGCAATTCCTACTAGCGCTGTATTAAGACTTTTGAAGCCAGATTTCATTTCCAAAGAACCGACAGAATCCAACAGTTGTGGTACTACGCATATTGGATGCATTTCATCGGTCTTCAACTTTGAAATTTTCGCGCATACTTCGTAAGGACCTCGTATAAAGCCTTCCATGGATACTTCTAATGTCGATTGACATGGCGTATCCTTTTGTGCAACCAAGGAGCCTTTAGATAGTACTGCAAGAATCACGTAGCAATTGTGCAGGGATACGTATCTACTGGAGTCGGGCGTTGAGACTCTTTGAGATCTGGGTAGAACGTATTGAGGTTTTGGAGGTGGTATTCCCATGACAGAAATGAGTACTGTTAGTAGTCCATCGCTTGTCACGTTCGACCGAACCTCTGAGACTCTGAAACAAATATATTCATTTTAACAACCCTTATACTTATTCGTACTTTGTATCAGTAAGCTAAGTCAATATGAATGGTTTCTTTACCTCAGAGCTTCCCGATCGGGTACAACTACAGTGGACGGTCTTACAGTGACGTAAGCCGCTCGCTCTCTAACTAGTTGTGGTGCACCGCATCCCAATACTAATGACAGTGGAGTGTCTTGGCTGTCCATTTCTTCGAGTGCTATACAGAATCTGTAAAGAAAAATGAAAAATAAAAAACGTATTAGCTATGAAGGCAGATAACATGTTTTAAGATTATACTGGGTGGTAGTGATATTATTTTCAATACCTGCTGTCTACTACCAAGCGACTAACAATCAAGTGCTGCAATAAATCATCAAGTTTACCTTCTAAACATTTCTCCTTAATTTCTCAGAATTTGTCGAGATTACATTGAATTTTATTTTATTCGATGACGAGATATTCCTTGACTGCGATCTCACCTGACAATGCAGTTTAAGATGGTAGCGGGTTAACTTGGAAGGGGTATGGCTATGTACATACAATCCATACCCCTAATCTGTTTCAACACGCCATCACACTGGAACGCTAAATCACACTTCTTTGACGGTAGGGTAGTAACTAGCCATGGCCAAAGTCTCCCACCAGACCAGACCAGACCATTCAGTAAATTTCCAAATTGCCCCCTCTGGGAATCGAACCAAGACCTCCCAGTTACAAGACCACAGCGGTCACCATTGCGCCAGGGAGGTCGTTAAATCGACTCCATGAAGAAGTTCAGTAGGAATACCGCCGAAGGAAGTTGGTTCCACAATTTTCATGGACATGAAAAATATAATCTGGTCTACACCAGGCACCCAGGTGAGGAGTCGAGTGAGTGGAGAGTGAGTGAAAGAACTTTCAAAAGCATAAGAAATAAAACTCACGTATACTTCTCGGAAGGGTCAATCTTCAGTCCCCTCAAAATAATATTGGAAGGTGCAGCTCTATGACATGCCACGTGTTTTGCCAGTCCACCACTTTTCGACGCAGTAACGCCTGTGCATCTAAAGCGACGAGTGGAAGGCGGCTCCAATGTCCAGGATAAGTGAACCTCTTCATCATCGTACCACGAATCTATCAGACGAACCTGCGGGGGGAGAGGGGGGGCATAATGTAATTACAAAAACAGGCAGTGTGTTCCTTATTATTTTTAATAAAGATTTTCTTAATTTTACCCAACCTAGAAATAGTTCTAGGATACAAATTAAAATCTTAATTTAATAACCAAAACATAAAAAAGTTTTTTTAGCACATTGTAAAACTGTTAATGGTCAAATCCTGTAGATTACATAATTTTTGAAAGTTGTAATGGGAGGACGCTTTATTATCGATACTGAGTAAAAAAACAGTATTTTTTCCATTTTTGTCTGTCTATGCGCGCATTACGCCAAAAATACTAAATGGATTTAAATTCGCTTTAATATTTGACTATCGGAAAACGAATCGAAAAAAATAGCATCAGTCAGGGTTAATAACTTAATATATTATAACATAGTTTTTATCCTGCTAAATAAGTAGATTTATAATATTTATCGGTATTTTTATACCGTTAAATATTTTTGTAGAATATCCAAAGACATATTTTACTAACAATATTATGATCGCATCACCTATCCAATGAAGGAGAACACTTTTAATCTTTGGAAAGTTTCAGAGAGAATAGATCGGAACCTTTATAAAAATTTACGTTCCCGTATTCTTACAAAAATATTTCATAAAGTCAGTTTGAAGAATCCTAGGTTTACCATAATATTGAAATTGGGAGTTGGTTATTTTTCTTTAGCGTCGAAGTTTTCTATTTTTAACAAATCGGTATTTGAACTGCAAACGTGCCTGGCGTTAAAGTAATAGCATTTCACATGAACTAAAAGTTAGTAATAACGCGAGAAAGATACAATCACTTTACCTTAGATTTAGAAATCGGCAAATCCTCTTCAGACGGTAATTCCAATTCCTCGTCATAAATGTCATCGTCCAAGCCGTCTTGCTTGTCTCCATACAAAACATTGTCGTCTTTATCTTCGTCTATCGCATTTTCGATCACTCTATTATAATCGTAATTGGGTTCGTCAATAGCCCTCGCATCGACGTGTTCGTCATCGCAAAGTTTGTTCTTCGACAGTCGAGATATTAAGGCCCCCTCCAAATGTGGCGGCGTGGCACAAACTGCCGCAGATTTATCTGATTGAGGCAGGTTTTTTGCCTCCCGCAACCACCTAGCAAAGCCGGCCATTAAGCAATCGCAATTAAGAGGATTATCTGCGAAAGAGAACGAATTTATCTTTATGAGTTCGAGAGTATAAATGGGTTGGGATTAAAATTAACGACAATCAAACAATTGTTCTTTGTTACTTTCATTTCTTTTGTGTAACGCTACGACTATCGGGGTTTTTTACGCTTAAACTTTTTTATTGGTAATTTATTTTCGTCGGCTTACTTCATCAAGTTTAAGTTGGCTGATAAACTGATACATAAGTTTTTGTTATGGTTTTACTTCTAGAAGGGAAAGTAATAGTTACGTATACACGTTTATCATGTTATAGATTCTGACATGACACATCTTTGATCAACGACTAGTTCAATCAATCACAAACTGCTTTAAAAATACCTATCTACTTTTAATCTCCGTATCCGTAATGAAAACGTGCCTTCAAATGAGTTCACAGCCTTTACCAATTTCTCTTCCAACCGAAAAAGCGATTTCAGCGTCAAAATATTTTGCTCAGCTAGGGGAGAGAGTATCATAAAATTATTTTCCCATAAAAGTCTCATAAAGGAACACCATGAACAGCGAAGCCTCGGACAATAGCGGGTGGCGTTTCGACAGCCGAACAAAGAGGTTACAACGACGCCCCACACAAAACGTCTGATGCTAAACAAAACCTAGCGATACACACGCACACTGAAAACGCTGAATTGAAGATGACTTTTGTATGATTATTTAAAAATCTGCAATTATATGGATTAAGTGAAAGCTTTAGCGTACATCTTTCATTGTTAGCTAGCTACCTATATAATCATTCAACAGCCATAATATAATTAGGACATTAGATTAGCTCTAACGCCGAAAGTCCATTACCAACTGAACTCATTTAACTTGCAAGGTTTGCAAGGATCCTGTCTTATATGAAAGTAATTCTCTTCTTACACACTTCTTTTCTTGCACATCTAGACGTGATATCATAAGTCCAAAGGTAAACTGGGAGAAAAAAAATACATAAAGCCCGCCTTTTGTACCACATTTTATGGGACAATTTGAGTACCTTCAAAAAGTGAGAGTGAATAAGTATCTTTTAGGCAAGCGCACTCCAATCTAGTAGACCTCATCGGTGCTTTCCAGTATTGATTTTCGTCAAGCGCAAGCCTATTTAATAGAAAGAAAATCCCTCAAAACGGACAAAAAAACCGACTAACTATACTTTTTACTCAAAATTTTGCTAGCGATTCTTTTGAGCTGTATACGTCAAAAAACTGCACGTCATGGTATTGCCATTTCCTTCAATACTGAACCTCACTGCAGATCCTTGTAGTGTGAGCTCACCGTCTTCAATCACAGATATATCACTGTCATGGACAACAGGCTTTGTGGTATGATGAAAATCCTGTCTCTATCGATATTGATATAACGATATACAAATCTTAAGGTGTGTATCAAGGATTGTAAAAATCTATCTAGATCTAGAGTTGTAATTGAAGCATTAATAGGCTGCTAGTTAGGGGGTCGGGGGGCACGCATCTCTGTCGTCACGGAGTTGCAATTAAACAAATAAATCGTCACTTGCAGGAACTGTGAAGGAAAGCATTGTGAAGAAAATTGCATGTCTGAGATTTTTTCAGTGTTCTTAAATATGTTTGAAGTCTACCAATGCACAGTTCGCCAGCTGGTAGACTAAAACCCAAACGCTTCTCACTTGAGAGACGAGCTGAGTCCAGTAAGTGGTTCGACGATGTATTGTGATGAATATAATGCTACTAATATTATAAATGCGAAAGTTTGGATATATGGATAGATGGATGGACCACGCCGCAACGGCCAAACTGATTTGATGAAATTTGGCACAAAGACGTCAACAAAAGAAATAGATTAATACGTACCCAAAAGAGATAAATTATAGTTTGGAGGCTACTTTTTATCCCGGTAAATAAAAGAGTTTCCATGGAAATTAAAAAACCTCAAACCATGTCACGAAATGTTGACATACCTTCAATAGTAAACCGCTGTAGGTCCTTATGCTGTGTGAGAGCTCCGTCGTCTACCATAGATATGTCATTGTCATGGAGCAGCAGCTCTGTGAGGTGATGCAGAGACTTCAGAGGATCTGCCGAGAGAGACCGCAGGAAATTGTGCGACAAGTCCAAGTGAGCCAAGTTTACCAGTTGAGCTAGAGATGCACCTGTTGACAAAATTCAAAAAAATTCAAAATTTATTTATTTCATGTAGGCTACCCTGTAGCACTTATGATACGTCACAAAATCTACCACCGGTTCGGAATGCAGATTCTGCTGAGAAGAACCGGCAAGAAACTCAGCAGTTGCTCTTTTCAAAAAAATAAAATAAACTAATTTTACAATCTAATATATAAAAATGAATCGCTTAATGTGTTGGTAAGCGCATCACGCGTGAACGGCTGGACCGATTTCGCTAATTCTTTTTTTATTGTGTTTGTTATTGTTAGGAGAAGGTTCTTATGAAAGAAAAAATTAAGAAAATTGCGCGGAAAATTAGAAAATTTAAGAAATATTAACCACCATATTAAATTATTTCTAATGTAACCGCTTTTACAATTCAAACTTTTTTGATGTAACCTTATGGCGTTTGACATAACATTGACAGAATGCGTGCTGCCAATTTCGTCAAAGAGGATGTAAAAAAACTTAAGACAGGACAACGTCTGTCGGGTCCGCTAGTAAGTAATAAAACTAAGCTAAGTATACAGTGCTTCCACAGTGAAGCTTCAAAAATACAATACATATAATCTAACACATGTTAGCATGGGAAGTCAAAGCAGACCCATTCCCGTTGGCGGCACCCGTTCACGAGCACGACGCATGATCCAGCCATTGCTTCGCAAAATAAATATTCTTAACTAGGTACTACTATTTTAGCTGCCTCGTTGGTTAAGTGATTAACAAGTTAGACTGCGGATGATGATAGTAAAGTTTAAAAACTTTTTGCATTTGTCGAACATTGGATCAACGAATGACGAATTCTTGATTTCGTTGCTTAAATTTTTATATATTACTATAAATTCTGAATTATAGAATCACCGCAAATAAGTTCGTGTGCTGACGTTGAATCGTTCCCTTTATTCCCAGCACTTTTTTACCTTTTTGTGACGGAAATTGAAACGTCAGTGAGTTCGTTCGACAAAGAATTTTCACAATGGCCGATATCTCGCTCCCGAATCTAATCAAATTTAGCACATCTAATTCTACATTACAATTTCCAAAGTCAATCCAACTTTTTTTCACGTTGATTGATCAATTTTTGGGAACGGTTTTTAAAATTTTTTGCGTTTTATGTTATAAGTAGCAATCGAAACAAAACATGGGAAAATATTATTTAATAAAATTATTTTGTACCATATTGTTGCAAATGTAAGGTTCAAATGGCGCATGTCGAAAAATATTTCTTTTTACTTTTAATAATTTGTTAATCGTTTATTTCTCGGTCGAATCCATTATAAAATTTTATTGTGTTACGTGTTTATTTTTTTTTAATTAAGTATACCTTATAAGTTGCAAAAATTCTTTAATTTCACGCATTGCGTTTCACACAAGCAGTTTTTTCACCCTCCTATAAAATTAGTCAAAATGACTTGCGCGGTGATTTTCAATAAGCGACGATAAATATATTTTCTTTTTACTGGTTTTAGAAGAAACTCGTACTCACCCGATACCGCAACTATCTCATTATGTGATAAATCCAGATGCGAGAGATTAGCGAGATGCTTGAAAGCGTAGTCTTCTAGAACGTCTATTTGGTTGTTGTGCAGATTCAGTTGAGTCAAATTCGTAAGACCTGTAAATAGCACGGTTTTTTCACATTTTTTTATTATTAAACGCGCTGAACTTAACTAATATTCCCCTTTCCATTCCAAATAAGCTCAAAACTCGTGTTAGGTGTGGATACGAGTACGATAATAACATAACAGGTGCGAATGGATCCGACGACCTTTCAGTTTTCAGTCCGCACCCTTAACTTATTTTACTTATTCATGAAACGTAATTAATTAATATTTTCCAAAAATTTCTCAAAGGAATATGGAAATAATAATATAAGACTTTTTATCAAAGGAAAGAGGTCTATTTATAAATAATAAACAACGTTGTGAAACAACATTTAATACCTGATAAGGCACCCCGTCGTATACTCGCAAAAGTGTTGTCAGACAAATGTAAAGCTTCCAAAAACGTCAGCGCTGGAATTGTAGACGGGCCAACGGGACCTTCTAGGGCATTGCTGGATACATCAAGTTCTTTTAGCATATGCGCCTCCTGTGAAATTAATTAAACATGTAACCAGCGTAGTGCTTAAGGACTGGCCATGTTTTCGTAGAGTCCGGGGTTCAAATTCCAGACACGCACCTCTAACTTCTCATACTTTATCATGCTAACCATGGCATAGCTGTAATCTTCTTTATTTTTCGACGGACATGGCGAAACTATAAGGGTTCCTTGTAATTTTACTACGAAACCCTAAAAAGAAAAATCGTGTAAACTGTATCATGTTGCCCGGCTCTCGGATGATGTATGTACACAGTTAAAAATAAATATGTATGAAATTGAACAATTTCGTATTGTGTTTATTAAAATATTTGTACACGCTGATGAAACAGGAAATAATATATTGTTCTCCGTTATGTTGTTTAACAATTATTTTGCTTCTTTTAATAGAAATAATATTATTCACTCTACTGAGCGATGATGATTTTTTGCGGAAAAATTAAAATAGATAGAAATTAAAATTAACTAATGTCATCCCCTAAGTAAGAGTCATTTTACGTAGGTAGCCTTAGGGCCGGAACGCTAAATCGCTTGGCGGCACGTCTTTGACGATAGGGTGGTAACTAGCCACGGCCAAAGCCTCCCACCAGACAACATATACGGTCGCGGACAGAAAATGTTTACCACCTTAAGATTCATAATTGCACGCCTACATCTGTGTCAGGAGGTCGATATGTGATTTGATTAGCCATAGATCATAGACTTTTTAACATGTAGCGGTGCTTAGACGGTCCTTTGGCTTTATCCTTCAAGTTTAGCGGTCTTGTCAGATGGTGACTGCTAAATAGGTTAGGTTAGATGTAGAAAACCTTTTTTGTAACATACGCGATATGATATAGACGCAAATGCTGCGATTTCTGACGATTACTTTAGTAAGTTGTTCTGAACGAGAGAAGATAAGACAGCTCCCAGCAGCTTGTGCTAGAAGGTACGACATTCAGTGAGGAGTATCATGTTCATTAATTATTCAACGGCGGCACATGCAGCGAGATTAGCTTTGACCCTCTGAAGACGCTGCTTTGATCATTTACAATGCAAGTGAGAGCTTACAGCATATTGCGAACTGTAAGCGAAGGGCGTAAATGCCACTTTGACGAATGAATGAATGAATGAATGAACATACCACACACATTAAAACAGATAACAAAACAATGAGATTAACAAAGTCAGTATACAATTTGGCGGCCTTGGCCACTTAATGTTTGCTATAAGAAAATCTCCACTACCATAAGTATTAAATCAACACAGTCTCTACATAATTAAATATAAAATCTTCACTTATATTATATGCTAGCTGATGCCCGTAACTTCATCCGCGTGGATTCAGTTTTCAAAATCGCGCGAGAACTCTGATTTTCCGGAACAAAAAGTAGCCTATATGTCACTCTCCAGATCCTCAACTATGCACGCACATGTAAGAAATCTTAGCTCTGTTGCAACGTGATTAAAGGACAAATCAACAACCCAATTGCTACCCTTTATAGAAAAATTAAATAAAAAGGTATAGCACCCTTTACATAATTTTATGGCAAGTAGGTAACTAGGTAGCGAGGTACCTATTGTTTTGTTTTAAAAAGAACAACCGCTGAGTTTTTTGCTGGCTCTTCAGCAGAATCTGCTTTCCGAACCGATAGAGTCATGACGTGTCATAAGAGCTACAGGTTGGCCTACGTGAAATAAATAATTTTGAATTTGAATTTATTCACTAAATTAGGTGCTAGATACTAATTCAGCAAATAAATTTTATAACCTACAATGTTAATTTTAACACGAAATTGGTAGCTAACATTTAGTAATACAGAACGTAGTTATCAAAGTAATTGGCAAAATAATGGGTCTATTTGTTCACATAAATTGAAATCTGACTGTCGTCAATAAAATCGTATTTAATAATAATCACGTAACAATATTTGGAATGAGGTAATAATAACTGTTAAACCCAATGAATACGTGATTGTATAATATTATGATAAAAGCAGGCTTTAGAATTAAAATATTGGTCGTGGAATCGTATTTTACATTGAAAATTCGCCATAATACTGTAATAGTTGATAAAGAAAAATGATTTATTTATTTCTTTGAAAATTGGCCAACATATTGGGCGCCAATTAAACTTTAACCGAAGAGTAAAAACGATCCTTACTAATATTCTAAATCCAAAAGTACACATTTTTGCAGTAATAATTGTATGTACTTAAATTAGAACAAAACACTGTTGGTTGAATTGTTGGTTTGTTCTTCAATCACGCAGCAACTTAGCAACGGCTCGACGTAATTTTTTGCATGGATACAGTTGAGAATCTGGAGAATGATTTTTAAAATCTAACTTCACGCGGACAAAAGCTGGTAAATCCGTACTAATATATTTATAATATTTATAAATGCATAAAAAGTGTGTTTGTTTGTTGGTTAGTCCTTCAATTACACTGAAACAGAGCTACCAATCGACGTAATTTGCTATATGGAAATAGTTGAGGACGTGGAGCAAAACATGGACTATCAAAAACCGGAAAAAACTAAAAAGAGACCGGAAAATCAAAAAGTTCCCGCGGGGTTTGAAAACATAAATCCACGCGGACTAAGTCGCGGGCATCAGCTTGGATATTAATGAATAAAATAAATACCTTCAAAGCAGTTAACGCAGAAACTTTCAGCAAATTGCCCCGAAGCCTCAGCACTGCCAACTTTGAGAGGGGCTCGAACGCGCCCGCCGATATACTCGTCAGCTGATTATCACTTATATCCAGATATGTTAGGTTTTGTATACCCTGATGACAATTTCAAATTAAACAAAAATTTAATTAAATAAAAGAAATAGATTGTACTATTTCTTTAAAACAAGTGACTATGTAATGATTAAATTTGGCTGTAAATTCAATTTCAAGTTGTGAAACAGGAATAAAGATTCAGGATGGTTTATCCTGGTAAGCAAACGAAAGTAGAAAAAGAAATTAGGCACACAAAAAGCTTAGCAAGGTAGCTTGCCAAGCAAATCACAAGGAATAATTGTCCTAGGAATACAAAAAGAAAGAATCAAATATCTAATACCTTAAAAGAATTCGAATCCAAAGTGTGTATTTTATTATTGGAAAGATCTAAGCGGTCCAAATTGATCAGGTGAGTTAAGGCTTCCGTGGGAACGGAGGGAATTTGATTGTTTGGTAAACCTGGAAAAATAAATTGATTTAATTAATTAAGTATTCATAACGTAGACGAGCGGAGAATTTATAATTTTTTATTCAATATTCTCCGCTAGAAATACGCTTGCTCGAAGTACAAAAATATTTTCTTTGAAGTAATATTAAGGTAAAATTTTTCTTAATTAGCTCCTGTACCTACTTGTTAATTCTAATGACAGGTTCAGCCCAAGGGAGGTGTTCTTATGAGATCGTGTAGAAGCCAATAAGCGATATATCTTTATAACTGTCTTATGTCTAGCTCTTCCAAGTATACGAGTTCAAACATAATATAGCCAGTGACTGAAATCATATTTACCTATATACGGTTACGTCAAGCACATATTCACCCTCTCTTGCCAAGGCCTACATTAGTTTAGGAGCTCAGTTAATAAACTGATTTTAAAGAGTGGAAATAGATTTCTTTTTTATTTTTCCCTTTTTAGTTGCTTCTATCGTCGGTTCATTTTTATGTAAAAGTAATTATATCCTCTTTGCTGTTCTCAGAAACCTCATAGGCTGATTCTTCCTTTACCTTTCAATCACAAAACGTGAGCGATGGAGCGGTATCCATATGAGATAGACAGTAAGTACCATTTAGTTCTATGTTTCGGATTCGAACCGCTATTCTTTTTCATGGTTCCTGCCACGTAGAACTAGCAAAAGTGTATAAGTATATCTATATATATAAAATTCAAAGTCCTGACTGACTGACTGACTGACTGACTGAGATATCAACGCACAGCCTAAACTACTGAAGTTAGGAACTTGAAAGGAGGTGGGTTGATAAGGCAACAAAATCCGCCCCTCATACACTCGAAAAAAAAAGTTCCAGATTTCGACAAATTGTCAATGTATTTATATACTTGAAGATATAATCTTTATTTTAATATAAAGTTTAGGTGATAAAAAAAATAGTAAGTTACAGAAAATATTACCCAAAAAGAGAGTGTTTCTGTTACTTTTCTTACATTTTCATACATTTTAGTCGTTTTTTAAGCTTTGATTTAATATTTTAGAATGAAGCGCTCCATGAACCATGGTAAACGTAACTGATAATGATGCTCCTTTTTATAAGCTTTTATATGAGTATTAATTTATTTTGGTTCCGTGAGCGCTTCATTCTAAAATATTAAATCAAAGCTTAAAAAACGACTAAAATGTATGAAAATGTAAGAAAAGTAACAGAAACACTCTCTTTTTGGGTAATATTTTCTGTAACTTACTATTTTTTTTATCACCTAAACTTTATATTAAAATAAAGTTTATATCTTCAAGTATATAAATACATTTACAATTTGTCGGAATCTGGAACTTTTTTTTTCGAGTGTATGAGGGGCGGATTTTGGGCCTTATCAACCCACCTCCTTTTTACAGTTGGTTCCTTTTATGACGTAGGCGCACACTAAGAAAGGATTATTGGAAATTCCACCCCTAAGGGGTTTAAATAAGGGATGGAAGTTTATATGAAACTCCGTCATTTTTCAAGCTGTTTCCATCAAAGTTGGTATTAGAGCTTTCAGTTAAAAATAAAGAAGTACGTGTATCACAGTTTTTGAAAATTCCACCCCAAAATCTAATTCCACGCGGACGAAGTCGCGGGGGCAAAAGCTAGTTCTAGATAAGCGCTTTCCATCAATCAATGATTTTCTTTAAGGATAATCATTCAAAAAATAGCAAAGTGTAAGGTATATTTGTAAGGAGTATTTTTAAATTATTCGGACTTTTACTTCGAGATTAACCGAGACAGATTTATGACCTCAACTTTACAATAAGTTCATGTGGATGACTAAACTGTTGGGCAGACAAAAGTTCTCTCATGAGATTTTGCTCTAAAAAAGTCGGAGACTTAACTCGCAAGACAACATATAACCACAAAAAGCAATAGTATTTTTATGTATAAAAGATTTTTATTATACATTTTCTCCTCCAAATTAAATGTAAAGCTAGTTTTCGAAATGGGAACGTTATCATAGGTTAACGTATCGTAGGTTATTTAACCTATGAATATGATAACCGTTTAATAGTTTGAATCCGTCGACCTTTCAGATATCAGCCCGTTCTCCGTCTTTTAACGATTTAAACTGGGACTCAATCTCTTTTGGAAGAACTACCGGGGAACCAAGAACTAATCAGCTACCTTGGCCAAAGAATTAGTTTGGCCATGCAAAGGGGCAATGCTGTCGCATTTTGCCGCGCTGCAGTGACATATTATTATAGATTTATTTTAGGAATACTCTAATTAGGTGGAAATTTTGTCTTACCTAGTGCAAGTAAGGTAGATGATATACTACTGAAAGCTCCTTGCTGGACTCTCTTGATATCTCCCGACGATATCACCAGGCCATGTAAGCCGATGCCCGCCAGTTCGGCTACTGATGCCGATGGTAATGACGTCACGCCTCGAAGCGCCACGTCTAAGAGGGACACTGCTGTGTTTTTGTTTCTTGCTCGTTGCTCTCGCAGGTGACGGCCAATTATCTGATGGAAAACAAAAAATAGGTACTTATTAAGCACTAGCTTTTGCCCGCGACTTTATCCGCGTGGAGTTAGGTTTCTAAAATATCCCGTGGGAACCGTTTCCCGGATAAAATGACATTTGTTAGTTAAAGGCAAATCGGTTCGGCCATTATGGATGGCGTGAAGGAGTATCAAATAGCAAAACATCCAAACTTTCACGTAAAATACTCGTATATATAATAAATGTATCATAACGTGAAAATTAATTTTTTAACAGACTTCAAAATAGGAGAAAATTTAAAGACTAGATGCCTATGTTTGATTTTGATAATTATGTTGTACGAAACAGTGAATACCATAAAATAATAGATTTTAAAATGCACTAATGTTAGTTAGCATATCGTAAGGGAAGGGAGTACGACAACGCAAAAAACTATTTTTAACATTTACCTACAAGGTAAGTTATTTTTTTTCCATAAACTTAATAATATTATTCAGAAGCTGTGGGACGCCCACGTCCTAACGACCTATCGTTAGCTTGCTTTAGGTACCTATTCAGTAGATCCTACATAACGTCAGCGAAATAAATTTTGAACAAAACGGCAATGTCATGACACCCCCCTTGTTTAACCTTCAAGAGTCAGTTTCATTAATATAGTTTGTTTAAACTGAGGCGATGAATCCCAAACTTTTTCACATCAGTTCTCCTTTTGTTGGGATAATTTTTGGGCCGACAAAGTTTCATACAAATAACACTACAACAATAGCTCGGCCGTTTGTAAACCTCTGAGCAAATTTAAATTTGATTTTATTGTTATGTAAAGTGAAATAATAAATTTTGGACAACTATGCTTATATTTCCGACGAAAGCACTTGTTTTAGGTGCTTTAGGGTGCGGTGTTGCTGTGCTATAACAATGGTTGTTATATTCGCTATGCCTGCTATCTTTTATCCAAAGTATTAATGGTCCAGGAAAACTTATAGTTTATCATAAAAACGGATAAGTCGGTATTAAACTGTTAACTATCTATTAGGCAGTTACTGAAAAAATTCCTATCTCAGAGAGGGCTTGAGTCTCAACACAAGCTGAGTACATAATGAAAATAATCATAATTTTCAATAAAAAGTTGTCAAAGGAATTCATCTATTTTACGCTACCATTTTTCATAACAAGGTTATATCCGGTTGGAACATTCAGTCTTTTGAAATCGTATTTATGATTCACCGAGGCGCGAAATGGGCGAAGTTTTATTCTGAATAGTGGCTAGGTAAACATTTCTAACAGCTTTAATAAAAACTCTAGAATATCTCAAACGGATTTTTAAACAACACAAAAGGTTCTTTAGCAGTTTAATCAAGGGCACTTCGTAAAACTTTTGAAATTTTATATCTTTTTACATAAACGCTTCCGCTTACAAGCTTAAGCTTCTGAATATAAGTGGCACAAGATCGTGCTTTGTCGATGCTTGCAAGAGAATAACAGTCTATCGGTTATGTAGCCTAAGCACGAACATTTTAACTTTCGAATAGTACCTAAAGGTGAAGTTAACATTAGCAAGGAATTTTGTACGAAAATGACAGGAGCGCTCTTGTTGAAATGTTCGTGTTTAGACTACCTACTGATCTGCCCAATCTTATCGGATTTCCATCCTATTGGACTATGAGAGTAAGAGAATAGAGATACCTATCAAAAAGTGGTAGTTAAAAAATAAAACTAATCACATGCTCAATTTTTAAACTTATATTTTGGGAGCGAATTTGATCAGTTTTTAAGCGAAACACGTATACGTACAGGCTGCAATTTTTTCCGCTCTAAAAATGCAAAGGTCTGTTTTCAGTTAGTATTTCTCATAACACAGCTAACCGTGAGTGTTTGCCTGAACAACTTTAGACTGAACGGCAGAAAAAATTCATAAATGTTCGCCATCGCGTAAAGGTTTTAGTGGAATTTAAACCTAATGGACATGAAACTTTATAATAATTACTTTATAATTGTCATTGTTGTTTCACTCTGTTCACCACTATTTACAATTATTGACCTGTAGTTTACCTACACACGTCAGGCAAAAATGTATGTATGGAGACCTGAGCAGCAAGAACAAAGACAGATATTCCTAATAAAGATACATCATCCACGTATATCTATATTTTGTTACGTTCTCCATTTCGGTCAGTCACTCTGCTGACTGACTGCCCCCCGGTGCCTTGACGTCTTTCTTGACGCCCGTAGGCCGTATAGGGCTCCGATATAAAATCGAACATTCTACGCCTCTCTCTCTCTCTCTCTCCTTAACTCAACGACCGAGGGAAACTTTTAACAATATTTATTTTAACCATTATTGTGATAGAAATATAATCCAACTAAAACAATTATCGTGGTATGGTTATATCACAATTATTATGTCATTAGACCACAAATCAAGTCTAAAATCTTTAATAAACCATTATTCAAAGAGCGAAAAAATCAGATACCAACTAGAGGACTTATTCCAAACAGATAGGCTTCTAGTTGGTTCCGAAACTGGCCAGCGACTAACTATTTTTTTTTTATTCGATGACAAGATAGCCCTTGACTGCGATCTCACCTGATGGTAAGTGACGATGCATTCTAAGATGGTAGCGGGCTAACTTGGAAGGGGTATGGCAGTGTAAATTCAACCCATACCCCTAATCGGTTTCTACACGCCATCGTGCCGGAACGCTAAATCGCTTGGCGGCATGTCTTATACCTATAATAAACGTACTTGTAACGCAGTGTGGTCGCCCGCGCAGCGCAGCGTGTGCGGCAGGTCGCAGGAACACTCGGCCGAGGGTCGCGAGCTCAGCTCCGGGCAGTCCCACTCCGACGACGCGTTGGATATTACGCAAAGTATTGAAAACGCGCCCATAAGCCACATTCTGGAAAAGAAATATAACGTCTATAATATCGCTCATTTGCAACAAGAGTGACATAATTCAAAATTCACCAATTTTGGTGTTGAAAATTTATATATAAATTTATTATTATAAAAACAACATTACGCTAAACACATAAAAATAAGAGCGAGAGAGGTTGTGACTTTATGTTCTGTCCCACACTGGCCGCTGCGTAGTTTCGAGACCGCAGCATCCACAGAACATTACTCTCAAACGAGAGATACTCTTTCTTCGTCGAATTTGAATTATGTCACCCTTGTCGCAAACGAGCGATATAACGGAAGTGCTCTGAAGAGCTAATTGACCTTATCCTACCCTCTTGCTTCTATAACCGCACCGCTCACCACCAGATACAATTTGACCGTCACCACCTGGGTGTCTCGAGCACTTCGACCATCAAAATGCAACGCATTGGAGGTTCATGGGCGGCGGTAATCACTTAACATCTGGCGACCCGCCTGATCGTTTGCTCGTATAAATATAAATACAGAAAATACTACATAAAGCTAGTTTATCAAGTCTTCAAAAAATATTCCTAAGAATAAAACGAAATACCTACCTCAAATTAAAATAATTACATATCTACATCATCATCAGCAACTCATTAACGTCTCACTACTGAGTGGAAGTCGTCGTTTTTCAAAAAGAGAAAACCGCATCACAAATGGTCCATTCGTTAAGGAGCTACGAAGGAATTGACAGACACACACATACACCCACACACAAACACAAAATCACGCAGATACACACGTAAAATTTTTACCACCTCTCTTTTTTCGTCAACGATTAAAAAATACTACTCCCTAATGTGCGACCAACATTTTCATCCCAAACATCTGTCGGATTCATACGTTCATATTATCAAGTTCGTATGAGTGTTTTCGGGAAAAATTCTATGAAATAATTCTTCATGTCTGAAGAGTTTCACAGAAGCAGAACAGATCTAGATATTATAATGAAACAGAGGTCAGGTCTTAAACGTACTTTCAATGACAATTTTTTTTTATAAAGAATTTAGTACTTTTTATTATACTTACCTAGTTACATTTTTAATACCTACCATATCTGAAATTAGAAATTTTTACAAAAGTAGGATGTATAATATTAGCCTAAAACCTACCTAAAATAATCTAATAAGCAGTATTTAATATGAATTTATAAGCTCAAATTATTTCATCATATTATGATATCATTTATCATTTTTTAATAAACACAGAAAAAATCTAACTAGGTATATTTGTTTTATGCCGTGTCGAAATTTTAAGGAATAGCTGAAAACCAAATTGTAACTCGGTGTAAAACTTTAGTTATGCATTTAATAAAATGCTAACTATACATTAAGCTTCCCCTCCGCATAACGACCCCAAATATCCACAATATTACTTCCAAACGACCCTAAAATATTCCTTGTTGCACTGCCATGCCATGCCATTTTATTCGACATTTGCGAAAATTGTATTTCCATTCGCCTGTAACTTCTCGACTCGCTACGAGCGTCCGGTCGTCAGTCAGAGGAAACGCCCTATTATGTCGCCACCACACGCGCTGCAATAGCAATTTTTATACGAGTACCTTCGAGTACGGTCTGAATCGCTTTTCGGATCAATCCGTACTCGAAAACTCCCAGGCCGATTTTCAGTTAGTACTGTTTTACTGAAGATATGTTTCGGCTAATATTGATACAAATTCCATTAATCTTCCATTAATCCATCATTCCATTCCATTAAAACGAGATTTAGATCTTAACCCACTGTTCCAAGTTTATACCTTTTTATATTACCTAATGACAAATAAATTGGTTAGATTAAGTGTAACTATAAAGAATAAATTAAGAATTACTTAAATTATGGATACTTAAAAATCCTTACTATATTAAACCTTGAAATTATTAGTAAATGCTGTACCTATAAGTCTTGATGGACTTGCTTTACAACGACTTGATAAACTATTTTGAGAGGGCCCGAAAGCGGATTTGTTCATTTAGATTTGAGATAGAATAAAATTTCGCAAACGAAAGGAAAGACGCGCCAGGAGGGCTAACATTTTGTCTACACGTTTACTCGTAATCTATATGTGAATCTCTACAGAGATTCACGAGTAAAGTGTAGACAAAATTTACTCGTGGCGCCCATGTTAGCCCTACAGGAGACCTTTTTATTAGCCCAATACGATTATGATACTTCGAAAAGACTTCGAAGCATAACTATACCGTAATTTGTTCTTCTACTAATCTAACCAACAAAAATATAATAGTCCTTAGCTATGTTGCAATAAATAAATTCGTGTTCCCATTCGCCTGTAACTTGTCGACTCGGTACGAGCGTCCGGTCGTCAGTCAGAGCAAACGCGCCATTATGTCGCCACCACACGCGCTGCAATAGCAATTCTTATACGAGTACCTTCGAGTGCGGCCGGAATCGGCTTTCCTCTTTTATTTTTCGCTGTTTTCACAGATTTATTTGCGATCTGTTACAACAGATATTGGGACTTGTGTTATGTTTTATCAGAATAGGTATTAACAACGGATTTAAAAAATGTCCTTTGACAAAGTAAGCTTTCATGTTCCACATAATATTATAGAGTTCAATAGTGCAACGTTCAGGGCATAGGACCTTCGATCACAGAAGAAAAATTTCTTCTGTGATCGAAGTATAGGACTAAAAATCGAAAGGTCTGTGGTTCAAAACTTACACGTTTCACTGTAGTCATACCTAGCACAAGCGTTATACTCAGTTAGGGGGAAAATCATATTAAGTAGGTATAGCTAATATTCTTTTTAAACAAAACAAAAAAAATACAAAACAAGAAATTATGGCATTTGAAATATAATTACAAGTTGCCATTTAACTGCGAACTTTTAGCCTATTTAGAGATTATAAATTCCAAAACTGACTCCACCAAAAATCGAACCTGTATCCCGATACTTAAATGCCCTATAGCAAACTTCTGCGTCAGGTGAGATTGTCTTTATTTGTAAGAAGATTGCAAAGTCACCGAGTTTTGATGACATATTAATGAGGTCTAAGTCTAAATGTCAAGAAATAGAATACCCTTGGAGGCACAGTGTAGATGCGCCTTAATTTGACATGATGGCAATAATATTCCAGTGCAGATCTATTGATAACAGAGGGTGACGGTCGGGCAATGGCCCACTGCGTCTTAGTACTGTGAGTACTGTAGGGTTAGTACAAGATTTAATTCGATTGATCGTATTCGTATTCGATGACATTAGCATCAAAGTAAATTGAACCATAACGACATTGAATTAGAGCTCAAATTAGTGTATGTATTCTTATACGTTTACCTATACTGATACGCTCCAAATTAAAATCAGTTGTACTGAATTTGTGACTTTAAATCTGTGCAGTTAAGTTAAATTTTACTTTGACGGTAATGTCATCGAATACGAATTCGATCAATCGAATTAAATGTTATACTCGTACTAACCCTACTGTACTGAGCACAATTGAGAGTACCTTGAACAAATCATCGCAGAATCATTATTTTGTACCTTCTACGGTGTCTAGTACAAAAAAGTAGTTAGAGATATTATGGGCGACCAACATACCTATATACATACATAGATACATACATACATACATACATACATACATACATACATACATACATACATACATACATACATAAACCTCATAAAAAAGCTCAAAGTCACTCTGCAGGTGATAAAGTGAGCTTTACTCCACGTGATCAAATAAAAATGACAAGATCCACAGGAAAACCAAAATAATCTTGCAAAGCTGAAATGGCAATGGCAGCTCATGGTTTGGGGTTCTAAGGTGCTGACATGCGTACCTCACTACGAAAAGCGTAGTGTTAGCAGATACCTCGGTGAATGAATGAAGTCAAAAGAAATCAATGAGTTGCAGGGGTGTGACTATGGGACACAAGCGTCGCACGACCGAACATTACAAGCTGACTGCATTATTGGAGTTTACATACTTTTTCAACTGCATCATAATTCCATTCAATTGCCGCCTAACAGTTAATCAGCAGTTGCGAAGCAGTCATATCAATTACAAACTGCATCTCTGAAGATTTCAGTTCATATTCGCTCTTGCTTTCGCTAGGTTACCTTTACAGGTTTTGGCCAATCCAGTACTATTGACGATGTTTGAGGCCAGACTTTGGCCAATCCAATACAATTTTTTTTTCTGAGGCAAATATTAATTGATGCTGAAAGGAGGCGACATAACAAAATAGACGTAACAAGATACGTATAAAAGATATTTAGGAATAAAGGTAAAAACCAGAAATATGGACAAAAGAATACGACACCGAAGCCCAAAAAAATCGCAGAACCTAACTTTAAATATTACCTGCTTAAACCGTAGATCATTTTAAGCTATTGCATAGCTTCTATCGCGGTCCTTGAGCGTGGAGACCGAATCCAGAAATTCCGTAACGAAAATAACCTGACACGGGACTCCTCTCACCGCTAGATGACCTTGATAAAAAATGCTATGCAATAGCTTTACCGCGGCAGTCCCCGAGTGCCACACGTCTTTTTATTTTGTTAAAACTATAAAAAATAATTGAAAAGTTTGTGGCTGCTACTTTTCCAATATATTTTCCTTACCGATAGAATGCACAGTTGTCTCTAAAGAACGTTTGAGACAAAAATATACTGCGCGTTAGCGTACCTAACCCCCTGGACTCCGGATCATTTATGGGGGCGATTTGAGCGTAAAGACCGTAGTTTTTTAAACGGTGTTAGGAGACTCGTTTCGCTCTATTGTGTCTATGGCACCATGCAGACGTTGTATTTATTCAGTTTAGAAGTCCTATTACTATGGAAGCGCTGGAAATGTGTTCAGGGATATTTACAATCTATAACATATTATTATTATTTATTTAGGAACTAGCTTTTGCCCCCGCGACTTCATCCGCGTGGAATTAGATTTTGGGGTGGAATTTTCAAAAACTGTGACACACGTACTTTTTTATTTTTAACTGAAAGCTCAAATACTAACTTTGATGGAAACAGCTTGAAAAATGACGGAGTTTCATATAAACTTCCATCCCTTATTTAAACCCCTTAGGGGTGGAATTTCCAATAATCCTTTCTTAGGGTGCGCCTACGTCATAAAAAGAACCAATTGTAAAAAGTTCAAGTTTCTAACTTCAGTAGTTTAGGCTGTGCGTTGATATCTCAGTCAGTCAATCAGTCAGTCAGAACTTTGAATTTTATATATATAGATTATAGTTTTTCTAGTATTTCTTTTATCCATCTGCCAACAGACCGAACCAAACCAAATGTTGTTGAACTGTAACTTCAAAAAAAAGGAGCTTATCAGTTCTCCACGTATGTATGTATAAAGAGGAACTGCAACATATTCACATATGATAATGATCTACTATTAAGGCTTCCAAAAAAATTATGTATGTTTGTCCACGCATTTCTCGGAAACTTTTGATCAGATTGTGACAATTCTTGTTTTATTTGCTTACATTCAACTTAGGAAACAATCAAGACACGCGGTAGCGTGTCAAGCCGAGTTTGAGCTAAAAGAAAGGAACTGGCGACGCGCCCGTGTGTATATTACACAAACATTTAATCAAAATCGGTTCAGTAGCTTCCAAGATATGGACACTTTTCTCATTTCAGTTGTTCTTTATTCCGGTATATTGAAGTTTATCTTGAATTATAGTTTTTTGTACTAACTTTTGTTCCGCTCTAATGCTGCGTGATTGAAGGATAAATCAACAAGTCAATAAACCATTCTGTTTTTGTATTTTTAACATTATGTTATTTATTATTAACGTTAATTAGACAATTAAAATTGATGAAGACATAAAACATTTTTAGAGAATGTAAAATATTTTTGTATGTGTGGAAAGATACAATTTTTCGACAAACCTAAACGTATTTGTTTTTATACATTATAAAAAAAAAAACAAACAAAAGCATTTCATTCTTAAGCTGCATCCGCACGCTTGGCAAACCTAGGCAAACCTTCACAAACGCAAACGTGCGGATAGAGCGTTTGCCATGGTTTGCCTACGCTTGCGAGCGTTTGTGGCCGATCCATCGAGTGTCGGTCTTTTGATCGCAAACCAAAGGGAATTTGCCACAAGCGCTTGCGTCTCCGTCCACACGTTTGCGCGCACTCAGTCTCGTTTGTGCACTGGCGGCGATTAGACGTGTTATTGTATTACGATTTACGTATCGCACCTTTAGAAATCTTCATTTTGTGAGTGGGTAAAAACGTAAAATGAATGACTGGTCGACTGAAGACTTTTGAAGACGATTTGTTTATATAATTTAATTAATTAATTAGTTTTATATATTAATAATAATAAGTGGCGACTCCGCACCGGAAAATGGTATATAATGGTATGGTAATAGGACTAATAGGTAGACCGACACCATCAGGCGACCCTCAGGGAGCCACTGGGTACAGGTGGCGCAAGACCGAAGCCTGAGGAAGTCCATGCAATAAACAGTCCAGCAGTGGACGTCTATCGGTTGATAAAGAAAAAAAACAAAATATCTATTGAGTAGGTACATACTAGAATAGAGTAGAATATTTTTTTATTCAAATAAATAAACTAGGTAGGTACCAAGTCCGAACATACTACTAGCTACTACTACTAATCTATAATATTATACTAAAACTGTAACTGGACAAATTGTGCACATGAAATATGTTTTGAAAATTTTAATTAGAGGACGCTTTACTATCAACTAGATGACGTCCGCGACTTCGTCCTCGCAGATTAAGGTTTTTTAATTCCCGCGGAAAGTCCTTAATTTTCCGGGCTAAAATGTAGGTATGAGCTATCGCTATTCCACATTTCATTCAAATCGGTTCATTAGTTGTGGCTGAAAGAGTAACAAACATCCATCCATCCATCCATCTATCCATCCATATTCCATTTTAGTAGGATTATTGATCGATACTGAGCTTAAAACATTTGTAAAAATAACTTAAGCCAAATAATAAAGCCGACACAAGTTCGACGTCCGTCATGCTTGCCTGTTCAGAACATACAAACGCCCTCGCAAGCGTGCGGATGATTCCCAAATTCAAGGCAAACGTTTGTAGAGGTTTGGCGTTTGCCGTTTGCCACAAGCATGCGGACGCGGTATTAAATTAATGTCTCAAAACCTCAACACTTCAGAAACAAAAACTCACTCAACAAAGGGCCCTACGTTTTTATAAAGCCCTTATAATTCACGACAATAAAGAAAATGTAAATGTACTTTAGCATTGAAACACTTAACTACTCGTATTATACAACGTAATTTTCGCAAACTTACTTTTTTTCAAAATGCTAAAAGAAATATTGATTTTTGGGTAGACTGAAATCTGGTAGAGCGTGTTTAGATTGGATTTCTGAGTTCTGACTCTCACGAATTCTTACCTCGAATGTAGTTAAAGATCTGGAGAGTGGCATTGGCCCCTTTTGATCTCAGAAAATCAAAGTCCTGCGAAATATTAAAAGCCTAACTCCGGACGAACATAATCGCGGGTATTTCATTACTTTCTTTAGAAATGCTTTAGCATGATCTACAAATTTGACGTCACGTCATAATCAAAGCCTATAATATAAATAATTTGACAGTTTGGCAATTATGTAGGAACCGAATTGACAAAGACCATGCCAAACACAATATACCTGAATAGCTTAATAATTAAATAATGTAAAAGAATCATTAAAATATCGCTAGAAATATTAAAATATTTCTAGAAATGAAAAAGTTATGGAACTTTGAAGTTTGTCCCTACACTTTGGACTAGACTCCCTTGGGAGTTGGTTTGTCCCTATAGTCCCTGCAGGGTGAGCATGGGCAGAGGACATCATATTATCCACGAGGCACGAGTAGGTACAGGATAAAATGTTTATCTTCTCGCTCAGTATTATCCACCCGTTGAACATGAGCAAAACGGCGGGAATAATATCCACAGTGGATATACTTATAAGAATTTACCTCTCCTTTCCCCTGTCGACATGCTTTAGTATGCTAAATGTATGGTGATGATAATTTTATCTCTCGTCAGTGGATAAAATCGGGGATAAAATTTTGTCTCCTGCCCACTCTCATCCTGCTGGTAGTAGATGTGTACAACAGAAGCAACAGTGTGTAACTCAGCTTAACTTACGCAATGCGTAAATGGATAATGCGTGTAATCCTGCGCATTCAGGACGTCACGTCAGTTGCATTTGTGTCTCGATCACAGCCCGTAGCCAAGGTAACTTTTTTCTTATCAGACACATTACAGATAATAGCAATTTTTTCATTCTGTTCTATTTTGGAAGTTTTGTCAGCACTGACAATGAGATAATGTGTGAAAAAAGAAAAATAATACCACCATGGTAAAAACTAGTCACTCTACAACACCTCTCAAATATAAAAATGTGTAAAGAATTAGCGAGGAAAATGGACGCGACTCGATTTTTTTTTTCAAATTATAGCAAAAAAGTTATATTAATAAATTTAATAAAAAACTTAATGGATGAAAAAAAAAGATCATGGATACAGAGGTTTCCGGTTTACCTACGGTCGCAAGTGTGAACCAATTTAATACAAAATGTAAATATTTTCTATTTATTACTTTTATCCCTGTAAAGCTATCTGCGAATTTTTCTGATTTTCTTGTCTTTACAATAATATATATTTATCTAATATACAGTCAAACGCAATTCACTGAATACAATTGAAGAAAACTCTGAAACGAATACTTTAAAGCAATAACTATCTAAAGAGAATCATTTCACTAACAATCTTATTTCATTCTGAAGTAGGTACCTAGTCCAAAATAAGGAAAAAAAATAAGGAAATTCGATCACGAATTAATCTCTCAGTCAAAATAATATTATTACTTTTTTGAGTAAGATGTCAACCAACATTGAGTAGTCGATCCATCAACGCATATAAGCGAAAATAAACAAATAAATATATTTCGGTAATAGCGCATTCAGATGAGCTTTCCATCATTTCTTTATTTGTTTACACTTTGCATCGCTTAAGTAACTTTAACCTCATTCGTGAGTAATTTTTATTAACTTTTTACTAAAAGGAAATATCATTTTAGACAGGCTTTTAGTAAAGACTAAATAGAGGGGCTACAACTACCCCCTATATAGGGACTATAACCTTGGTTTTTAATTTCTTATTTTTTCGCTTGAGAGAAAGTCATTAATTAAAGTAATAAATAGTCTGATACGATATCTGTACTAAGCGGGTCTGACTTCAGATGCGGTGCGGGGAAAAGCTACTCAAGGTAGCGGCCAACTTAACGTGAAATCGTAGTAATTACTTGAAGCTAATTGAGACTGAGCTGTGGTAAGAGCAAACATTTACAAGAAATGTTCGTAACGCTCATTAACCCATTCATTAGAGTTTTGAACTGGAATAAATAATTTTATTATTTCTGTTGCTCTCAAAGGAAGGAGTGTATTGTACGCTGTTGTTATATTTCTTTAAAAAAAAGAATATTTGCCAAGCTGATCTTGACCAATATTCGCCTCTTCTATGCAAATAAGCAGAAACCTTGTGTTAGACGTGGGTACAACAATAATGCAATGGGGTGGGGATAGAACCGGCAATCTTTCAGTTTTCTACCGTTGGGCTATGGAAGAATGTGACCTACAAATAGGTGGAGAATTTTGATGAAATATCATAAAAATTCTCCAAGCCATAAAAACTATTTTGGCCATGAAAATTTTTCTTACAATGCCGGAATGCCGGTCTAACATTCTGAAGCTCATTAAACTAAATAGGAATAAAAGAAAAGCTTACAATAATAATAATAATTACACAAAGAAAAAGACAAAATATTTATGTATTCTTTCAAAAAACTTTGGATTTTTATTTTAATGATATAATTCCACCACCTGAAAGACTTTCAAACTTCTTATGAAACATTTCTATACGAAGTAACTGGGCCTATAATAATTAATTAATGTCTGCATTTACTCTCAAAATCTTTAAACAAGTCCTTATGTATAATTTCGCGTAATTAGGTAGAAACAAGAAATTTTGATATTCATAATACTCCAATAGTTCGTCTGATCAGCGGGGATCGCAGTGAGCCAGCTAGAGCGATACGTCCTCCCTCGATGATACCTTGCGAGCTACTGAAATGAGGCGCCCGAGCCACTTTGTTATAAAGAAAGTAAACCATTCATGATTAAAAAAAAAGAAAGCTTTTTAGAGAAAAATTAACGGCAAAATATTATTCTAGAAGCTTTTGCCTATTTTTTGTAATTTTTTTTTTTAGTTTAACTTTGATATACTACACATACAACCGAAACCCAATTGAAAACTACACTGTTTTCGGAATATTATTTCATCGAGTGAAGTTCAAAATATGGACTTTTGAACGGCAAAATAAATTAGAACGTGTATTAATCTACAACATATATTTTTAACCTATCAAAACAATGAATATTTGATTGTTTACTATTGAATCCAAAACAGGCTGTTTTCGGAGATCCTGCCGTTAAGCCGCCCGACTTCAACAAACGTGTACAAAATAAAATTATTTTTCTACTTTGTAGTGGCGTTTGAAGTCGGTTTTTTGAAAAGAATTTTTATTTTAAGCTTTTTAGTGTAGCTTGTTTCTGCTCTCTTTCTCCCCTACAACCCCAACACTACGGTACTTAAGTAGTCTATACTTGGTACCTACAGTACTTATTAACACACACAATTTCTAAAGAGCTAGAACCAAGAGGTCCATGATGTAGTATATGCTTGGTACCAGCAATATCAATTCGTAAGCGACAGTTCCTAAATCCTCACAGATTAGGTAGGCAGTACCCCTGCAGCATCAGTATTGAAGAGCTAGGACCTTGAGCTCCACGATGTAGACTATGCTTAATACTAACAATATCAATTCGCAAGCAAAAGTTCCTAAATCCTCACAGTTTAGGTGAACAGTACCCTGCAGCATCAGGAGTGAAGAGCTAGGACCTTGAGCTCCACGATGTAGACTATGCTTAATACTAACAATATCAATTCGAAAGTGAAAGTTCCTAAATCTTCACAGTTTAGGTGGGCAGTACCCTGCAGCATCAGGATTGAAGAGCTAGGACCTTGAGCTCCACGATGTAGACTATGCTTAATACTAATAATATCAATTTGCAAGCGAAAGTTCCTAAAGTCTCATAGTTTAGATGGGCAGTACCCTGCAGCATCAGGATTGAGGAGTAGGACCTGGAGCTCTAAGATCTAGTATATGCTTAGGTCAAGCATACCAATTCGTAAATGACAGTTCTTAAAACCCCATAATTTAGGGGGAAAGTACCTCTGCAGCATCAGGCTTGAGGAGTTGAAGGTAAAAAAAATTATGGGACCATTTCGCGAGCTTCTTCTGTCGATTAAAAAAAAAATCGCGTGAATCAGTCTAGAAACCCCGGAGTAATCGGTGGACATACATAGAAAAAAAAAAAAGAAAAAAAAATATACCGGCCGAATTGATAACCTCCTCCTTTTTGGAAGTCGGTTAAAAATATAATAACAGCTTCTAGAGAGATCCAGATCGACGTAATTTCAAATTATTGAGTGTATAATAGTATATTTCACAGTTGAGTCCTTCAAATATGCCATTAATTATTTCTTGGTAATGTCGTCGGTAGATTTCAAAAGTAACTAGGTGCTCCTTTGTTGTATTATTGTTTTGGGATACCTTACATTATAAAATTAAATGAGAACATATTTTTTTACCTTATTTGTTCGAAAAACGCACCTTTATTGTCCAAAAACAGAGCAAAAGTCAATAAGAAGAGAGTTCTTAGTTTATAAAACTGCGAATTACATTGGTTGAGGACCTAAGGATAGGCTCCTTTTTTATCCCGGAACAACAAAGGATTCTGTGGGATTTTTTACTTATTTGGTAATTTGGTAATTTATTTATTGGTAATCAACAGCGTTCACAACACAATTTTAACAGAGAATTAATAAAAGGTAGTTTTCAGAAATGAAAGTAAGTGTGTGTGTGTGTATTTGTGTCTATTTTGTACTTAAAAATTGATTTAGATAGGTGAAATACATATGTCAATAACTTTATGTGCAGAGTGCCATTCTCAACATGCGTTGCCAGCTCCTTCTCCTCTGGCTTGCGTTGTCGCTAGTACCCAGCACGCACGGGCATGCGAGGACCTTCACACGCTGCCAGCTGATGCGGGAACTGCTCCGGTATAACTTCTCACGAACCACTGTACCTTACTGTGAGTATTTATTTCAATTGATTTGTCTCTACCCATCACCATCGCACTTCTCGGCACGAGTACCCTCATGAATGAGAAGAGTGTAGGCCAGGGATCACCGATTAGTTTCATTTGAAATCCATTTAAAAAAATTATATGACTATAATGCGACCCGTTTGGTAGACTATTTGACTAGCAAGCAATATTAAAAATATCAATTAGGAAATGTTGACGTATAAGCGTGTTTTCAAACTTTAAAACGTCCTTTGGAGCCTCAATAGCCAAAGGGTATTGTCGTACCCACTAAAACAAGCTTGCCGCTTATTTGGAGGGTAAAGGAGAGTATTAGTCAAGTTCAGCTTAGCTATTATTCTTATTCTTTAAAAAAAATCCTTGGTTAAATATTACTCGGCGGTGGATGAATTGGAAGTTAGTAAAAATTTCCCCATTACGAGTAACGTTAGTTGAGTTATTTATTTATCGAACGATAAAATAAATAAAAAGATAAATAATAATTGAAATCGAATTTATTTCATAAGGGCAACTGCTAACCACAAATATAGTACTCCTTGATAATCGAATTTATTTCATAAGGGCTAACCACAAATATGTATAATATTCCTTGATACTGTGCTAATGCTTACGTATAGTAAAAAAAGAAGATTTATTTTGATACAACTTATATCAAAGTTACAACTTTGAAAAACATAAGATCATTTTCCAAGTAACAAAGAAAAAATAGAAAGCATAAGAAAAAGTAGGTATCCAATTTTCTTCAACAAATCCGGAGAAAGCAAAATAGATGTCCCCGAATGTTCAGGTAAAGAAAACAACGTAGTTAAAGTGAAATGGAGCCTGACGGCTAACCGCGTTGAATGGCCAAATTTAAGGGACTTAATTCTCATTAGAACTTATGGCCCGAAGAAAAGAAGGTCAAATAAAGAATCCTAAAAACATTGTCGGCGACAATATCGCGTGGAAGGAATTGCGTAGTAATTTGATGGTTGAATGTGAATAACTGCAAACTGTTTTCGTTATTTTGAGTAAAATTTTAATTTGCCGAGACCGCAACTTTATCCGCGTCGAGTTTTTAAAATCCCTCGGCAACCCTATGTTTTTTCGAAATAAAAAGTAGTCTACGAGTATGTCACTCTCCAGTCTCCAAATATACTCTTACCCATGCAAAAAATTGCATAGATTCGTTGCTTCGTTGTTGTGTGATTGAAAAACTAACCAAAAACAAACACACTTTCGCATTTATAATATTAATAGTGGGGATTTTAATATTTTAATTTCCCAATGTCTATTTTTTTAATAGGTCGATATTGTAATAGTATTCAACGAACCCAAGTGAAGTTTACCACCCTAACCCTTTAACACACCTCAACATTCTGTAGCTCGCGATCTCGCGGCGGTTCCATACAAAGTCCAACTCATAAACTCTTCGTCCCGGACTACCCTTTATCCGGATTAGTACGGATCGTTCTAGTTCCATGGATAATATAGTTGATAAGCTTTCTCCTAAACAGCCCTGGATCCCTGAAGTGGAAGACGTGATACCAACGCAAGCTGTCTGTTATAACAGATGCATTAGCGAACTGATACGAGAGATAATCACTAGAGAGTATACTATTCTGCTTAATTAGGCGTGTGATGAATGCATATTGAATTACACTTCATAGGCGAGATATTGTTATTGATAAGGATATGGAACTATAGCTTCCTATAGTTTTAGATTTTCATTTCAAAGTATAGAGTTGCATTTTTATTATAAATTATTCCTTTGATTACCTACGCAATGCTTTGAATATTAAGTTTGTTTAAAAGATAAAGACGCAACATTACAAAGTACCAAATAAACCATTTAAAGTTACTTTATTAACAATACAATAAAAAAAGTTGATGCGTGAAATTTTAGTTCACAAACCGCAGGCGAGAGAATTAAACTTGAATTCATGCAATTAGAGGTGGCAAAGTTGAACACACTCCTAAAATGTAATCGAAGTGCAGAGTGGTGAATGTGACACGACCCTTTTGGTAATTCAGAAATCAAGTAGGCGGAACAAAGATTGTTAGTACGTATGTATATCATATCTCAAAATTAATGATCCCAGAAATGTAATAGCGAAACTTAATGTACTGAAAGGCAATACGGATAGCATATTAATATTGGCAATGTATTTCGAACATTTAGCAAGATTTAATTACTAATATGCCTATTCATTCTCAGCTTCTCAAACTAGTTTCCGAAGTAAATCGTACCCAAGTTTGGCTTATATGATATAACTTATTGATGAGCATTCGGAATTTGTGATTTAAGTTTGACTTCAATACGTTTCGGCTAACATTATAATTGATCATCAACAAAGTTTAGTTTTAATTATAGTTGCACATTGTTTTAATATTTTTATTTGAGTGTGAAACGTGAATTGTTAAAGCGAAATGAGTCAATTCGGTGAGAAAACAGTGATTTGTCTATTTTTCCTGTTTATTTCAAAATTTTGCCGTGACATATTTATTCAGCGAAGTGAACTCCTTTAAAATCATATATTAAACTTCGAGACGCTTGAAAAGAATATTGGAATAAATTACGTGGTTGGTATATTTTAATTGGTGGAGTAGAACAGCACCACCACTGTTTTTTTTTTTTTTTTGACACGCCCGCCCACTTTTCTGTTTTATCTTAATGTATACATATATCTGTTGTAATACCACATTAATTTTGCAAGGATAACCTCCTGTTAGCATTCTAAGTCAGGAGGTTGAAAGAAGTTTTGTAAAACTAGCGGCTGGTGCCGCGAAGCTCGTCTGTATACAAGTACTTGAAAACTTTGAATTGAGTCACCTGGGTTTCTTTTCTCTGTATCAATGGACAGAACAAATTCAAAACGGCAAGTGCTGAGTTTGATTTAGGGCCGTATCAATTTGAATTAATTCGGATTAGGGCGGGGTCCCTTTACAGTGTCAATTAAACCCGAGCGCCAACAATTTTAAACTTAAATGAAAGAGGCCCTCAAAATGTTTTGTCATTTGAATCATGCCCCGTTTTTATGCAAATTGGAGATCTCTAAGTTCACCGTGAACGCTTATTAAGGTCGACAATTCATTCGGTTTCCTCGTTTAATATTGTTATAAGAATTAGGTATTTTAAAGTCTCTGAATTTAATTTGCCTAAACAGGGAATTATTTTGGTTTGTTCTTTGTCAAGTCTTTATGAAACAAATTTGAAAAGCAATAATATTATTTGCCAACATTAATTCAGCGGGACGTCATCTCAGCGAGCGATGGAGACAGTTAGTCTTATGCTCTGCGTGATTAAATCAGAAATGAGGGTAGATCCGTTAGAACTAGAGTAACGTAACTAAAGTAACTGAGCTTAGAGAGAGAGTGGCACTGTGCAGGGAATTAGTTCGAAGAACTTATCGATGTTCAGCCCCTAATGGAGAGGTCAACATTCCAGCACCGGAGAGCGAAGTACCTTTATTAGGAAGAAGAGTCGCGAAGAAACGCTGCACAAATTAGGGGCACACGATCGTGACATATGGAATTCCCTACAACATATGGAATTCCCTACAATGTCCATCAATGTACGATTTCGAATTGCATTCTTGAAAGACACAGAACGTGCATTTTTGAACAATGCTTTCGGGCGTACTATTTGCGCTACAAGGAACTTAATAAAAAAATATTCACATACCAATTTGGGTCCGTGTA
Organism: Hipparchia semele; assembly: GCA_933228805.2. Classification (NCBI taxonomy): domain Eukaryota; kingdom Metazoa; phylum Arthropoda; class Insecta; order Lepidoptera; family Nymphalidae; genus Hipparchia; species Hipparchia semele. The sequence goes on along the minus strand of OW121715.1, from coordinate 12,056,446 downwards.
ACTTTTAAACAACAATATAATACAAACTACAAATACAGCGGCTCTACAAACATGACTTTGATGGACTTATCAATACTATCCACTATCCATTCATAATATTAAATACATATGATAGGTATTACAAACGCTAGAAAAACTATACCTTTCAACATTTTCATGACTAAATCAAAGAACTAATTTCATCAAAATTTGCCTCCTAAAAAACCATATACTAAGCTACTTTTCATCAAGCAATATCAAAGAGTTCCCACGGGATTTTAACAATATCTTAATCCACGCGAACGAAGTCGCGGATATAAACTCGTAATCAAATAAGAATCAAACATCCTTTGCACGGAGAGCGCTCAGTATCACGCTAGGATGACTTCTCTTATAAATTATGCTCATAATACAGCGTCTGAATACCTAAGATTACAGTAAAAAGATAAACAGCAGCATGTAATTTTTCATTCCAGAATCCTTTACCTGGCTTTTCTTTTCCCGGGCCATAAGTTCTAATGAGAATTAAATCCCCTGTTTCACAATCCGCTGCGGTAAGCGGTAGCCAGTCAGGCTCCATTTCACTTTAACTACGCTGTTTTCTTTACCTTAAAACGTCTGCCAACCAGGGAGATGTCGTACTCCTAGAACAGCAATCCTCATAAATCGAGTATTTTTTTTTTTGTAATTATTTAAAGTTGCTCTTTGCCCGAATTGGGGGACTAATGCGGACTAATGCCGACAAAGGTATGGTGCGTGTCACGATTTTATAAAAATAACGATATAAACTAGATTGTGAATTAATTTTTAGAATCAATCTATATATATAAAATTCAAAGTCCTGACTGACTGACTGACTGACTGACTGAGATATCAACGTACAGCCTAAACTACTGAAGTTAGAAACTTGAAATTTTTACAGTTGGTTCCTTTTATGACGTAGGCGCACACTAAGGGAGGATTTTTGAAAATTCAACCCCTAAGGGGGTAAAATAGGGATTTGAAAATTCGAACTTAACGTGAGCAAAGCCGCGAGCAAAAGCTAGTAAATTATAAAAAGTAGTATTGTAGATACAATTTTAACGAATAACGTGGCAACATTAACAAGCTGGCGACACTGAACGGAATGATAAGGTTTAGTTCAGGTGGGGAGATATCCTGCTCTCGCAAGTCGACATATCTCTGGCGCCAACCATCTATTTAGCTGTCTTCGAATTTGTTGAGGAAAATTGGATCCCTTTCGTGTCCTCCATGTTTGCCTATTAATTAAATTCAAAGGTTATTCATAAGATAATGTCGTCGTTTGGCTGAGTGTTTCATACTTTGTTTTTAATTAAAAGGTGATTAAAGCAAAACACGAACTCTCAGCTTCAAATTAACTAAGCAAAAGATGTTTTTTAATGTAGTTAAATTCGTGGAACTCGATGAGAATAGGCAAGGTGTAATTGTGAAACATAATTACAATACAACCTAATCAAAACTGTTGAAAATTATTTTAGTTAGTAATAAGCAAACCACGAAGCCTCAGATTAATATTAAATTAGCGACACGTATTTTTAATTTAAAATCGTGAAACGCAATAAGTAGATGGGTGTACTGAAGGTGTATTAAAAATTAATTGGCAATTTACTGTACTAATATTGTATCTAAGTGAAAACTGATGAAAATTATTACTTTGTTTCATAATAATAATTAGTTACATATTAACTATTCACAGTTCATACATTACCATTATGGTATACTACGTTACAGTGCCTTGTTATAATCATAAAATTAAATGGAGAATAATAATTGCCTTCTAACTAGACACACTCTCTTTCACACAAATCTTCCAAATACGTAGTTTTGTTATATTTTTAGGGTTCAGAAAAAAAAACGGAAGCCTTATAGGATCACTCCGTTGTCCGTCTATAGGTCCGTGTGTCAAAGCCCTTTTTCTCAAAAAGGGCTTAAAGTATTAAATTGAAAATATTGAAATAGCTGATGCCCGCGACTTCATCCGCGTGGATTTAATTTTTAAAATCCCGCGGGAACTCTTTGATTTTCCGGGATAAAAAGTAGCCTATGTCACTCTCCAGATCCTCAACTACACGCATGCAAAAAATCACGTCGATCCGTAGCTCTGTTTAAGCGTTATTGAAGGCCAAACCAACAAACAAACATACTATCGCATTTATAATATTAAGTAAGGATTGTAAGGATAAGGATAAAAATATCAATGATCTCTTAATGCTGTAAAAATTTCAAATGTCTACTTAATTCAACTCAATAAGAAGCTGCAGATATTTTCATACAAAACTTCCAGTGACGTCGCGTCCTCAAAAATTATTATTAAGAGTACTTCCCGGAGAGCTACGGTCTTGGTGACACAAAGGTCTTGTAGAACAAGTAAGGGAATAATTGTGAAAATATTTATTTTCAAATCCTGTTGAAATATTACGTGAAAACTGTTTATGCGGTAGTGACAGTAATATATTACCTATTTCCCGTATGTATTTGATAGCTCAGCTGCAGGTTTGGGCAAAATAGCCAAATATTAGAAACTACTTTTCAGGGTTACGTACCCATAGGGTGCCAACGGGACCTATTACTAAGCCTCCGCTGTCTGTCCGTCCGTCCGTCCGTCCTCTCATGAACCGTAAGCCTGGAAATACACGTCCGATTTTGTTTCCGATTGTCTGATCAGGCTACCGGATCGTATTTACTCGATACACATCCGATTTTTCCGTCAGGCTTTTTCTGAACTCAGTCGTTCCCGAGCTATCATCCCGAGTGCTTGCGTTTGGAGCAAAGCAGAAGAAAAGAAGATGGATGACGAGTTAATAGAAATAGAAATATTTTTTATTCAAATAAACTTTTACAAGTACTTTTGAATCGTCAATGAATCTACCACTGGTTCGGAATGCCTTTCCTGCCGAGAAGAGCCAGCAATAAACTCGGCGGTCGCTCTTTTCAAAAAAAAATTTTTTTACAATAGGTAACAAAACTATGCTATATATACAGTGTTTTCACAATAAAGTTTTAAAAATGCAAAACAATCCAATGCATGTTAAGACAGGCAGGCAAAAGCAGACCCATTCCCGTTGGTGGCACCCGTTCACGAGCATGACGCAGGATCCAGCCATTGCTTCGCTCAACCATATTTGAGGGAACGTAACAACCCGCACCACACGACACCACCACAGAAATTTTAAAGAGAGGAAAGAGAAAGAAGAAAAAACGTCGCTATTGGATTCATCCAATCAATTTGACAAGACTTACTGAGAGTCATTTCTATTTAAAACATCCAAAATAATTCATAATAATAATAATTTTATTATTATGATTTTTTTTTTTTTTTCATAATTTTCGCCCATTATTCGAACCACAACGATGCGTCCACACAGTGTCAGCGCTAGATTTTTTGGGCCCTAAAAAATCCCACTAAGCAAAATTTGGGGCTAAAAGCCCTAAGTTGGGAACCCTGACTGGCAAAATCGGAAGGAGTAACCGGATGTCTATTTTGTCTCATACTAGAAGTATGTAGACCGCGCCTTCAGACAATCGGACCGACAGTAAAATCGGAAACGCCTCGCGCCCGTTTCCGACTCGGACGTCCGATCCGGCCACCGGATCGGACGTGTATTGACTGTTCATACAAAGTAATGGCTTCAACGCCTTCCGGTAGCCTGATCAGGCTACCGGATCAGACAATCGGATGAAAAAACCTGACGTGTATTGCCTGGCTAATAGAGATACAATAATAAATAATAAAAAGACGTGTGGCGCTCGGGGACTGCCGCAGTAAGGCTATTGCATAGCATTTTTTATCAACGCCATCTAGCGGCTCACCGTAGAGGAGTCCCGTGTCAGGTTATTTTCGTTACGGAATTTCTGGATTCGGTCTCCACGCTGGCCCGCGATAGAAGCTATGCAATAGATTAAAAATAAAATAAAAAAATAAAGGGGAATTCCCATACAAGAAACGATACGATGGCACGGAACCATTCGTGTGCGAGTCCAACTTGGACTTAGCTGATTTTATTTTCTTTTTGTTCTTTTTTTAACGAATTTGAATTAAATTATAATAATTATTATATACAATAGGGTTAACTTTTTGTTGTTTTATACTGAAGCCTCTTTTGTTGTATTGTTTTTCACAACAAAAACCATTTTCAAACTTCGATACGTCTCACGCTATGGAACACCTTTGTAAATCAAAGTAAAACTATACTTGTATGGAAATTCGAGTTTACAAGACGTATTACCTGATTCCTGGTAACTTGAGTAAGTATTTTATTTGCAGGGGTATGCCTGATAGAGCACGCGAGCGGCAGAACAACTGAGAAAGTAACCAACCATAACAACTCTTACACCAGCTTTGGGCTTTTTCAGGTATGTTTTACAACTTAACATAGCTTTTCTATACTTAGATACTGCGAGAAGTCGTAAGCGTTGACATACTTATATGGCAGAAATCCAACCTACTCGAATGAAACGCTTTAATCCAACGTTTCTGATTAGAAGCGCCAAAGTGTGGAACACTCTTCCAGCATCCGTGTTTCCTGCAACCTATAAATTAAGTACCTTCAAGGCAAGAGTGAATAGGCATCTTCCAGGCAAGCGCGCTCCAACCGCTCCAACCTAGACCTCATCAGTGCTATTTAGTATTGATTGTCGTCAAGCGCAAACCTATTCCGGATAAAAAAAAGATTTTATAAAATATGTAGAGTAAAAAAATCGTGAAATTTTCTTCTAGGCAAATGCCACACCTTAGACCACATCAAGACTTTACATCAGGTGTGATAGTGGTCAAGCGTTTGCCTGTAATGTATAAAAAAGAATACTACTTCTAAGATGATAAAAATCCTAAGTCAAGAGTTATGAAACAATTTTTTTTAATAATACTCAATTGCATGAACCATACTGAACCTGATTAACATTCGCCTTTCCCCTCCAAATAAGCGTAAAGTTTAGATAACATATAGTGCAACAGATGAGCATTGAACCATCGATCTTTCAGTTTCCCTTTCCAGTTCCCTTAATCGTTGAGCTATAGAGGCTGAATAATAATAAATAATTTGTCGTGGTTATATTTGAAAACATTATTAGGTATTTTCTTTGATATCCCTTAAAAAAAATTCATAAGAAGTAGGTACTTATAAAATTAATTAAGTTTCTATAAAAGTATCGTTATCGTCCTTGGATGTTGGAAATTAATCTAAATACCAAAGCTGTTACGCATTTTAAATATATTATGTCGTTATTAAAAACATGAGAACATCCGCAGTTTATAAAACACTGCGGTCTCCCAACGGGACTAATTACGTTCCGGTACCAAAATATGTTATGACCGTAAAATATTGCTCTCGAACTTTGTTATACTTACATTATATTCGTGATGGAAGTCATGATTATCGTTTTAACAAGTTTCAAAATAAGAGGACGAGAGTATTTCTCTCAAAACTGTTGAAAATGCATTTATCCTTATTTCCTTATTATCCTTACTAATCCATACTAAGATTATAAATGCGAAAGTGTGTTGGTTTGTTGGTTTTTCAATCACGCTGCAACTTAGCTACGGATCAATGTGATTTTTTGCATGAGTATTGTTGAGAACCTAGAGAATGACATAGACTCGGGATTCTTACAAACTAATCCACGCGGACAAAGTCGCTGGCATCAGCTAGTATTAAATAAATAACAAGTGTAAATTAAAAATTTAAAACACCCCTGACTTGTGGAATATATGACCGGTCAGTGGAAAAAGCACCATTTTGATTTTTGACGACCTCCCTGGCGTAGTGGTGAGCGCTTGATCTTATAACTGGGTTCGATTCCAGGCGGGGGCAATTTGGGAATAGAATATATGACCGGTCAGTGGAAGAAGCCGCATGTATTTTGATTTTTGACGACCTCCCTGGCGTAGTGGTGAGCGCTTGATCTTATAACTGGGTTCGATTCCCAGCGGGGGAATTTGGGAATTTATAACTTCTGAATTGTCTCTACTCTGGTCTAGTGGAAGACTTTAGCCGTGGCTAGTTACCACACTACCGTCGAAGACGTGCCGCCAAGCGATTTAGCGTTTCGTTAGGTATAAGTTGAATCCACACTGCTATACCCCTTCCAAGTTAGCCCGTTACCATACCCATACCAGACAATAAACCCATGGCGGTGGCACATCTTTGACGGTAAGGTCTAGTCTGTGCTTAAACTAGCCACTACACATATCGACACCTAAATTCTATCGATTGACAAAAAACAAGTGCCAGAACAACTTGCACTTGTCAGATTTCTATATTGTTTCAGACTATTGGCACAACTCAACGTACAGTTTTCACCCTTAAAATCAATTAACATCAAGTATTGTTGAAACTGATTGGATATCCGCTTCATTTTGTTAGCTATCGGTACAGTTGGTGACGTTCAACATGAGTGAGTACATGTCGACGAGAGCCCTTCAGGGCTGCACCGTATCGTCTACAATGTAGAATGTAGTCAAGAGTTCTGATTTGTTTTTAGCCCCCGATAGAGATAAGGATGCTTATTGAAAAACCACATTTATGAAATTGAAAACCCATTGAAATGTTTCTACAAATTCAAACTTCGAGCATTTTTTCTTTTTGAACCGATAGATGTCCACAGCTGGACATATGTCGCTTGCCTAGACTACCTGCCTACCTACCCCCTAATGGGAGGGGGGGCAGTGCCAACACAGCACTTTTCTGTGCGAGGTCCCACTCCAGCACAAACAAAAAAGAGCATATTATAGACACATAGATTTACGGGTTCTTCCAAAATATGCGATTGTTCATGCGATGCGAGGGTTCACCATGCTGGCCCAATGCAAACTGACCCTAACATACCTAGATTTCAGACATGCAGGTTTCCTCATGTTTTCCTTCACCGGCCGCCAACATGCACAATGAATATGCACTTACAGAAAAATTATGTGTCGCGACGATGGAATACATAACCGTATGAGCGTAAAAACTTATTGATCAAGTCAGCGCATCAGAAAATTCTGTTGCCAAAAGCTAATTTTCTTCCGTCTAAAATTCTGTGATCTATGCAAAAATACATCGCTCGCGTGTGTTTTGATTTTAAAGCAGTTTGTTTTCAACAAAAACAAAACTGAATAACGCTGTACTAACAAACTGCCGCGAGCCTTTCCGACATACGAGAACACCGAGGGTGTATAAAGGCTCTTCGACAAATATTCAGCCGTTCTCTCGCCTCACTGAACCATATACGATTTCAACAGACCGACTGTTTCAACCGAATTTAACCTTGTTGTGAGAAATGGTACGGGAAATTGACGAAATTGAATCCTTTGTCTGCTTTAGAGTGGTGAAACTGCGATTGGACTGTGACCAATTGTTGCGACGGCTAATCAGAACAGAAATTCGTATAAACAGTCCCAGAGGTGTTCGAAAAACGACAGTTCGAAAATAGGGTTTTGGAGTAGGTATTAAGAAAATTAATACTTGCCAGTCGGATAGGGCACTGTTAAATGTAGAATGACAATGTTTGAATTAATATTTGTTAGACTAAGAGTTCGTCCTGCCCTTTAGGTACCTATGTATTGATGATTGTCAGGCTTGTACGGGGAGTAACATAAATTATGCCTTACAAAAACTTATATGAATCCCTATGATTATTCACCAGTCATCATCATCGTGATAATGACTGATCGTGACTGAGCGCGAGTCTCCGCTCAGAGAATTGTTATAAGCCGTAGTCCACGACACTGGCCTAATGCGAATTGGCGGATTTCACACACCTTCGAGAATATTCTGGGGAACTTTCAGGCGTGCAGGTTTTCTCACTATATTTTCCTTCTATATAACTTCAAAAAGTCAGAGGTACACGCCCGTATTTACAAGTATTTTCAATTAATGAAAACAGTTCTTAGTCAATCCTTCAAAAATGAAATAGTCTAGAATGAGATTATTTAGATGGACTATCCCTAAATAATTTAGAATTATTGTTTGTCTAGGATCAAACCTACTATAAAAGCAATGTAAATCCTATTAATATTATAAATGCGAAAGATTGTATGTTTGTTAATCACGTCGCAACGACTGAACCGATTTGGCTGGGCATAGAGATAGATTATGGTCTTGAATAGGACATAGGCTACTTTTTATGCCGGGAAATGAGAGTTTCCGCGGGAACAAAAAACATTAATCCACGCGAAGTCGCGAGTATCTGCTAGTGACAGTAAAAAAAATAAAAAATAAAAATACAATTTGAAAGCGAAATTCATTTTCCGCAAAGTCCAATATCATGACCCTATACGCATTGCGCACTTAGCCGCAATCAAAGACTGCAACCTGGGGGCTGATTCTGTAACTCAGTGCATATCAAACAAAAAATGACATATATATCTTTTATCCATTGAAGATTTACTATGAAATAGTAAGTGACATTTCTCTTCAATGGATAAAAAATGCCTATCGTCGGTGATAGGCACTGAGTTACAGAATCAGGGGGTTGGCCGCCTGGTGCGCTATGCGGCCAATATTAAACTGGATACCAACCACCAACTGGTGGCAGGTCGCAGAACGTGACATGATAATCATAGCGATTTGCGACCAAACGTTGCATACGATCATGAGCGTCCACTTCAACATAATATGTTTCTGCAACTAAGATTGTGACTAGGTACGATGACCCTTAAATGTTACTAGGGTATTTAACCATGTAGCTACCCGTATTTAATAAAAATGATTGATATTTAAAAAAAAAACAATGCTTTTGCTGTTATTACAACAAACCAAAATAACTATGATCAGATTTTCCGTATCGCAAGAATTAAACTGATAAAATAACACATTGAATAAATACGTAAACTACTTCAATAAATATATACTTTGTATGCAAACGTGCATTAACGTCAAATGCACTAATTAACAATGATTTATGCAATAAACGGTCGCATTAATTATGTTTTCATGTGACGAACTTATGTCGTACTAACGACATTTATGAGTCTGACTGCAATTTTTTTGAACACTTTTAAATTGGGTGTAGCCTCGCTATAAAGCTGATTACAGATTTTGAAGTTAAACAGTTTTTGAGATAGACCATTGATGGATAGACCCAACAAACTTTCCTTGTCACTGTGCCAACATAATCACAGTATAGTCTAAAATTGAAAGTTTGTATGTGTGTGTGTGTTTGTGTATGTTTGTTATTTATTTATTTTTATTGTTTATGCACATATAAATAAGTACAAGAAATTATTATTAGAAGTGGACTCAGGTGCAGCTTATCTCTAAAAAGAAATTTCTTCCAGCTTCCCTGGAAAGTGAGTAAGGTCTTATTCTTTCACGCAAAAACTACTCGACGGATTTTTCTGGTGACATAGCTGATAACCTAGATTAATACATAGGAAAAACACATAGGAAAATTAAAGGGTTCCCGCGAAAATTAAAAAACCTTAATCCTCATCATCTGATAGGTATTAAATAAGTCTGAAATATTCATCGAATGCATAAAATTTACACAATGGGACATTTCCAGGTTTACTTTCTAGTTATAGCTCAACATTCGATAGTTATTGTATTTAATTCCACATGGTAAAACTAGTTAATTGGCTCGCAGCTCTAATATAATAATATGAAGCTACCAATCTGGCATGCCGCTTAGTACGCAATCAGTAGGATTTAGTCTATCGATAAAATGTATGTAAATATGTAGTAACTATTTTGTCTGTGCGTAGCATTATTTTCCATATTGCCTCTATCCTTTAGTTCAACTGAGTTAGAAGCGTTATGTAGATTTATTTATTTTATTTTTATTATTTATGCACATATAAACAGTTACAAGAAAATATTATTAGAAGTGGACATATAGGTGATGCTTAATCTCTAAAGAAATCTCTCTCTCTCATCCAGCTTCTCTTGAAAGCAAGATGAAATTATAGAGTGTATAAGTCTAAAATATACTACATATTCTAAAATACTACATAATATAAATAAATAATAAGCTACATAAACACAATTATACAAAAATACGTAAAAATACCTATATAATACAAAACAATATAATACACACATAAAAATATACGTACCGGATTTATTTTTAAAACGGATTTATTATTTTTAAAAACTAAAACACAAAGTCACGGGCATCAGTTAGTTTAGAAACAATTTCAGTAAATTTAAAGCAGGTATTTCATCTATGATAATTCCAATTTAGAGATCCTGAGGAATATTCCACGAGATGGTAACAAAGCAGAGGGTTCCATAGGTCGCTGCGCTGGCCCACTTCCATCTAAATTAACACTGGTACTGTCCATAATGCGCCCCATCCGTTTGAGTAGCGTCAGCAAAAATGTAACTATGAACACAAATATGAACATTTGATTTTTGTATGGAAATAAAAAAATTATACTTACCTAGTAGAAAACTGACAAATCTACAACTTCTATTTAAGACGTAGTTGTCTACATTTTGTTTTTTGTACTTTGCCCGTAATTCCTAGTGAAAATAAGAAGCCAAAAAACAATTTATTTGTATTTAAATAAAAAATAATAATTGCGTGTAGAAAATCTTAGATAATATTCAATATTGATGAAAATACTTTTTAAATATTTTCTTGTTCCTTGATCGTTAAATCTTTTTTTGCCGACGCTACGCAGCGAATATTAGCTGGATGTTCTGATTGTTATATCTATTTTATTACTGTGCTGCGGTCGAAATGGGACAGGTTCAACTAGAAATTGTCGACAATTCTATTTGGAATTAACAAATAGAATCGCTGTTACTGAGTAGGTAAACGGAATTAAAATAGGTAATAGTATAGGTAGATATAACCAACCAAATAGTAGATAAACTAATATAGATTATTTGATGAAATGGTTGGTAAATTCTGTTTTAAAAATTAATACTTGGTAAGAATATACTCCAAAATCGTTTTATAACCATCATCAGTACCACAATATTGGCACCGTCGGACCATATTATGTGGTTTTTTATGTTTCTATGTGCCAAACCTTCGTGGGTAGATGTTTTGTCTAGCTCTTTGCTATAAAATACAATAAACAGGAAATAAAAATAAGATGATTGAGATTTTAATTCTTTTAATAATAGTACAGCTACTTACATTAATAGGTTTATTTATTAGAATGAAGAAGGAACTTTGTCCTGAGCATCCCTTTACATTATTAATTTTTCTTGTTTATGATTCTTACAATTTTTCATTCATCAATAAGAAGATAATCCGACTGCTCACATGCTTTTGCAACTTTTGAGGCTTTATAGAAATTAATTTTAGGCAACCAGTAAGTACCACAGACCAGTACTTTTATGTTTTCCGTGGCAAAACTTAAATTCTTGCATAGGCACGACCTAATTTGAGTGCGCATTTGAAATTAATCGGTAAAATATAAATAACCCTTAGTCAGGCTTAGCTCTTATCGCGATATATATTCGAGATTAAATTTTGAATGGGCAGTGATGGATCAATAGCGAGCTGTAATCTAGCGAGTGCGCGCCATTTGTCGCAGCGATCACATTCCGGCGGAGTGATTAGCGCGCTAAATCATGAGAATATTTCACGAACAGCTTAACTGTGCTGCGTTTGCATTCCTAATCGCTTTCTCTTAGGTAGCGCTTTCGTCTTTCTATCTTTCAAGCTTCAATACTTCAAATAATCTAACTGAAACCTAAAAGATTGACAGTTCAAACCCTAACAGCTGGACTATTGACGTGCCCACTCCTAACATTTTTAGGCTTAATAAGTATTTTTTTACGAAAAAAACTGTACCAATACAAAATTGCAACTTCTCGCAACTTGGTTCGCGTAGGATTCATATTTTTTCAAAGACTTCTAAAGGTTTTAAATGCCTGAAATATAGATGGATCAGTAGCGAGCCATTTGTCGTGTTCATTACGCGTGTTTACATTAGCACGCGAAATCATGAGAATGTTTCACGAACAGCTAAACTGTGCTGCGTTTTCATTTCTAATCGCTTTCTCGTGGTGGCGCTTCCGTCTTTCAATCTTTGAAGAATCTAAAACCTAAAAGATCATTAGTTCGAACCTCACCAATTGCAAACTTACACTAATGACGTGATCGCTCCTGAGTCCTGACACTTCAAGCTTAATAAGTTTTCTTTAATAAAAAACTATACCAATACAAACTTATAACTGCTCGCAATTTGTTTCCTATAGGAAACATATTTTTTCAAAGATTTCTAAAGAAAAAATGCCTAAAATATAGATCTAGGATCAATAGCATATAAGCTGTAATCTAGCGAGTATGCGCCAGAATCCTTACATTACGCTTAATGAGGTCAGAAATCGCAATGTTACCAACTAATCAAATCAGTATCTCTTATGCTAAGATCTATAGAGTGAGGGTGTGGTCTATAGATTTCAGCCTTAAACTTCAAACGCACGCATAAAATGGAAGCTTGTATTAAATAGCGAACTGTGCCGTTATAAACAGTTGACCCACTTTTTGTAGTTTAATCGATAATTTAAAATGGTTATCAAACTTTAAACAAACTGCGAACGTGTATTTTATTTATTTTGGAAAATTCTAACACATCACATCATATTAATTTTATAAAGGCGAAAGTTTGTATGAACCGTACCTATTTTGAAAATAACTTCTTGCACAGATACTTATGCGAGTTATGAGTCTCGTGCAAACAGAGCATAATGCGTAAATATGTTAATGACATTTTAATTTGACTGCGATAGTCTAGTTGTGACGTCACAATATATCACATCACATACAGTATGTATAATGTATTTACATCTCCCTAATATATCACAGTCAGGCATTCGTCATATTTAGAAAGCACACACTAAGGTTTGAAACGCTATACATAATATAATAGTACAGTGATAGCCTAGTGATTTGGATTGCGGTCTCCTGTTTGCGGGGTCGCAGGTTCGATCCCGGGCACGCACCTTTGATTTTTCAGTGTTTTGTGTGCTTAAGCAATTAAATATCACACGAAAACCCTATCAGAACATGTACCTATAACCAAGTTCAACCAGCCATCGCTTAATAATAATCGGACACCCTTACACGTTTTTACAAACAAACCCGATACCAATTTATCACATATATTGATTAAAATACTTTATTTATTCCCATTTGTTTAAATAAACAGTTCCTGCCACTGGAAACGGAACGGAAAACCTTGCAAACTGAACATAAATTGATACGGTTCATTCAAATAGGGTGTGATTCGCATTGTAAGTAACGAGACTCCTACCGATCAATTCTCTACCATTCGTCTAAGGTACTCGGTAGGTAGTGATGCCAACAGCTACTGCGGTTATCGATAAACTTGTAATACTTGTACATCAAATCATATTAAAATCAAATTCTGTCTCGGTTGGGTCACGGCGGCATTAAAGGCTATGCCTGAAAATCAGCGCTGCAGCCTTAATACTGCAGCACTATGCTGAGGCAGTGGCCTTTTCAGCTTTAACATGCATGTTTTTTTTATGTAGTAATACATAGTAGTTTGTCATAGATTTAACTAGTATCACTCAAATTTTGTATTTTTTTTTCTTTTAATCTTATGAGCTGAATCAATGTTTATTTATTTATACCTAACATAATTACAGTCAAAACCGTTTATGGCGACATCGTTTAGAACCACATACCGGTTAAATTTACCAAAATCAAAGGTCCTGGCTGAATGTTATATGACCGCCTTATCTAAAACATTGGTTTTTACGACATTGTTTACTACGACATACCGCATTAAGCGACCACATTTGGTTAATGTTTTCGGAGAATTATATCTGTAGAACGACCGGCTCAGCTGTATTGTAAACAATTTGAATAGGTAACTGTATCCACATCTGGCACAGTATAATAGTCAATGGCTATTATCGTAAAAGTAAACAAAGTTTAGGGTCTATTGTAATTCTTAGAAACAAAGCACATGCATGCCGTAGCCTCAAGGCCCGCTTCGTCATATCTCAGTCAGTTTGTTACTTATCTTTACACAACGACGAGTTCATTGATGTAGATCAGTCTATTGCAATTTGTGCATCAGCTACGGAGGATGATATTGTACGTGAAGTTCAAGAGGAAAATGAAAATGAACAGGAAGACTCGGAAGAACAATTTACAGTGCCAACTTTGATTGAGGGTCTCAATGCTGTTAGTGTATTACGAAAGATTGTTCTTTTTAATGAAGAGTTCCACATGCAGGGAAATTGTGACGATACGCTGATTAAAATCCTACGTGAATTACAAAATGTGTATGCACGACAGAAGTGTTTCAAACAAACTAAAATTACAGATTTTATGCATACAAAAATGATGGAAAAATGATATTGTTCTTTTATATTATACGTTTGTATTGAAGTAAACAAAATGCGGTTTAATTTTCTACATGAATATACATATTATCTTTCCTATTAATACCTGTCACCGGTTGTTACAACTATCGGTTTTTACGACTCAATATGAGTAGTCCCTTCAAAGTCGTTATAACAGATTTTGACTGTATATCAGTAAACCGCGAATCAAGTCTTTAATAATCTTTAGTTTATACCTAAATGTTGATTTCGTTTCCTATGCTTGCTCTTACCTCCGTCTTTCTGCACAGACTCGTAGTGCTTCCGTAAATAAAACAGTCCTTCATTTTGGTCTTAAATCGTTTTGTTCAAATTATTTAGTTTTCTGTATTCAAATTAAATATGATTTTAAGCGTAATATGGTTTAAGTACCTCACAATACACCACATTACAGTAAATTCTTTGCAAAGAACTATTTAGTAAAAGATCATATAATTATATTAGATCTTTGAAATTTTCATAGCAATTAACGGGAATGATAGATTAATTCCAATTTTCAGTAATAATGATCTTCATCGATTACTTTTGTTGCCATCACTAGTTGCAAACTAAACCCGCATCGATATAGAGAACAGACACGTACTTACGTTTTCAATCACCGAGGAAATCTCAATTGCGGTTCTGCAGAGAAGCTGAATAAGTTATTTATACCTCCATTTTTGGTATCGAAAGCAAAAAGGAAAAACCAAAATGGATTCCACAACAAAGAATATGCTTCGAGTATACAATAGCTCTGAATAAAAATATATTATGCAGTACCTTAAACAACATACAAAATATTTTATAATGACATGAATCATGATCATGCACTCATAGAATAGTGATGTGAACTAACCTCATCAGTTTGTATCGCATTTTTTCATCGCAGCACCAAAATTGGCTCTGTAATATAAGCGCTTTAATATATATATATAGCTACTCGTGCTGATTCACTGATTCACTCACTCACTCACTCACTGACTCATTGATCACCTCTCCTGTAAAATTTTGTATGGAAAAAAATTTTTTCACGCATGGTTTCGTATAGAGGACAAAAATTCATTCGGAGGAAAAATATGGAGAGAGCTGATGATTGAGGATTTCGGAGACGGCTGAGGAGCACCGGCCAGGGTATCGAAGATAGGTGGGGGGTGTTCAACCAAATGTCACTCGAAACCTCATCCAATTGGCAGAGAGCCGAAAAAAAATTCCAAAATGGCGGATTCAAGATGGCGGCCATACAAATTTCGCCAGTGTCTATCTCGGAGACTATAAGAGATGGAAGAGTGGTTTCTTGGAAAAAGGTGATCAGGACCCGAAGGTCCACTTGATGAATAGAAAAAAATTCAAGATGGCGGAATTTATTTTTTTCCATACAAAATATATGCAAGACTTTAATACGGTTCCTTTTTAAATTTCTGATGGTTTCATATAGATGGCAAAAATTCATTTGGAGGAAAAATATGGAGAGAGCTGATGGTTGAGGATTTCGGAGACGGGTGAGGAGCACGGCCAGGGTATCGAAGATAGGTGGGGAGTGTTCAAACAAAAGCCACTCGAAACCTCATCCAATTGGCAGAGAGCTGAAAAAAAATTCAAAATGGCGAATTCAAGATGGCGGCCATACAAGTTTAGTCGGTATCTATCTCAGAGACTATAAAAGATGGAAGAGTGGTTTCTTAGAAAAAGATGATCAGGACCCGAAGATCTACTTGATGAATAGAAAAAAAAACAAGATGGTGGAATTTATTTTTTTCATATAAAATGTATGCAAGACTTCGAATACGTTTCTTTCCGTCTGATGGTTTCGGATAGAGGATAAAAATTCATTGGGATGAAAAATATGGAGGGAGCTGATAATTGAGGATTTCGGAGACGGGTGAAGAGCACTGTCAGGGTATTGAAGATAGGTTGAGGGTGCCCAAACAAAAATCACTCAAAACCTCATCCAATTGGCAATGCTGAAAAAAAAACACCAAAATGACGGAATCAAGGTGGCGGTCATACAAATTTTGTTGGTGTATATCTCAGAGACTATAAAAGATGGAAGAGTAGTTCCTTGGAAAAAGATAATCAAGACCCGAAGGTCTCCTTGGTGGACAAAAAAACCGCGGTTCGCTTTAGCGAGCCGCGCACCCACGCGCCCTACTAGTTATATATATACATACCGATACACATATAAAGACTGCTAAAATCATAACCTTTGCTTACTTTACTTTAGTTATGTCGTAGTCAGGTTAAAACTGTTTTAAAAACTAATAAAACTTCTTTTGAGTCGTATAAAGCATTAACATCCACTTAGAAGTGGTGTATACCAACTAGTTTGTAGTATTTGGCTTAAATATAGCTCAATACGATACGTACTAAATACGCTCTGTGTGCAAATCGAAGCGATTGGAATCAGTCGGGGCGGTCGGTAAATAACGTCTTGCGATCTAATACTTTCCGATATTGCTAATCTCGGATCCCGGGAGTCTGCTCCACCTAATGTTTGCAATCCATTGCAACCCGGGATTATGTTATTGGATGTTTTAAAAGCTTCGTTTGAGCTCAAACACAAGACTTGAACCGCAAGCAAGCTTTTTAAAAGTTGGAAAGATTATATCTTTTTTAGGGTTCCGCAGTCCGTACCCAAAGGGTGCCAACAGGGCTCTATTACTAAAGCGCCGATTAGGAGGCATCTAGATTGGAGCAATCTAGGGTGGACCCTACACATGGGCCGTTCGCTCAGTGCGTGCGCGGTTTGTGAAGAAAAACTTGTGTAGGAGACATCGGACATCGATATCAGTAGGTATTCAGGTTTATCGGATGCATATCCATCTGTTCCTGCCAGCCGATCTAGGATCTACACACGACATATTTAGGAGGCAATATAGGACCCGCCCCACTTTTTCATCCTAAATCGGCCTTGCCGCAGTGTCGTGACTAGAATGCTTATTAAGCCTCCACTGTCCGTCCTTTCGTCCATCTCTCAGCCGGCTTCTCTCTAATCTCATGAACCGTAATAGGTAGATACTTGATATCTTCACAGAATGTGTCTAGTATCTGTAGCTAAGTCCTTTTACACCATTGGTTGCCTGGAAGAAATCTCTATGTAGCGATAAGGTCGACAAATTGTATACTTCCTTTGTTAAGCTGTTTTGTTATCTGGTTTCAATGTGTGTGAGTCAACAGACTCTACAAGAAACGTGACTTTTTCCGGCGTTTTTTGACCTTAACCATCGCTGTTACGATGGTACGGAACTCTACTGGTGCGAGTTCGACTCGCGCTTGGCCGGTTTCAGTGATGATTTTTTAAAATCTTTTTAAGATGCCTATAAAAGCGGTGGTAGCGCTGTGGTTAAGACATCTCTAAATTTTTGAGGTAAGAACATTATAGGGAATTAAATTATATCATTCTAGCGCCTGCATGCCTGAATGTTCTCCACAATGTTCTCAAAGGTGTTAGTGTACCAAACCTCACTTGACCAGCGTTGTGGATAGGTAGCTGCTGATGACGATGACGATGACGATGACGATGACGATGACGATGATGATGATGATGATGACACCTTCCATAAACAAAAACTTTAAGAGCATGACAAGTGAGCAAGAATTCCATAGTTTCGTTTTCTCTCCAACAACTTCATACAAACCTTTGTATGAAGTTATGATAGTACTTACTCGTTGTAGTGGTACGATACCGATACTTCATGGATACTACATATTGTAAGCTAGAAATGAAAATAGTTTGTTGTGAAGTTACTCTTGAAGTGGTTTGAAATTGAGTTATTCTTGCTCCTGGAGTTGTTGTAACATTGTTATTATTGTCTAATGCTTGACCGAAGCCCATAAATAAAAAGTCGGTTAAATATCAAAACTAGCTGATTCCCACGACTTCGACTGCGTGTCTCGGAATCATAAAGGGTCGCCGTCGTATTTTTCACTCATACCTATCTGAATTTGGGTCGCCTCTTGCGACAGAAACAACACTCTATGAAGCCAGCTGACTAGTCCTTTTAAAAGCTCGATATGTACTATCGGGTACTATCTATATTTACATCGGTTGTGCAGATGATGATGACGTCATACTCAAGCGTCAGTTACGCAAGAAGAGTTTCCCGAAT
The DNA here is from genome assembly GCA_933228805.2 of Hipparchia semele. Classification (NCBI taxonomy): domain Eukaryota; kingdom Metazoa; phylum Arthropoda; class Insecta; order Lepidoptera; family Nymphalidae; genus Hipparchia; species Hipparchia semele. Next base: position 12,038,061 of record OW121715.1, on the reverse strand, counting down.
GCGAGCGGTAAGAAATAGTTTGCGACTATCCTATGCCCAAACTTTCCATATAATTTTCGCCCGCGATTATACATTACATTAAAATAGATGGCGCTAGCTGTAGGTTGGTACGCGCGATATGTATATCGCTGATACCTTACAATTTACATAATACGCTGCTATAGCAAAAATGATTTAGTTCTAGGTACTTCAATGTTATTTATTTGTATAGATGGCAAAAGCTCGTATCAGATAAGAATGCTCGAATGTGAGTGCCGAAAATTTCACTCGCATAACACTATGTCTAAGCGTTTAAGTTAGTCTACAAACCTAGCGTTCCTCGCCTCGCATCAGTTTCCACGTAATGTTTACAATCCATTGCAACCCGAGATTATGTTATTAGACGGTTAAAAGCTTGGTCTGCTGTACACTCTGTTTCAAAGACAAATACAATACCTCTTTCGATTTCAAGTTGCAGCTCATTTTGAAAATAGATACTCGTGCATGACAAATTTTAGGACGAATTTTTAGCCGACGAAAAAAAAGAAGGAGGTTCGCAATTCGTCGCGTATATTGGCATGCTTTTCGTAGAGTCGTCTAATTTTGATGATTCTTTTTTTAAAGGATAGCGACTACCTTGAAATTGGTTCCATTTAAATTTGAAAAAGAAATTCCACATCTAAGGGTAGTCGCACACGGTTTTCACGGTTTCACGCACAACTGGGTTATCCAATTTTGAGAGAACTCTCAGGCGTGCAGGGTTCCTCACCAAATTTTCCTTTACCGTTGAAGCATGAGATATTTAATCGCTTAAATACATATAACTTTGAAAAGTCAGAGGAGATCGAACTTGCGAACTTGAAACGGCATGAAATAGTGACACATATAGCAATACCTACAAAAACTTATTCTACCTATTTCAACAAATAAATTGATTTTGATTTTGATTTGATTTTTGATTTTGAGACCGGAGCGCTAACCACTAGGCTATATAGAGCAGTGGTATTAAAATATAATCAGTATTTAATATTTGGTCTACATCACGCACAGCGACCATAACAACTCAATCAAGAGTACTAACACGGTAATGGGTAATTCCGCCCACAGCGGCGTCAATACACAAAAATAAATAAGCGAATTAATTAAAACCGTATTTGCCGACAACATGCAGAATGCAGCGGACGCTGTGTCGCCAAAATTTGCATTTTTATAATGGAGCAATGCGTATGGGACACTTTTGTGCGGGAAAATGAAATATTACGGCTAATTGCTTTTTATCTGAACGCAGATGTGTCCGAAGCTTAATTTCGTGTTACATTACAATTTTCAAACTCAATAGGTAGGTACGTTATAAATAGCACCCACAACCCACGCCTAAAAATTTTTTTTACATGACTAAAGTCTAAAAAAGGTTTTTTTTTTCAAAACTTCATGGAAAGTCTTCGATTTCTTGAAATACAAGTATCCTTTAACTGTCTCTGCTATCTCTTTACGTACGTCTTCGTTCGCGTAGAATTAAATTTTCAATTACCTCAGGAACCCTTTGTTTTGATTGAAAGACAAACCAGCAAATATACACACTTTTGCATTTTGTCGTCTGTATTTTCCAATGTTTTGGAAAATGACAAATATTTGTTTAATAAGCAAGTGTTTTTTTTATTTTTGAAATATATAATAGGTAAGTGAACAGAAGGTATCAGTACGAATTGGTTGTAATTATGAAAAAGGTTCTATTCATGAAAAAAAAGAAAAATTTTTCAGATACAAGGTTGAAAAAGTAAAGCAACGATTTACAATATAGGATATACAAGTAAGGATAGTAAGGAAGTGAGGATAGTTGAATTATTTGTGAAAGGCGAGTTTCCACACCCATGCAGTTTGTATTGTCCATAAATCTTATTATTCATTTATGTTGAATGAAATTCATTTACGTGGCTATCTCTCTGGGCTGTCACAAAAATTAAATGATTCATGCTTTTGCGGTTAAGCGATATAATATCGCGGTTACGAGATTAATTAATGAGCGACAATTTTTTTCGTTTTTACAAAAAGCAACATCCGCCAAAGAAAATTATCAGTTTTCCTGTTAATTCCTCCAAATGTGACATTTATGCTGCGATTAAAGCAATAATTTATTATGCAATTAATTATTGCGATAGCGATGTTACTTTGGAGAAATATAATTAGGTATATTTCACCACTGAAATTGAGTTATTAAAATCTCTACATAACTTGAGAGCCTTGAAACCACTAAATAACCGGAAATGAGACATTTGAAGTTTGAAAACCTCCAGTTATACCTATTACCACAAGTACCTTGAAACTGAAACAGTTTTGTAAATATTCGTCTTTTTTTTAAAGATATAGAATTGCGATTGCGATTACAATATCTGTAGGCACGTGCAGATTCAGCCTAAGATGAAGCGCTCTTGCCTAGAAATTACCAATTCACTCTTGACTGCGATTACATCTGTTGGCAAGCGCAGATACAGCCTAAGATGAAGCGCTCTTGCCCAGAAAATGCCTATTCACTCTTAACACCGATGTTAAGTTTTTACATCGCGCGACATAGACGACGTCATTACTTCAGAGGTGTTACAAGACTGTTGGCATCACTGTATTGGATTGTAAACAAAACGCTGTTAATAAGTTACTCCAGTTAACAAAGGCTGTTATTCCAGAAGCAAGTGCTGGACTGAACTGTAGTGGAATTATGTGAACATAAAACTTTCATTACAGTTCTACGCTGCAATGCAATTTACTCGTCAATTTTATTGCTTGCAGCTTGTCAATATTTTTCTTTAACTCAATCAAATAAGAGGATATTTCCGTTCGCGAACAACGCAGTAGTTACTAGACAGTTTCAATGCGAGGACGGAAACAGGCGAAACAGGGATCCTGTGTCGAATAAATGTCACTTGATCACAAAGTCCCGATGCTTTGCTCCACTGTGCTCCAAGGAAATGCAGTATTTCAAAGATTAGCTCGACTTCTTTGACTTACCGGCTGAAATATCGTAACAATCCTTACTTCCTTACTAATTCCTTAATATTCCTTACAATTCCTTACTATCCTTAGCAATATCCTTACTAATGTTATAAATGCGAAAGTGTGTTTGTTTGTTAGTTTGTCCTTCAATCACGCTGCAACAAAGCTACGGATTGACGTAATTTATTGCATGGCTATAGTTGAGGATTTTTTAGCCTGGAAAATCAAAGAGTTCCAGTGGGAAGTCGCGGGCATCAGCTAGTAAATAAATAAATAAAAATCATAATTTAGAAGACTTTTGCATCAGTGATATCGTGGTGGTGGTCTCCTTTTTTGGGGGTAGCGAAAACCGTTCCCAGGCATTCAACTCTGACTTTTCGGAGCTATGAATTACCTATTACATGCTTCAACGGCGAAGAAAAACATCGTGAGGAATGCCTGTAAGTTCTCCGTAATGTTCCCAATAGTGTGTCTTTGGGCCAAAACTATAGTAGTAGAACCGAACGGGTGCAAAGTCTACATTAGTCTATATATATAACAGGCAGTTTCACTTGTATAAGGTAACTTGTATAAACGAAAACAGCAAGAGTCTAAGGTTTCTATCAGCGAAATGTTTTTGCGTCGTCACTTCCTATCTAAGACTTATAATAAAGCTAGGAAATTACAAGTAATATGTAGCTCAAAAGGAAGTAGGCTAAAAGGAGCGACCCTCGTGGCAGCAAGCCGCCGCTTCCTGCACCCGTCTAAGAACTATCTTCCTCTTTTTATTTCAGCCCGCCGATGCTCTGTCGCCTTCCCAATGCCAGTTTTTTCCTTACTCCCTTTTTCCTTAAGACTCTTACGTGACAATTTATTAAAGAGCTCCTCTATAGTTTTAAAAGGGGATTTCACAGAAGTCTTGAATAGCGGAACTTAAACATTTTTTTTATTTCCTGACATTTTCAAGTGAAATCAAGGTTTAATTTTTCTTAGATATTTTTACCCGGCTTCTTTTACTCAGATAGGATCGACTTATTGGAACAGTACAAAGTACTCCCTTAGAGGTACCCAGTTTAAAATTAAAATAATTTCTTAAAACAACTCATCACGCAGAGCTACAAGTATTATTACCTATTGCTCTGTCCGTCGCCCGCTGAGTGACTAAACATTGTTAAGATTTAAATCTCTGAACCGCACTCTCACTCAGCTCAGACTCAAGACAGAATTAAAACGAGACAGATTTATGTTAGAGCATTTTATTTTGTGCCTCATTTTAACCTCTATCTTGAATGTGAGCTGAGACAGAGCACGCTCTATAGATCTCAACAAAAGAGTCTTATACGAGTAAAATAAACATCAAAAGAGTCACAAATAATTTTAATATTGATTAAGTTATTTTATCTATCAAGGTGCTATCGGAGGGTCGAACACGATACTCAACTTTATTAGTTGTTATAAGTAATTTAAAATTCGTATACGCCGCCGGCGCCGCTTCGGATAATGTGCTGGACTCTGTAATCCTTACCTAATATAAATGCAAAAGTGTTTGTTTACTGATTTGTCCTCCAATCATGCAGTAACGGAGCAACGGATCGACGTGATTTTTTGCATGGGTATAGTTGAGGCCTTGGAAAGTTGCATAAGCTACCTCTTACCACGGAAAACCACGATTCTTAAAAACGTATTTCCAGGCAGACGAACTCACGGGAAGCACTATACGAGTATGTTCTGAAAGACCCGGATAAGAGCAAGCGTAGGAAATGAAATTAATATGTTGTTTCTCTGGTGGGAGGCATTGGCCGTGGCTAATTACGACCCTACCGTCAAAGACGTGCCCCAAGCGATTTAGCGTTTCGGCACGATTGCATGTAGAAACTAATTAGGGGTATGTGTACACTGCCATACTCCTTCCAAGTTAGCCCGCTACCATCTTAGACTACATCGTCACTTACCATTAGGATAACAGTCAAAGGCTATCTTGTCATCGAATAAAAAATAATAGTAGGTATGTACAATAATATAATTGTACATTATACAGAGTACAGAGTTGTATTATAAGAGGTATGTGAAACTTAAATAATACAAATAGCAATTCTTCTTTCACAGATAAACAACAAAGAGTGGTGCAAGAAGGGCAGGAAAGGAGGCCGCTGTCATATCAAGTGCGAAGGTGCGCTAATCCTATTATGACCCTCACTAACCAATTACACTTCGTTAGAGCGCGCTGAATGCAGATTTGCTTTTACCGTTTATTTAAGGAGTTTGCTTCTATTTCGAACTAGGGTAAATACTGTAAGTAGGTCATAACCTTAAGAGCTGAGTGTAAGAGAGCTATCAAAAGTTTCATAATTCATAATTTTCTTTGGTTTTTTTTTTAATTTGAGACTAATATCGTGGGAAATAAAATGTTTCGTCTTGGAATTCCTCTCTATAAAACATGCCTTTGCTTGTTGTACCCACTCCTAACACAAATTTTCCGCTTATCTGGCGAAGAGAAGAGAATATGAGTCAAGTTCAAATTCAAAATTCAAAAATTCAAATTCAAAATTATTTATTTCATGTAGGCCAACTTTGTAGCTCTTATGACACGTCATGTCTCTACCACCGGTTTGGAATACAGATAATTCAGTCCAGCTCAAAGTTCTGCTTAGCTAATATTCTTTTTGAAGCAATCAATTATATAAAAGAAAGTCGTGCTAGTTACACTATTTATAACTCAAGAATGGCTGACCCGATTTGGCTGAAAATTGGTGGGAAGGTAGCTTAGAACCGGGAGACGGACATAGGAAAGAGGACTTTTTATCCCGTATACCATAAAACAAATTAGGGTTTGTTCGAACACTTATAACTCTAAAACGGCTAGACCAATTTTCATGGTTTTTGGTTTGTTGTATTTGTCTCCGTCCCGAATAGCAGAATAATTTTTAAAATATCGGAAAAATTCACGAAAAAAAATTATGAAATTGTCATACATTTTATATTGAACGGGTTTTTTGATGGCAAGGAAACTTAGGAAAGTTACCTTTTACCCCGGAAAAACAGTAACCTAAGTCACGCGGACGAAGTCGCGGACAAAAGCTATAAAATACTCTGTGAATATTCATTCTAAAAAATATTTGGCTATATAAATATTTTTGTTTTTCAGACCTCCTAAATGAGGACCTCGCAGATGACGTGCGGTGCGCCAAAAACATCTACGGCAGAGTCGGTTTCAAGGCCTGGCCCGCCTCCTTTGCCTATTGTAAAGAAAAAAGCCTACCTGATTTGTCTAGGTGTTAGATAAATAGTTAAGGTACTACAACTAAGTATACATCGCTTTGCGTCCGCGCGAGCAGGCACGGTGATAACATGGTAGAGGATATATCAAGCAATTCTCTGCAATATTTTTGGTCGTGCACTCAGGTACATGCAAAGTTTTTGGTTATAATAAATTTTTCCGTCATGTAATACATTTCAAAATTTAAAATTTTTTAAACAACCAATTCATGTTTTCAAACTACACTATGCTATTCTGATTCTAGGGTGGGAATATTGTCCTTTTTATATATTATATAATTATTATAATATTAGGGATAAATTAGATATTATTATAAAACAAAAGCTGTGTCGATCACGATTGATCGAACAACTTTGATTCGATTACAACTCATAAACGAGTAGCCGAATCACGATTCTCGAAAAGATTCGATCATTTTTGTTCGCTCGCCCTAATATCTATAGCGCGGCGGTAATTGTATGGTATTAATAGGTAAAATGAAATCTATAACTTGAAACAATTTTCTCATTAACAAGAAATAACTTTCTGTCTGTCTGAACCGCGTTTAGTGACTTTTTTTTTAATATAGTGCTGGACCTGATGGTAAGTGAAAATGGAGTGCATTTGGCTAGAAGATGCGTATTCACTCGTGATTTAAACTAAAAGCTTTCGTTTTCCCAAGTAATTATTATTTGGGAAATCGGAAGCCACGAGTGCATGCATTGCGTATCAGATTCAGAAACGAGGAAGCAAAGCGCTTAGTAATAACTTCAATCGGTGTTTTTATTGTAGTTAAATAAACTAAAACCCTCTTCAATTACCTACTGTTAAATTTCATTCATAAGAGTAGGTCGTAGTTTTTTCAATCGAAAAATCCGTTTGAAAATTTACTTTTTTATACGTTAAGATTACACTTAAGATTAAGAATTAGTCATAAGTATGAAATATCTCATCTCTCGACAGTAAATGTACACCTACATGCTCGAGAACAGATGGTCACTGGTCCAAGTTATGAATGAAAACAAAGATCTATTCAAAACCTGATATCGAACTGTAGACCAAAATAGGATAGAGGTGTGGGTGCATAAATTCTTTATGATATTGTTAGATAGAATGTTTCTAATATCATTTTTTAACATTAAATAAATAAAATATTTTACTTTTCATGTGTTTTATTTTATTTTTTATGTGTATTTTTTTTAAATATTCAAAACAATCGAGTCGTTTTTGAGTTTTAGATGAATTAACGAAGAGCAGTTGATGTTTATATAATATACCTATGTATATTAGTCTATATTAATCTATATTAATTGTACCTGCACAACCTAGGTATATATAGGTACATAAGGTTTATGGTAAAGTGGGATTCATATTATTGAATAAATTAATAAGATTGATTTTGCAAAATGTATAGAATTTACGAAAATTATTAACTTACAACCGTTAATAAAGTTCCAATCGATGTTCAATAAAAATGTATATGATGAATTAATTAATTATTTTCGACAAAAATTACGTCAACATTCTATAATGAAGCAGGGAAAGCCTATTTCGCGTTAATTATTATGAGCTTAATTAAACTCAATGATGTGTTACGGATTTTAACATCAGATTTACGTAATAAATTATAACGATATTGACCAAAATTGTTTGTCCATTTATTTCGGCTTATGTTTTCCCTTGATTCTTCTTTTTATTCGACCCTAGGTTTTTTTCTCGGTTGAAAGGTTTAACTATGTTAATATTTTAGCAGAAATAAAATATACAAATAGGTACGTACTGTAAAAACGGTTCGTCGATTAAAAAGTGAGCTGAAAATGAAAATGATTTTCAGAAAAATCACCGAACTAATTTGATTCCGATTCTCGATCGGAGCGAATACTCAGGCACTTGATAAACAAACGATGTTTGCACTTCCAATTTCAGCTTTTTCTCCATTCAAACAGTGCTGATTGTACGTGATTTGTGAAAGGAATATGATAAGATTTTATATTCCTTTTTTCCGAATTCCGACATTTTTTAACTTTAGCTGGACCTCTACATAATAGTATCGACTGATGATCCTGAGTCTTAAAATACCCAATTCAACCTAACCTGTGGTTCAAGCTACAACAGACGGCTTGCTAAATCATCCCTTCGTCTATTCGACCTTCGTAATACCTGCACTAATGGTTATCAGAGGCTAGTTTGGTGCAATTTGGGGAACCAGATTTCGCACATTTGATTGAAGAATCTACGACCAACGCTATAAAACGGTATAATTTTTATTGGTAAATTAAGATTCCTGTAAGTACTTTATACATACAATTGTATTTGTAACAAGATCAACTATGACATAAAAATTATGAACGTTTCGGATTACTATGTTTTATTGTAATTAATTACGTAGAATAACGGATTCACATTGCCCGTGACACAGCCAAAATTGTCACAAACGAAGGCCACAATTCACGACACAATGTCACAAAAAACAATACGAATAGTTCTCTCGAATTCTTTATCTGCTTTTATTTCATTTTGTAGTAATTGGGACACAATTAAAGCATCATCCACTTAATCGCTATCGATTTATCTTAATTACGAATATTGATGCTAAGTGGAGAGTTTTTACAAAGAACACGCATATTTAATTACATAAAGCAGGTAGATATTCCGAATCGGCGCTTAGTTACAAACTTATAATTCTACTATACGGTAAATGTATTATGACGGGGCGCACTAGGTGAATGGATTATGCTCGGACTTCACACCTTTCAATTAAGTATCTAGGTTGTTAGGTGCCCATTGCAGTAACGAATATATACCTACCTACATTAGAGTTCTCTCTCAAAAAGGTTCCCATGTGAAGCCGGGATGAAACAGCTAGTAGATACAGCATATTTACAGCTACATAGCGCTAATTCTGCTGAACTTAAGCTAAACTCACAGGTCTTACTAATGTGATGCTATTTATTCTTTTTCGCAGGAAACTTAATGAAAAGGATAGGTAGCACAAAGATAGGATAGGATATAATGAAAAAATCTCTATTATTGTATTATGCAATAATAATTAAAACAAACAAATAAAACTATTTCGGGGCCTGTCAAGTTTTAAAGATTACGTACCACAAAATTAGTATCACCGGCATGTTTTAAGTTTAGCGTGGTGCCTGCTTAAATTTTAAGAGCAAAACAATTTTTAATAATATTGCAGTGCAAGCTTACTTTCATAGTATGTACCTACTTACTAAACCTTTTCTGTAAAGGGGATTAATTAGTTGTGACTGAAATCTTTCAAAAGAACATCCTGTATGGCCATTCAATATTAGATTATTTTATATGAATACCTATCCTACCTAACCTACAGGAAAATAGACCCGGAAAAGAGCACTTCGGGATGAAAACAAAAGAAAAGAAGGGATTTATGATGTAAATAAGAGTAATTATTACGCTTTAACTAATGGAGGTTTCTTAAATCCATATACAAAGATATTCGAATAGAGAAGCTGATGTGGCATTGAAGCTCGCAAAATCGAGAGGTTTTAGGACTCTAAGCTACCGAAAAACGGAGAGTTTCCGCACCTGGAAACTCTGGGTTGAATTACTTGAATGATACTCGATACAAACGGCAAAAAACCGTGTTATGTGGCGATCCTTACGAGATCGATGTCTGTTCAGCATTGAACGTCTATCGTTAGAGATTACGAAGAAGATGACGATGATCATGATTTGAACCCACCGTGGGACAGAATTTGCACTCCATGAGATTTCATAGAAAGAGTGATAGAAAGAAACACTCCCACTCGCAATAAATAAACGGCAATCAGTGGAAACCCACGCGAATAGCGGAGTATACTTATTGTTCTTGAGGCAATCGTTTAAATGGTAATGACGCGGCTTTCCCATAGGAAACCATAAAATTACGAAAGAAGCGCGCTTCGAGGCGACTCAAGTACATTTAGAGACATAAATAGTTAGGACATACAAAATATAACTTAATAGACTAGATTTTAGGTACTTGTTGAATTTTGCCAGCACCTGATATAGCAAACGAGACAGCCTAATGCGAGGCTTCGGACTTTTTTGAGGTTCCAGGGTTAGAATCCTAATTTACCTTTTAGGACCGATTTCACTAATGCGCTTTTCCGAGCGCATTTTAGGTTGGTGAAATCGGCCTTAAATAAAATCAAATGTTTTCTTAATTTAACCTTTTCTTAATTTTCTTAACTTTGCGTAGTTACACTTCTTCTTATTTACTTGTTCTAACTCTAAAATTGAATACAATGAAATCCAAATGATATTTCAGCATCACTTGCTTTAACGGTGAAGAAAAACATTGTGAGGAAACTTGCATGACTGAGAGTTTTCCATAATGTTCTTAAAGGTGTGTGAAGTATGCCAATCCGGACTTGCTGTGTGAAGTATACCAATCAGGTCTTGGCCGGATTGGCATACTTCACACACCTTTACAACCACGCGAAGAGAGATGATAATGGGTCGTGACGTTTTAGAAATTTAACCGTTGTTATCCCGGTATAATCAATTAAGTAACCTAATCTAAATAACAGACACAGGTAGTCACAGACAGAGAATGCCTAGATTTGCAGATAGACATAAGATATCTGCCTGCACGACCTGATAAAATTAGTTCAGGTAATTTACATTGTTTTCTTATAGAAAATAATATTTTTATGAAACTGTTTTGGCACCGACTGTACCTTTTGATTAAATCACATTAGTTTCACAAACTAAACAGAACCTTCCGACTTCAACCAACATATTCCAAAGGTTGAAATACTAAAATAATCTGTTGTCTTAATCAAATAGTTTACTAGACACATTATCGACTTTAAGTTCTACTAAAACGTAAACGTGTATTTTACGACACACACAGCGGTTCCCAAATCGCTGTGTGTATCGTAAAATATACGTACACTCGCTGGATTACTCTACTAGAATATCAGTTTATAAAAATTACGTGTCGGTACTTAGTACTTAGGTCTTACAGCTTGTATGTTGTGTAAGTGAAGCATTACAAAGACACTTGCTGATAATATCGCTGCTTCAGAACTAAAGAGCCACATCTCAAAATCAAATTTTTTTCACGTGAACAGATTGAAATTTATTTTTTATTTTTTTGGTTTTTTTGGCTCTCCAACTTACAATGTATGATAATGCTAAAAAGGCGTACGCGTAAATTATTGTGATTTAAAGGCCGATTTTGACGAATGTCTTCGCGTCATGGCCCTATTTTTGAAATAAAAGTAAATTTGGAAAATTTTGAGATGTGGCCCTTTAGTTCTGAAGCAGCGATAGCCTTTTGACTTTTAGCAGTATTGTACTAGCTGATGCCACGAACTTCGTCCGCGTGGATTTACTTTTTAAAAATCCTTTGAGAACTCATTGATGTTCTGGAATAAAAAGTAGCCTATGTCTGTCAAGGTTTAATTAAAAATGTTTTTTTCAGTTGACTTACTAGTGTTTATTCATAGTCATTACCTAGAAGTACAGAATAAATAATGTTAAAGTTTGGAAATCACTCTGTAATCAAATAAAAATCATCTGGCACTAATAAGGTAGCGGTAACCCGATTCATAGTTTATCACTAATATCAATTTATAAAGTACTTAATCAAAAGTGTAGATTTATAAGCGGCTTACTTAAGATTATAACTATGATCATAAACGAACTCCAAAAGTGCTTATTTGATTTATATTTAAGCCACTGGAGTTTAATTAAACTTTTATTGCCTACGAATATGAGCGCACATTAAAATTATTAAAATGATGAAATGTGAAAATAATATTTCAAATCAAACAACGTGACAAAACTTCGAGTAAGTGTGGCCTAGTTGCGACGTTGCTATATATCCGTCCATTGCGTTAGTTAAGCAACGTTGACCCAATTCGGTGACTGGCTGGGTGACCGCCTTTGAAATTAGCCCTTTTCGTTTCTTTCTTGCCTCGGAGAGCAAGTTAAGCTGTCGATACATCTTATTACTTACCTCTAATTCCATAAACAAGTCGTACCGTGCCATTTTCTGGTGGGATTCTTTGGCCGGGACTAGTTACCGTCAAAGACGTGCCGCCAAGCGATTTAGCGTTCCGGCACGGTGGCTTGTAGAAACAGATTAGGGGCATAGGTACCCCTGCACAGCCATATCCTTTTTAAGTTAGTGCGCTACCATCTTAGTCTGCATCGTCACGATAATAGCAGAGGAGCATAACAAAATGATGGTATTGTGCAAGAAAAAGCCAACAATGCCCGAGCAATGTCATCCAGGGCCGGATTCCCACGTCAGATAGGTCGTTGACATCCAATCGATTCGATACTTTTTTCCACCATCGATTCCACCGGCAGGATTCCTGGAGCACTAACGAGGTACCTTTGTTTATCGGATGCCTTGAAGGACGTCGGCTGAACGTGCAAAAACTCACGGCACTGCACAAAAACAGGGGAGTACGCCAAAATTGGTGAAGACCGAAATTTATTCTACTTGAATTTTGGGGCGATCAGTATTCTTTGTTTCCATATATAGAAATGGCATTTTTGTGCCTTCTCTAAAATTAAATATTTTTCTTATTCCGTTTCACAATTTTTAAGCCATCTCTTAACTAAACTGAAGTGACAGCTCTATCCTATTCCGCACCTGTCTACACAATTCTGTACTACACAATCTTTTAACTATACTGCATCAATATGCAGTAGGTTATAGTTAAAAGATTGTGTAGTACACAATTAGCCACAATGTAAGTGTTTAAACTGAGGTACATAGGTGAATTCAGTGAGTTCAAAGAAAAATGGTCATGATTATAGTTTTCATATGTACCTATTATTATATACATATATTGTGCCAGGTCTGTCTTTTATATTATATAGTATAAAAGACAGACCAGGGCATTAAAAAAAAAATTAAAACGTGTAATTTAAAGTTATGTTTTAAGACGAAGTCATTCCGAAATCATAGACAAACATTTAATTTTTAATTAATTATATTTAATTTAGATTGCCAGTTTAACTTTATAAAATTATGTACGTAGTATTTATGAAAATTATTTGACTTAATCCATAAGGTTTATTTAATTTGTTAAATTAAATAATAAATGCTACTGAAATGGAACCAGTATAGTACTTTTGAGGATAAAGGAAATCCCGAGATTAAATAAAACTCGTGCAAACAGAGTGAGTTTCAGGGAAGAATATTCTTCACAAAATAGCTCCATTCTCCAAGCAGCGCTATATTCGGTATTTAATATCGGCCGTATTGTAGATCATTCCGCTGACGCATTGTCCTTCCCGCGTCAAAAGGTAAAGCTTCTCATGCAGGCTCTTTATTAAGCTAGTTACCTAACTAGGACATTTCGCTGGCACGCGCTAATACAACGGGCACGAGTGAAGTGATCATAGGCAATTTTCAATACCTATAAATTCAAACGTCCAGCAGAGCTTTTTTAGATGATTTGATTTTCAGAATTATACGAAGATATTATACAAGTGAATACATACATACGTCGTACATAATTCGAAGAACTGACGGTCGTTGGGATCCCAAGGTGCTGAAGTTGCGACTCCGTAACGGAAAGCGCAGTGTTGGCAGACTAATAAAAAAATAATGTCCTCCCGACCGAATCCGGCCACGGCGGTTAATCTCCACAGAGATTAGCCATCTGCGTGGGAGATGTTATAGTGCACATGTTTGTGCGCAAACACAGGCGCACTCTCTATTCCCTTATTCTCATAGTCCGATGGGACGGTAATCAGACACGACCGGAGAGAGATCATGGCGCAGGACCTTTACGTGCTATACGAGGCACGGAGTTGACTCGCCGCCAACTTCCGGGCCAGTACTGAGAATTCCTTGACAGAAAACCCCAATACATTTTATTGCCCGACCCGGGAATCGAACCCGGGACCTCGTCATCCGAACTTAGTTGAACTTGCTAAACACTAGACCAACGAGGCATTTGGCAGACTACCCACTAGATGAGACGACGACTCGCAGGGAGTTATTGAATACAGGCGGCAGAAGATCGAGTGGAACTGCATGAACCAACGTTACTTACATTTGTCTAGCAGTGGATGATAGCAATATCAATGAGAGCACAAATGGCGGCCTTATCGCTAAGAGGCGATCTCTTCCAAGCAACCATGATGCAAGGTGGATATGAGGATAGGATTTAAATTGAGGGTGCACAAATTATTCATGTAGAAAAAATAATATGCGTGGTCATAATATTAGATATAGGTAAAAAATACTCGCTATAAAAGCTATGAGTACACTGACTATGAATTACCTTTGATTTGCTGACACTCTCGCAAGAGTCGTACTGAAATGCACTGTTGCAGCACGATATTTACCGTATCTGCCTTATATTCGGCTACACAACAATCGTGCTAAGGTTATTCTAAGAAGATTCGGCTTTGGTCAGCCACAGACTCTACAAACCTAGGTACAACTTATCATTTCATTACACATCACATCAGGTAAAACCTAAATATGTACCTACCTACTTCACCAACACTAACAAACATATTATTACAAGCTACACATATACAAGCGTAATTCGCTACTTAATTGCCACCTACGAGTTTGTCACAAAACTCTAAATCTTGGATATGCAAACACTCAACTAAAATTGGAAAGTAAACGAACGTACAATCTACAAAAAACAATATACCTATGTGCAAATGTGTTCTTTATTCGGTTGCTCGAAAATATCAAAATTCCATGCGCATATTCAAAGTTTGTTTACGTGTGGTGTTTGGTACTATGACGCCCACAGATGCGTGGGATATGGAAACTACAGACTCGCTTGAGACTGACATTGAGAACATGGTAATAGGTGGTAATAAGTTGATTATAGTGATAAGCGGAGCGGGCGTTACCGTTAGACTAATTTAGTGGATAAACTTTAGCCAAGAGTTTCCGAGTATCGTCGCCCCCTTGCAACGACGGAGTACCTAATACATCAATTAAATTGCTCTCGATCCTCGGCGATAACTTGTTAAGTGAGCGAACTTGGTAGGTCTTAGACTTCCCTTCCCAGCTTGGAAAAGAGTGTGGTAAACCCAATGATCTGGTTGCTAAGGTCAGGCTATTTATAGAGATTGTAGAGTTATCTACAAATCTATCTAAGTATCTAATGAATAGTTAAAAATAACTTGGTGAATTCGAAATAACTGCCTCGTAAATATTATTATATTAAGATTATTAGATATTATATTATGATTATTTACAAACGGTACCATAAACATAACGTGAGCATAAGAATAAAACATTTTTTCATTTAGCCCAACGAGACTGAATCTTTTCGAAAAGATTGAACTAATTTTGATGGCATTCTAAACAAGGAGATAATATAGATACATAGGCAACTTTTTATTTTGGATAACCAAACAGTTCCTACTGGATTTAAATTAATTCCACGTCACGTATTCTGATAGCTGTTAGCTAGTTTCGAATAGGTTTTAAAATATTAAGAGGTTTATCTTAATAATATGATACTATCTTAATATGATACCGGAATTATGTACTCAAAAACCTTTTCCATATGAGAAAAATTTTATTACGGCTACAAAAGAGAGCTTGAAAAATCTCCGTCTCTGTATGTTGTCCACGTTTCATAAACTTTTACGACTTAAGGCGACTTAATCTTATTAATGTATTCACACCACTTTTCAATATTAATATATGTACCTACTGTTAATAATTTATGAGGTATTATTTAAAAGTTACTCAATAAATATAAAAATATCTTTAAAAGACCATTTGTACGCGTAAAAATCATAAACATAAATTATTATTTTTGCATTATTTTATTGTGGTTTAAAAATTTAGAACACTATTATATGACCAGAGAGTTGCTTTGTTATAGAGTTAGCCTACATGAAATAAATAAATTTTGAATTTTGAATTTTTTTTGAATGATGATGACGACCTGACTGATGAAAAAACAATCTTTATAACACTGTGTGATCTAAACTCCTGAGGTTTATTTATATAGAAATATATGGATGCCCATTTTTACACGGATGAACGTTACTTAAGTTACAGAATACATAATCTTAGGTTATTACATAATACAAAATTTCAGGTTTATAAGTCACCTAGGTTGTATAAATTATATAGGTAGTACGTTTACAATTTTCGAGATGTTTAAATGAAAATATTTTTAGCTCAGTTACATCTTTTTATAATATTTTATTAATTTTTTTTTTAAATTCTTGAATTGCCTTCAAGTTTAACACTTGAAGTAAATTCAAGAATTAAAAACTTTTTATGTATGAAGTCTGCAACTCTACAATGTTTAATAAATTATAACTCAATGTTTCAAATAACAAAACAAGTTCTGAAAAATAGGTACCTATTATTTTTTTCGGAAAGCAGATGTGCGAATTATTTAACAAATCTACGGAATTTAATGTTCATTCAAATTGATCTGATTTAAATGTCCGAAGTATATTATTCTTATTTCAAAGTTATTTATTTATTTATCGTACCCTTAAAACTATTTACAAAGTATTAAACTAAAATTGAACGCTTCGTCTACTGAACAAACTGAACGCTTCGTCAGAATTTGGGTGTGTCAATAAATTGTGAAAGACACCGACGTGGTTTTAGACATATTATTATTATTTATTTTTCAAAGTTTCGCTAATTATACTTGTTTGAAACAACAGAGATTATTTGGTTCACAGTTAGATTTTTTATACCACTGAACATTGACTGTACAAGAACGATTTGCACTTGATCGATTTTTATAATTTTCTGAGCTCTGGTATAGCAAGCGATTAAAGCAAAGTTCTGTCATCTCGATATCGATTGTGCAAGATCGTAGTCAATCGCAAACCAGTAATATTTGATATCCGGTTGTTTATTCAGATTCCCGCGTAGGAAATAGTCGCACGCTATTGTCTTACGACGAGTGGGCGACCGTGATAGCTGCGTGTTTCATATGGAAATGCCCTTGTAAATTCCTGTCCGCTTTCTTCTTGAGTTCTAACACCCATTGAAATAAGCCGCCTTTCAGACTGAGTTGTAGGGCCTCCATTGTCTTTTAAGTATGTATAACATCTATACATCTATATAAAACCTCTATTAAAAAGTCAGGCCTTTGGCCTCCTTTTCAGGTAGTTCGATGTTCGAATCCCAAGCACGAACCTCTTAAATTTCCGGAGTTCTATAAGGTTTGAGCTTTACTAATAAGTGATCGTAGGTGTTAAGCAATTAATTATAAGCTGGTCACTGAAGAAAAAAACATCTTGAGGAAACCACAATGCCCGAGAATTTTCCAAAATGTTCGCAAAAATGTGTAGTGTCAATACGCGTGGTGGACATTAAGGCTGAAATCTATAGACTCTCACTCCGGTCAGACTCAAGAGTTAAAAAGAGACAGATTTATGTCAGAACATATTTGTGTCTCGTTTTAACTCTATTTTAAGTCTGAGCTGAGTCGAAGCATGCTCTATAGGTCTCAGCATAAGGCCTAAAACTTTTTAATTCTGAGGGTAGACCCTTGCCCAGCTCCTGGCTGTTTTTCACATTATTTAAATTAGTTAAAAAGAATTATCCTAGTTTAGGCCTAAAAGCTAGGAAATTAGATCCGTATTATCAGTACTAAAAATTGGTTTTTATTGGTTAAAATTGGTGGCAAAAAATGACAATATTGCATGCAAAAAAGCGGCTTGCGGCTTGGCTTCAGATGCCCACAAAAAAGTGTGCATACCTACGAACTTATTAATTGCTATAACCACAACAACTACACAATGATATTGTAAAATTTTGTTCTGAAAAGAGTAACTGCTGAGTTTCTTGCCGGTTTTTCTCAGCAGAATCGGTTTTCCGGTGGTGGTTCTACCTTGTCATAAGAGCATTAAGTTGGCCTACATGAAATAAAGAGTTTCGAATGAGTTTCTAGCAAGTATCAGTCATAGGTTATCTTGTTCCTCGCCTGCGTTCAATAAAATCGAATTAGCATATTAGGTAGACGCTGATATTTAGATTCAAACAACACATTGTAAGACTGCCTATGTAACGTACTTATAGCTTTTATAGTGAGTATCTTCGTGGATCCTCCATTGTTTAACAACGGGTGGGTGTCAATATCGCGTTGAGCGTGGTTCTTGTGACCACATACCAGTCGCGCAAATTAATAATTACTAGGTTTCCCACCGCTACGTTTATGCGGTTGTAATTAAAGTGGTGTGCAGCTCTCCAATAAAATTTTATGTTCTCTATAATAAGTAACTTAAATTGTATTTTACTTTGACATTATTATACAACTAGCTGATAGCGACAACTTCGTCCGCTTGGATTTAGTAGACAATTCGATTTTCCGGAATAAAAGTAGCCAATGTCACTCTCCAGGTCCTCAACTAGACTATATAGATAAAAAATGTGTGAAGGATAAACCAACAAAACCACCAACCCAACAAAACCACTTGCGCAGTTATAATAAGTAGATACCTATTAGTAAGATGAGATACGAGTTTTTCTTACTTAAAACGATACAGTTAAGGTAAGTAAATGTTCACTACTGGAAAATGCGCAACGTGCTTACTCATATGTCCAGCTGTGGACGTGTATCTGTGATGATAATGATGTCCTAATGTTGTTTATTTATAACTAAGAAACTCTTACGGTTTTTTAATTTTACAACGAGCCCATACATGACATGGATGTGGTAACTTCATACTAAAAGAAAAAGTAACATTTTGCTGTTATCCGCCAAACCAGAACAAATCTGTATGGCGAAACGCGCCGCACGCTCCATACACCATCGTAGCGCCACAAGAGCGCCACACAAACTCCTTCAAAAGTCGACACACTCGACGTACGTTTCGTTCCGACACCGGAGGACAATGTAATTGTGGAGTGAACACAGTGACACTTATAGATTTTTTCTGGTTTGTGCGGATTACAGCAAAAGCAGCAGTTTTTTTTAAGCTATTGCATAGCTTCAGCGTGGAGACCGAATCCAGAAATTCCGTAACGAAAATAACTTGACATGAGACTCCTCTACGGTCAGCTACGCTAGATGGCGTTGATAAAAAATGCTATGCAATAACTTTACCGCGGCAGTCCCCGAGCGCCACACGTCTTTTTTTTTAATATTATCAGGGTAAAGTAACGCCTGCTTCTTATAATAATGGCATCTTCAAATTCTAAGAAAACGACTAACAAGGAAACCAAACTAAAAGTGAATCACCAGCCACATTCACAGCAAATAAGTAGCACAAATTCATGACTCGCCGGCGTTCCTCCAGTCAAAAATTCACAATATCCGAGCGCTACTTCCGAGGAGATAGTAATGAGATGCATAAGTAGGTATTCAGGTTCAAAATTTTATTATACAATACAAGATATTTACATTCAAGATTCCACCGCATTGGATCTCATAAAACAAGTTTATGGAAATATTTTTCAGATACTTCCACAACACGAGTTATTTTGATTATGTATTTTGTGCATTTTATCTTCTACAAAAGTTCTAAAAGCGCCGATAACGTATACCAATATAGTGAAATAAAAATACCTATGTAAAGTTTGGCCCAGTAGAAAAACTTTAAACAAATCGGTCATCACTCATCAGCTTTTGGTATCTACATAATATTATAAGTATTAGGAATTTGAAAGATGTTTTACTAATCTATATTGAAATCACATTTTAATTAAGCCATCCATTTCACAACCACGCTTTTGCCTGCGGCTCCGTCCGTGCGGAGTTAGAATATTTTAAATCCATGGGAACCGTCGGTTTTTCCGGGGTCAAAAGTAGCCTATTTAACTCTCCAGGTCCTCAACTTACCCATGGAAAAAAATCACGTTTGTCTAGTGCTCCGTTGCTGTGTGATTGAAGGACAAACCAACAAACAGCCTTCACATTTATAATATTAGAAAGGAGAAGCTTAGTTGCCTCGTCTATTTAATCATCTTCTTGATTAAGATTTAATTTAAACGATGCGATGAGGCAGCCTATGATTGATATTGAGATTGATTGATGGAACATAGTAACCAGGTCACCCTAGAGGTATTCTTACCTGTTGGACGAAATATAAGCCCCTATTTAAAGTCAAAGTCTTTTGTATACGAGACAAGTTTTTCAAAGCTTTCCTATAGAAGAGATGATACTCGTAGATTTCTTCGAGTAAGTATATTATTTCAAAATCGGTTCACTGCATACTTTATAATATTAATTAAGTAATTTTAGAGTATTGTTCTATACACAGAAATATATCAAAATAGAACGAGTATTATAGATATTAACAATATGTAATACGTGTGAAGGAAAATATCATGAGTAGGTAAACCTGCATGCCTGAGAGTTCTCGTTAATGTTTTCAAAGATGTGTGTGTGAAGTCTGCCAATTGCATTGGACCAGCGAGGTAGCCTATAGCTTATATTATAGTCCATAGTCCATATAGTTCATAGTCGCTTACATGTTTACGAGCTAAAACCTTTTTCTGAGAGGAGAAGGGTTCTTAGTACCTATTACAAAAGACCCAAACAATTGAAAATACTATTTTGAACCTACGATATAGTATACTAGCTTTTGCCCCCGCGACTTCGCGTGGAATAAGATTTTGGGGTGGAATTTTCAAAAACTGTGACACACGTACTTCTTTATTTTTAACTGAAAGCTCTAATACCAACTTTGATAGAAATAGCTTGAAAAATGACGGAGTTTCATATAAACTTCCATCCCCTATTTAAACCCCTTAGGGGTGGAATTTCCAATAATCCTTTCTTAAGGCCGCTGCATACGTAACGTGCACGGGACGGGACGGGACGTGGACGGGACGGGGACCGAACGTGGTTAGTAAACACGGACGGGGATTTTTAATGCATACGCAACGTGGCAATAACTCAGAACTAACGTGCTAGTAATGTGAACAAGGAAAGATGGATTTTTCATTTGAAGAATTGGCTTTAATTGCTAAACATCGTCGCCGACGATATTTTTCCCGTTCCGCGCGTGGCACGTTCCCGTCCCGTCCGTGCTCCGTGACGTATGCACAGTTGCTTACATTTTCTATGAAACGATATTTCGAAAACTTCACGTCCCGTCCCGTCCCGTCCCGTGCACGTTACGTATGCAGCGAGCTTTAGTGTCCGCATACGTCATAAAAGGAACCAACTATAAAAATTTCAAGTTTCTAACTTCAGTAGTTTAGGCTGTGCGTTGATATCTCAGTCAGTCAGTGAGTCAGTCAGTCAGTCAGTCAGGACTTTGAATTTTATATATATAGATGTATAATATATGTAATTTTGAACTACTTTTGAGCTACTTAGCTCACACACCTAACACCGCTCTTCGATACTTCTAGTAATTTACACATGCTTTGAGTCGAGTGGGCGACACCAAGCCATCGATCATAGCTTGTCCGTGGCGAAACCCTGCTTATTCCAGCGCCTTGGTTGCTACATATTATTATCTTATTAATAAATCGGTGATATGAAAATGTGTTGAATCTAATGACATAAGATACTTTCGATTGACATGTAATAAGCAATAACAACCTACACAATTTTTAATCAAATCTCAAAATAACAAACCTACTTAATTCCAAGTATGTAATGAGCTATTTGAAATGGATATAATTGAAACACCAACCCACATTACTTCCTCTCGCTTGAGAGAATTTCCTAAGTAGGTATAAACTTATTATAACAGAGAGAAAGGCGAACAGTTTGCTCCAAATCTGAGACTCTATATTCAGGTTATATTATTGAAAAAGCTCTGTCTGTTAAATACTCTTAGGCTCTGCAGATAATAATACCTTTATCATTATTATAAAAAAAAATTGAGATGGGAATTTGAAAGAAAGAAACTTAATGATTGATTTATCGATTTTTATTTGTCGTATGTTTCACCACTAAGTACCCTATAAGAAATCAAAATCAAAATTTATTTATTTCATGTAGGCCAACTTGTAGCTCTTATGACACGTCATAAATCTACCACCGGTTCGGAATGCAGATTTTGCTGAGAAGAGCCGGCAAGAAACTCAGCCGTTCCTCTTTTGAAAAAATTTTTTTTACAAGTACGAGTAAGAACGAGTCTCTTTACGTAGGAAGCCCCTTACCCAATGTGATACCACCTTTAGGGGTTCCTGAAAAAGAAATTGACATAAAGTGTCACCTAATTTAGCTTAGGTAGCCCGTAAAATTTAGGGAACTTTGGTGTAAGCGGGCATTAGTCTTTTTTCAAGTTTATACCTAGTGTTACACTATTATAAATTGTATCTTGATTGTATCTTGTTGAATGATAAATTGAGCTGGTGTCAGAGTTCTTCCTATAAAAACCGGGACTATAGTAACATTTCAAGCTAACTTACGAGTAGATAAAGATTTAGATTTTCGCTTCGATTCACATTGCGTCGCGTTGATTGGGAGACGGCCTTTACATAACTTAAAGTTAGTGGCTTAGAGGTAAAATATTATTATGTAACGGCTAAATAGAGTATACATAATAATAAAAATTTCGCGTTTTCGCGATTTTTTCGCGTGCAATTAATGTAACTTTTCCTGACCTAACCCTAATCTTGTCTAACTTGTATTTTGTATATTTTTTTGTACATTCTTATGTGCAATAAAGAGTTTTCCTTACTTTTCTGAAGCCTAGACCCAAACTATTATTACTCTAATAACAACTCTTACTCTACTTTATTCTAGGCTATAACCTCTACCTAGCTGTACATTTTCGTTCCACCAAATGAATTAATGGAAAAATAAATTACTTTAACTGCTACAGAATACGCGTTTTTACTGATATATTACATTCGTACAAACATTCCTCAAATACTCCAAATTCTGTTCACAAAGCATCCATAAAGTTGATAAGCCCTCTAAAGGGCCAGTTGAAATAAACATCAGGTTTCTAATTAATTTCGAGGTTGTAAAGGTGGGTGTTATAAGTGATTCGTCCGGAACCACTTTCTTGACCAGGTGATATGCATATAAATTGGATTGAACGCTTTCGGTAGGCGATGAGACCGGGGAATAATTGATAGCATCTAAGTAAGACGTTTTAGATACGACGACAACACCCTATTTAAATCAGTGATTAACTACATGTCGTTTCAATTAAACTTGCAGCAAGTTTAGCTATAGTTTAGGTAGTTTTAAGAAGTCAATATTGATTCCTGCAAGAAATGGTGGAAGTTACTTGCGCGTATGGCATATTTTAAAACCATATGTATCCCTTTAGTTTCACCATTGTGCCGCGGCAAATTGCAGAAATCATTTGGCGAGTGATGCCCCCCCACCTGTAGGGCTGTAAGTACTCTAAATCAGTGGCTATCGAAAGTAGCTAATTAAGAACTTTCAAATCCGCATTTTTAAACTATGACTAAATGCTTTTTGTCTGAGGAGGCTATGGCCGTGGCTAGTTACCACCCTACCGTCAAAAACGTGCCACTAAGCGATTTAGCGTTCCGGCACGATGGCGTGCAGAAACTGATTAAGGTTTAAGATCTTAGACTGCATCATCACTTACCATCGGGTGAGATCACAGTTAAGGACTATTTTGTCATCGAATTTAAAAAAATGCAAAGAAGACAGTTTTCAGCAACTTTCCATTGTTTTTAATTGCCATTGGAAATATCAAAAATATATGGCAGCTGATCAGACCAGAGTTATTATTATATTATTACATTTCAGTAATTATAAATTTCGAAATTGTCCCCGCCGGGCATCGAATCCAGGACCTCACCCTTCAAGATCATACCTCTTACCACTGCGCCATTGAGGTCGTCAAAAATAATATTAAGGTTAAGTACATGGCTATAAAATTGTTTGTAAGAATCGCAGTAAATTGTAGTAATTCCTCACATACGTACTTATTATAAAGAGCAAAAGATTAATAAAAGAGTCGCATCGTATCAGTTTCGTATCGTATGAATGTAAAGGAACGTACATAATTATATTAGTCTACAAGTACTTACTTAATTAGGACCGCATTAAAATATAATTGAAATAATTGACGAATATTGTTGTTGTTTATTTATTGTTAACGGGTGTGTATTTTCATAATGGTATGTGATTTACGTAATGATCTCATTGCTTTATATAAGTACTAGCTGATGGCCGCGACTTCTTCCGCGTGGATTTACTTTCTTCTTTGATTTTTCAGGTATTTGCTTTTATATAGGTATATTATACAGACAGATGTATGAATTTTTTACATGAGCAGTCTAAAGCATGTTTTGTTAAATAGCTAGGTACCTACTCAAAACTAAAAAGTAAAAGACGTGTGGGACTCGGGGACTGCCGCGGTAAAGCTATTGCATAGTATTTTTTATCAACGCCATCTAGCGGCTCACCGCTACATGGCGTTGATAAAAAATGCGCCATCTAGCGGCTCACCGTAGAGGAGTCCCGTGTCAGGTTATTTTCGTTACGGAATTTCTGGATTCGGTCTCCACGCTGGCCCGCGATAGAAGCTATGCAATAGCTTAAAAATGGTCATAAGTTACTCCTACTTCTACTTACCTAGTTGCATCTACTTTCGGTTGTTGTTAATATCTCGCAAATTGAATTTTGTTCAAAGCGCTGATTCAATGATGATTCATCAATGGAGGATTTTATACGTGGGTATATTGTATTTATTTATTTCGCTCTTTTGCAAGGCTTCCCACAGAACACAATCTCGTGCCTCTAGTATCCAGTAGCTGCCAGCTAGTCGTTTGAGATTGTCTGTTGTCCTAGTGCAAAGTTCTCATTTGAATATTTTTTCTTCATCATTTTTTTCGCTCATTTTCTTTCATTCAGAGCGCTGGAATGAACGTAATGGATGAAGGAATTACACTTAGAAGCTTTTGCCTGCGGCTTCGCTCACGTTAAGTTTGATTTTTCAAGCCTCTATGTTATCCCCTTAGGGGTTGAGTTTTCAAATTTTCGTTAAAATAGCTACCTGTATGCCCAGCTCGATCCATCCAGTGGTTTGAGCTGTGGGTTGATAGATCAGTCAGTCAGTCAGTCAGCAAGTCAGTCAATCAGTCAGTCATATTTTCTTTTACATCTATCGTTGGCGTCTCGAGTCTCGACGTAGTAACAATCACAATCGAGTCATGGCAACTAGGCCACTCCACCCTCGTGCGACCTCTCGGAGCCCCTCTTGAAGTACAAAACCGCAAATAGTTCCATGTCAGTCGATATTAGGTTTCTATTATACATAAACAATAAAAGAGCTTCGTTTCAGAGAGCGCGAACAATAGTCGCGATCGCGGGCACACGGCTTTTGCGGTCCTCCCATAGACAATAGAGCGGCCATCCGGTAACCTCAATAGAGCTAAGGCCACATTTGGTTGGACTGCATTTTCTTGATTATACCTAGAAGTTACCGGCCATTTCTGTCGTTTTCAACAGAGGAAGAAAAAGCAGGAGGTTCTCAAGTCATTGCATATATTTTTTTAAATACCTATAGGTAGGTTTTGTTGGCTATACCTACTCAGTATTATAAAAGCTGTTACACGCGGCTACGCTCCCGCTATCTATTAAAAGTATTCCGAAGTATTGAATCCTAATTAATCAAATAAATAATCAAAATGACTAATTTTGATTGTTTGGATTTTTCTGCTGTTCTTTTTGCTTTTCAGTATTAGAGCGACCGAAACAATAGCTTTTTGTTAACAGATAAATCGGCACATAACATAGACTATACAGAATTCCAAACTAAGCTCGCAAAGTCACAAAATGTGCTGGAAATGCAGTACCTACTAATTAAGATAAGTAGACCCCGTGTAGAGAACAAAAAAAATTGCTTAAATACAAGAGAATTATAAAAAATAAAATTCTTTTTATCTAAAACTATCTCTTGATTGTATGAAGTACTAGACGATGCCTGCGACTTCGTCCGCGTGGATCAAGGTTTTTAAATTCCCATGGGAACTCTGTAATTTTCCGGGATAAAATGTAGCCTATGTTTTAATCCAGGGTATGAGCTATCTCTATTTCAAATTTCAGCCAAATCGGTTCATTCGTTGTGGCGTGAAGGAGTAACAAACATACACACACACACACACACATACACATACAAACTTTCGGCTTTATAATATTAGTGTGATTAGTGTGATAGTG
Organism: Hipparchia semele; assembly: GCA_933228805.2. Taxonomy (NCBI): domain Eukaryota; kingdom Metazoa; phylum Arthropoda; class Insecta; order Lepidoptera; family Nymphalidae; genus Hipparchia; species Hipparchia semele. The sequence continues at coordinate 12,011,799 of OW121715.1, read as the reverse complement.
TGATGAACTTCCAAGACCAAAGTTGCGACACGACCACGACCGACGAGCTATGTATTTATTGATTTATTCACCATAAAGGAGGTAGGTCTATGTGCCGCAACCTTTACGTATAAAACATTTTTGCGCCTTATGGGAGCAAAGTTGATTGGATGCAGCGCCGTACTGAAGAGATAAACAGAAAGTTACTGTTTACGACCTTGTAAATAGGGCCTGCGTTTGCTTAACGGTACAATATGTATATTTGATATTGACGGGCTTACTCCCCACTCGCTTGAACTACGTAGAATGCATATTATGTTTGCGTATTTAATAGCCACTTACTAACTGTTTCGCCCGGCTTCACTGTCTTGTCATGCAGCCTTTTTCAAGTAGGTAGGTATAGGAAATTCCTTACTTAAAAATTCTTTCACAGTAATAGTATCCACGTGGAGTTAGATTCCTAAAAATTACACGGAACCCTCTGATATTCCAGGATAGAAGGTAGTCTATGTCACTCTCCAGGTCTTCAACTTATACCCATGCAAAAACCACGTCAATCCGTAGCTCTGTTGTGACGTGATTGAAGGAAAAACAAACACACTTTCGCATTTATAATATAAGCAAGGATTTTACTCAGTAGGTGCCTAGTTATACAATGGACTATGCAACGTATAATATGTATATCCCTGGTATTTAAACGATGCAGAGCGTCTGGATCGCAGCTCTAACCTAGATTTGATATACAGCAAAGTTTAACACAGAGCAAGTTGCAATTTGACCTTCTTAGCAGATGTTATATGTAGGTACCTAACCTATAATACATAATAGGCTACATGTAATTTAGAGATGTATCTATACCTACACGATACATTAAGAATTCCTAGCTCGTAGCTTTACTAATCTTCTATCTACCAATACTTTATTTTTTCGTGTATTATGCTTATAAGTAACAGTTAATCAGTAAACACATTAGCTTGAAAAACTTATTAAGTACGAAAAACAATATTATGAACAACTAATTAAAAATCATCGATTCGGTTACAACATAAGGCCCTTCCCTCACTACATCCGATCCAAAATCGAGAGAATTCTCGATCCGAAGTAGCCGTAGTACTATTCATGAACCTTTGATTTTGTTTTCCGAATTCAGATAACGAAATTCGGATCCACTTCACAGCCCTTTATACAAATTACCTTTTACGGCTAGTTCGGATCGAGAATTATCGGATCCGGATCGGATGCAATGCGACAAGAGCCTTACGTACAAATTGCCACGTTGATAAAATACATTATAATAATAAATAATTAATTATAGTTGGAAGCCGTGGTTGATTAAAAAAATTAGGGCCTAATAAGTTTTTGATAAGAGAAAAGGTGCAGGTGAGTTTATTTTACTCAACTAATGACTCTCTTTTTCTATGGCTATAATTTATTAACACTAAATTGGGTGGAATAAAGCAATGGCCTCCTATATCTACATTAGATCTACGGGATACAAGTGAGGTAACCATATATTATCCAAATGAAAGACAAGTCCCCCTTAAGACTGCGCAGAATGCTAGAAAAAATCAGATTTACCCGCGCAATCGTGACTAAGAGATGAAATAAAACATGCTCGAAACCTCGTGTGAAGCGCGACAGATGCTAGCGTATTGCGCGGAATAGGAGTAGAGTAAGCGCCAAGTACATCATGTGTTCTAATAACTTGTAAGATATTCATTTTTTTAATGGCAATTGTTGCTTAGTGAATACATGGCTTTATGCTTCGACATACTGCAACTCCTATTAACATGTGTTGCGATAATGCGATAACTGTCACATTCGTGAGTTCGGTACTAGGGGGCTAGCACTAAATCATTTACCGAAACGAATTCTCCGATAGTCTCGAATCTCCGACCAGATTAAAATCATTATAAATATTCCTCCCTTCATTAATATTATGAAACGTTAAACTGACGCGTACATATTTAATGATTTTTAAAGTAATATTATATTTATACCTTCCGTTATATTACCTAGATGAGCGGGGATTAAACCATAATGTGTATGGCTGCGGTGTTCCAAAATAATGGTATTGTGTTAAAAGCTTTTGATAATAACAGCGCTTAATTATAAGCACTGATGATGATATACCGATGAATACTTTGAACTCTTTTGCTCATATGATTTTTAAGAGTCTAGCCTAAAAGAGAGGCAGGCAAAATTCCAAATTAGATGATGCACCGTTCATCGTTTATTTTTGCGATGAACGATATACGATACCAGTGAACCTTTCGTCGTAGAGGCAAAATCGCCTGTGCATGGTGAACGGTCGATGTTTAAACGGTTCATTTTCGATAACTCATCGGTGAAACCTCGAAAATGAAAGCAAAAATCTCGAAAAATGAACCGTCTAATAATATTGTAGATCTGAATTCAAGAAGTAAAAACAAATTATACGAAATCTCACCTCAGCTCAACTCAACTCCACTTACATACAGCTCCTCTCTAATCTGTGTAGACTGTAGGTGTAACCAGCACCTTGCCTAGACCTACAGTCTACCCTTAAAAATATCTGCCACCACGAACAATTGTCAGATATACATAATAATACGATGGATATACCTACTTCCAGACAAATATATAATAGACATGATTTTTAAAATGGTTTACTTCAACGTTTTTGAAACGAACTTCTAAAGTGTGGAACACCTTTCCAGCATCCGTGTTTTCCACCACCTTAAATTTGAGTAAATACTTCAAGGCAACAATGAATAGGTATCTTTAAAGCAAGCGCTTTCAAATCTTCATCAGTGCTTTTCATTATTGATTGTCGTCAAGGCAAGCCTATTTAGTAATAAAAAAGGTAAGATCATAAATTGCTAAAAATATAACCCAACAGCTCTCGATTTCGGGAAGGCCCTGAAATGAATACTATCCCGATGATATCATTACGCCGTACACGTGGAAATATCCTTCGAAATAGTCAACTTTTAATAAGGGGAAGTTTTATACGTAAAAACGGATTACAGGCATGTTGAGTACCAGGTAATGAGTTGTTCACTAATGACTTGTTGTAGGTACGCTAATGAGCTTCCATGTCAGATTGCCTAAAATATAATGGCCCTTGAACTTATTTCATCAAACATAAATTAGTTTCAGAATCTAATTTAGATATATGAAATTACGGCCCTGATGAGTCCTCACGGCCACTCGAGACGTTCTATTACAGCATAATTGTAATTATTATGTTCACTATTGCTTTGGTTCCTGTACGGATCTTCTCATTTCTGATTTGATCTTGTAATCTATAGACTTTGACTTCAGACATAGTTATAGCTCTGATGAGACAAATATGTCCTAAATCTTTCTCGTTTTAACTCTGTCTTGAGGCTGAATTAAGTCAGAGTTCAGTCTAAAGATCTCATTCTGAGAGACTATTCTTATGTGACCTATAGTTCTGATAGTGCCAATTAAGTCACAGGATCGAACGAGTTGAGAATCTCAAGTGGCAATGAGCACATTGTATAGCTCGGAAAACTTTTTTGAGAGAATCCATAGATGTTGTTCCGGATTTAGCCTGTAAGTCAGTTAACCATTTTTAAGATAATGTACATAAGTATTTCCCTATGTTTGATGTAAGTATGTTTAACGTGAATAAAGAATTTACATAATTACTTTTTACAAAAACTACCGATAGAAGCACTACTAAAAAGGGAAAAATAAAATATAAAAGTTTTTAGTCTTACTAACTGAGCTCCTAAACTAATGTAAGTAACTAATTTTGAGTCGGCAACAATTTTTTTTAAAAGCATAACAACGAGCTGTATTTTTAAGCATGGCTGCGAGACACCTATCTACATATTATGTCCAACAGACTTCTATCGAGCATCTTGCTTTATTGTTCTTATAAGAACAGATTTTCGAGTATATTAGGTGTTTTTCTTCGTATCTTACCTAATAGATTATGCTTGGTAAAACTTTGAGGAAAACGTTAAGAGATAAGTTTATCTCTTTGCTTGATGGATCTAAGCTGTATTATTTGTGTCTTATAGCAAAAGAAAGTTAATACTGTGGTAATGATAAAAATACAACATGAATTTTGCCGCTTGATATGTAACCCACCCATAGTAAGATTTTTAAAACAGCACAGAAATAAAGCAAAATTCCCTATCTCTCGTAAACGTCACTCCACGTCAGGCGGGAGAATTTGTGACCTAACTTCTGCACTGGACCTTTTCCAAACTTTAACGAAAACAAAAGAACGCCGATAACGAACTTCAAGTCAAAGATCGCACGTCCACGAGAAAGGAAAAAGACGCTACGAGATGTGTCTCACCGACAGTTTACCTACTACGGAATTTTCATAATAATATTATTCTGAATACTGTTTTCTATTCATCGGTTGTTTTCAGTAAAATTTTCAAGCAGAAGAATACTTTTATTTGTAAAAAAAATACGCTCCCAATAATTCAAAAAGCACATAGGAGATCTGTTTTTTGAAGTCTGTTAAAAATGGAATAGCGCTGTGATTTTTTTTATATGAAATCTATGAATATAGAGCTAATAAAAAAAATAGTAGCTTGTCTTTTATAATAAAACAGAAGTTACCTAATTGAAATTATAATAAATAAAACATTTAATTGAAAATTTTCTATTTAAAAATAGAACAATAAGTTGAGTTCCGAAATAGTTTTATAATTTTTCTTGAAAGCTCTTAAGGTTTTTAAAAATCCCGTGGGAACTTTGACTTGCCGAGATAAAAAGTAATCGATTCAGTAGTTTAGGCATGGAAAGGTAACAGATAGACAAAGACACTTACTTTGCATTAATAAATACCTATTAGTATTGGTTCGTGTGGATACACTACTCCTTAATAAGACATTCCACATTCCATAGACTACCTATCGGTCAATTTAATAACCTATCTAATCCATAACTATAGATTGAAGGTCGATAAATTAATCCAGATATGTGTAAAGTAACAGTGTAAAGTGTTTTTAACTTAGCTTAATTATACCGCAAGGGTCAGGAAGTGGACGGAAAACCGAAAAGTCTAAGGTTCAAATCCCACCTGTTGCATGCTTGTATTTATCGTACCTAGCCAAAGTAGGTACCGAACACTATGCTTATTTGGAGAGGAGAAAATATAAATGATTTTAACAATATAAGGATTACCTAATAAAACTACACTGATTTTTAATACTCAAGTCAGTCAGATTGATATTTAATACGTGCCTATCTTAATCTAGATATCAGATCAGTATTCAGTATGTACATTTTGGATTAGATAACATACCTACTCATTTCGGTTCTCAAACAGCAAACATATCAAAAAAAGTCGAAAATAAACTATTAAACTGTTTCCCGCAACTCAGAAGATAGTAACAACGGGCTTAAAGTCTAAGTGCAAGTGCATAATGAATGTGCCTTCAGTGGCAAGTTTGAATCCCGTGCGATTCTAGTTCTTAGTGTGTTGCCCAAAGTTCCTTCTCGCTGTTTAGTACCTACAGCATCGATATTCAGTATCGATTAGGTATGCCTACAGTTCAGAAACGAATTGAAAAAATGTTCTAAGGCAACAAAACTGTCAAAAATTTAGTACCTACTTAAAATTATAATATTATGTTATCGATTAGGTATACAGTTCTGGAATAAATTGAAAAATGTTCTAATTCAACAAAACTATTAAAAATTAGCACTCAAAGTCACATTATTTCTGGACGAATTGAAAAATATTCTAAGGCAACAAAACCGTCAAAAATTTGAATTTATTCGTTTGTTAAAACTTACTTGACTATGTAGATCGTGAAATAGGTACTTAAGCCCTAAGATTGTATTTTCCTGCAACCAAAACAATAAATTATTATTGTTTTTTATAATTACCGAATAGGTAGAGTAAAATAAATCCTTTACAAGTTTGCAAGCATGATGCAAAATAGTTTCAGATAGCTAAACACAGGAAAAATGTTCTTCTCTGGAAGACGCTTTAACCCTCATTTTTTTCTTCTTCTAGAAGGGGTTTTTATTAGTAATTCTAACAGTTACAAACCAAATTCAATCCTACCTATTTAGTTAATGTCGACTTTCATGGTTAAATAACGGTTTAAAATAACTTACAAGCCATGTGTGTGCATGAAAACGCGATTTATTAATAACATGTAAGTTGTAACTGATTGATAAAATAATAATAAATTCTTACATGCATTCGGACTTGTTACTCTTAATAATACAAAATCCTACTTCTTCAGATCACGAGTGGGTTCCCAGTTAAGTCATTTGTATGAATAATTTGAAAATTAGTTAAAGATTAAACATAATTTCTATTAAATATGAACCTTATTAATATAGTAATAAGAATTTTGTTTTGTTTAAGGCGGCTTAAGGCATGTTGAAATGTCGCGACATTCGGTCTGCCCACGCCTTCATTCAAATATTTAGTGTGCGTGTGTGTGTGACAATGTTATTGTACAAACAGATAAACTATCATAAACCCTCGACTCCACTCGCTTCAAAACAGGTTAAAACTAAAAATATTTTAAATCATTAAACCAAAGTACCTACCGACTCAGATGGATTTAAGTAAAAGCTGCATCAAGCATTGGTACTAATCTTAATTGCGGTGATTCGCTGGATGTGTGTTCTTAATAATTTTAAAATAGGTACCTTCAATGACGTCCCACTCAACGAGGTAAGTTTTTTTTAGTATGCTTATACATAGACTAGCGCTTGACTGCAATCTCAACCTACCCAACCTACTCATATTATGACGAAAAGTTAAACAGTTTGAAGGGTAAGTTAAAAGGGAAGCCGGAATAATTGTTTTTCCATTATTTTTGAAGCGGATTTTGCCATTTAAAGCGGTAACAATTTCTTATAACTGTGCCAATTCTTTGCAGGTGGTTTTGACGGCCTTCCTGGAGCGATACTAATATTAAAAAATCTAAATAAAACATATTTTAAAAAACCGACTACAAACGCCACTACACAAAGTATATCAACCGTGCCTATAAAAATTTAAAGAGTTCCCTCAATTTCTCCAGGATTTCATCATCAGATCCTGACCTGATGACCATGAAACCACTTGGGAATATAGCCTTTCAAACAAAAGAATTTGCAAATCGGTCCAGGCGCCTTTGAGTAATTGGAAAACATACATAAAAAAATCCGACGAATTGAGAACCTTCTCCTTTTTTTGAAGTCGGTTAAAAAGTGTATGGTAGACATACTTATAAAAACATCTTAGCGTGAAATACCTATCGCCGAGTTATTTTTTTTTTGGGTCGGCTATTCAGACACCCATCCTCTTTAAATAATATGTGGGTATAGAGTCTATTGTGTTGAATAACATAATGCCATCGTATGTTAAATAAGTTATTTTGAGTTGACACAGCTCATTAATATAAAACGACCGGATCTGTATTGTACGAGTGTATAAATCGGCGCCAATGACGTCACAGTAGGTGGGTATGTACCCCGATTTTAAAGCCTGAAACAAACAAAACTCACAGCGTTAACTTGCAGCGCGACGCAACTATACTGTTCTGCCTTGGGCTCACACATTACAGTCAAACCATAGTACTCGTAGAATTGAGAGAATTGAGAGATTTTTTGAAGTTTACTAAATCGGTCTTATATGCATCCGCATAAAACCTGTACGGCATGTACGCCCGTGTCGAACCAAATCAACTTTGCTTTCGTGCCAGATTAAACCACATACTATGTTACGGAGTTACGGACCTAAATACGTTACGCTAATACCTAGGTACTAGTTAATCTGTGCGACTGCATGAGAGCGGAGTTCCAACGCTTTGCATTTTAAAAGCATTCATACAGAACCTAGTTATTACAATAGCTATGAACGTCGTTGGATTGGTTGGACCGTGATGTCGCGTTTTGTGTGTTTCAAGCTTTGAATATTATAGTTTGCCATTTTTTTAAGCTGTGGTAGTTTTCACTGAGAAGATTATAATAATGGCTTGCGAAAAAGTTGACTGAACATAGACCAATTGAACATCGATCTATTGAATCTATCGATCTTTGTGGAAGTTGATAAAAATTATTATTTACTGAATAAACTAGGCAGTGGAGTTAACTAACATTTCTGTGGACACTTATCAGTTATCACCAACTGCGGCCGACGGTTAGGCGCTATTAATTTAAAAACCAGTTATTTGTTGAAAGAAATGTCAGCATAAATACTAATCAAAAGGTTACCTAATTGGTAATGACCGTAAAAATAAATATTCAGAAGACACAAATGACCAATAACTGTTAGGAGCAGTAGCTTATTAGCCTGCGACAAATAAATAGCTGTCACACCGTGTTGCAACAACAAATAGCTAAGCCAATGGACTCACCTTTCCACTCTAATGATCACGCATTGTCAACAAATGGTCGCCCACCGAACCGCATCACAGTCACAGCACTATTCATGACGTCACACCGAACTCCATTCATAAAGATCGATCACCAATCCGCGTCATTGACAACACTAGCCGGAATAGATCCTCAAAGAACGTAAATATTATAGTCTATGGATTACGGTCACAGGTAAATAAAAGCAACTCGAGTGTTGGGATTGGGTGTTTTTCGTGTCGAATTAGTTTATCGGTACCGGAAGGTTTTTTTAAAGGCGCGTGTGTATCGGTCGCCGCGCGCGCACGTTTGACGAGAAGCCTCTAGCGATCGCCCCCGCAACTTTGACGCGTGGGCGCTTCCAAGCTCGCTGCCTCCCAAAGCGATTTTGCGTAATATATTTAAGTAATAAAACACCTCCGATAAACTCGTCCCGGTTGTATAAAGTCCGTGAAAGACGACCGACGACAGCAGGGGACCGCTTGGTAATGGCGAGCTTTCTTTATAAGCTCATGTTAGAATTTTAAATGAGTATCGAATAATGCATTGGACATAAAAAGCTATCGGCGGCGGCTAACAATATTATGTGAGCTGGTGCGTTGGGAAGCGACTTGTCGAGAAGGTCCTTGTATGGAGAAACGAGTTCGTCTGCAGTCCCACACGTTTCGACTTTTTGCCGAGCGATGCAAGTGCTAGGGTGTTCTTTGTCCGATATAAGTTGACACGTCAGGCTCCCGTTTGTGCATAGAGCAGCCGAAGGTCTTGTGAGGGGTTGAATATCCAGTGGGTGTCATGTGCGGTTGGTCGGTCGGCAGCAGGCCGGAGCATTGCACGTAGGTTGTGTTTGCAAGCCACGTCTTGGCCGCTTCATACATTCGTAATGAAATCGTCGCTGCACTTGGCGTCCTAATTAGATGTACTCGATGAAGTGCGTTTAATGTACCTTTAAAGCTTAGAGAATGGTATTTTATTGAGTCCCGCATTGGTGATAATTATGCTCTATTCCGTTTAAAATGGGCCACTCTGCGAGCAGTAATAGCTAATTTATTATTATAACCACAACTTGACAGCTTAATGGTTAAGACTGCGCTCATCTATACGAGAGTCATGGGTTCGAACCCGGGCAAACTCTCTTTTCGAAGTTATGGGCGTTAAAGCAATTAAATGTCATACTTCAACAAAGAAGGAAAACATCCCAGTTCTCCATATTGTTCGCAAAGGTTTACTTTGCATTGGACCAGCGTAGTAGACTATGAGCCTTCTCTGAGTAGAGACTTGTGCTCAGTAGTTCAGAGCCATGGGTTACTGATATTGATAATAATACAACTTAAATACATGTATTTTTTATTTCTTTAAAAAAAGAATATCAACCAAGCTGAAGTTTACTGATATCCTCTTATTCCCTCCAAATAAGCGGAAAGCTTGTGCTAGGAGTGGGTACGAAAATAGTGCAATGGGTGGTGCTCGAACTTGCGACCTTTGAGTGTGAAGTCCGCACCTTTAACCGTTGGGCTATTGAGGCTTTTGTTATAGATATGTACATATGTTGAATAGGTATACAATTGTTGATCGCAGGGGCAACTATTAGCAAGATGCCGTTTTCTTTTATGTTTTTACGGCATCTCTAGCGCAGCGGGGCAAAACTGTGCTCGGAATGCAAGAGCTCCCGTGATCGAATCCCGGTGGGTGATTGCAAAATGGGATTCCAATCAGCGTAGGTCCCATTAAGTTGAAACCCACAGCATTTTAATGAGCAATTAGGTACAATTTACAGTAAAATGTTTCGATTTAGTTGAGACATTTTATATTTCCCAGGAAGGCATTTTTGACAGAGTGGTCATGTCTGCCGCTGCCCCAAGAGAATGTAATCACTCCGTGCTGCTGCCGATATGACGTTATACTATAATCATCGTCGGCCTCCTTGTTTTTGAGATGCCTGCGTCTCTAACTATAATATTACAAAGTACAAACGTATTGTCTCTTACTACGATCGATAACGCTAAAGCAGGGGCTCCCAAAGTTTTTTTATCGGACGTCCTATCCTTTCAGAAGGGAAGCGCGGCGTAAAAAAAAGACTTTGGGAACCCCTGCTTTAGCGTTATCTATCGTAGAAAAAGACAACACGTTTGTAATATGGCTAGAAGTGCTGGCCTCCCGTCACTAATCTCTATAATAATTAATCTATGATTAAAATTGGATTTGTTATATTTAAATTTATATATTTGGTATACAAATGACATTGACTTAATGAAGAAGAAGAAAAATTAACCTTAGAAGAAAAAGAGTAAAAACCTTCAGCATAAAAGCAATAAACCACCATTTAGCAAGTGGTGGTTTATTGCTTTTATGTTGAATAATGCCAACATTACTTCTGCAACGTACGTAATTAATATAAGCTGTCACTCTGGCACAACATCCTCACAGGACACTATTATTATCGCCCCTTTGGCACTACCTAACCTATAACAGAAATGTAAATACAGTTTCGTATTATTGCCAACGGAGTAACAATACAAAGCGGCATGCAATTAAATCAGATCTGAATATTCAATTAACAATATCCATAGCTATAAAGGATTTGTGCGTATTATATTGGGATGCACGGAATATTTAGAACCGAGGCCCCAATATTGCTGTATCGCGAATTGATTTTGATGTTAATCAGTAAAGTGTTTAATTTTCATTAATATCGATATTTTGAGGGTACAAGCTACAGCCTTCATTCATCGCTGACGCAGCGTTGCACTCTCCAATCTCACAGCGTTGTAGGGAAACAAAATGCAATGTAGTTGCAAAGTAACGTAGCGCTTATAAAAGCTGTTAATTTGACTAGATCAGTAAATCTAAGTAATCAGGTTCTCTCATTCAATCGAAACAAGAGAGCTCCTACTTTTTCATCTTGGAATTAAACCATCACTGATAAGCGTTGTTCCTATCTTCCTACCCAACCGGATCTTTTGGTTCTATGTATATTATCAGTCCTAAATCTATGGTATAGACAAAACTTCATACATGAAATAAGAACAATAAATTAGTTGATTGTTCCTAGAAAGATCTCGTAATAGCATTCTTTGACAGATCTGTCTGAGTAACACCTATGTTTATTACTATCATAGACATGAAAATTGAATGAAACATTGATCTCAAAGTCTTCCTCCTAAGCCCAATATACACGTCATGTTCTTAGCCTATTTCGGCTACACTACAATTTGTAACCTTAATTTCTTGACCAATAAAACGATAATAATAATTTACAGAATAGGTGACCTACCTAGGTATTAACTATTCATCATTATCTTGAAACATTGCCACATCTGATGTAGATATCAAGTAAATGTTAAGGAAATGGCAATTATGTGTATGCTATAAACCGATTTAACTTCAATTAGACATTTGGATTCGTCAGCATTCAATTAACATTACCTATTCGAAGCAAGATAGATTTAGCAGAAAGATAAGTTTAGAGGTATTATTTATCTGATTGAATGTACCCAATCTGTGAACCAAGATTGTTTACTATTAATTTTTCACAATATTATATGAGTTCTTGAAATATCTATACATGCAACCCCGGAAGTACCTATCAACTGAAATAAAAACATTCAAATGGTAAAAGTTATTAAGTGAGTTGAACCCTACAATGAAATAACATAAAAGTACTTAAAAATATAAATAAACTATCTCAGCCCACATAACTGTTCTATGATATTGCTGTCTCATCTATCAAACAGACAACAAGAACGAAAAACTTTTGATTTAGTGCCATTATATTTGTTTACATAATATCTTTATGGATGTGAGGCCTCAAGGACCACCCACGGGCTTTTTAGGGTACTCATATGAACGCAATGATGTTAAATATTTATTATTTGGTTCTGAGTAAGTAGGTAGTAACTTACGGCTTCAACGCCAACTCATGATCTGAAGACGGTGAAACAACACGAAAAAAGTTTAAAAACTGTAGCCCAAGTAGGGTACGGATTGCGTGCTTGATATTGTTAGTACATAATATAAACTTAAAAATACTTTTTGCAAAACCGACTTCAAACGCCACTACAAAGTATATCCATTATATGCCTATAAAATTTGAAGAGTTCCCTCGATTTCTCCAGGATCCCATCATCAGATCCTGACCTGATGGCAATGAGAACATTTGGAAAGTATACCCTTTCCAACAAAAGAATTTTCCAAATCGGTCCAGGCGTCTTCGACTAATTCAGGAACAAATGTACCTAAAAACAAAAAGATTCAGGCGAATTGAAAACCTCCTTTTTTGGAAGTCGGTTAAAAATGTAGCTGAGGCATCAGACGAATGCGAATGCACGGCCTTAGGCTTTGTATCGGCTGACAGAGTCCTGCAGTGCGATTCTCTTAAAAACGTTTTTAAACGTTGCTAACATCGATATGTGCAGCGATGTTACAGCAGCTGCGACTGGAGACTGACGCATAAGAAAATTAATCAAGCTTAGGCTGATAAGTGTCGCGCGCTTGCCCTGAAACTGTCGTTGTGATCTGTATCCATATCGAAGTGTAATTTCAGCCGAACCATATTAAGGGCACTGTAGTTGGTTTTCTTGCTCATTAGGCGCTCAATCAGTGTTATCCGGCTGAGTGGATCTGGTGACACTGAAATTAGGCCTTCCACTGAATTACCCTAATTCTGAACTATTGAGTAAGATTTTGTGTACAAAATATATACACGGTGAAATTTCATTGGTTGTACTCCCTGAAAGAGGTGAATGTGCTCAAGAAACTGAACAACTTTCCCCAAGGAACATAGGTCGAAATATGAAAAAAAAAAATTGGACCTCCCATAGTAAATCAATCAGCTGATCGTCAAGTTTGTATGGAGGGTCCAATTTTTTTTTTCATATTTTGACTTATGTTCCCTGGGGAAAGTTGTTCAGTTTCATAAGCACATTCACCTCTTTCAGGGAGTACCACCATTAAAATTTCAACCGGTATTGAAAGTCTATCTAACCTAAATATAGTTCTCAACCAGTCTTGCGAGCCTATTTTCAGTGCAGGTACCTGGGAGAGTTGGAATTCAATTCCCGGATCCCTCGAAAAGGAACCAAAGTCTTAACAATGCGCAGAATACCAGAAAAAAAATCCCGCGATAAATGAAAATTTCATCTATCAGTTTCGGGTATCTTTTATTTAATAAACCCGAAACCTCGTGTGAAACGCGACAGATATACTGGCGTGTAGGAGTGCCAAAATACATCATGTATTCTAATAACTCGTAAGATATTATTTTTTTTTAATGGCGATATCGTCTCTTAGTAATATGTATAGGAATTTTATATAAAAATTTTGGCTCTTTAATATGCAACACATTGAAAATAAACAATTTGCTTAAAAATTAGACCTATAACTTCGCAATTTTTTTTTTATCGAACTTTCATGATGTTAAGATTTAAAGATTTACCATTACACGCGCTCTTAACCAGTTAAGCTACTTATATTACCGCTGTATGTATTATGCGTACCAATTATGTCTGGAATTACGATTAATTTCAATAACTAAAAAGCATTAAATGCTCACAAACTATTCAACTTACCTCTACTTACCTTTACCTCGAATGACAACAATGCATAGCCTACTAGATGCACTTGAGTACTTTCATTCATAACCTAAGTGGATAAAATACCTTACCTTAGATATTTAATCAGGTGTTCATAGATAGCTAATATCGATGGTGCCTGGTGGATATCGACTTACTTGAAATGCATTATCATAAAAAAAATATAGTAGCTAGGTACCTACCACCAACTTCAGCTCGGCTAAGATACTTAAAAAAAAAATTAAAAACACCGTATAAAAGTTATGGTTGTTGATAAAAAGCATCCCACGGCTTAAGCGGGCAGGAGGTAGCCCCATAGCATCAGGATTGAGGAGTTGAGTAAACCACATCTCGAAAGATCATTTTGTACCTACATAAAAAAATCACACAAATCAGTCCAAAAATCTCGGATTAACAGGTGTAAGTATAGAAAAAAAATACCGGTGGAATTGAAACCCTCCTCCTCCTTCTTAGAAGTCGTTTAAAAATCTACCTACCTACTTAAAAAAAAATTACACGTTTACTTTTAAAAAAACGCACTGCTGGTTTATAACTGAATCATTAGTTTAGACTAGGCTACTAGCTGTACTATAAGTTATAACCCTGTCATATTATCACAATTGAATGAAACGATAGCAATTTGAGATGACACAACATTTGTATCACGTTACATTGAACGCAATCCAATATTTCCGCTTACTTCCCGGTCCCTGTAATACGTCGAAGCGGGAACTTATCGGAACGATGTTTGACCAAGCATCATTCAATACAAATTATAAAACTTCATTGGAGCGTGTTCAGTTAAAGATAAATAGCGATAATATTATTTACTTTGACCCTAACGACCCCCGATATTGAGCGTTTTCGTCATTTGATCAGTGTCGTGCAAATCGCTAACTCGAATCATGGTCTGAATGACCGACAAAATGAATTGGTGTGTGATTTTTGTGAGTTTGTGCATTGTCAGTGTTCGTGCATCAGGAAGTATGTGCTATTTTCTTTATTTTCTAGATTTATTTATCCATCATATTCATATTAGGTATATATGTGTAATAAAGTTATAAGTCATTTAAAAACATAAAAATCTGGACAGGGAATTTCTTTCGGAGTTACCCTTAAGAATAGTACTTATATGCCTAATACATAGTTAGGTACCTTACTATAATTTTGCCCTACAAAAATACCATTTTAAATATACCTAGGTACTTAATATATTATTGTAACCAAGTTTCAAGTTCTTGAAGGCATTTGAAATGTTAATCTTGCATGGTTCAACCACGTGTACCTATATTATCTACCCTTTTTAACTTGCAAAAATCATTGTAAATTAAAAAAAGGAGTATTTTATACGTACCCATATACAAAATGAAAACAAATAGCAATATTTTAAACCAACTTTTCTCCACGACTTCATCCACGTGGAGAAAGGTTTTTAAAATATATTTGAATCCTTCAAGAATCTTCTGTTTTCTGAGATAAGCCCTATACCCATGTAAAAATCACATCAATCCGTTGCTCCGTTGCTGCGTGATTGAAGGACAAACCAACAAACAAAGATACTTTCACATTTATAATATTTAGGATTCATTAATCGTTTTTAGGATTTCCTTACCCAAAGGGTGCCAAACGGGATCTCTATTAGATACTCAGGCTCCGTTGTTTATTTGTCAGTCTGTCCGTCTATTACAGGGGGTTACAGCTTCAGCCTGTGGACCCCTAACCTAACCATAACGCTAAGGTTAAATAGCTCCTTGTATAATCCTTTACCTACGTTTGAAATTCCCGTCGAAATTGGTTCAGTTGTCCCGTTTGCTTGTACAAACAAAAAAACAGACTAAACATTTTAAAAAAACGTGTGCAATATTATTTGGGCAGGCTTTCGTTTAAATAAACCTATTATAAAAGAAATCATACACAAACACTTCAATTTTATTTACGTAGGTACCTACCTAGGCATAGATGTATCCAGTTTCATAGTTCAAAACATATCCGGTGCAAATGTTGTTGTATATTATCATTATCAGCAAATTGTGCTACTAATTACCAATTAGGCTATTTGCTCATTGATTAAGCTGCAGTTAATTGTATAGTGCATTTATTTACTTGTGTTTGCAGTTTATAGCATAACTAGAATCACAGACGATTACTGCAACATTAGTAGGTACATGCCCATTAAAACTTTAGCACCTTTAATTTCCAGCAATATAAAGTAGCCGGAACTCACGCTAATCGAGATCTAGTCTAGTACCTATCTAGATGACGCCCGTGACTTCATCCGAATTCGTCCGAAATAAAAAAAAAAGACGTGTGGCACTCGGGGACTGCCGCGGTAAAGCTATTGCATGGCATTTTTTATCAACGCCATCTAGCGGCTCACCGTAGAGGAGTCCCGTGTCAGGTTATCTTCGTTACGGAATTTCTGGATTCGGTCTCCACGCTGGCCCGCGATAGAATCTATGCAATAGCTTAGAATTATTTAGGTCTTTTGATTTCCGCGGAAACTCTAATTTTCCGGGATAAATTAATGTAGCCTGTGTTAATTCTGGATATGGTATGAGCTATCTGCATTCCGATTTTCAGCCAAATCGGTTCATTCGCTGTGGCGTGAAGGAGTAACAAACATCTTTCCAACCATACCAACCTCACCGCGTCAATTTCACTTTACACGTAATATAATAAAGGCGAAAATTTTAAGTGTGTGTATGTTTGTTACTCTTTCACGCCACAGCGAATGAACCAATTCGGCTGTTTGAAATGGAGGCAGGTCACACCCTAGATTAACACATAGACTACATTTTATCCTGGAAAATAAAGAGTTCCCGCGGGAATTGAGAAACTTTAATCCACGCAGACGAAATCGGGGCATCATCTAGTTTATAATATTAGCAGGATTTATCCTTAGCTGTCTTAAATGGCAAACAAGAAAGGCGTAAGCGACGGTCTAAGCACGTGATGTAGGCATTACGATATCGATAGGACGTTCTTACAGCACTGAAAACGAAAAACGTCGCAAGCGCCCGGTTAGGTTCATCGGTGCGCGTTTCTCCGAAACGTTTTGTATTATTTGTTTACCTTTTAAGACAGCTAATTCCTTAGCTGTAATAAATATAAATAGATTTTGTAGACCGTTTTGCCGCTCAGGTTCTTGATCTATTTGCCATAGTCACCTGCCTGCGAGTTCTGCGAGTTTGGGTGGAACAGTCCTGACAAAGGACTGATCACCTGGCATTCCTCATCCTGGCGTTGGCAAGCGTCCCCTCCTTAAATACACCTACCTGCAAGTCCTGTCAAAATCGATTCAGCTTTCCGAAGATTAGCCCAGACAAACAGACAGACGGACTAAAAATTTTAAAAAATTGTACTTATACCTACTTATAAAATAAATACATATTCTTCATTAGAATGTTGGACATTATTTCGAATTAAATGCTTTGCTACATTCTTTCACTAACCCTATGTAATGTATGTACCCCTTCTCCTTTCATTCGAGTAACTAACTAAAACACCACTGATCCATCTGTGACAAGGGTTAGATAAGGATCTTCGGAAATTCCGATACAAAATAGAACCGAGCGACGGACGTATTAGATATAGGTATGTAAGTTGTAACTGTTTTGTTTTTCTAAGCAGGAAGCTTAATTTTCTGCACATTTGGTCAATGTTATGTCTCTTGGACCATCCGTATAAAAACAAAACTACAGACCACTCCTATATCAAGTAAACCCTATCCTATATCCCGCGTAGGTAAATAAGTCAAAGTTTATAATACATATTACCATCGTGTTAAACATTTGATCGCGTAGATTCGTAGACATAACTGTGTCAACTTCAACTTTGCAGCCTTTAGTTACTTGTAATATAATTGTCTGAATAATATAGTTGTGACAGAAAAACAGATGGACTGGACGAAACTCAAAGGTCTCTTGTTTTACGGAGACCTGAAAATTTATAATACTTACATGCAAGCATCGATTAGGGAATGCAAATCTCGCGAGATTGGGGCTCAAGCGAGATCTCGCGAGATTGTGAATAACAATACCGCGAGATCTCGCCAATTTCGAGATCTCGCGAGATTGGCAGTTTTGTGTGTTTTTTTTGCATATAATCACAATATTTGAATAAATTAGAAAAAAAATAATAAAAATTATAAGTATTATAACATAATATTTATTTTCACGAATTTTTTTAATAGACTTTTATGAATCAAATTGTCTATAATCTATAATTATATAAAAAGGCTTGTCCTGACTGACTGACTGACTGACTGACTGACTGACTGACTGACTGACGATCAACGCACAGCCTAAACCACTGAAGTTAGAAACTTGAAATTTTGACAGTAGGTTCCTTTTATGACGTAGGCGAGCACTAAGAAAGGATTTTTCGAAATTCGCCCCCCAAGGGGGTAAAAAGGGGGGTTAAAGTTTGTATGAAACTCCGTCATTTTTCGAGTTATACTCATGAAATTCGGTATTTAGGCTTTAAATTGAAAACAAAAAAGTACGTGTTTCACAGTTTTTAAAAATTCTACCCCCTAAGGGGTTAAATAGGGGTTGAATGTTTGTATAATAGTCCTTCGTTCTTCAAGTTATTTTTCAAGTTACGTTTATGAAACTTGATATTTTGGCTCTTGATTAAAAATAAAGAATTACGTATTTTACATTTTTTTTAAATTCTCCCCCCAAGGGGGTAAAAAGGGGGGTTAAAGTTTGTATGAAACTCCGTCATTTTTCAAGCTATACCCATAAAATTCGGTATTTAGGCTTTAAATTGAAAACAAAAAAGTAAGTGTTTCACACTTTTAAAAAATTCTACCCCCTAAGGGGTTAAATAGGGGTTGAATGTTTGTATGATAGTCCTTCGTTCTTCAAGTTATTTTTCAAGTTATGTTTATGAAACTTGATATTTTGGCTCTTGATCAAAAATAAAGAATTACGTATTTTACATATTTCGAAAATTCTCCCCCCAAGGGGGTAAAAAGGGGGGTTAAAGTTTGTATGAAACTCCGTTATTTTTCAAGCTATACCCATAAAATTCGGTACTTAGGCTTTAAATTGAAAACAAAAAAGTAGGTGTTTCACAGTTTTTAAAAATTCTACCCCCTAAGGGATTAAATAGGGGTTGAATGTTTGTATGATAGTCCTTCGTTCTTCAAGTTATTTTTCAAGTTATGTTTATGAAACTTGATATTTTGGCTCTTGATCAAAAATAAAGAATTACGTATTTTACATTTTTTGAAAATTCTCTCCCCAAGGGGGTAAAAATGGGAGTTTCAATATTCATAGTTAAGACAGGACAACGTCTGTCGGGTCCGCTAGTGCTAATATAATGTAGGTACATATAATACCTAGTACAAATAATAGAGCTATGTTTTTGGTAAAAGGGTCCTATTTTTATAGTCAATGGCGTAAAATAAGTTGCGCAATAGACCTATATTTTATTATATGATGACATTAAGTGAAACATGAAACGCTTTTACGATAAATGGGTTACCAGCCAAGTCGATAAACATAAAAGCACGATACAGCTACATTGGCGAAAAATTTGATTATAATAATATGATGCCTGTACTAGTAGTGGGCTGAGACTTCGCTTACGTTGAATTTATATAAATATTCAATCTACCTTTTTACCGTGAGACTGATCTCTAAAGTTGAATATCTGAAAATTTCTTTCGAAAAATTTAACATGTTTAAGTTATCCCGTTTTGTCAAAATGCTCCTATGAAAACTATTAAAGCTGAGTTAGCCTATTTAAGGATTGATTTTAGTGAATTGCTGAAGATTTTATTTATACATAATTTTCAAGTCATCCTGTCATTTCACTGCGTAAATTTTTATAACTTAGATAAACGACATATATTACTAAAAACTGTTTCAAAATAATTTCGTTAATCAACAGTAAATGTCCATATCAAAATAAACAAACTCGCTACTTTATCTACTAACTAGCTGATGTTCGCGACTTCGTTCGCGTGGAATTCGTTTTCAAGATCCCGCGGGAACTATAATTTTTTTCGGGATAAAAAGTAGTCTTTGTTTTAATCCAAGGTATAATCTATTTTCATTTGAAATTTCAGCCAAATCGGTCCAGTAGTTTTTGAGTTTATTCATTACAAACATACACACAAAAATACAAATCTTTCCTCTTTATAATAGTAGTGTAGAAAATAGTTGTGACGTCCATATTAATTATTATTACTTATTGAAAGCTTTACGCACAGTAAAACGTTAACTTGAAAACTTGCACTAGACCCTCTGGACTTGAACTTCTGTAAAAAAGATAACTAGACAATTGTCACGTTAAAATTGTTCATAATAGCTACAACATTTCTCATGAATAGGAATCGCAAATTAAGACAACTTGTTAAAACTTCACCAGTAAAAATGTACGGAAAGATTTTTAGTCGTTAAAACTTCTTTCGTTATTTTACTCGTAGTTTGTAACCATAGTTTATTTTTTAGTCGCACTTTTTTTACTGATAATACTCGTCATCATGAGCCTTGAGCATTGAGCAACCCATTAACGTCTCCTGAGCACAGGCCTCCTCTCAGAGCGGAAAAGTATTATTGGCTATATAGTTCACCACACCGACACAATGCGAATTGGTAGACTTTACACATCTTTGAGAAAATTATGGGGAACTCTCAGACCTCATCACTGGTAGCATGGGCAGGAGATAAAAATTTTATCCCCCGATTTTATCCACTGACAGGGGATACAATTATCTTTTCCCTATTCTAAAGCATGGCGACAGAGGAGAAAGCGATGTATATTTCTATAAGTAGATATATCCACTGAGTGTTATTTCCACCGCTGTGCCCATGCTCGACGGGTGGATAAAGCTAAGCGAGGGGATAAACGTTTTATCCTTTTCCCGGGGATAAAATTTCTCCCGCCCATGCTACCAGGGCAGGTGTACTAGTAGTTTTCCTTACGATGATTTCCTTCACGGCTGAAGCATGTGATATTGCTCAAACAAAAGGTGAAATGCTTAAACAAAAATAATGACATTGAAATAATGTCTTGCTTGAAATAATGTAATGCTAAAGCTTTGCTGTGATTTTGTTACCTTGTAACCCGCGCTTCGCGTTATGTAACAGCTCGTTATACTTCGGCGCACGCTAGAAACTTCGGCCAAAACTGCGGCGCATTTTGGCCGAAGCGACAGGTCTGCCAAAGGTGTTATTTTTAGTTGAAGGTAACCGAAGCTGAATTTGAAGGCGAAGGTTCAGTCGGACACTTATTTTAAGAAATTGAAGAAGTGAAGTTATTCACATTTTAAAAATCCTATTAATATTACTAATATTATAAACGCGAAAGTTCGTAAGTAGGTATGGATGGATGGATGGATGGATGTTTGTTACTCAATCACGCCGCAACGACTGAACCGATTTGGCTGAAATGCACAGAGATAAATTATAGTCTAGAATAACACATAGGCTACTTTTTATCCCGGAAAATAAGAGAGTCCTCGCGGGAATTAAAAAACCTCATGCGAACGAAGTCGTGGGCATCAACTAGTAGATTATAACACATTGATAATAGGTCTATATCGTAAATCTTTTTAGATTTACATTAATAGATCTATAATCTATAATTATATAAAAAGGCTTGTCCTGACTGACTGACTGACTGACTGACTGACTGACTGACTGACTGACTGACTGACGATCAACGCACAGCCTAAACCACTGAAGTTAGAAACTTGAAATTTTGACAGTAGGTTCCTTTTATGACGTAGGCGAGCACTAAGAAAGGATTTTTCGAAATTCGCCCCCCAAGGGGGTAAAAAGGGGGGTTAAAGTTTGTATGAAACTCCGTCATTTTTCGAGTTATACTCATGAAATTCGGTATTTAGGCTTTAAATTGAAAACAAAAAAGTACGTGTTTCACAGTTTTTAAAAATTCTACCCCCTAAGGGGTTAAATAGGGGTTGAATGTTTGTATAATAGTCCTTCGTTCTTCAAGTTATTTTTCAAGTTACGTTTATGAAACTTGATATTTTGGCTCTTGATTAAAAATAAAGAATTACGTATTTTACATTTTTTTTAAATTCTCTCCCCAAGGGGGTAAAAAGGGGAGTTTCAATATTCATAGTTAAGACAGGACAACGTCTGTCGGGTCCGCTAGTTTTTTAATAAACTTCTAAGTAGTAAACTTTGACGTACGTATCTATCAAATCACCGTGGAAGCACTGTATACATAGCATAGTTTGGTTACCTATTGTAAAAAAAAATATTTTTTATTTTTTGAAAAGCAACTGCTGAGTTTCTTGCCGGTTCTTCTCAGCAGAATCTGCATTCCGAACCGGTGGTAGATTTATCACTTGTCATAAGAGCTACAAGTTGGGTTACATGAAATAAATAAATTTTGAATTTGAAATAACAAATGAAAAAAACAACCAGTCTTCTTTTCTAATATCAAACGCAAATCTTTTAGTAATTTAAAAATTAATTTGCGCACAGAACGAAACCGACAGGTCGCAACTCCGTCCATGTCAATCCGCGCTTCGAATAAGACTTTTTTATGCTCGAGTGCAATCTCGTTAATCTCGCGAGATCTCGCCCTTTTTTCGTCCGAGATTAATCTCGCTAAAAAAGGCCGAGATCTCGCGAAAACGAGATCTCGCGAGATCGAGATTGCATTCCCTAGCATCGATGTCATGGTACGAGTACCTTCATGGTACTTTAGATGTTTTGGTTCTGCATTAATTATATTATTATCTTCGAATCGATAACTTTTTTTAATTTTTTATTGAAGTGTTAACCTACACTTAAAGGAAATAACCTAATAGATTTATAAATACATATCAAAAACTCGGAATTTCGATAACTTTTGTTTAATTGCATTCTTTAAATTAAAAATATAAGAAGTTAACATGAATCAAATTACGCGCACTTTCCTTGTGTTACGAGTATTTGAATCTAAATGTACGCATTAGTTGGATTTCTTAAAATAACACTGACCTTTCTAGGGTTATCAATCATTTTTATCAGAAATGCGTGAATTTTAATATAGTAAACTGTTAATTATTTATCGACAAAATTAGTCATTCATCTTCTTTATCAAACTACCTATATGAAAAAACGGTAGGTGATTAAGCCTGGTTTAAATAAGAGTTCAGTGCCTTTTTAACGACCGATTAAAAAAAGGCCAAATGCGAGTCGGACCCGCACAACAAGGGTTCCGTACCAGCAAGATTAAAAGATTTAACAGCAGCTACGACTATTATTAAGATAGAGCAAATAAAAAGTTAATTGTATGGACACTTCATTTTTAACTTTTTTTTATTTAACAAAATCACAACACAATTAACCTACAGCTTAATCAAAGAAGATAGCTCATATCCAGGATGAACACATAGGCTACATTTTATCCCGAAAAATAAAAGGGTTCAAACGGGAATTTAAAAAAAATCCACGCAGACGAAGTCGCGAGCATCATCTAGTATAAGTAGGAATTCGGATGCAAGCGAATTGTTAGTAAGTAACCAACATAAAGGGGATTTTACATTCGAATTTGAATGAAAGTAGGCAAGTATTCCTGCAGCTTTTACAACGAAAACGATGTTGAATGTGCATTGATTGAGCATTGAAACTTGTTGACATGGAATAATCGTCGCAACGTCGCGTGTAACGCTTCTAGTCCAGTCAAAAAACCTCAAAAAATGGCCCAACCTCTGGAAAATTGCGAAAGTTTTGAAACTTTGCACATCGAATTATGGGTCCCTAGGGATGAATATACCAAAAGTCCTCATGCGTACGAGGCGAGCTCTAGCGGCAATTAGCGGAAACAGGACCCTTTTTTTGGTTTTTTGTTAATATCTCGAGAACCTTTGGTCAGAGGTAAAAGTTTACTACTACATAATTAAAGCTTATTAAATTTGCAACAATAATGATTATATACATTTTTCTTGAATTCCTAATAATTACTGAGTTTTAGGCCACTAAAAGATAGCTTTTTCGAAAAATCACGCTAGCGGCGCCCGGTACAATATGGCATTTGTAATAATATTTGACAATCATGGTTTATCATTTTTTTTTGGGTACCAAGGGTGATTCAGAAAATAAACTTCACAGTTATCTACAAAAAAAAGACATATTGTTTATTAAACAACTAGCTTTTGCCCTCGGCTTCGCTCACGTTAAGTTAAATTTTTCAAACCCCTATTTTACCCGTTGTACCCCCTTAGGGGTCGAATTTTCAAAAATCCTTTCGTAGAGGATGCCTACGGCCTAATAGCTACCTGTATGCCAAATTTCAGCCTGATCCGTCCAGTGGTTTAAGCTGTGCGTTGATAGCATTTTTTATTGTTTCTGTATTTCATCTAAATATTTAAAACGCAAAGGTGACAGACTTTCTGACTGATCTATCCACGCACAGCTTAAACCACTGGACGGATCAGGCTGAAATTTGGCATACAGGTAGCTATTAGGCCGTAGGCATCCTCTACGAAAGGATTTTTGAAAATTCGACCCCTAAGGGGGTACAACGGGTAAAATAGGGGTTTGAAAAATTTAACTTAACGTGAGCGAAGCCGAGTGCAAAAGCTAGTTGTTTAATAAACAATATGTCTTTTTTTTTTGTACATAACTGTGAAGTTTATTTTCTGAATCACCCTTGGTACCCAAAAAAAAATGATAAACCATGATTGTCAAATATTATTACAAATGCCATATTGTACCGGGCGCCGCTAGCGTGATTTTTCGAAAAAGCTATCTTTTAGTGGCCTAAAACTCAGTAATTATTAGGAATTCAAGAAAAATGTATATAATTATTATTGTTGCAAATTTAATAAGCTTTAATTATGTAGTAGTAAACTTTTACCTCTGACCAAAGGTTCTCGAGATATTAATAAAAAACCAAAAAAAGGGTCCTGTTTCCGCTAATTGCCGCTAGAGCTCGCCTCGTACGCATGAGGACTTTTGGTATATTCATCCCTAGGGACCCATAATTCGATGTGCAAAGTTTCAAAACTTTCGCAATTTTCCAGAGGTTAAACCTTGTTTTGACTGGACTATTCCTGCAATAACAATAGCTGTGCAATTTGGAAATAGTTGAATTTGCTTAGAATTGCTGAAGTAACAAATAAACTAAGAAATATGTGTACCAAATCCACAGTAGGTACGTATACGCCATAACTATACGTCGCGTCGCACAGTGTACTTAGCGAGAGGGCAGACTGGTTACTTTCAGCGCCAGATCAGCGTTTTACGTCAGCATCGCCTTTTCGCAATTTTTGAACGCTGATTTCTGCGATTTTCGGTAGCTGATTTTTGCGTTTATTGTGTGCCCACGTTAGCGATAAAAGCCATAAAAACGTCGATCGCTGCCGTTAAAAGTAGCCAGTCGGTCCGCTCCCTTAGTGCGGTCGCTAGCAGCGCGACAGTAGCGGAAAGCGGAGCAATAGCAGATGCCTTCTCAATCATTGAATTATTATGTACTAAAGTACTTTTTAATACAATTACAGTCGCGCGACGATATACTTTTTTATTTCGATACTTTTTAGTATCGAAGATAGCCGCTTCTGCTACTAGTGACCTAATGTGAAAGCGCACTTACAGTATAGGTACGTCATTGGTTAGCTTCCTGACCCCTAATCTTCTCCTAATACATAGGTAAGTTTAATAGATTTTTTTCAAAATAAGTAGGTATAGTATAGAATAATAATATTGTTCTGGTTCCTCTGCATGATAACCTAAAACTAAGTAGGTGCCTACCTACGAATAGTTTCATCGAGGTTCAAAAATTACCAAAATAAGCTGCTTTGTTACAAAACCTTGTTTGTTATTTTCAGATTCACTAAAGGATCCGTACATCTGTGGACATCCAACATGCGCTCGTGAGTACCTATTGTTTTTGTTAGTAAGTGTAAGTACCTAATCACCAACAGTAAGTAGCTCCTTAGGTAGGTATAAGAAGACCAAAACAAACATTTTGCATTGCAGTCAGGGTTCATTGTTTTTGTTATGAGGGGCAAGTTTAACTACAACTTTAACCACCTGGCGTGCAACTTTAGCCGATTACCTTCATTTCCAAAATAATATTGACCCAAAAACGCCGTTGCACTTTTTTAGTAATAGGTATGCACAGTAGGTATGGCTTATTTTTCGTTTTTTCATGAAGAATTTATTTTTATCTCATGCTCGACAAAGACTGTAAATAAGTAAAAGTTGTCATAATAGGTCCTGTACCTATAGTGTAGAGTGCTCGGGTGCTGTATGCTGTATCAACTATCAAGACAACCATAATTCGATTAGATACTTCGGGTCCATAAACATATAAATTATAATATAATATTACCATAATAAGTATAAGTCTACCGCTGTCTACCCTAAGTCTACCTATATAAAAACATCTACTTCTTACTTCCATGCTAGGTAGCTTACTCATGGAATCAAGAAGTACCTACCTACCTAATTCTTATGACGGCTCCTCTTTTTTTGACATTGACAATGACAATATGACTTATTGATTTGACAATTTGACATGGGTTTGTTTGTAAACAAAAAGTGAATAAAATTATTCAAGTTTGTCTTACACTTTCATATTTTTATGTAATGATTGTAGAATATCTTATAGAAATGTAAACATTTTTGTTTCAGCATCTGAAAAATTCAAATATTTAACACAAGTTCTATACCATTACGAATATAAAACTAAAGTAGAAACCTACTTCGCTGGATCCAGTAACAATCGCTCCACCCTAGACGTCAAAGCAAGGGTAATATTTACATTATCTTATTAACTTGTTTTAAAAAAGCTCTAAGTATGTAACATTTTTTCTACTTAATAGAATACTACTATACTAAGACTTAGTCTACTTAATAGAATTAGGTACTTACCTAACCTGTGAAGCCTAGATAGGACGAGCATAGATGCAAGTATTTATGTTTATTATTTATGTACTTTCTTACAATTTTTTTATTATAAAGTAAGAAATGAAGTGAACAATGAACTGGTTATTTCAGGTAACACTACAATTCATTAAACCATGTGAAGGCCTCCTACAGTTGAGTGATGTTACGCTAATAGACCAAGATGAAAACTATCCAGTCGAGCGAGCTGAAAAGTTTATACACGCAATTTCCTTGAATGATCTCAGGTCAGTTCTTTAAAAACACTAATGGGTGTTGATTCAAATTAATATCAATTTATAATTATACCTACCCCCAATAAGTAAAGAAGTATCAATAGCTCAACAGACAAGGGGCCAGTCTAAAACCCTATAGGTCAATGGTTCAAACTCCACCTGTTGCATTATTGTCATGCCCACTCAGAACACATGGCATAACTTGGAGGGAAAACGGGAATATTCGCCATGGTTAAAGGACTTCACACACGGCAGCTATAATGTATATTAATGTACATTACATACCGGGATGTATAGCTTTACATTATCTTAACCTATCACACACAGAGCAGGTAATGTAATATATCTTTCCCTTATTCCATTGGTATACGTCTCAAAATGATATGTATCGAAATATAAATGTATATTTTCGTATCGCTCTGTATCTTAAGATACGAAAATGTAAAAATATACATTATAGCTGTCGTGTGTGGTCTCCTGAAGATTTATAATATGGAAAGATGTAATGAGATGTATCGTGCTATAATATAAATCTTTACATTATAGCTGCCGTGTGTGAAGTCCATAATGTGCAAAATATTCTTTAAAAAAATAGTAGAAAATAAACTATGGTGTGTTCCAGGTTTTCCTTTCACAATGGAATCATATCAGAGATATGCCCGGAGGAAACTGAAGAAGATTGGGTGCTCAACTACAAGAGAGCCATACTCTCTCTGTTTCAGAATAGCATGAAGAGATTTGATATAAACTTTAAAGGTGTTGAGGTAAGGTTTTCATGACTTTGCTTTGTGGTAATGCTTAAAATTACAAAAATAATGAAAATAAGTAGATAGGTACAATGTTAACAATTTTTTAACAATTAATTAGTATTTCCATTAGTGTTAAATATTTCATAAAACCAAAATTTGAAGTAAGTTCTCTGTTTTACCTAGTTCAAAATTTTAACTGACGCTAGATAGATAATAATAATATAGATATAAAGGTTCAAGGAATATGTAAAGGTGTAAATGACATAAGGTTGCATTTGGAATATATTGGTGTGGTTGGTGAAAACAGGCAATAGTCCAGCTATGGATGCAATGTGAACACAGGTAGTTTTACATGCTGCAATTGTGTCCAATTGACACAGATTTTTTTTATATTAGGCATTAAATTGAAGATAAAACCGTCGACTTTTCAGTTTTTCGCTGTCGACCTTTCAGAACTTTAACTGGGCTATTGAGGTAGTTGTAGTAAAATGTATTTTTTGTTCCAGCAAGACATCCACGGCACTTGCAATGTAGACTACAAAGTACGTGGGCAGGAAAACACTAGTCTACTGCTGGTGAAGACACGCGATCTTTCACAGTGTACAGACCGATACAAGTACATGTCCATACTGCAGACCGTACGCTATGACTTTCAGAGTGTGAGTGCGCATTTTCATATATGTTTCATACATACAAAGGTCAAGCAAATACATTGAAATTAGAGTGTATTTTCTTTTGCTTTTTAAATATAATAACTGCTGAGTTTCACTGTCAAAAGTCAAGAGTTTTGAAATATCATTCAACTTTACGAGTATAAGGAAGTGAAAATAATGCGATCGTAATTTACGACAACTCAAAATTAAAGCTGCAGATGCATCCTGCTCTGAGCAGAGCACACAACAAACTGCAGGATTTCACTGGCTGTAGTTGGTGCATGGACCAACTTAAACCTTGAAAAAAGGCAATTTAGGTCCGTTTGAAATTTAACTGATCCAATACTCTAAATATTCTTATTCTTACTTGTAGTAGTCCTTCAGATTTATGTGAAATATTTCTTAACCAACTTAAAAACAAAGGTTTGTGCAATTTATCCGCTTCTGACTTGACCGATTTGTTTATAATTTCCATTTTCATTTTTCCAGAAATTCCAAACATGGCCAGTTCTGAAATCAGAGAGCAAATGTGTCATATCGGTGGACCATCACGTGTACAAGTCAGTAAACTGTCGAGAACGGCATTTATTCGAGCCTTTCTCGGGCAGAAACTCCGGCGGTATGACCACAGTCATTCAAGATCTCTTGCTTGTGGAAGAAGTCAATAAAACTGGGTCTGACTCTATGGATGCTGATAATAAAGGTTGGTACTCGATATGATATTTTTCCAATTGTCACATTGTATTTTGGAAATGTAGCAAAAATAGAATATGTACTGACTTCACTTCCATTTTATCTTGCATAAACTGTTGCAATGCTAAGTGGCTAGTTTGCATCTGCGAGACAGAAATCATCTAACAGAATGATACATTGAAGATTGGCTTCGTAATACTTACTAGGAAGCCATAATTTGTTCTGCTCTTTACTATCATCTTCATGATGTCATGTATGAGTTCATGGTTTCTGGTAAGGTTGGTATGATGGTTAAGACAAAGTCGACTTTGTCAAAAGAGTTCCATGGCACGACAACGGTCTCTTTCAAGGATTGGCACAGAACACGATACTATTGCCGATTGTGTCCACTGGCTTAGAACGACTTACTTGAGATCATATTGCCGCTGAATAGGTCATGACAGTGTTTTCAGGTGCGGAATCGCCATAGGAGCATCTTGGGATTCTCCCCATCGTCTGTTGCTTCTGTGAGGTTTATTATGGTATATCGTTAAATACTTGCAACAGGATCCTTTTCTATTGCAGCTTGGACAGCTATCGAGAAACGTTCTAACATCCTGCATCACCACTCGCCGTATGGGAGATCTGACACGGGTGAATTGAAGTCAGCCAGAGATGTTTTGAAGTTACTTTGCCTGTAAGTAAAATCTTGAGGCAAAAGAATTTAGTCTCCATAAAGTATTGACGTAAGAATTAAATTAGAAAGCAGCATATTCTCTTTTTGGACTTTGATGCCCAAGATACATTTCAAACCAGTTTCAATAATGTGTGTTATACAAAATATTCCGAGTCACAAAAAAAGGTTATTAAGCTATTGCATAGCTTCTATCGCGGGCCTTGAGCGTGGAGACCGAATCCAGAAATTCCGTAACGAAAATAACCTGCCACGGGACTCCTCTCACCGCTAGATGGCGTTGATAAAAAATGCTATGCAATAGCTTCACCGCGGCAGTCCCCGAGTGCCACACGTCTTTTTTTATATTATGATAGGCAAATGATAAATCCAAATAGGCTCATTTCTCAATTACGGCTGAAGATAAAATCATGTCAATTGTGATTGAAGGACAAGCCAAACAAATAAATTTTCGCATTTATAATAAGTAGGGATTCTGCTAAATTATAGACCAAGAAGGATTCGCAGCTTTATGTTATGATACCTTTTTTATGAAATTCTATATTGACAATTGGTTCACTACGAGATGATTCTCTATACTCTTATACTTAAAAAAATCTTGTACTTACAGAGTAAAGCCCAGTTCAGACGATGAAATCTCAACGGTAGATGAGAATATGGACAGTGGATCTATAGTGGGGCTTTGGGGCAGATTGGTACGTTCTGCGAGGAAACTGCACCATCCAGCGTTGGCCCAACTCCTTGCTAGGGCACCTACCATTTGTCCAACAGCTTCGTAAGTATGGGTTTATTTAGAAGGCAGATAAAAAATTGTGAACAAGTGCTATTCAAGTGTTTCCGAACAACAAACATAGGAAAATTTTGAAAATAAAACCAGATGGTTTTCAAACTTGGCCTTTTAAATATACATATACATGATATCATCTTTATTTAATAAATTTTTATTTTTAATTTTTCTTGGAGAGGGTAAATGCTAGGGTATGAGAGTATATAGGGTTTTTGTGTGCGTTTTTAAGTTATCGGTTTCTGAAAGTACTAGTGCACCCATTTTGATGCGGTGTTTTAGGGATCTCTCAGATATCCCCTCAAAGAAGGTCCAAACATAATATTGCTTTAAGATTATATATGCCACTAGAGATTATATATGCCCTCCAGGTTGAAAATTCTATAGCAAAACAAAAGCACACTGTGTATCAATGAATGTGAGTAAACAAATTCTTAAGGATTCATGAGGCGCTTGTGTCATTATGAATGACTCAAACACCTGAATGTTTCAAACACCTTTTAGGAAGCATATCCTAGACGCACTGCCTTATATAGCAAGTCCCGGGTCGGTGGAGTTAATAAAGAACATGATCCTCAACAACGAAGCTGACAAAGACACGAGGCACGAATGGCTTATGTCCATGGCTATGATTCCACGGTAAGTTATAATTAATGTCACAAGCAAGCATGTTTTTTCATAATGGTGCTAAGCTAATTGTGTTTTCAAAACTCAAAATTATTTATTCCAATTTGTGGCTAACGACTACCACCGGTTTGGAAAGCAGATTCTGCAGAGAAGGGCTAGCAAGAAGATTTTAAGAAACTCAAAAGTTGCTCTTTTCAAAAATAGATAAATAGAAATAATAAAATTTTCTAAACTAAATTAACTAAATTTCACCTTACTCACTTTCAAGGGAAGCTGGAAGAAATTTCTTTTTTTTAGAGATAAGCTTCACCTATGTCTACTTCTTCTAATGTAAATCTATGTTGTCTTGATAATTTTTATATGTACATAAAAAATAAAAATAAATAAATAAGAAAGAACAGTTCTAGGTGTAACTCCCTCCTTCTCCGCAAAGAATATTGTGAAAGGATAACACTATTTTTCAGACCTGCCAAAAGTGTAGTTTAGAAATTTTTTACAAAGAATTAGTACCGTCGTCTTGAGTCAAGTATAATATCCTTTTTTGCTATAGGCCAAAGATAGACATGTTAAAGAGCATGCTCGAATTACTTCAAAAGCAGAAGAATGATAAGGTGGTCAGTTTTACCGTCTCGTCCATGACGCATTCCTACTGTAAACACCATGGAAAATCACGTAAGTCACCAAAATTTATTGTCTAACTTTAACTTTTTCAAGGAACGAAAATTTGTTTTAATCTGCCAATCTAGAAAAATTTGTATGGTACATCGTGCAGCATGCCTATGCATCGCATGCCCTTCCGACATTAGAATCACAGGAAAAAAACGCAACCAAGCCAGTAAAATGCACAACGTTTTTCAGAACCTTGCGATTGTGCATAGTAAAGACTTAATTATATCTAAATTTTAGTTCGGGAATGTTGCGAAGAAGAAGTCCCAAAACAAATCCTCGAAGAATTTCAAAACATTGTCAATGAGATCATCGGCAGAGGAGTTGTAAACGCACAAAGGCAAGACAGAGACAATGTAAGTTTAATGACGACTTATTAATAATTCGATCTAACAACTTCGTGGGAAAGGAGAACTGTTATTGTGTTTTGTTGTTCTTATTATTCGTCATCTCAAATGGTTACCGGCGGCCCACTATTGCCCATTATTGGATACGGTTCGCCTCAGAATAATCTCAAGTGCAGATTGGCTGGCTTGACACACTTGAGAGCTGACAGCATGCAGGTTTCCTCAACATGTTTTCTTCCACCATTAATGCAAGTTATAATTCCCCTCCCCTCCCCCCTAATGTTCTAATTTATCTTCCAGCTCGTAATAGCTATAAAAGCTTTGGGCAACATTGGAGGTTTTAAGCAAGAATTTGCAGATGTTCTAATGGATTTAATAGGAGACACATTAATATCTGTGCCAATTAGACTAACAGCCATTGACGCTTTTCGAAGAACGCCCTGTATTGAAACTCGGTAAGTTTTCTTAAATATTTCATCCAATTATACAGTAGCCAAAAAAGAAAGATTTGAAAGAATTTCAATGCAAAAACTGGCAGAAATTTTGCTCTTTGGTTACTCGGCGATAGTAAAATAGGCACTTGCTAGATTACTTTATTTAACATGAAGTAGTAACCATTTGAACTCCGCAGTCGTTTAATTACCTCAGATTAAGGTAACGAATTTTTCTTTTTCATTTGGATCAAGAAAATTTTCCAACCTTTGATGTTTAATAAAACCAGTGGCTTCACAAAAAAGATTTATTAAATTATGACTGTTTTTGTTTTTCACAGAGAATATTTTCTAGAAACGTACAGAGAAGATTTGGTCGATGTTGAAATTAGAATAGCATCGTATCTCCAAGTGATGAGATGCCCTAACCTCAGCACCATCCGAAAGATATTCCACGCTCTACGCCATGAGCCCGTTAACCAAGGTGAGACTATAGATTTTATCAAATTCAATAAGATCCAAAATATGTATTATAGAAACCACTTTGTCCCCTTATATTTGTCTTTGTGTATTGGCTAAAATATTTGTTCCAACATTTATTTCTCCATCCAATAGTCGCGACGTTTGTGTGGAGTCATCTGAACAACCTTGGCCACTCGTCATTGCCTTCCCGAGTTGAGATCCAAGGTCTACTGTCGGGCAACACTATGCCACAACTGGAGGATAATCCAGATTTTAGGATGTTTTCGCGAAACTATGAGCAGAGCGTTTTCTTTGATCAATATAACGCCGGTAAGTGTACATTGTACAATTTCCTGTGCCCTATTATATTTATATCTATAATGTCGCTTGGTTCATTCAAAGTAACTCTCCATTTATTGATAAAATAAACTTTCTTGCTTTAAAGAAAACACATTAAAGCTTCTTCGTGTTAGTGATGGACTTAGGCCATATTCCACCAAGCTAGTCAATTGCTTAGTTCACGCACCTTTGAAAACATTATTAATTTTGCTTTTCCTTTGGTAGGTGGAAATTACGAAGCAAACGTTATATTTTCACCAGACTCATATATTCCAAGGGCTTTGTTTCTGAATCTGACCATCGATATGTTTGGCGAATCCATCAATTTGTTAGAGGTAATTATCAACATAACACACCCACACGGTTCACAGTACACACACTGCGCAAATGCATTTACTGATGTGTTCAAAATCCATGTGTAAAAATAGGATTTCTACCCGTGCAAGTAACATGCGCCAGCTACATGCAACGTCTACAAAATGCAGTAAACAAAATCACACATATGTATTATTCGATAAATCGATGGCGTTAGGTGACAACTGACAATTGTTATTGCAAATTTCAGATCAAAGCTCGCGGGGAAGGTTTCGAAAAATACTTCGAAAGTCTGTTCGGAAACCATGGACCCTTGAGTAAGAATAAAGTAAACGAAAAAATAAGCAATCTACGGTTCTTCCGATCGACCAACGAAGCGGATGAAGTGCGGGATAAAGTAGACGATCTTGGTTACAAAAACAATGCTCTCAAACACCGTTTTCCGATGGCAGAACTGGGCTTTAAGGTTTTTGGTAACGAGATTTCGTTCTGGAGTGCGGAGGGGGATGAAGAAATACGAAAATCTTTGGAAAGATTGAACCCTAAGTTGAGGGTTTTGGAGATTTTGTCGGGAAAGGTGAGAAACTGAATTTTATAAGTTCGAGTTCATAGCGTAGATAGCACCACTATCGCATTCCAATTTTTTGTTCAACAGTTTCGTTAACAGAAATAATCCGAACATAGATCTTTCCGTCGCCCGCTCAGCGACCCAACGAGCCTTATGAGGCACATAGCGACCATGTTTCAAATCCATAAGTCATCACTGGCAATACTTACCTATTTATCGAAGACCTTTGTCTTTAGGCTTTGTGATATTGAATGTAGATTGGATGAGAAGACATCTCAATGAACTTAGAACGATATATCATCATAATCAAATTATGTATGTTTAGGAAATTTCATACAACAAAGCATCTCTGTTCCTGGACACGACATTTTCCGTGCCAACCGGTTCCGGTCTGCCGCTCAATCTGAACCTCATGGGCACCAGCTACGTGGACACCAAGATGTCCGGCACAGTCACTGACAAGTACTCAAAATCGGGCAATTTGGACTTTGAAGGAAAAATAAGGCCCAGGTAATTAGTGCATTAGTGCAGGTGAATCTTCACAAATACCAACATTGGAAGTCCGAATTTGCCCTTTTCATTTTCTGGGTGAATCTGAAAGAACATCCATCGTCGGTCTTGGTTATAATTGGTAAAAAATTACAGTGACTCTTTGGCATATTTGGAGATTTAATTGCCAAAAAAGAATTGTTATTCTTATTTGTTTACTATTTTAAAACAGAACCTTTTTATTGGGTACATGTAATATGACAAAAAAACCTCGGCAATTATTTCAAATGGCTGTACTGTAAAGTTGATAAAATGCAGATCCGTCGTCAATCTACGATCATGACGGTTCATTGTTTTCACACAGCGTGGCAGTGAACATAGCCGCCACGATGAGCGTGTCGGCCGGCAGCCTGGCCTCGAGCGGCATCCGCCTGTCCTCCCGCCTCTACACGGCCACGTCGCTGGCCGCCAAGCTGTCCATGCGAGGCCTCGACGAGCTGAAGCTTGATCTGTCCCTGCCTAGGGATAAACAAGAAATTTTTGCCGCCAAGTAAGTTAATAGTTAAATAACCAGT
This sequence comes from Hipparchia semele, assembly GCA_933228805.2. NCBI lineage: Eukaryota > Metazoa > Arthropoda > Insecta > Lepidoptera > Nymphalidae > Hipparchia > Hipparchia semele. The sequence continues at coordinate 11,976,449 of OW121715.1, read as the reverse complement.
TTCAAAGTTACATATAGGCCTTCCTATGTTAATGCCTAACTGTTAATTATCCAGGTATACTTCCAGGCATTTACTGAACCTGCAAGGATTTGCCACTAGGTATATAGTATTCTTTTTCAGGACGGCATAAAAGTTTATCATTTCCTGATGTCAAGTTAAACCATAGCAAGCCCAACAGAACTTGAACCCATCTTTGCTAATCTAAGTACATCAAAGGCTATGACTGAAAAGCGCTTTGTAAAACTTTATTTAAAAAAACCTTGTCTATACTATTCAGCATCATGGATCATTTATCTTCCGTTAAATAGGTCAGAACTACTTATCCTCCACGGAGATGAGGAGTTGCCGCAACAAGGGATAAACAAGAACAGAATAGAACAGAACACTTGCAGTTGGAGCACCTTCGACAAAGCTATCGGCGTCAAAGTCTGTGCTGCGTATCAGGTAAAGAACAATTGAATTTTGGTTTTGTCATAACTAATAAGTCATAACCATTGTAACAAAAGGCCCTTTCAAAACTTCATGATCAATCAAAAATTTCTGGCAATATATAATTACCAGAAAGTTTTGATGACCTAAAAGGGGACTTAAAAACGACGCCTGCGCATTTATGCACGAGGGAATAGGCTTAATAACCCAACTATTCTAGATTATTCTAAAAGAACCTTAAAATTATCTTGGTAAGTAATGGAACCTATACTTATTCAATAATTACTATCAGGTGCAAATAAAACAGCCGAATAAAGGGAACAGGACCATCAGTCTCTGTCTACTTTTGTCTCCGCCCAGCTCAAAGTGTTTACTTCATTCCCACCTAGGACCTCACCTTACCTCAAAGAAAATTGTGCTTTGTTTGTAAATTTCAGATTGTTGAGGCTCTGTTCTTTTTGATTTAGGCCCTTTCTCTTGAAAATAGCTACAGTTTGATTGGCCACCTTTGCACGTATTGTTCGTCTATTTCCAGTAAGAAAGCAACTCCGCAACGGAAGCTTAGGAATTCCAGAATTCGAACACTATACAATTTGTTATGTTACAACTTCTAGGAGCCGCTTCAGATATATTGCTGTCGCGTGTAGCAGCCATTTTGTAGTCTGTTCAAGCTTTAAGCCTTGTATCAATTTTTTTTTTTTCAGTTCCCTAACATGACAAACCTCCGCGACGCGCCATATTTCTTATTGAGTGGACCGGCTAAATACATCATCTCATTGGAAAAAGCGGACCCCTCGGCCAAGACCTATGCCTTCCGATATAAATGGGACCGGAACGAGACCACCAATCTTATAGATTTCAATTTTGACACTCCAAATAGTAAGGTATGTATCAGCAAGATTTTATTAAACCATATTTTTGGTCAATTTTCTGTGTGTCTAACCTAGCCTTAGCTCATCTAGAAAATTATTATATAATCGACTACTATTTAAGCCAGCATTCAGCATCGGGATATCAAATTTGTATTGATTGATAACAAGATAAGCATAACTTAAAATCAATTTGCATTCTCAAAGAGATGAACTGACCTTTTTAGCAATTCCTTGGTTAGAAGAGAAGAGAGAGAGTAAAAACACTCTATAAAAAAGTTTTACTGTTAGACTATTACAAACTGCGGTCCTAAATTATATGTTCCTTTGTTATTCTTCTACAAGTTAGTTAGTTATCGCTTAACTGAGATCTCACCTGGATATACTTATAAGTTAAGATGTAGTCCAAGATGGAAATGAACTAACCTTGAAGTATGGCAGCTTACCTGTGCCCTAATCAGTGGCATCGTTATAGAAGGCTTAATCGCTTGGCGGCTTGGCCATTAACTAGCTTGTCACACCTTTTAGGAAAAACGTATGTTCAACGCTCGTCTCCTGCTTTCTAACACAACGAGCACCGCGTCACTAACCCTACAATCCTCGAAAAGCATAATAAAAGCCAACGCTCTGTACCGCAACATTCCCTACGACAAGTGTTTATCCGCAAGCTTGGACGTTGACGGGAAAAAGCAGTTCGACACTGTCATGTCATTGAAGAGACACGACGTGAAGTATGGACACGTGTGGCTTCCTTATGCTTATTGGGTCGTTAACAACGAAAAGATTGCTGAATTATCGGGTAAGTTATTGTTATTTTGGATACAAATCTTCCGATGTATAAATATTTGGTCTCTCAGCGACTACCAAAATACAAATCTTCTTTATCAACCGACAGAAGACGAACATAGGTCTATTGTTTGCACTTCCACATGCGTCGGTCTTGTGCTACTTGTACATACAGTGGCTCCCTACGCCTAGTCTCATGTCGATAATGATTTTATTACAGGCAGCCTAAAAGTAAAATCGAAAGGTGGCGTCACACAGTGGGACGTAGCGGCCGATTTTCAAACAAAGCAACTAGCCAGTCGATTGATAGGCTATTACACTGTGAACGGTCCGACACACGGTACTCAATTACATCTCGACTACCAATTCTATGGGAATCCGAAGCAAACCATCAAAATTGAGGGCTTATACAGCGAGAGACCGATGTCATACAGACACGATTTGTACGGGGAATTGTCTATGGAATTCACGGCGTATCCCATGTACAATTTCTACTCTATACTTAGGAATATAGTAAGTGTGTTTTAGATTTATTTCTATAACTTCTTTAATCCGTGATATATTTCGTTTTGTACTCTCTATCAAGCAGATTATAGTAGAATCAACCTGTTATATAAAACTTATGTTATAAATATGAAAATGTTTGTATGTTGCCCCAAAGGAGCAACGGATATACGTGATTTTTTGCATGGTTCTCAATTGAGGACTTGGGAGAGTGACATAGACTTAATCTTTGTTTTAGTCCATGAAAAAGGATTAAAGGCTAGTATACAATGTTGCTACAAACAAATATAGCATTTGAAGACTATCGAATTTCTACATAATACTTTTTTATATATTCCAGAAAACTCAGAATCACATCGACATAGGATTTAACGTGAGCTCATCCAAAGACGAACGGTCAGACCCGGCTTTCACGTTTGTGTTCAAACGTATTGATAAGCTAAATGGTCTGAAGGTGGACACCCAAATGGTGTTGAAAAGACCCAAGCCTATACTTATGAAGTTCCAGTATGACCAGGTAAGAAGAAAATCTAAATATATAAAAGGCAAAGGTGACTGACTGACTGACTGACTGACTGACTGATCTATCAACGCACAGCTCTAACCACTGGACCGATCGAGCTGAAATTTGGTATACAGGTAGCTGTTAGGACGTAGACATCCGCTAAGAAAGGATTTTGGAAAATTTCAACCCCAAGAGGGTTAAATAGGGGGTTAAAAAATCGAACCTAACGTGAGCGAAGCCGCGGGTTAAAGCTAGTTAAATATAAAAGGGTTAATGTGTTATAACGTTATTAGAGTATCACTATGGGGCATGATAAACGTAGCTAATCTTTGTGAAATGATTCACAGAATTTATTACGATCTAGGATCATGATCTAAATATCAGTATCAAATGTGCGGAAATGTGCGAAAATGGTGTTTAAATTATCCGAATTGAATGGCAGTTTAGTTTTACTCAAATTTAAATATTTCCAAGAGTGTTATTTTTTATCTATTCTATGGGGATACAAAGAATCAAATAAAAAATACAAAATATAAAACAATACATGCATATACCCTATTGCACAATACAGCCACACCGACACGACTTTTCAAATACTGAATTCCAAATTCCATTTCTTCACAATACCTTATCTCAAAAAGTACAACTACACGCATTCTCAGCACTGTATACAGTTGTTTATTGTAACTTATATAATTTGGGATTACTCTAACAGTGTTTTCACATACATACATTAATCCAACATTAGATTTAAGTCTCAATTTTTTTTATTTAGACAGGACCGAAATACTCAGCCCTAGCAGTACTGAATTTCAACCCGAAGTCCCGAGAGATCTTTGTGTCGGGCTACGTGTTCGCGCCGCCCGGCACGCAGCTGTACGTGGACGCGGAACTGAACGTCACGCTGCCGACCTTGCACCCGTGCGAGCTGAAGGCCAAGTTACATGAAAAACGACCCAATGAGTTTCAGGTACAGTTTAAAATACTATAAATAGTGATTCGCCTAGTACTAAGATCTCGTAATTGTGATAATATTAACGAGGACGTACCACGGTAATTGACTCTGGATCGAAATATCGACAATTCCAACTAAAACAATGACCGTGGTACGTACTCGAATAATATCACAATTATGCCATTAAACCACGAATCAAGTCTAAAATCTCGTATTCCAGAAGATTGGAAGAAAGAAATGTATTAATATTATTTCTGTTTGATAATTAAATAATTGACTTAAAATTAGTAGGTGTTTGTTGTTTTACCACAGAGTGTTATGATTAAACATACGATGCAGCTTTTAATGTAAGACCAGTTTGAGATATTCCTCAGGACAAAAGAACTCTAAAACGACGAAATTGTTTCAATTTTTTAATTAAAATTAATAAAAAAAAATATCATTTTTTACCGTTTGAAAAGTTATTTTCAACCATACTGGAGTATCGTTGATTATTTATCGTTGAAAAACCCTATATAAAGCCAAAAATTTTTGGCTTTTACCACATTTGCTTCTATCAGCGCCCGTTTCGAATAAAGATTATGTTATTTTCGACTTGGCGCATAGATTTACATTTAAATAAAAAAGAATCTGTAAGAAATTACGTTCATTAATTCGAGACAGACAAGGACATAAATTCACCCAATAACAAACACTGACTAAATTATGCGTCAGTATAAAATTTTTCAACCGTTTTCGTTTACACCATTGTTTAGATTCATATAAAGGGTTCTATTAACTCTTATAACAGGTTAACGCAATGGGGATGTGGTTTACCGGCGTGGATTTCAATATAGACGCGATATACCAGGATCAGTCTAAGACCAACATGGCCTCACATCGCCTCAAGGTGCTAATCAACAGCAGCCATTTTAAAGACATCGCAGTAGATGCCAGATTTACGCAGGACAACCGGCAGATCACTTTCATTGCAGAGGTTAGTATTTTCCTATAATTACAGGCTTATCGTTTAACTAAGATATTACCTGAAGGAACTAAACTTTGCACGGGTAGGAAAGGTCATGCTTAATTGTTACATACACTCTAATCCCTTCCACACCTTAGCATCACTTCTTTCGTTTTAGTTACGAATTAATAATAAGCCTATAAGTTGTAAGATCTTATGATTCTTTTAGCTTAAGTCATTGAGGTTCACTCACTATAATGTTATTTCACAAGAATTCTCTTGTAATATGCGTTGGACATTCGTCCAACAACTCGAAAAAAAGGACAAATTAGGCGCTTAGGATGCGCTCAGTCATCTAGTAACATCTACAGTGGGCAAGACTTCAGAGAGTTCCCAAAGTTATTGAAAGCTGTTGCCATAGACGAGGCTAAGTGGTTTTGTTGATGATAGTACTGTGACATTTAAAATAGAAGATTTTCTTATTTATTTATTTAGTACCAGTAATATAAAAATGAAACATAAACATATAAAGGACGTGCACAAGGACAGCTTATCTCTAAGGAAGAGATTTCTCCCAGAAGCTTTCTTTGTTTTATGCTTTTTTTTTTCATGCCAGTCAACAAGACTGTTCAATTTATCGCTAACCAAACCAAGCTTTAACTTACCCAGTTATAAACCCCAGTACAACAGCCACATACATTTTGCTAGCAGAAAACTTTTGTTAACAAAAACCGCAATAATTATTTGATTGTGTAAATCCCAGGGTGAATATAACGAGGACACCTACAAAGCACTTGTTCGATATTTGCTGTTGTCCGAGCAAAACTTCACGGCGTATGGCGAAATAGATATTAGCGGCAAAGCGTACAGTTTGAACCTCAATGCTGATCTCAATAACAACACTAACATCAACATGGATATACATTTTGACCAGTAAGTATATTTTTTTATTTTTCTGTAAATATAACAATGGTGATGCATTTACGGAAAGTCTCGAAAAGTGATGAATTAATTGTCATCACATATTGAGCCTCTTATCTATTTAAAAAAAATTAACAACTTTTCTTTTTTTTATCTTTGGGCGTGGCATCACTAAAGCGATTATTAAATATTCACAAAAATATGGTTATTCAAATAATGCTCTAACTTAGATTAACAGAATTAGCAGAGGAAATAAAATTTTTAGGAACATGTTATAAAAGTTACAATATTTTTTATCAGACTCCGCGATGTCCACATATCATACCAACGGACGGTGACATTACACCAGAAACGCTTAAGCGCCTCTTTCAACTGGGACGCCAATAGAGACCCCTCGCAGAAACTCAGCATAGACGCCAAACTAGATCATAAGGGCGATTGGCATCATGCCGGTCATGTCACCTTACATTATCCTGGAAGAGTCGTTAACGGAGAGTTCGAATTCTTGTTGAAAGGTTAGTAAACTTGGGTACTTGCATATAAAATTTTCATATTATAACCCTTTTAATAGACAAATCTTGAAACAAATTTCTGGTCAATCAGCAGCAGCGACAAATAAAACTGATAAATGCAAGTGAATTGCGCTGCATTGTATCTTATTTAAATACTAAGCACGCACCATAAACGACAAGACGAAAAGAAGTTCCATGCGCAGAATAGACATGATGACCGATTTTTAAATATGTTGAATAATGTTCGAAAGTATCTACTATTTCGAAAAAATATCTTATTTCACTGAAAAAAAAATAAGGTTTGGTAGATAAAATTGCTATTTCGTAAAATACACGCAAAAATTCTCGACGGTGTCATGGCGTCGTTCGTGACGTCCGTGACTTCCATGTTTTGTCATAGTAGTTTGTCTAAGTTTGAAGATAGATGTGAGTTGTGACGTATCGCTCTGATTGTTGTTCAATCCAAAATGGTCCATTGCTGTATTTTACGGTTTTATTTTATCAACATATCGCTTAAAATGGAAAAATAAATTCGTTTTTTATAATCCATGAATCCTAATTCACGAGTAAAATTCATAATTTCATTGATTCTTGGTTACTGTCATCATGCCTATGCGTATGGCGTTTTTCTGTTAGGTTTGTTCCTGAGTTTAAAACTATAAAGCAAGCTCGGACTTGAGATAGAGTTAAAACGAGACACGAACATGTCCTCACATAAATTTGTCTCGTTTAAACTCTGAGCGGTGTGAGAGTGTGATCTATAGATTTCAGCCTCAGTCTATGTGCATATATATATTTAAACTTAATTAAAGTAATGAGTCAAAAACGTATTTTCGTAATTTCCACATACCCTCAAATTCTATTTAGATTGGTTTTGCGAATGGATGATCCGGATGGGCTGGGCGAGTCAAACCTCAATAATGTGGAGAGTGAAGGCCTTTTCCGAAGTGCGCGATCAAACTGTATACGCTTTGCTGTCCAGCCTTAGCACTCCTTTCCCTTTCTGGGAGGACACGAGTTTCAACCTTATGTGAGTACCTAGTACATACCTTTTAACTCAGACTAGCCGTATATCGCGATAGTAATCTATCGCCAATCATAGAATAGAATAAATTTTTTATTCAAATAAACTTTTACAAAGTGCTTTCGAACTAGCATACTAGAATCATACTATCAACTAGCAGTCAGTATTCGCTAGTAATGAGATGCTCAAATGATTTTTGAATTTTCGAAATTGCAGACAATAAGGTACAGACAATTGAGCTTTTAGCTGGTGTGATGTTTGATGGAAGTCTAAATGGCCTTAAATTTCATACGCTCAGTTATTGAAAAGAAGCAATCACTTAGACGATTTAAGAAATTGAGCGTTGCTCTTAAAAAGCTCTTAAAAGTGAACTTTTATCAGAAACTTTATAGCTTCAAATGCCAACCAGCGCATTAAATTTTTGCACCTACTCCATGTCTTTCATTCAAAGTTTTTTCAGCTCTGGAGGTCCTACTTTCAAGTCCGAAAAGAAAATAACGGATTTTCTGTCAAGATATTCTAAACAGCAACCCAGATTTTGAAAGTTTGCGGTTTTATCTGTACCTGGTTTATACTTCTTGTATTACAGTCTTTTTTTTTAAGTGTTTAATATCTTAGGTTTTACTTAACAAAATTTTAGGTGGCGTTACAAAGACAACCTCCAAGCCGTCAACGGCAGTATGAACTGGCAGGACAACTTCCTCGCGTTCAATCTGCTGGCTGATTACCTGTTCACTACCACGAAGTTCTACGGAGAAATCAACGCGTCTGTCAACTCGACCATACCCACTTTGCCGAGAGCTGCTGCCATTGCAAAACATACGGTCATTTGGAAGAAAAGTGCTGATACTTTGCTGAGTTTTCAGGTCAGTGTTTTTATATCTTTAAGATATCCATTCGCTCGTAGATTTTAAGTAACACAATACATGAGAAAATAAATTTTATGTCGCTCATAATAATACGTATATACGTAACTTTTTGTCGCTTCAATTCAATTGTTATTTTATATTTTCTCCTTTAGTACAATGAAGATGGTTTACTCATGATCAACTCTTCTTGGGCAATACATAAAGGATTAAATGAGAACAACGTTACTGGGAGAGTGGTCCTCCTTACACCATTCCAAGTGAGTTCTATCCTTAACTTGTTTGAAATGATTTTCTGTGTCTATTTTCATAATTTGGACAAAATTTGCAAATTAAAATTAATTGGTATTTATGTACATCCTTTCCTGCATCAATCATATTGTGAATAGGATAAGCGTTGATATTCCATCTACGCGCCCTTTAAGTTTTCATTCCTGATCCGCACGGCTAGAATCTCGAGCGCACTTTCAAGATTTCTAGCCCATACAATTTGGGTATCTTTAAAAAAAAAGTGAATAGGCATCTTTTAGGCCAACGCGTTACACCTCAGACCACATCATCACTTTCCATCAGGTGTGATAGTGGTCAAGCGTGTGCCTATAATGTATAAAAAAAAAATCAGATCTGTCAATTTAGTTTGGAGATTGTGTACCTACTACAGAATTAGTTCGTCTTATTAGCCTCACATTTTTTGTACCTACTAGATATTAATTACGCATTTTAATTAACAGGGCTATACAAAAGGATTTCTGCGAACGGAATTTGTATTCGGTCATAAGAGGGACATAAAAGGTGTTACCTACATAGATTTGGAAGAAAAGGTTATCAAGATCTATGTTGACGGTACGTAATTAAACATATTACCAATTGTATTTATAATCATACTAGACGATGCCCGCGACTTCGTCTGCGTGGATCAAGGTTTTGCAATTCCCACGGGAACTCTGCAATTTTTCGGGATAAAAAGTAGCCTATGTCACTCTCCGGCCCGTAAATTACCCCTATGCAAAAAATCACAGCAAGCCGTTGCTCTGTTGCTGCGTGATTGAAGGACAAACCAACAAACCAACAAACACACTTTCGCATTTATAATATTAGTAGGGATCACTAAACCTTTTAAATTAAACTTTAATTTAAAGCTTTATACAGTTGACAATCAGTCAAAATGTCAATGAAAAAGAACAGCAAGACCACTTTTTTAAAGTATCTTTCTCGATATACATTTCCTAGTATATTTCCAGTGGTAATCGGTTCATTCATTGTGGCGTGAAGGAGTAACAAACAGACACACATACGTACAAACTTTCGCCTTTGTAATATTAGTGTGATATTTTTTCGACTGACTTTGTCCTCAGGTCATATGCAGCGCATTACGAACTGTATGCTAGTAGTAAATGTCACGAGTCCAATCCCGCAGTTCTCTCAAACAACGGCCCGGTTTGGCTTTGTGGAGCATGATAGACATCTGGTGGCAATGATTGTCACACCCAGTTCTACTACCGGTAATATTTTAACTCTTATCTATCACGTACTTCAGTTAAGGCTAATTGTCTGAATAAACTGTCATAACCCCTTCCAAAATAGCCCGCTGCCCTCTTAAACTCCATCGTCCCTTAGTGTCAGGTGAGATTGCAGTCTTGACATTTTGCATGAATGGTTTTATTGTCAATGGCTGAATTGTTCAAAATATCTGCCCAACCCAATTTCAACCTACTTCTAGTTTGTTGTACTTAATTTATTTTGTCCCATATTTTCTCATGCAGGTATTGAAGTACTGTTAAAATTGGTATCGCTGCAAGATTTCCAAATATTCGGCCACGTGGCGTTGCCTCTACAGTATCTCAACAGAGCTATGATAACTGCTAAAAGAGCTCCCGAAGAGGTAAAGTATATTTAATTTTAGCCAAACCCTTTATAAAAAAAAAAAACAAAAAATATTAAAAAAAAATCAGATTTAATACTGAGAATATTTAAGCTCGAAGGTGACTTAATCCAGTTAAATTGGTCTATTTTCAGGTGGATTTCAGAGTAGGTTGGGGCTCAATGGATTTTGGTTTCACAGGCATCTGGCAATGGAAGTCAATACTCGATTTCGTATATGTTTACAAGCTTTACACGCCGCTCGATGGCTTTGAGGAGAACGGTCTTGTTTTGAAGAATATATACAAAAATGGACTGGACACTGAACTGTCAATTCGACTTTCCAAACATAAGGCAAGTATTAATTTTTTTTATTCGATGACAAAATAGTCCTTGACTGCGATCGCGATGACGATCGAACGATGACGCGGTAAGTGACGATGTAGTCTAAGATGGTAGCGGGCTAAGTTGGAAGGGATATGGCAGTGTATTCAACCCATACCCCTAATCGGTTTCTACATGCCATCGTACCGGAACGTTAAATCGGCACGTCTTTGACGGTAGGTAGATCAACCTTTCTTATTTTGTGAGGAGACCGTGCAGTAGTGGGCCAGATGATTTGAGATACAATGCGATTCAAATGACAGTAGAAATGAAAGGCCGCCATTTTCTGTTTCTATCTCACTCAGTGCAAACCTCATATGAGCAGGACAGAAATATAAAATGGCTATTTGACAGTCCTATTCTCATTTGAATCGGATTATAACTTTAAAAGCCTCAATAGCCCAACGGCTAAAGATTGAACTCAAAACTGAAAGGTCACAGGTTCGAATCCCAACCGTTGCACTATTGTCGTACCCACTCCTAGCACAAGCTTTCCGCTTATTTGGAGGGGATAGGAGTATTAGTCAACTTCAGTTTGGCTAATATTCTATATTAAAAAAAAAGACGTGTGGCACTCGGGGACTGCCGCGGTAAAGCTATTGCATAGCATTTTTTATCAACGCCATCTAGCGGTGAGAGGAGTCCCGTGTCAGGTTATTTTCGTTACGGAATTTCTGGATTCGGTCTCCACGCTCAAGGCCTGCGATAGAAGCTATGCAATAGCCTAAAAATATATATTCAATAATGGATAATTTTACTATCTGTCCTTTTCTATCTCTTCCAGTTTGGTATAGCTATCCTACTCGTGGACAACGGCAAAGGTCTGCTCGATGTGATAAACGACCGCTTACAACACAAGCCCAGCAACCCGGACATGTTCGTGGAGAACTTTGACACCGAAGCGAGTGTCACGTTGGATACGCTATACTACCCTACCATCACCTTCCACTCTCACATGATGAAGGTAAAAAATCTTTTTAACTGATGCCAAAAAAGAGATTTTAATCTGTCGCTCTTCTTATCTCACATAATGAATCAGTTGGTTTAATCTCTTAACTACATTGACTAGTGTTAAACTTATTCTATCTTTTTTACTATGCTTTCTGCAGAAAAGGATAGCATTACATTTAGACATGATAATTTTGTTTAGTTACAACAGATTCGACATTTTATCCAACTGTGTCGTGACACAAAAAGAGGGGTGTTATCAGATTGACCGTTTTTATTATTTCTAACGTGTCTGTTTGACCGATTTGAATACAGTTTTTTTTGCTTAGAAAACATTCTTGGATTTTTAAAAACTTTCTTGGAATAGATTTTTACCTAATACAAATCGAGGTTTACAGTCAAACTCAGTTTACATTAAACGAATAAATAGCATATATTAAGTTTATCTCTGTCGCAAGTATATTAGTTTATTATTTTTTTTTTTTTAATTGTATTTTTTTCAGTTTATCGGTCCGGATGAGGAGGATATACTGGAAGCGAACGCTACACTGCACCTGCCAAATAAATCACCTATTGTTTTGACAGACGTATTGATTTTGGAGGCAAGTTTTCTTTATTTTATTAATTAAACTTAAGTAACCACATAAAACGTCGATTTGCAAATAATTTAATAGAACGAATAGCTATACTGATTTTATTGTAGTAAGTCCACGAGGGGGCAAGAGATGGAAGATTAGATAAAATAAGAAACACGTCTTTACTTAACCGATGTCCATTTATTACTGCTTAAATTACAATTAATATTACTTACTTATACGTAGGTACTTTCATGGTACTTTCCTATATTTTCCACTACATACCTCACTATAAATGTAAAGTAAATCTGTGTGTTTACTTTACTGTTAATGCCTATTACACGCACAAGAAGCTAACCTAATTTGGCAAAGAGATTTTCTCTTACTCTTACTCTCTCTTACACTTTTATTTTTGAAAAACCTTATATACCATACTATACATGCGGTCAAAATCTCGAATATCGTCTGATATCCTAATAATATAATTAATGTTATATTGATTTAATGTGTTATCTTTGGTATCTTTTCTATAGTCTTACACGGAAATGCGAAACATTTTGAACCTGGTCACCCCGTTCCAAGCTGTGAAACAGTTAAAATCTGTGTACACGGTGGATATCGCGATTGGAGAAAAATTCAATGTAACCTGTATCGCTCTGCTCAACAATGGAACTTATTGGCATGAGGTGAGTGGTACAATTGCCTTCTTGTTCTTTATTAACCAAATGCTGGACAAAAGTCTCAAAGAAAAAGTTAAACTTTCAAAAAGTGGCAGCATTTACAAAAACTAAACTACACCATACAGTTTAGATGTGAGCTATGGTGAGTAACTTGAGTGCGTGTGTACTACGTGCATCTGTGCGTGCATGCATTTGTGTCTACGTGCGTGCGTGTGTTAAACTTCGCATTTTCTTAGGATTTCAAGTATTTTTTACTTCTTTTACCAACACTACTAAATAAGAGTATCATGAGCTGGCGAAATAAAATGATTATTTATTATTATTTGAAGCCTCAATAGCCCAACGGTTCAAGGTGTGGATTGAAAACTGAAAGGTCGCAGGTTCGAACCCCGACCGTTGCACTATTGTCGTACCCACTCCTAGCACAAGCTTTTCGCTTATTTGGAGGGGAGAGGAGAATATAAGTCACTAGTGGCCAGCTCCGGCTTCGCACGTGTATAAAATATATAGCCTATGTCATTCAATGTTAATGGATGTTATCTAAATATATAAAAGGCAAAGCTGACTGACTGACTGACTGACTGACTGACTGACTGACTGACTGACTGACTGACTGACTGACTGACTGACTGACTGACTGACTGACTGACTGACTGACTGACTGATCTATCAACGCACAGCTCTAACCACTGGACCGATCGAGCTGAAATTTGGTATACAGGTAGCTGTTAGGACGTAGACATCCGCTAAGAAAGGATTTTGGAAAATTTCAACCCCAAGAGGGTTAAATAGGGGGTTAAAAAATCGAACCTAACGTGAGCGAAGCCGCGGGTTAAAGCTAGTTATACATATAAAACTTCCTCTTCAATCACTCTATCTATTAAAAAAAACCGCATCAAAATCCGTTGCGATTTAAACGTACATAGGGACAGAGAAAGCGACTTTGTTTTATACTATGTAGTGAAGTGCAGCTTGGGTAATATTCTTTTAAAACAAAAAAAATAATTCCTTTCAATAGATATCCTACAAGATCTACTATGAGACAGAAACGGGTGAAGACGATGCGTACCAATCGTACCTCGCGTCCGTTGGCATTGCGACTCCCTTGGCCGTGCTGCCCGCACTTGAAGCCCGCGTGTCGGCGCGACTTGAGGACGCGTTGTGGAAACTATCCGCTGATATCGCTATGCCTTCGTTCACTGTTACTGCCCTCGCTAGACTTGAAGTAAGTAATAATATTCCTTAAAACATCTATTTATACTTACAGCATTATGTTTTCTTGTTTTGTTAATAAAAAAAAGCTGAAAATACTTTGTTCAGAGTCAGCGTAAAAATAATTTTTAAATCGTGGTAAGTACATTTTGTCCCAAAAATATTTTTTTTAATTACAGATATTCAGATAAAAAAAATATCTGCTATAGCCCAAAAGATTCTTTGATTGCCTATTTCAAAAAACTTTAATACACAAACAAAATTTTTTGAAGCATGACTGGTTTACTGTTAAAATTGTGATCCAAACAAGAAATGATTGCGACGGAACTCTGCATGCCTTTTGTGTGCAGTGCGAATTATAGATTGTATATTTAATTTTTAATTTTAATTTAATTTATTTTTATTTAAGTTAATTTAACTTAACTTTTAAATTTTAATTTTTTAACTTTATTTTGTATATATTTACAATGGGTTTATTATATTATTAAAATGTTCCGATAACAAATAAGTAATTAAAAGTGCAGTTAAAAGAATAGTAGGTAAATTAATCGTGAAAAAAGTTGTGTAAATTGCCTGGTTAATTGAAGACAGTTTCTGTTTAGGACTTTATGTTTGTAATATAATCGACAAAAATTATACTTCACGTATAACATTTCTAAAAAGGAGAAAGTCAAGCACAACTAGGATAAAACCATTACCTATTTTAGAGATTTTCTAATGAAATCATTTTTAACAGCTGGACGACCCATTTGTTGAAACCTCTGGCAGCTTGAACCTGACATCCGCTTACTTGGAAGATTACTTTATAAAGATGGAGTTTAAAAAAGACTTTTCCGAACTAGAAAATGTGGTGGGCGGTGGTATACAAATTCAACAGGGTAACCAGAACAACTACGTAAGTATCTATAATTTTGTTTTAAGATGCTTTTTCAGTTTTGACTTTTTCCTGCTACGTACATATGCAAATTTTATAAACATTAAGTATGTTTGCCATGGACTCCTAAAAGGGAGTTCTGTACTAAGAGTAGTGTTTCATTTCGCTTTATTCAGTGGTCAAATTAAATTCGCGAAAAATATTCAAGAATCACAATTTTTTCAATTCAGTCGAAATTAATTCTTGATTTTTTTTTTATAAATAATATCAGCTTAGCTGAAGTTGAATCATATCCTCTTATCCCCTCCGAATAAGCGGAAAGCTTGTGCTAGGAGTGGGTACGACAATAGTGCAACGGGTGTGATTCGAACCTGCGGCCTTCCAGTTTTCAGTCCGTCCGTTTAGTTTCCCCTGCCGGGGCGTAATCCTCTCGCTAAAAGTATTTATTGGTGTAGAGTATATGTAAGTTTATTTATTTGTGTATATTTATGTTTATTATACAAATTTTTGGCCCTATATGTATTTATTTTGTACGCGGTTGTGAGAGTGGAAATCATCGTCACCATTGTGTATAAACTCTTACGAGTTTCGTCTGACTGAACCCGTCAAATTAGACCAGCTTGGTGGCAACTGGCTTCCCTGGAACGGATGAAAATATGTACAGAAATAATAATAATATTTCACTGGGATTAGATCTTCGCGGACGCAGTATGGCGGCCGCCCCCGAACCGTCACATCCGGTTCAAGGCGCGAGGCGCGTTGGTCCCGGTGCTGTCGCCCGCGGAGCTGGCGTTCTTGTTCAGCGACGAGAACCGCCAGCGGACCCTCACCGTCGACTTCAACACTGAGAACGATTATTACTCGCTGAAGGCGGATCAGTGGCCCACTTCTCTTAGTGTGGCCCTCGCCAGCCCTCATAGAGGTTTTAGGTAACCATTTATTCAATCCCTGCACTACACGGTAACTTTTTTGCTATTAACAAAAATTCAGGGACTTACATCTTATCTATTGGGATGTGAGATATACTTTAAAAGACCACTTTATTTCCACAGTTTACACACTTTTTATTCCGGAAAACTAAAGAGTTCCCGAGGTTTTAAACTAAATCTAAATTTCGCTTGCGGCTCGGCGACTATATTTTTCAATTTTCCGCACATAAAGGTTATGTTCGGTACACTGCCGTGTAACGAGATATTGCGTACTAGACGTACGCGTGTATTATAATATAGTTTATAATTTCGGTGTTTGTCCTCCCAGAGCAATGAAAATTATCGGAGAATTCGACGGTGACGATATTCGAGGGTCGTTTGTAAGAGAAGCGGCTGAGTATAGCATCACTGGGAAAGTTCTGAATCGAGATCCGCTAGAGGTGAGGTTTCAGTCCGTTGATTTATTATATTATTGTTAATTAATTATTAATAATATCAAAGTAAGAAAACATGAATTTTTTCATCAATCTATTTAACTGTATATTTTTACCCCCACAGCTAACCCTTACCCTAGTGCCAAAAGGTCAAGGACCACAAGTGACAATCCGGGCGAAGTGTGAAGCATCCCCGACGGTGTATGCCGTAACCGCGCACGTAGTGGGCTCAATGGAGCTGACGATGCGCGCCAAAATTGAGATGGAACAGAACTTCACTGATGTCTACTTCAAGGTTAACTCACAACATTTGAGATTTATTCAAATTTATGATGATACTAGCTGTGCCCGCGACTTCGTTCGCGTGGAATAGTGACTTTTCGGGCAGCATATTTTGAATTACATATACCCTTGACGCTCAGGCGCGAGGCGTGTAGTACGTACTCTGTACGTTAAAAATGTTCGCCGTGATTCTTTAAATTGACATAACTTTTTTATTTATGAACCGATTGACATGAAATAAACACTAAATGTTAAGTGAAGCTCACTACAATACATTAGTGAAAACCGTATCTAAATCGAATAAGCCGTTTCTGATATTAGCGTGCACAAACACACAGACAAACAGACAAATAAAATTTAATTACAATTTCGGGTTCGGCATCGATATAATAACAACCCTTGCTACTTTTTTTTATATATTTCCATTGTACAGACACCACTTTTCTACAATTTTATTATATGTATAGATAGATGATAATATTATATCAACTAGTCATACATAATTAAGGGGCTCAAATTGATTTAAAGATTTTTGAAAACAAATTTTTTATCCATTATTACGTATACGTATATTTTAATGTCTATAGATCCAAAAGAATATGCAGACGTTCATTCATTCGTTTCTCAGTTTTGAAAAACTTAAAATCAATAATTTGGTCTTTTCAGGTGGATATGCCACAGGTGAAGAACAAGGAGATGTACTTCAAATCCCGCGTGGACATGTACCCAGAGTTAAGGAGAGTGGTGACGGTGCAGGCTGCCACGCCGCTTGAGAAGCTTCCCTATTTGAAAGGAGACACTGATTTTGTGTGAGATTAATGATATATTTTCTCTCTCCTTCTTTCTCCCCAGTTCATCTGTTATGATAGAAAATCGTGATTGACTTTTCTGCCTGATTTGGTTTTAAAATATTCACACAATGTAGCATTCTTTTAGTATAAAATAAGAGAATATTAGTTAAGAGCGCGTGTAATTAATCACCAACGGGAATGGGTCTGCTTTGACTGCCCATCTTGGCATACGTTGGATTGGTGTACCTACGTATGCATTTTTGCATTTTTGAAGCTTTATTGTGGAAGTACTGTATACTTTTTTTTACAAAGCTATGCTATAGCTTTGTAAAAAAAAAAATTTTTTTTGAAAAGAGCAGCTGCTGAGTTTCTTACCGGCTCTTCTCAGCAGAATCTGCATTCCAAACCGGTGGTAGATTTATGACGTGTCGTGTGACGTGAATTTTGAATGGTAAGTCTTCAGATGCAGATTTGATTTTTACAGCAGTAGATCATGGTTTAAAAAAACAGGCAAAAGTTACAGATAATTAATTAATTTCCACGGCAAAGTCAAAGATCCATTAAGATCAGCTTTGAAAGTGGCACTTCTTTTCAAGAGATTATAATTTGTGTTAACATCAAAGTTTATGCATATGTTTTTTCTATATTCATAGTTTTGGACCGAAAACTGGATATCTGCTTTGCAAATATGCATTACCAAATATGAAAGGGGATGGTGATCTTAAATGGAGTTTCCTACTGGGTGATCTGTATATCAAAGTGAGTATATATATAATATCTTATAAGCATTATATTTTCCATATCTATCTAATCGGTGACAAGTTTTCAAAACTTAGATTTATCCTGGAAAGATATTACATACACTCAGTGGTTTTTGTATTAAAGGTATGTCCCAATTTTGATAAAACTAGTCCAATTTGGCCCGAAATTCATGCGGGAAAGACAAGAAAAATATTAAACAACTTATCTAAGCTCACCTTTTCTTCCTAGGCAATAGGGCAGCAACTCGTAGAAACTATACAAAAAAGTGTTGATCTAGACATATACTTTGGTAACAATACTGACCCAGATGGCCTTCCGAAGACTAATGCCGGATTTAGGATGGACTTGGACCGCATTTGGCAGTAAGTTATTCAACAATCCTATTTGCCCACAAGAAAATGAAATTTTTGGAAACTTTCTGATTTGGCTCGTACTTGAGAGAGTTATGTCTCAAGTTCTAGCCAATTCAGAACGCTTTATAAACCTAACCCTAAAATATGGTTTTCAAACTTTTCTACCAAATATACAAATAACCAAAACAAATTAAACTATGTACAAAGCGCTGGGCGATGTAAATTGTCCTGCACACCGCAGCTATTGTACTTTAAACCAGTAAAATATCTTCGCGGATTAGACTTTGTGTGAGAACAGAATAGTCAATAATAAGTTGAATTTTCCAGAATCGGTGCAAATGCATCATTCGGCGTTATAATGCAAAAACGCCTGAACCTAATAATTAATGCAATACTCCCGAAACCGAACGTAGATGTGCACACGTTATTCATTGACGGTTCAATGGGCGATCCTAACAAACCCGTACAATCGTTAGAAGCATTGTACCGTACGGATGTTACCAAGATACGCGCTGGTATTAAAGGACAGGTAAGAATTTCTCACGGCATTTTCAAATTATTTGACCCAATATTTACTACTACCTGATGCTCGCAACTTCGTTCGCGTGGATTGATATTTTATTGATTCCCACGGGAACTCATTTTCCGGGATAAAAAGTAATTTATGTATTATTTCAGACTAATAACGACGTGGAAAATGCATTTGTCTTATAAAATCTGTCTAAATTTTTTTACAAGGTCTTATTGTCCAATATAAACATTTTCTTTAGATGCTGACATTTGGTGAGAATTTCGACGCTAATTCAACTATTACCTGGACGTCTCACTCCAAATACAACGATATAGATAACATCGTGTCATACAAATGGGACGTGAATGGCTCCAAATATATAGACTATACATTAAACACGCCGTTATATGAAAAGGAACCGACGTTGACTCTTAAAGGATCGTATCAAAAGGACATGATACATGGATATCAAGTTGTCAAGTAAGACATTTTTGTTCTATTATGAAAAGGAATTCATTTTAGTCTTTTCTAGCATATCGCGCTCTAAATTGTTCGTGTTTGACTTGTCAATTGTTAATATCTTAGGTTACTTTCACATTTTGTCCAATTTACCAAGTAGCTGCAGGGTATGATGTTCTTGATCTTCTTACACTTTATCTGTTATCGGTTCAACTTTGTAACTTCCTCCGATGTAGGTATTCGTTACGAAGTTTATCAAGTCTTGTTACATCTACCTCTCCTCTCAAAGTTTAAGACGTTAATTATTACTACTACCACATTTACGATGTTGCGCCCTTTTATTTCATCACCTAATTTTCAAGGCTTTCGCGAAGGACCGCTAAGATTGTTTAAAGAAGAAAACCGCCTTTAAATTTAAGCAGAAAAAAGAATCTAGCAGTTTATATTGGTGCTTAACCCAGTAGAATCACTTCGCAAACGAGGACTTGTGCGACGACTGAGGTTATGATTTTTCGACCTCAACTTTAACAATCTTGAATTTCAGCAACTAGCAACTTTGAACGATTAAAAACCTTAGAAACACACTATGCACGTATGAAAAATCTATTGGTAACTTTATTTTACAGAGGACGCATGCATCGCCCCGGCAGTTGCGAAATAGGTGAATTAGATGTTCGCTATGGAGGGTTCAAACACACCGATGGACACTTTAACGTCTCCACGCCGTTCCACACTCTACCCTGGCTGAAATCCATCTTTAACGTTAGTTATTACAAACTTTACTAGCTAAATAACCCTTCATATAGATCTCCTTTAGAATAGATAAATAGCCATAATTTTGTAGAGATGCTTTTGATTGCTGTTAGGAATCAAAAGCAAATAGAATAGACGAAGCAAATGAAATAATAGCCATTTTCATTTCACAGATTAACAACGTCGACGAAAATTCCGACAATCGAGTAGACTTATTCTGGCCGAACAAAACAGCCTCCATCAACACAACACACGTTTACAAAAAACACGACAAAGGCTTTACACAAAACGGCACCATCGCACTCTCCATCCCAGTGAACAAACAACACTTGATAAACTCCGAGTACTTCTACTTGGAGGAAGAAAAATTCAGCAATGGAAATGCCGTAATAGATTTTGATAAGGAAAGATTCGTTAAGGTCATGTTTGATAAGATTTTGAGTAAGAGCGAGAGGAACTTGGATCTCGCTACGATGAAC
The DNA here is from genome assembly GCA_933228805.2 of Hipparchia semele. NCBI lineage: Eukaryota > Metazoa > Arthropoda > Insecta > Lepidoptera > Nymphalidae > Hipparchia > Hipparchia semele. The sequence goes on along the minus strand of OW121715.1, from coordinate 11,955,846 downwards.
ATCCAAGTGGAAAACGTTCATACGCCGGTCGGAATCAAGTACATCCAGGAGTATGATGAAACAGGGAGTATTGTAAGTATCTGCTTGATGATAATTCGGGTACATAAAAATCCTAAACCAAACTGATTTATTTCTAATAGTAATGTTCCACAATTCCTCTTGGAGGAAAGAATAGCATGACTTTCCCTTCTCGGCTCTAACTTGGTTTTGAGACAGATTAAAAAGAGTTTTATGCCTCTTCATAGTTGAACAGAGTTGATCTATTGATTTGTGATTATGAGGTTTTAATAGAATCGTATGCGGAAAGATAGAATAGAATATTTTTTTATTTAAATAAACTTTTACAAAGTGCTTTCAAATAATCCCATCGCATTATTATCGCAAGAAAACACATACATTATATGGTTAATCGAAAGATATCATGGTAATGAGAAGAAGCAGCTCCCCAACCAGAAATATGGTAAAACTGATTTGACCGCTTGAAATTGGCTTTTCCATGAACAATTTATAAATCTCGTAAATGGCTTTTTAATTCTCCAGGACGTTAAACAAGCGACGTTATTCCACTTATACAACACGTCAATACTAAATGTGACCGGAAAACTCGACATTCACACCTACGCCATCGGCAAAAAGATGAAGTTCACCGCAATCCACGGGAACCGAACCTGGAATTTCGATAACACTTACGAAGCTGTAGATAAAGAATTGAAGCAAGGCAGCAAAATCACTTGGGCGGAAGACGTGTGGCTGGGATATGATATTCATGTCACCAACTTGAGTGCGGTAAGTTATCATCACAATCCATTGCCAGCCCACTAGAGGGCATGAGCCTCCTCTCAGGATGAAGGCTTTGTTTAGGGCTTAGTCCACCACGCTTATCAGGTGTGGACTAGAAGACTCCACACTTTTTAAGAACATTATGGAGAACTCTCAGGCTTGCAGGTTGCGTCACGAATGTCACGAAGTTTACCATAATCGTTAATTCAAGTGATATTTAATTGCTGAACTCCGAGAAGTAACGATATTGAGTCCGCAAAACAAGGATTGGTCACTATGGCGTTTAAAGATTACAGTCAGGGATTTATGTTTTTTACGATGTTTACTTGCCTAAAACGCATCTATGTAACTCCGAAAAATTTGAATTGTGGGCCTGGGATTAGAATTCCGGACTCTGCTGAGGCCGAAGTCTGCTGTAAGAATTTTTTTATAATACACACAAGAACTTCCTGGTTTCTCATTCATGTCTTTGTTTGCAGGCCGATACAGAATCTCAACAAATTATAATGGACGTCCGTTACCCTCTCCGTATATTCCGAGTCACTGCCCTGTATCGTTTACAAGACTCGCTATTGGACGGCACGGCTCATTTGCTGTGGAACGTTCGGGATGAGAACAAAACTGCGGAACTGAGGGGCAAGTGGGAAAATCCACCGTATGCCGAGGGGAACTTACATGATGTGAATCTTGCTCTGTCACATCCTTCTTTTAACAAGGTAAACATTTTTTAAATCATAAAGGAAATAAGAGATTATTTAATTTTGTCCTGAAGAAGTTTTTGAAAATATAGCACTACTGGCTGATGCCCGTCACTTCGTACGCGTAGATTGAGATTTTTAACTCCCACGGGAACTCTGTTATTTTCCGGAATAAAAAGCCTATGTGTTATTCCAGACTTATTAGAGACTTAGATTAGTAGACTTGTAGCGCCTCGCTTGAGGTCTTTAATAATATTTTCTATAGTCCAGTCGCAATGACCTCTTTGCCTACTGACAGTGGTCACAAACTTTTTTCTATTAAGTGCGGTTTATATAAAATATTTGAAGGAGAAAAAAATTAGTAGCTTATTAAATAAATTATTTATTTTTAAACAGTTATAATAATCGAGTTATATTTACTTATTACATAGAAATAAAAAAATTAAAATTCAAAAATCAAAATCCGATTTCTCTGTATCGGAGTAACTACTTTCCGACGACGTCTCGCTTGTCACAGTTATAACGAAAGAATCTACAGTTTTGTCTATACTATGATCTAGACTACCTAAATTCAATTCACACGCAAACAAAAACAAGCCTTAGGTTCGCAGGTAAAAAGGTTTACAATCCCCGAGGACGGCGGTCATTGCATCTGTGCGAGCGTGACGCATTATTTTAATGCGGGAGTGACAGAGACAGGTAGTAACAGGTTAATGTACGAAATTCTTCCTATTCCGCGACCGCACTATAAAGCATTAAGTTTTTTTTTTCAGGATGTAACTTTAAAAGGACAGTATCTAACCACACCGTCAGTAATGTTGAACTTATCAATGGAACTCCAATACTCGGATTACGAGAACGAATATCTAAAACTCAAGTCCATATTAACGGACAACTCCAACGGACCTGTCAGAGATTACAAATTCGCATTGAAATGTGTTCATCCCTCGACCAATTTGGACTTGGATATGAAGTCCGACATACACATCCACAGTCGGTGGTACTATTTGAGCAACTACTATAGATTCCAGAAGTCACTTTTCTATGAAAAGTTGAGGAGCACTAAATTTTTGGTGGATTTGAAGGAGGATTTGATTAATTGGGAGGTAAGGTTGTTAAGTATTCCGAGACTGAGATTTATATATTGCTTTTTCACTCTACTTAAGACTGACTGAAATCTATAGACCGCACCGCAATCTATATAGCGGAGTGAGTCGCTCAGACTGCTGACAGACTAACGGATGGATAGCGTAGGCTTAGGAATAGGGTTCATACGGGTACGGAACCCTAAAAACTACAATAATTGTCATTTTTCACTAACTTCAAGGATACTAATCACTCAAGTCTTTAATGAAAAGTCATTAAATATGTCCAATTCTATTTTTTTTAGCGCGTAAACGAAACCTACTTCTATAAAGTAAACGGCACCTGGAATCTAGTGTATCCGAGATACCAACTCAAAGGCATCGTGTTAAGACCAAACGCCAACGACACAATGTTTGCAGAACTCTCCATGCTCGATAAAGCTATTCAGGCGCATTATAATAGCACAGATGGTAAGTAAATATGTTAATGAAAATATAGCTGAAACTTCTATAAAAAGGTATCTCACGACTAAAGAAATTCTAAGGAAAAATACCTGATGATGCTATTTCATATTCAGGTTTATTTTCCGAAATACAGTAAGCTGTTGTTTTGTTGATTTGCCCTTCAATCACGCCGCAACAGAACTACGATTTGACGTGCTGTGGGTTAAGTTGAGGACCTGGAGAGCAACATAAACTACTTTTTATCTCGATAAGTCAAAGTTTTCAAAACTAAGTCCACACGGACAAAGTGGTGAGCATCAACTAGTTAACTATGCAATGTAGCTGGTAGTTATTATTTACCATGTTATAGGAAAACTATAGCATCCATTGCTCAAATTGGATTTTAATGAGAGATCAGAAATCATTTAATCATCTTTAAATGCCTCTTCTAATGACGGTTAGCCATCATTCTGACAACCTAAATTTTGGACACTGCTGCTCTAAATAAAGATCGGGTTCTTTTATTAAACTACTAGCGCAGGTTTTTCTATCAGGATGTCCCTCTCCGTGCCACGCTCCTCCTCTCCTATATCTTGGATGATCAACTCACTGTCTTTCCTTTTTCCAGATATATCATACCATATGATAGGAAAAATTATAGACACTCGTTCAGCTCGTCTCGACGCTTGGCGACATTACGATGACGTCACTACAGTCGACGTAGCCTCCTACGTGCGCTTGAACCATTCCCGACTGCTGACCAGCGCATTCATGTGGCGACCGGAGATATTCAGCGAAGTGAAATCATCCGCGCTTTATGGCTTAAAGACTTTGTACAGCCAAGTTAACGAAACCCTCGTAATAATCAAAGAAGCGCCAATGGAAGCTCATCAAGCGTTAAGAAACATTTGGAGCGATGCTAAACCCAGAGTCAGAGATTTTCTAGATGATCTTAATGACTTACACGTGATAAAGGATGATTTGGATGATTTCGAGTTATTCTTGAACGAATCTTATGATCACAACGATTTCTATGTTAAGGATATCGTCGAGTTCACTTATTACGTGCTCGACGAAATGGCTATTCGGAATCATCTGGAAAGTTTGCCCGGATTCGTTAACGACATGTGGGGAATGATGGGAAACACGAGTCAATCTATCAAGCAGAGTTTGACGTACGTCGTCGACTCCATTAAAAACGCGTACTCAAACTTCCTGGAATCCATGAACAAAGTTTTAGAAGCGGACTTAATGGAAATCGTATCCGCCAAATTGGAATCTATGATCCTGCAGTACGACCACTTTGTGCGCGATCTACACATGAAGTTTTTGGAATATTGGGAAGAGACTTGGGTTAATGCGACTTCGAAATTTGCGAAATACTGGCACGAATTGTTGAAATCCATAGAACCGTTATTTTTCAAAATGTTGCATTACACGGAAGCGTTCGTGGTGACAATATGGCAGGGTATCATGGACTTTTTCCACGAAAGAACGCACGAGTTGACAGATACGCCGTACTTTAATTATGTGTCTACGTTTGGGCATGAAATGGATCGGTAAGTCAGTAAAAACAATTTGCAACAGTCAATTCAAAGTAATTGTGTACATATTTTGCTATATCCAGTTTTTCTTAGTACGGGGCCTTAGTTCAGTTAACTTCTTAAGTGGTAATGACGTAGATGTGATGCAGACACGACACTGTACGTGACATATTACCTCTTCCGTGGACGTCCACGCTACTACTTAAAAGTAAGATTAGTAGTAAATCTTATAAGTAATGACTTATGCGCCCAGATAATGTTTCTATAAGATTAAATTTAGTCACGCCCAAAAGCCTTTGGGCTGTTCACGGACTAGTAATAACTTCTTATCAAAATAGAAGACATTTTGATTATTCAATTTTTTACACAGCATATACAAAGACCTCGTCAACAACGATATAATAACGAACATAAAGAAGTACACTAAAAAACTGTGGAACGTGATTTGGAATAAGATCGAGAAGTATATTCCATTCACGGATGAATTCAAACAACTGTACAACGAGTTCCGAAACGCCTGGGAAAATTTCCTCAAAACACCGCAAGTTGTTTATGTAACAGAAAAGGTAACTGTTAAATCACATTTTCGAGAATATTTTTCTGAATAAACATTGTAATTCCATACCTTACAAAAACAAACCTTTTAACATTATAGGTTAGGCTTTTCAGGTAGCCAATTTTTTATAAGGGTTTTAGGACTTAAGTTGGGAAACTAATTTTTCATTGGATGACAATTTGGCTTTTGATTGCGATCGACATCCAAACTTTCGCATTTATAATATTACTAGCTTTACCCCGCGGCTTCGCTCACGTTAAGTTCGTTTATTCCAACCCCTATTTTATCCCGTTAGGGGTTGAATTTTCAAAAATCCTTTCTTAGCGGACACCTTCGTTATAATAGCTATCTACATGCAAAATTTCAGCCTGATCCATCCAGTGGTTTCAGCTGTGCGTTGATAGATCAGTCAGTCAGTCAGTCAGTCAGTCAGTCACCTTTGCCTTTTATATATTTAGATTAGGATAGGATTTAATACCTTTGCTTAATTTTTACAGTACAATGAAGCGTACGTACGTCTAAAATGGTGGTATGATTACTTCTTGATCGGCGAAGCTTTGAATAATGTGTGGGAGATTCTTTACGCCAAAGTTACTGATATGGCCAAAACTGCGCTGCAATATGAGGAGTTGTAAGTCCGTACTTTTATTTTGCAGGGTAACTTTAAAATGTGTTTTTTAGGACTTTGGAATTAAACAGTAATGTAATCTTAGTTTTCATATCGTTATTTGTTAAATACGAAATTTTTTGGCTAAATCTGTTTTAATAATTTAAAGTTTATTACGATTTACCTTAGTCCGAAAGTGGTTTTAACGATTCTTGGTTTCAGACATCGCACACCAAAAACTAACTTCATATTCGACCCTTACAAGGGTGAAATCCTTCTTGAGCAAAAGTTGCCAATGTCCTGGCACGCCTTCAACCAGACGCCAGACTTCAGCGAGATATCCGAGTACAGGGCGGTCCGGGACTTCATGGACGAATGGCTAGTCAGTAACAGGAGTGTCTGGTACTACTACTACGAAATACGACCTTACTTGGACTTTAACAATGTTATGCCTCCATTTGCTGGTAAGTCGTTATCCTGTTAAGATAATATGTCATAAAATCTATTCCGAAAAAACCTGTGAAACGATGTAACCGTTTATAATAAAAAGTGATGTTCATCAAGTTAGAAAACCATTTTCAATAACGAGTTTGTTATGAATATCCGCCAATAAATTTTCACTTCATGTGCGCAACGATATTTTATTATTTAGTGCAAAAAACCATTTCTAATTTATTAATCAGTCATAAAATTCTGTACTTAACTCCTATGTAAGGAAGATTTGCCATTATCTAGGTATATTCGTTAGCTTATTTAAAAAAAACTACAAACAACACGAACCAATAAATTCCTGAAAAGCCGGCAACACATTAGTGGTACCTCTGGTACTGCAAGTGTTCATGGGCGGCGATGATCACTTAACATCAGGTGACCCGCCTGGTCGTTTGCCCTCTATTCATATAAGAATAAGTTACTCATATCAAACTTATGAAACAGGTATGGCCATGATGACCGGACAAGGCACACTTGTGACATTCGACAAGCAAGTCTTCACGATATCAGAACCGGGCACATTCTTACTCACTAAGGACTACCGGCAGAACAACTTTACCGTCCTTATGGAAAGCAATGAGCAAGGAAAATATGACTTGGTTGTGCTCACTAAGAAGAATTTAATCTTTATTGATTTGTATAAGGAGGTAAGGATAGATCTGCGCAGTTCAGTATCTAATCAATCTAAATTCCATTTAAACTGCAGCTAACGATTAAATTGAAATTGCAGTCGTTTGGCACAAATAAACCAAACAAGCTAATAATTCACTGAAATATGGGTGTAATTTATAGGTTCGATAAGAACTAGTAAAAGAACAGATTTTTGTTGTTTCTACTACCTTAACAAGTTAATACGTTAATCTGTGTTATAATAACACTTGGAAACTAATTAACCTTTTTACAAACTGCAACTTCGTCAACTACTTCTCCTTTATACATTCTCGTTTCATTCATACAATTGATCGGACACTTTTCAGAGATAGCTTGCGTCCTAGAGACATAGATTTTTCTATAGAAAATCGTAGGCTTAAGCATTCAGCAAAGTATTGCGCAAGCCTCAAAGAATCTCATACTGACATTACATTTCAGCAAGTATCGCTTGGAAGAGGGACGCCCTTAAACCTGCCAGCAGTGGTTGACGAGCTCATCGTGGATAGACAGACCGACACACTCACTGTACAGACACAAATTGGTCTACAAATCGAGTGCAACCTCCTGTTCCGTACTTGCAAAGTGGAGGTCACAGGTAATTTCTTACTCTAGTATACGAAAATTTAATCAAAGTCTGGACAGAAAAAGTACCTTACCATAGTACGGAAAGTCAATAGAACCTATGTTTTCAATACGCACATTGATTTTAATAAACCAGAATGTAAAGATAGATTAGTAGATCTAAAAAAATAATTGCTTAAAAATAGTTATATTTCATAGGATCGAAACTGGGTGTCCTTGCTTGCGTTGAGGACACTTTAAAAAGTCATGCACCAAATTTAGTAGTAAAAGTTATGAATGAATTAAACCAGTATTGTTATCTCATTTCCCCTTATAAGAACGATGTATGAACATAATAAATGTACAGGATGGTACTACGCAAGCCTGGGAGGTCTCTTGGGTACATACAACAACGAACAATTTGACGAGCGGCAGCTGCCCAACGGAACCATAGACACTGACGTCACACATCTAGCCCACGCGTGGGCAATACGCAGCTTCGATGTCAAAACGCCTCCGCCAAGAACTAACAACACATCTTGTGATAAGTTCTTTAGGAATAAAGTGTCGCCGTTACATCCTTGTTTCTCTTTGGTAAGTGAGGTTGTTATTCATTTTTTAGAAAACTAACTTTCTAACTAACACCTCATGGTGTTAGACAAATCCAGGCGGAACCAACAAAGGTTTATCCGGGATAGAAAGTAACATAGGTCACTCTCAAGTTCCTCAACTATACCCGCTCTGTTGCTGCGTGATTGTAAGGTGTGAGGAAAGAAGGAGGATTTCTTGAGAGGAAGAACCAACAATCTGTAACATTACAGCTCTAAGGAAATTTCGAAATTTATAACCGTACGTTTTGTTAGATCGATGCCATGCCGTTTTACGAGGAATGCGAGAAGGGCGTCGAGGCGTGCGCGCTCGCCAACGCGTACCTAGAACTGTGCTCGCAACAACACGTACCCACGCACATACCGGACCATTGCGTGCAGTAAGTTTTCCAAAGATACAAGTAATTCTGCTAATTCAGCCACACAAACTTTTTTTTTAAATCATGATCACTAAAATGTGACAAAATTACAAATTACCAACGATTAGTCTCAATTAAATTAATTTAATTCAGCAACTTTCCATATTTCCATTCGAGATTTTCTGTCTGGTGCTGAGTTTTGATTAAAAGTGTTTGACGTCATTTGGGCGGATAAATTTTATTAAATGATAGAAGTAGAATTATTGTAAACCAATCCGCAGTACGCAGGCCATAGAGCTAAGCAATCAACAATAAAAGGTAGAAGAAAAAGAGAAAACAATAAAAACACGTAAACAATGAATTGGTACTGCAAATGATTTAGCTATTTAAATACCTAAAGTACATATTACTAATTTTTATGTTCCTTAACTGAAAGATGTCAGCAGCATTCAAAGATGTAATTGTTTTCAGATGCGTAACACCCGGTGGCGATTTAGTAGAAGAGGGTGCATTCTTGCAACTCGAGAATATTCCAGAATCAATGGACGTCGTGTTTGTGATCGAAGCGCAGTATTGTAATAAGAATATACGCAAGACGAAGAACATCGACTTGTTTGTTGATACCTTGGACAGCAAGCTACAGGGCAACGGATTTTCTGATAACAGGTACATATCAGAATTCAGAAACCAACCAAAACTAAACTTCTTAAAATCCGGATACTTTGATTTGAAAATTTTTAGGTCAATATGAAGATTCCTTGACCTAAGAATAAAGAGTGTTTGTATGATCTACATATAGATATATGGATGAATGTGTCCAGAACGCGGTAAAGAAGCTCGAAATTATAGAATGTAATACCATTGATGTGGAAATTTTCAAAGCAGGTTGTAACATTCTGCTTAAAAGGCAGCCCGATATGGATAAATTTTAAATAGAAATTGCATCTTGAATAAATTAAAAAAACCATTTAAACACTTTGTCGTAGATACGCTGTAGTAGTGTACGGCGGTAGCGGCGTGTACCGCCGCGCGCGCGCGTTGTACGTCAACAACAAGCTGTTCACCGACGCGGTCGACATTCCCAGGCATTTCGAGGCGTTCCAAATAGGTAAGTCATATCTAATTTCGTCGTTCTCTCAACTAGAAAATCTCCAATGATGGAATTTTTTAAAAAAAGAATAGCCACTCACAGACACGCACGCACGTACGTACGCACGTACGCACGCATACGCACACACTTACACACAGTGAAGGGACTTAAATGCCGCGTTTTTTTGATCGCCATTGCCGGTCGGCGAGCATGTTGGGATTTAAACGTCTATCACTCGTCCGAGCTATAATATATCCTGTCCATTGCCACTTCGCCTTTGCATCTCGATGACGTATGTAATCGTAACTCAGGTTCTACGGATTTCCACATTTCTACTTTAACCGTTTTATTCAAACAGAGTTAAAATATTTCATTACCAACCCTAGAAGTGTCCATCTAGGAATAATTTTTATCTACACTATTTTCTCCAGAAGTTCACCTATATGATACCCTTTTTGTTTAGTACACCAAATTTTTGGGTATGATAATATTAATTTGACTTAGGGCCATTGCTCACGATTATTGCGACGATTCAGCATGGATGCAAATGCGTGACATTAACGTGTGAAAGTCAGCAGGAAAGCCAAAGAAAAACGAGCCGCGATTGGTTCCTTAATTACAAAGTTGCCTGGAACCAATCTGCTTTGCTTCAGCTGTCCACAAGATAGATAAGCTACCTACATATCGTAACATTTTTTGTTTTGAAAAGAGCAACTGCCGGCTCTTCTCAGCAGAATCAGCATTCCGAACCGGTGGTAGATTTTCGACTTGTCATAAAAGCCACAAGTTGGCCTTCATGAAATAAATAGTTTTGAATTTAAATTTTGAATTTAACCATGTACCCATTGTCATTTTTATCTGTGTACACTAACTAGGTTGTTCCTCTCAACAGACAAGAGTTCTCTGGTGAAAAGCAACAAGACAGTGGGCGGGGACGCGCTAAGGGCACTTCGCTTCGTGTCTTCCCTGCCGCTGCGGGCGGGCGCGCCGCGCGCCATCATCCTGCTGCCCTGCACCAAGTGCGATGCGACTCTCAGCTCCGTACGTAAAACTACCCATACTCATATTTAGGGTTGCCAGGTCTTCAAACCGAAAAGTCGGACAGGCCTGCCAGTTTAGCCGGACATTTGGGTACAAAGGCCGGACACCCTTATTTTTTAGACCTAGCGCAAAATGGCAATTTTTTTAAAAGCTCGTTTGCGCAAGCGTAGCGATACAAGATAAGGCGAGCGGAGCGGAAACCAACACATGACAAATATGTAAAAAAAATGGTTAAACTTAAAAAGCTTAGCAAAAGTCGGATAGGCCGGACACCGTCTAATTTGGCCGGACACTCAACCAAAAAGCCTGACTGTGTCTGGCTTTATCCGGACGCCTGGCAACGCTACTCATATTAATAAAATTAGTGATCGAGTAAACGAAGCTAATTTACCTGCACTTGGAGTCTTATCCCTACTTCCATGTAACTAAAATTATAAACTCCCGTTTTTTCCTTATTGCAGTTGGATTACTCCACAATCTACCATAACCTGATGGAGAACTCGATAGCGCTGCATATCCTGATGGACGACGACTTCTCACTCTCCAAGAAAAGAGTTGCCAAATATCTATTTGGTAAATATTTCTATATTAATAACTCTTTAGCGTTTTGTACCGCTAGAGTCATTGGTCTAGAAACTGTCTAGAAACTAGAAGTTTTAGATGCAGATTTTCTTTAAAACGTTAGACCTGTTAGAATTAGAAATACGAAGTTGGGGTGGATCAGCTAGTTGAATAATTGAATAATAAACTATAAAGTTTGAGACGTTTGGTAGGGGAATTTCTGCGCAGATTTTTAATGATAATTTCTGCAATTGTTTTTGATGAGCAAAATTCTGTATGGGTTTTTGGTGATAAGATAGACAGTAACAATCTAGACAGTTTGTCTCATATAAAATGACAACTGATTTTTATGCTGGTTCAAAGGGAATTTTTGATATTCCCCAATACGATTATATCACAATTATTCTTATATAATAGTTCCAATACTTTTACTCTTACTTTTTTTTTGTTAGTGATCAGCGTCAAAATAGTAATAATTATATTTCTTCATTATTAAATCGCCAATAGTTCAGCGAATACAAGTGTATTGAAAGGTCGGGGGTACCTCATGTATAATATTAATATGCCTAACTTGGTTTCACATGTTTTTTAGGTGTAGACAACTTCTTAGCGTACACAAACAAAGACTACGAGAGGCTAGTGGGCGACGCCGGGTTGCGGAAGCAAGTGAGGCTGCCCAAAGACAAGCTTGGACTTTGCACGTCCCTTTCATTGGAAACAAATGGTATGGACATTAATTCTTTCACAACTCACAAAGGAATAAAATGAAAATAATTGAAAATTTTCTTTTTTTTAGTAAATAAATGAAGGTGCCATATGGCAAAGAATGCCTCTTTTTTTCAGATTAACTTCCCACTTTAACATATTATTTAATCTAGCATATTTTCCTGTACTTTTATTTTAATAGATTGCACAATATTGTGGATATAGTGCAACCGTTCGATTTTTCTTTTTATCCTGCGTTGTTATACATATACCTGTACCTAAACCCTGAGCACTCAGAACTATTCCTAGTCTTCTGTTCTGCTTTGTGTTATTTCACACACGCGTACGCAGGTACAATATGGGCCGGGGCGAAGCTGGAAGGCGACCGCGGCGCGGCGCGGCGGTTCGCGACAGTCGCGGGCGGCCGCATCGCCGGCGCGTCGTCCGCGTGCGAGTCGCAGCGCTGCGAGTGCCGCAGCGGCTTGCTGCACTGCCGCCCGTGCGCCAACCGCGACCCCGTGAGAACTTTACACACTGTTTTATTATCTTGCTAGATGCTGCGCGCTACTTCGTCCGCGCGCGCACGAGTGTTTTTGATTCCCGAAGGGAATTCTATAATTTTCCGGGATAAAATATAGCTTATGTCCTATTCTCATTTATAATTTTTTGCGTGAAAGCGTAACAAACCCATCCATCAAGACTCACAATAATATTAGTAAAAAGTAGAACTATGAATTATATCAGTATCTTCAACACTTGACTGATCTGGATTTGAAATGATATATGATTGAAAAAGTTCCAGTAGTGTCTTTCAGACGATCTTTTTTTATTGAGTGATAGACGTGCGCAATCAATGATGGAAAGCACTGATGATGTCTAAATTGGAGCGCACTTGCCTGGAAGATGCCTATTCACTCTTGCCTTGAAGGTACTCAAATAAACGTGGCAGGAAATACGGATGCCGGAAGGGCGTCACTATCTCAGAAACGTTGAACTAAAGCGATTCCTTAATACTTCTAATATCTTTTTCAGTTGGAGCTATCATTCTGGAACTCTGAGGATATCGACGAGCTGATAGATATGGCGATGGACCCGCCTAACCTTCCATCGTTTAGCTAATAGTGTAATTGTAATTAACTATTGACTATGTAGTATAAATTTTATTACTAATTGCTTAGCAATTAGTATTAGTGTATAAATTATAACAAGGGTAATCCATGTGTTTTGCCAAGATGCAATTAAATATTTTTGTAAATTATAAGTTTGTTTGATTTGTAGAATAATTACTAATCCTTTTGAGAACACATTTAGCAGCAGAAGCTAAAGTGGTAGTGGTAGAAAAATATAGATCAAAACTTTACAAACTTCATAAAAAAATTTGTAATCTGTCAAAAACCCTCAAAATTGGTGGAACTCAAGTTAATAATTAAATAAAACAACTTAGCTGCAAATAAAAGTATATTTCATACTGTGACAACATCTTGTTTCGTCCACCCTTCCGTCAAATGATCCCTCACCGCTCGGTCTAGAATTACCTAAAATAATACAAAAATAGTCAATATTTTCTCAGAAAGTGTACTCTGTAAGCTACAGGGCCGACCTGACTACTGTTTGATAGAAGCTTAGATTTTGTAAGGTGAAAAAAAATTAAAAAAAGGTGGCTTCTTCATGAACCCAGGTATGGCAAAACTAGACTTCCCAGCTATAAGTCTGGTGTAGTGAAACTTATTTCTCACAATCATTAGATTTTATCAATCGCCTTTAACTTACCATTATATTTATGAGAACAAAATTTTTAAATGCAAAACTTGTGGGATTCGAATCCACATGAACTTGTATGATTTCTGTGTGGATCAAGCCCTAAGTGTCTTGAACACAGTCAATACTGAAATCATCAATATTAATAAATTTATATTCACCTCTATATCTCTGCAACCTTGCATTGCTCTGCTTAAAACCGTCTCGAAATAATCACTGTGCAGTCTATGGGACATCTCGAGAAGAGCTATGCTGCCTGGAAAAAATGAATATGATTATTCTAAATGAATATGATATCCTACAAACCTGCAAGTTCAGTTCCTAATCAAATTGAGATTACACTAGTCTGTCTAATAGTGATTGAACCGATTCTTTTTCATCCAGTTAGTCCAATTTTCACTTTGTTTTAGTTGAAATAAGAATATAATGTATCACTTTGAAATTACATTGTTATGCATTATGTATGTAGACACATAATCATGTAGGCTCTCGAAAGAGCAAAGTAAGAAAGTACATTCTTTCTGCTTTGCAGATAAAGCGCGATTGGTCCAACTCCAAAATAAATACCATTTATTTCAATATTCTAGGGTTATATTTTCTTCAAACTTTGTATTATAAAACAAAGAAAGAGTACTTAATTGCAATCGGTTCACAATCGGTGAACATATCAAGTTCAATACAAAATAGGATCTAGCTTGGTTTTCCAAGTTAGTGAGGATGTTTCCACTTACCCGTGCTGGGCAGACTGGCCACTGTGAGCACGACGCCGCCGGCCGCCTCCTCCACGTGGCCCACGTCCACCAGCGGCGCGGGCTCGCCACCGTGCCATGCCATGGACGCCGTGCACGCACACGCGTACGCGCGCAGCGGCACGCCCGCGTCCACTAGCGCTAGAGTCGCTGCGTTCACGCTTGCGCAGTACGCTCCACCATCTGCCTGTCATTACTTAGCGTTACTTTGCGGAATTCCATGTTAATACTAAAGAAATTGAAATTGAATATTAAAAAAATAATAACTTCACACTACACTACATTAGAGCATGGAACATTCTAATTTGAGTGAGCCTTTACAAACCTGTAAGACTTCAATGTAAATGTCTATTTGCGAGCGGGGATATAACTCTGTTTTGATAGCTGCTGTCAACGCCTGACGCAAGTGTAGAGACATCTCTTGTGACTTTCTATCACCACGAGGACGATTTTTTCTTTCTCCTGCAAAAGAGGAAACCTACATTTACATTGTGAAGACATACAAAATAAGAAGAAACATTATTAACTAACAGTAAGTACTAAATTTTTAATGCATTCTTGGACGTGGACACAACAAGAGATCAATGTCCAGCAATAAAAGTCTATCAGTCAACCAAAAATACAACCACAATATTGAGAATAGGCAACATTAAAAAGTTATTTCTTTTGATCAGTGTTGATTCTCTAAAAATGATTGCATCAGTATAAAGATCACAATGACCTCTGAATGGCTGGTACCCTCCCATTATTGGTTAAAATGTATTCATACAGCAAGAACATCATAAATTCACCAAATTTTTAGAGAATCAACATACTGGCTCAATAAAATGGTGGCAGATACTTTATTTTTATAATAATATAAGTATGGATTAATATTCTAAGTTTATCATTGAGAAACTGGTGGTAAAACTTGCCTGTGGAAAATGTGGCCATGCTGTATTGACAATTAACAATAACTGCTTCTGTTGAACTCTTTGACTTAGCAGCCTGCAAGAAATTCCATTATATAATGATATTTCTTGTAATTAATTGAAAAAACTTTTGCAATTTTATGCTACTAGACGACAATACATGTGACTAAGAGGCAAAAATCAAAATACATAAAAAATTGCACAAAGGAAATAGGTGACAGGGAATTGTAGTGTAGCAGCAAAAATATGCAATTTTATTATGTATTTAAAATTCATCAAATTATACATGTGAGTTGGTCTGTTCACCGAGGATGGACTTTCAAAATTTAATTTCCTGCTGTGAGGTCACCATTCAAGCACTTTGGAGCCCCAATATCTAACGGTTCTTCTAGCTATATACTTCATGTGATGAACTACTGAAATCTCCTACAAATACTTTAATACCTGACTACATTACTTACTCTTACCATGAGACAAACACTAGAAAAACAAACCTGATGTGGACCATAGACTGCAGCCAAAACTTTGGTATTCCCCTGTTCTAAATAAGCACTACCGTCTGGTTGAGTGAATACACCAAGTTTACACCTTATACGACGCAATTCATTAGGCCTGCGTCCATCTAAACGCAGCCCTTGGCTCGAAAGCAAATCTGGTCCTGGCATCACAAAATGATTATGAAGAAAACAAGTTTCTAGACTATCTTTTTCTAAGCACTATTATATTGCAAGCTTTATTTCTAATTTCGAAATTAATTTTTAGTGAACCCCGTGTTTTGAATTTGTTTTGCTGTTTTGCATTTTTAAAAACATAACCTAAAGTCAAAACAGATTATTCATATTAATTAATCTATGGTCGAAACCCAAGAGAATATAATCACTTCGTATGTAAAACCACAGACATTATTTTTTTAATTCTTCGAGTACCTACCTATATATTAATAGACAATAATAAACCCTTTCAACGGCTGTGTAAAATTTTCAAGTTTTTTGTCTGTGATTTTTCTATAATCTATTGAAAATTGTAGCTGTCGTGTGATAATTTTCACTTGAATTTTAATTATTTTATTTTGCACAAAAGCAAGTAAATAGTTAAACTGAACTACACAAGAGGTAATTAATGACACCCTGACATTTTTTGGAAGGTGTTTAATGGTCATTAAGTTCAATAATTGTAGTTGTTGTCCCCCAGCCATTGTCAATTTGTCAGTAGCCTGTCACAGCGTTGCTTAAAATTAATAAATATTAATTATTTTGTCGTTCTGAAAAAAATAAACGTTATATTATTAATAATTAGTGTGTTTCGAAATTCCAGGTTTGATATTCATTTATACTATTTGTAATATAATTAATACAAAACAAACTAAAAAAATATTGTTGTATCGATTTTTTGTGATTGTATAATTTCGGCTAATTATTATTAATTATTTGTGCAGTGATAACGTACAATGGATGTAGATGACTCGGCAGTGGATCTTAGTGTAAGGTAAGATGTAATGAAGGTAAAAAGGAAGATGGTAAAAATTCATTGATAAACAAAAAGAGATGTAAGAATAAATTATTCACCTGAAATTAAAATTAAGATCCCGTAAGAAATTGTCCTCCTGATGATCTCATACCGTTAACCATAACTAAGAAAGATCTAACAGTTTACCTCACACATCTAAGAACTAGGCTTTCACTACTCTCATACTAGTTCGGAATAAATACAATCAACTAGAAGTGTCATTACTTCCCAGCAGATCCCTGCCCCCTGAGCTGAGTGAACTCAGGGCGTTGACTGCCAGTGGTCTGACCATTACTCCAGCTCAGCCACCTCCACATGTAAGTCTTATTTAATTCATAGCAATATATTATGATTTTCGATTTTTTTTATTTTTATTTTTACCCCCTGAGATTATTCCCAGGTTTTGAATTAAAGTCTTAAGGCAGATAGAAGGTGTATACCTCCTATCTGCCTTAAGACTTTAATTGAGCAGAAATGCTTCCTGACAAATAAGGGATATTATTAAACAAAATGTATGAAGCAATGTCATTTTTTCACACACATTCACTCACATTGTCATTGGCACTGATTCTCACATATTGGCATTGGTTGTGCATTTTACTATTTCCTTGATTAATATCAATTTTCATTTAATTTCCTGTAAATATGTAGTCTTATAAAAGATATTTACTAAAATTATTAATATTATATTTATTTTCCTCATGCAACACAAGATTGACAGAGTAAGTATTGAATCGAGCACTTTCAGTTTGTGTATATCATATTATTAGAAATTAATTGATAGTACGAACATCTTCATTTTAAGGCTTAATAATAACTCCTTAATGGTGATACATCATAGCAGCAATCACAAACATAATATAAGAGTAAGCAGACCTAACATAATTTTCACAACTACATCTAAACGAATAAATAATATCTTCGCTTGCTTCTCTCCAACAAAAAATATATGATTCTATCTCTTTTACTTCTGTTGTTGCAACACTTACGCACTCATAGACATAATTGAGCTTGAGGCAATTCGTAAGCTACAAATAAGAGCAGTATGGTGCAATATGTCAATTTGTCAAAAACAACAACATAACCTGCGAGTTGTTTATTCTTTTAAATTTGCTTTAAAATCGAGTCTAAAGAATCAAAAATTCTGAAATAAAATGGTGAAGTGTTGTGCACCTCTGTGTGGCAATTCTCCGTATAGGAAAACACCTGCAATTACTTTTCATCGGTAAGTTTTGATGTGCTATAGACTCGTAATTTGGTTATATGCTTACTGTGTGATTATTAATAATCGTTCGGCATTTTAGAAGCAGTCCCTAATTATTATATACGCAAAACTCGTAGACAGTTATAGTAATTTTGGTTCTAGTATATTCCTGTTGCAATATTTATCAATTAATTAATATCAGGATCTTGTTTGTCGTTTCATATACTTGTACAATTTGACAGGGCCGTATTCAGGCGCAAGTTTTGTTTAGTGGGTATATTTTGATTAAATAATTAGTCTGTTTTTGCCTGCCTGTTTTAAGATGTATTGGATTGTATTAATTTTTATTTGTATTGTATTGGACTTAGGAAAATTAATCGTGGAAGCAATACATAGCATAGTTTCATTAAATATTGTAAAATTTTTACTTTTTTTTGAAAAGAGCGACCGGCGAGTTTCTTGCTGGCTCTTCTCGGCGGGAAAGGCATTCCGAACCAGTGGTAGATTCATTGACGATTCAAAAGTGCTTGTGAAAGTTTATTTGAAATAAAATATTTCTATTTCTATTTCTATAAAAGTAAGGATAAATTATAAAATTAAATCATTTTTCAGCTTTCCAGAGGATGAAAATATAAAAAATGCCTGGTTGATGCAGACGAATAAAAAAAATTGGCAGCACAAAACATCGAGTGTGCTATGTTCTGAACATTTTGAAGCACATTTAGTGGATTGCAGTGGTTTTCGTACCGTCCTTACTTCTAATGCAATCCCAATGATTTTTGATTCATCATTACAAGTAAGTTTCTAGTTGTTCTTATATTTAGGTACCAACCCAAAACATCTTGCCATTTAAACGTAAATATTGACAGCTATACCCATACATATATAGCTGTGTACCTATTTGTATTACCTATTAAATTGTTAATACTAGACAACTGATAATTTATTACTCTTGTTTTCAGCATATGTCTACATCATCAGTAAAAGGTCCAGTAGAAAGAAAAGCTGCTGGAGATCAAGTTTTGATGGACTTGCAAAATTTACAGCCTAGTAATACTATTAATAAAGAGTATAGAGTAATACTATTCCTTATTACGTTATTGAAAAGACTGAGACATATGGTTTATTTTGTTATTTTTATAAGTTTAAAATGTGTAATACTATTCTAATAAGGTTATTGAAATGAGTGATACAGGCTGAATAGAATGTAAGAGTTAATTAAACTACTGTTGATGTTATCGTATTGTCAATGTTTGTATTTCTAAAAGATATTAGAGAAAAAGTTGCTTTTTGATTTTGTTTTATTTATCTAATAGATATATATCTTTTGGGTAGATTTTGTAAATCATGTTTTGTTTTGATTTTATTAAATATTATTTTGTAACATTATTACTTGTTTGATTACAAAACCGCGAAACTTAGCACATTAGAATCCATTTTCATAATTAAGAATTAATTTATAGAATTAAGTTTACAGAATGTAAAATAAGGGTTTAACCTACAATTTGATGGCAACTTTCCGTAGTTTCCATATTATTTCAAATTACAGATATTAAATACTCTCCAGTCCCTTCAACCTCGCTGAACCTCGCTTTTCGAAGTCCGGCTCTGTTTACTGTCAATGTGTGCGTGAGATTTGTATGTAGGCGTAATTGGAACGCCAATTTTTTCTTATGTTAGGTCTGCTTACTCTTATATGTTTGTGGCAGCAATGATGATGTACTTAAAATTTCTTTTATCCTAGAGAGGTCTTGTGTGTACAAGAAACAGCAGTGGTGCACTTTCCGAATTTTTAGAGACAAATTTAGTAGGAATCAGAGGCTTGTTTGCGTCACGCTCATTAAAGAAGACTTATGTCCAACAGTGGGCATCATCAATCTGATGTGACAATGTTGATTAAAATCTAAAACTTGTTTTTGCCAGGGCGCTAGTGGCAAGCGGGTGCTTCGACCCCGTTCCGACCAGCGCAGCTATGCAGAGAGCCCTGACATAGTGCTGCTGCCGGCCGCGCCGCCACATCGAAAGCCCTCACTGGCTGCACCTGCGCCGTTTACCGGTAAAATAATTTATTGCTCAGACCTGCTTTTTGTTTACAGACTTATAACTTACTATTACAGTAGAATCCCGATTATCCGGATCAAATAAAACCAGGGGTATTCCGTATAATCGAAAATCCGGATAATCGATTTCAAAGCAAATGAATTACAAAGTACCTATGTAATTTAAAATTTTGGTTCGAAATAACTTGTTATTGACCTTTGACGTAATCAATCACATCTTTTGAGTGATCACGAATGAGTTCGGATAATCGGATGTTCGGATAATCGAGGTCCGGATAATCGGGATTCTACTGTACTTTATTGAAAGACAACATTAAATCACAAAAAAAAACTTTGAGATACTATATTAAATTGTTTTTGTTTGTTGTTTTTTAAATTGTTTTCTATTGTCCCATGGATATTTTACAACAATAATTATGTAATTCTAGTAATGCTATCTGTAATTATTAATTCTTAATTAGTAATTTAATTTAATCGTAATGTTAGGAATCTATTTCTTCTTACTAATTCTTGCTTGGAAGGGCATGCCAAAATTTGACCCTTCGTATAAGGAACAACATACAAACATCCAGGGTTCTCTACATATGGCTTGAGATCGCACCAGCTGGTGAGCCTTAACTAATAGCCTCAATAGCCTAACGATTAAAGGTGCAGACTAAAAACTGAAAGGTCGCGGTTCGAATCCCACCTGTTACACCATTTTCGTACCCACTCCTAGTACAAGCTTCCTGCTTATTTGGAGGGAGTAGGCTAATATTCTTTTTATTAAGAAAGAAAAAAGTTGACAGTGGGTCACGAGTCACGACCCTCAGTGGTGTGTCGATGGGATCAACAGATGTGAGCAGCAAGCTGAACTCGGGCGCGGTGAACGTGTCTATCACGGCGAGCGCCGCGCCCGCGCCGCCCGCCGCCGAGTCGCCGCGCGACCCGCACGACGACGACGACTCCGACGACGAGAACGACCCGCCGCTGCCCGTGCCGGGCCACAGGGTAGCTAACCTTCAATATCTACACTACTATTATAAAGAGGAAAGATTTGTATTTTTGTGTGTATGTTTGTAATGAATAAACTCAAAAACTACTGGACCGATTTGGCTGAAATTTAAAATGAAGATAGATTATACCATAGATTAAAACATATGCTACTTTTTATCCCGAAAAAAATCATAGTTCCCGCGGGATCTTGAAAACTAATTCCACGCGAACGAAGTCGTGAGCATCAGCTAGTAGATAATATTAATCACTAGAACTAGATGATGCCCGCGACTTTGTCCGCGTGGAGTAATGTTTTTCAATTCCCGCAGGAACTCTTTAGTCTAGTCGAAAATAAGTTTTCTGTCAGACAAAGGGAGTGGTATTAAATCATGACGTCACGATCAGTAGCTCCATAGAAAGTTTTAGAAAGAGTTTCAATACAGTCACAATAAAACAGCTTACAACTTTAAAAAGAGGGAGATACAATCGCTGTATAACAGCTTATAACTTGTTTGTTTTATGACCGATTTATTTTGTGTTTTTACAAATTTTGTTGTGACATTTTCGATTTTATTAATGATTTTAATTACATCTTTGATTTATTACAGCTGGGCATTTTAAATTAAAAAAAAATAATGAATATCCACATTTCGGCATTCAGTCAAATACCTGTTTAGTCAGTCACATCAAAAACTTATGTCATTCCTCTTAATTTTGTTACAGGAGTTATCAAGCGCAGAGATATGGGAGCGCGAGAGAAGGCTGCGTGCTCTGAGAGAGAAGCTTCGTGCGGAAGAGACCCGCCTGGTGCTGCTCAGGAAGCTGCGGCAATCGCAGCAAGCTGCCACCCTGCCACCCACTAAGGTATGCAAAAGTATCTAGCTTTATCTATTCAGATATATCTTAACTAAGTACTAATATAACCATAACGTCAACGAATAACACTCCTGATTGTTCTGGATTTTCTGACTCATTAAAATTTTGTTTAAGGGGTTTTCTGAGATAATATAATTAACCATATTTTATATCCCTCCAGATTAAACCTGTATGTGTGTTCCATGTATCACAACGTCTTTACGTAATGGAGAAGTTTCGTTTTTTTTTTTAATGGAATAATTATAAAAAGTTAAGTAAAATGAAACAAAAATTTAAAAGAATTATCGAAATATATGAAAAAGTTATGGGACTTTGTAATTACGCCTGCAAGAATAACTTGACCTACTCATATTTGCTGAGCACTAACAAATTCATTGGTATGCAGTCTTGCACCATTCGTATCTTGTTTTATTTATTACACACTTGCTGAGAATAAAAAAAATATGCGTACAAATATTGTATTGTCGCTATGCGTTATACAGGGGAAAAGCTAGTAAAAAATAAGCCTCAATGTCAAGTTCAGTGTGGTATTCTTTAAAAAAAAAAAAATCATAGCAAGTATTGCGTGTGCAGGACGCGGGCGCGGCGGCGGCCGGCACGGCGCTGGCGGGCAGCGGCTGCGTGGTGCCGCCCGGCGTCACCGTCACGCCCGCGCCGCCGCCCGCGCACCAGCACGCCAAGGTACGTGCATAATACACTACGACCACTCGCCCTTTATAAGTATAACATGTGAATGTGACGACCTCCTTGGCGTAGTGATGAGCGCTGCGGTATTATAACTCGAAGTCTGGTTCGATTCTCGGTGGGCGAAATTTTGGAATTTATAATTTCTGAATTTGCCCCAGGCTAGTTACCACCCTACCGTTAATGATGTGCCGCCAAGCGATTTAGCGTTCCGGCACAATGGCGAGTAAAACCGATTAGGGGTATAGGTTGAATGTACATTGCCATACCCCTTCCAAGTTAGCCCGCTACCATCTTAGGCTGCATCGTCACTTACCATTAGGTGAGATCATTAGCCTAGACTTGCTAATATAAGGAACAGTTTGTGAAAAGCACCAATCCACTTGGGTGTCTGTTTTTGTGCACCAAACTGCTGCCCACGTGATAGGGTAATAGCTAGTTAATTTATTATATCATTGTATTATATTGATAAACAACCTAATAACACTTTGTCTTTTAAAGAGCAAAGTTGCTCTTTATTGCGGTTCTGACGAGTTTCTTATCTTCTCTTCTCAGCAGAATCTCTTTGATAAACCAGTGGTAGAATCTTGACTAGATAAAGATTTGACTTACATCAAATAAATAATTTGAATTTTACAAATCAACGGGTGCTTGAGAACTACCCACACGCTTGCCTGGTACATGTAAAATGCACATGGCTCCTAATAAGTAACGTGTACTGTGGCAGCGCGCGAGCGGCGTGGCGGGCAGCCTGGCGGCGGGCAACGCGTCGCGGCGCACGGCCAGCCTGCCCGGCGGCGCCACGCTCACGCCGGGCTCCTACCGCACGCAGGTACCGCGCTGTACTGTAACATCTCGGAATATTTATTTATTCATCACTAGCTTTAACCCGCGGCTTCGCTCACGTTAGGTTCGATTTTTTAAACCCCTATTTAACCCTCTTGGGGTTGAAATTTTTAAAAATTCTTTCTTAGCGGATGCCTACGTCATAATAGCTACCTGTATGCCAATTTTCAGCTCGATCGGTCCAGTGGTTAGAGCTGTGCGTTGATAGATCAGTCAGTCAGTCAGTCACCTTTGCCTTTTATATATTTAGATATTCATTTATTGCATTCCATTGTTATTACAATGATTCTTAGAACTAGAGGTCATTTTTTACATTGGAACCCCGTTGGGGCACAGCAAATATTGGCTTAGTAGACAGACGGGCGCCAAGTTACTCATTAAGGAAGTCAATTATTTTATAGTAGGCTGTATCTATAAGAAATTTTTTAGGAAAGACGACGACGATATCGACGCATATCGAACATCACCGCGCAACTCGAAAATTTCTGATTTTTACTTTTTTTGTCATTGGCTAAACCAGCTTCTTCCGCGTGTTAAAGTTAAAAAGTTAACATTCAATATTACATTATCAAGAGAGAATGCGAGACTGAACAATGGAGGACACACGCTACTAGATGCCAGTGTAGCCAGGTCTTAAAAATTTTGTTCTTATGATTCGGAAAATATATGTCCAACAAAACAGTTGCTCATTTGCTCCAACAATGTAGTAACAAATCGTCATTTCGTACTCTATAAAAAGGAACTCATCAAAGACAACTATAAAATTTTCAAAAACTATTAACTTGATCACATTTTTTTTGAATCGGGTATTTTGAGATAAATTGTTTCAACAAATAAGCGAAGTATATATTTTGCAGACGATGTCCGGAGGCGGCGCCAGTATCACGCCGTCTGTGACGATAACGCCCGCGCCACCTCCCGCCAATCACGCCGCTCCCAAGGTGAGGCAATTCCTCATTATACAGATACATATTAGATCGTGTAATGGGTAGAAACCCTATTTTCAGGATTATGATTAATTTTATTATTATTTATGCGATTATTGTGATATTGAGTTAACTTTTGATCGTACTGTAACTCATCGTGAACCGTAAGTTCAAGCAAATCAAGATATCGCCCATCAATACAAGTCAAAAGTGCCAATTTACTACAGTTCTTTCAATTCACGAAGGTACGCGGCTTATGGTTGTGTGTGTGTCGTATCTATATAAGTGTGAGCGAGAGCTTGCTCCCGCCTGACCGCTCTCACCTAGGCACACACACGCAATGTGCATATACACAACGTAACACAAGTAAAGCGCCCGTAACTTCGTGAGATAAACGTACTATATCATATGAATTAAAAAGTTTCATTTATGATAAATGAGGTACCTCTAGACTGAACTTTGACTTTATAATAATGATTTCACTTCAAATTGGAATTTTTAGCACATGAAATGTGCAATAGCTCGAGTTTCTAAATCTTACATTATAAATAAAATAAAATAATTGCTGTGAAGGAAACTAGTAAATTACCAACAACTTTTTCTACTATTAAAAATTACCAACAACTTTTTCTACTATTAAATTATTAACAATAATTTATGTTATTTTGCTGCATAAATAAACATGCTGTTGTTTTTGTAAACATCGTGCAAAATGAATAAATCGCGATCTCGCGAGCTAACCTGGTCTTGAGTTCATACAAAAATCCTAAAAAAAGACGTGCAGTTATTTCCAATTGAATATTTTCCGGGCAACTTTTCCAGTTTTTCTCCCCACAGAAACCTAATTCGGACTTAAAAATATAAAAAAAGAAAATAGGCAAATCGGTTCACCGTTCACGAGTGATGCGCTTACCAACGAACAGCCTTTTTTCTCTTTTCCCTCTTTTTTTATATACCTAGATTAGTTAGTAAAGGTAAAAGTGTATGGTGTTTTACGTTCCAAGCCCGCTCAGGATAACTCGTCGGTGACAAGCAGCACAAGCGATGCCGTGAGTATAATGTTCTGTCGACTTCTTATCACGCTTTTTCCCTTTTAAACTTATATTAAACCTTTAAAGCAATAATGTATAAAGAAAAGAAAGAAAGAAACGTTTATTTTATAAATTGTGCTACAAATCAATAGGTATACCTAGATAAGGTTGTCCTGGCGCCTCCACCACTATAAGATGAAATGAAATGAATACACTTTATTGTACACCACATAAATACAGAAACATATATACAGTAACATAAATTAACTTAAAATAAATGATAGCACAAATGGCGGCCTTATCGCTAAGGAGCGATCTCTTCCAGGCAACCATAATGCAAGGTGGATATGATATCCACCCCAAGTAAGATATACATTCCCATCTAATTAAAAATCGTCTAAGAAAAATAAGTTGATATAACTGTCTAAGGTGTGTGGAGTCTCATTTTAACTCTATCTTAAGTCCGAGCTAAGTCAGAGCACGCTCTATAGATCTCAGCATATGACTGGCGATAGTTTGAGATTATGATGATTAAGGGCACGATCTTCGGCCGCAGTAACTTGCAAGCAATTGAAGTGAGGTGCACGAGCCACTTTTTTATAAAGAAAGTAAAACAGTCATGATAAAAAAAAGAAAACTTTTTAGAGAAAAATTAACGGTAAATATTCTTCTAAAAGCTTTTGCCTATTTTTTGACATTTTTTTTTTTAGTTTAACTTTGATATACTATAAATACAACCTGAAAAACAATTAAAAACTACACTGTTTTCAGAATATTATTTGATCGAGTGTAGTTCAAAATATGGACTTTTGAACGGTAAAATAATTTAGAACGTGTATTAAACTACAACATATATTTTTAACCTATCAAAACAAAGAATATTTGATTGTTTACTATTGAATCAAAAACAGGCTGTTTTCGGAGATCCTGCCGTTAAGAAAAATAAACAATTGCGGAAAATACAATTTCTTTTAAAGTTCTAAATTGTTATACATTTGTTTGTATTTTTAAAACATT
This sequence comes from Hipparchia semele, assembly GCA_933228805.2. NCBI lineage: Eukaryota > Metazoa > Arthropoda > Insecta > Lepidoptera > Nymphalidae > Hipparchia > Hipparchia semele. The sequence goes on along the minus strand of OW121715.1, from coordinate 11,929,521 downwards.
TAAGCTGTTCACAACGCGCATATAAAACGCTATGCGCTATTGCAGCTTAGATTTTATCAGTTAAGCTTTGTCAGACTTTAATTAGCAATTACTCTATTCATTGTGTGAGCTACATAGCCTGTTGTACCCCTGTGAGATTTTAATATGCGTACCCAGAGCTGCGAACACAGTTTATTTAGCCATTGGAAGTAAGATTTCGTTGTGGCTGTAAGAAGGGCGCTATTAACGTTAGTCCTTCACTGACAGGCCAGCTCTCGCAGCTCAGAAGACACGCAAACTCCAGCGCAGCGGCAGGCGGCCGCCAAGTTAGCGTTGCGCAAACAACTGGAGAAAACATTGCTGCAGGTACGTAGCATTCTGTGCTTTATGGCAAGTAGCACTTGATTGTTTCAACTGTTTGTAAACTACCCTCACTCGGCCCTAACTTATAAGACAGACTAGCTGATGGCCGCGACTTCGTCCGCGTGGATTTAGTTTTTAAAATCCCGCGGGAACCCTTTTATTTTCCGGGATAAAAAGTAGCTTATGTCACCATGTCCTCAACTATAACCATGTAAAAAATGACGTTGATTCGTAACTGTTGCAGCGATATTGAAGGACAAACCAACAAACAAACACACTTTCGCATTTATATATTAGTAAGGATAAGGATTTAATGGAAATGCTTATGTCACGTTTTAACTCTTGTCTCAAGTCATGTGTGAAATGGTGAGCAGAGAAAAGGATTTGTACTATCAAATCGGTTTCTCGACAACGCATCAGAATGCCACACCCCTTCCATGTTAGCCCGCTTTCATCTCAGACTGCATCGTTACTCACCACTTGGTGATTTGGCGGTCAATAGCTAATAGAATAGAATGATTTTTTTATTAAATTAAACTTTATAAAGTGCTTTTGAATCGTCAAGTGAATCTATGCCTAATGCCGTTCTGACCGCTAAGAGTTTTTTTTTTTGTTTTTTTTTTTTATTCGATGACAAGATGGCCCTTGACTGCGATCTCACCTGATGGTAAGTGACGATGCAGTCTAAGATGGTAGCGGGCTAACTTTGAAGGGGTATAGCAGTGTAAATTCAACCCATACCCGTAATTGGTTTCTGCACGCCATCGTGCCGGAACGCTAAATCGCTTGGCGGCACGTCTTTGACGGTAGGGTGGTAACTAGCCACGGCCAAAGCCTCCCACCAGACCAGAGACAATTTAGAAATTATAAAGTTCTAAATAGCCCCCGCCGGGAATCGAACCCGAGACCTCCCAGTTATAGAATAGAATAGAATAGAAATATTTTTTATTCAAATAAACTTTTACAAGCACTTTTGAATCGTCAATGAATCTACCACTGGTTCGGAATGCCTTTCCTGCCGAGAAGAGCCAGCAAGAAACTCGGCGGTTGCTCTTTTAAAAAAAAAAAAAAATTACAATAGTTAATAAAAGCTATGCTATGTATACAGTGCTTCTACAATAAAGCTTCAAAAATGCAAAAATGCATACGTAGGTACATCAATCCAACGCATGTCAAGACGGGCAGTCAGAGCAGACCCATTCCCGTTGGTGGCACCCGTTCACGAGCATGACGCATGATCCAGCCATTGCTTCGCTCAACCATATTTGAGGGAACGTAACAACCCGCACCACACCACATACACACACGTTATAACACCACAACGCTCGCCACTGCGCCAGAGAGGTCGTTAAAAAAAATTGTAGAAAAATTTAATTTAAATAATGTGATTTGACGACAGATCCCGCCTCCTAAGCCTCCCCCGCCGGAGATGAATTTCATCCCATCACCCAGCAACACAGACTTTGTTTACTTGGTCGGCCTGGAGCACGTGGTCGACTACCTCACCAACGAAGATCGGTCAGTGCATGCATTCAAATTTATTTATTTTATATAGACTAAGTTGTGACTCTACGATAAATCAAGACTCTACTGTGGGTTTGGAAAGCAGATTATGCTCAGAGGAGTCGGCGAGTAACTCGGCAGTTGCTCTTTACAAAACGAAAATTGCTTTATAAATATACTATAACAAACTTCGACCATTTAGGTGGGACGTGGCAAGCGCACGCATTCCCCTCTGCCGAAGTACATGTACAAACGTACGGTTCAGCTTGTAAGTGTAACAGCTTTTGAGTTAGTGTGCGTTCATAGAGACATTAAGAATTTACAAGAGTGTGTGGAAGTGAGTAAATGTGTGCTGTACGTGATTACCCCACCTCACTGCAGAAAGTGGCAGAATATATTCAGTATTAAATCTGCGTAAAGGCGCGTCCTGGCTAAATGGTTGAAGATAACAAATTATTACATTATTTACCAATAAGACATAGTGTAATGCTTCCGTGCAACTTTGTCATCAAGAAACTCATTATTTTCGTTCCGAAGCCTCCCATCAGGCCTTTACTGATTTTGATTGTCGCCCCCCAGCATGCCTCGCTCGAGCGTGCCGGCGGTGTGCGCGCAGTGCGGCAGCGACTTCACGCCGGTGTGGCGCTGGGAGCGGCAGCCGGCGCGCCGCCAGGACGCCACGTTCTCGTGCAGCCCGCTCACGCCGCACGCGCGCCGCCTGTGCGAGCTGTGCGTGTCCGGCAACGTGAAGCGCGCGCTCAAGGCGGAGCACACCGCGCGCCTCAAGACGGCCTTCGTGCGCGCGCTGCAGCAGGAGCAGGAGATCGAGCGGCGGCTCGCGGCGCCCTCGCCCCCGCCCGCCGCGCCCGCGCCCGCGCCCGCCGCGCCCGCGCCCGCGCCCGCCGCGCCGCCGCAGCCCGCGCCGCCGCCCGCGCACGCGCACCACCACCGCACGCCGCAGGCGAGTACCGACGTAGAGTCAAAATAGAGTAACAGCTGATACTGTAACTTCAATAAAAAACAATAAAACTATACTCGCTTGCGATGAAACAACTGACTAACAAAATGACAAATACACAAAACTTCAAACTGAAACATTTCGCATTGAAAGTAAAGCCTGACAGATTGTGTTTTGCATGCAAATGTGTGTATGAGATAGTGTGCAAGTGAGAGGGCATGATGCGCCATAGCAAATACATTGTTATTTGCTTCGTGCAGATGACGCTGTCTCGCTCCACGTCGCGCAGCAGCGCCGCGCCCACGCCGCCCGCGCCGCCCGCCGCCAAGCCCGCGCCGCCCGCCAACAGGTACGCCGACCCGCGACACGAGTTCACGACAAACTAATACTGCATACCCGTTATGATTATAAGACGATAAGCCAATCGCAGGCCGGAGTCGTCGTTACACCAACCAATAGACGTCAGACGTCATACAGTTATTAAACTTTGAAAAAGTAGTAAATCTCGTTAAATGGTAAATTATTGTAATAATGGCAACACTTTTACTAACCGTTTGTAAGTTTCGACAAAACGCCGCCGACAAAAAAATAACTGATATTATGTGGCTAATAACTATAAAATGGATATTTCAGTTTTTGTGTTGATTTTATTCAAATAATAAGAATATAAGAGTATTTCAATAGTATTTTTTATTTAGTAAATACATTAAGGCCCAAGACACGGAGCTAATTGGTAAGTAGCTCACGTCAAACTCATTATTTTGATTAATTTCTTAAACTGGATACTTTCACGTTAAGATTAGTATATAAACCTGTGAAGATGATACTGCCATTGTCGCAATTTGAATACCATAAGCTTACTTCGTCGTATTGGTTTACAAATTGCGAAAAACCAAATTAAATTTGAATTTCGCGGGCAGACCCGTCTCTTGGGCCTTAATACAGTATTATCAAAATAAAAAAAATTGTCCACGTCTATGTGTTTCATTTTTTTTTATTTTACAAAATACTGTACAGCTTAACTGGCCAATAACTAAACCGGTTCACCTAAGTGAATTACAAGAAATTGTATTAGGAATTTTAGTGGTGCAGCACCAACTGGCATAAATACAAGGAGCAATAACTGGTTTGGTTGTCAGCAGCAGCAGCCGCAGCCTGGGCTCGTCGGAGGCGCTGCGCGGACACCACTCGGAGCGCGCGCGCGACGCCGAGCCGCCCGCCAAGAAAGGTACACCCTACAAACAATTTCATATTTTATTTTATTTTATTTTACAGGAAAACTTACAGCTTATTAGGAAAATAAGAACTAGTTAATAAATACAAAAGAACAATTAAAGCTAATTACAAGTTTTCACAGATAGAAATTACATATGAGAAAGCAAAAAAAAACACTCGACTGGGAGAAGGAAAAATAAAAAGAAATACAGGGGGAACAAAAACCGAAAAAATTGTAAAGAATAATCCATCAATCAATAAAAACTATACAATGTGGGGTAAAAAAAGCAAAATTTTAGAAGTGGCCAACGAATTTCATAACGAGGTTTACGAATTATTTATTTCAAACAAAATTATTTGTTTATTTCATCCTACAAATCCTACTTGGATGTTTAGATGTTTGAATGTTTGTTACTCAATCACGCGAAAACGGCTGAACGGATTTGGATGAAATTTGGCAAGCATGTAGCCTTTGACATGGAAAAGAACATAGGCTACCTTTTATCCCGATCCCTTAAGTAGGTCCTGAGGGAAAGAAACACTGTATACATAGCATAGTTTGGTTACCTAATGTAAAATTATTTTATTTTTTGAAAAGAGCAACTGCTGAGTTTCTTGCCGGTTCTTCTTAGCAGAATCTATTGACTACTATTGACTATTGAATCTGCATTCCGAACCGGTGGTAGATTTATGACGTGTCATAAGAGCTACAAGGTGGCCTACATGAAATAAATTTTCAATTTGAATATGATTTCAATTTAAAGGCTCATCCTCAACCACCAGCAGTCAGGGAAGCAGCAGCAAACAGCATCAGGTTTGTTCAATTATTTCTGATGGTTGTTAGTTCTATTTGGTCCACTACCTTCGTTAGTATTTCCCTTTGGACCCAAATGGAAGTTATCTATGAATTTTTTTCATGGGGTTGGGGTTATTTGTTAACCTTTTAGGACAGCTAAGAAATAATAAATTATATAATAAAATCAACACGCAGTTGTACGTGTTCCTTAGCAACACGTACCATTCTCATTTGGTGGATTAGTACTGCAAAGGAATGTTATAACTAGTGTATCATGGATTCCCGTAAAGTCACTCCTGTTTCTATTCAATAATTGAATTTTCAGTTTGCGCTTGTCACCCATACACATATATATGTAGATTTTTTTTTAAGAATATTAGCCAACCTGAAGTTGACTAATATCCTCCTATCCCCTCCAAATAAGTGGAAAGCTTGCGTTAGGAGTGGGTACGACAGTAATGCAACGGGTGGGATTCGAACCTGCGACCTTACAGTTTTCAGTTCGCACCTTTAATCGTTGGGCTATAGAGGCTTTAAACTGAAAGGAGAGGATTGAAATAATATATTGCCACGCACGATAAGGATAACATGATATTGAAGAGATACTTTTCCCTGCAGCAGTTGGCGGCGGCTGCAGCGGCGCAAATGGCCTTCGAGCAGCAGAGCGCGGCCGCCATGCAGGCGCTGCAGCACCAGCTGCTTAGAGGTGAGCTCGCATTACTTCCGATCTTCCGGTCTAATCCTATTTTATTCTAATATTATTATTATTATTATTTATTATTTATTATTTTATTATTTTTATTATTTATTATTATTATTTTATTATTATTTTATAAATGTGAAAGTGTGGATGTTTGGATGTTTGTTACTCAATCACGCAAAAACAGTTCAACGGATTTGGATGAAATTTGGCACAGAAATAGATTATGGTCGGGAATAACACATAGGCTACTTTTTATCCCGGAAAATAAGTTTTTTGACTATAGAATATAATCTAGTATTAATATTAATTAGTTGCCATGTGGGAAACTAGCTTGTGCCCATATAGACTAAGGTTTAAAAATCCCTGTTTTTCCAGGATAGAAGTTAGCCTAGTTAGTTTTGCACGAGTAGTTGAGGATTACATGCAATAAATTGCGTCAATTCGTTGCTGTGTGATTGCAAGACAAACCAACAAACGAACACAGCTTCGCATTTATACCTAAGATTAGTAAGGATGCCCGCCCAGTACCTCTGTTAGGGAGTTATTACAGTATCATGCGTTACATAGACTTTCGATATATCTTTTTAAAGACGATTTTGAACAGAGTACGAAAAAACATATATTTTTTTTTACTTTTCCCTTAAAATTGACGAAATGGGGGGCTTTCAAAGGGGAGATTTAATTTGAGCCATATGACAAAAACTATAGCATATTAGAACCTGAAACTTGTTTGTAAATTAAAAAACAATTTCGCTGTTTTCAAAACGCTGCCCTATAAAATTCATTTTTTGGACGCTTTTTGAAGCTGTATCCAAATTGCTTTTTATCTTGGTCGGTGCGGTTGTATCAATGAAGTATCGGTTTGCGCAGGTCTGAGCGGCGCGGGCGGCAGCGGCGGCATGTCCCCGGCGGCGGCGGCGGCGGCCATGATGCAGTTCTCGCCGCTGCTCTACACCTACCAGCTGGCGCTGGCGCAGCAGGCCAACGCGCTCGGCAAGCGCTGTACGTACCCCCTTTCCCCCACCTGCAAACCAGCATAGCTAGATGGGCAGGAGATAAAAATTTTATCCCTCGATTTTATCCACTGACAGGGGATAAAGTTATCTTCTTCCTATGCTAAAGCATGGCGACAGAGTAGAAGGCGAAGTATATTTCTATAAGTATATCCACTGAGTATTATTTCCACCGTTGTGCCCATGCTCGACGGGTGATAAAACTAAGCGAGGGGATAAACATTTTATTCTCTTCCCGGGGATAAAATTTCTCCCGCCCTGCTGAGTGGCGCGGGCGGCAGCGTCGGCCATGATACAGTTTTCGGTGCTGCTTTACACCTACTTTAGCATTAAGTCCGCCTTGAGAAAATGCTTTTTTCACGTCACTAGCTCAAAAAGGGCGTCTTTGCTGTTAAAATCAGTGAGCAAGCCGTTTTTGCTTACTCAGTGAGAAAAAGTGCTGTCTCAAGAAAAGTTCAACACTTTTTCTCACTAAGTGAGCAAAAATGACTTGCTTTCTAGTTTCAGACAGCAAAGGCGCCCTTTTTGAACAATTTATTTATTCTGTACATTATAATCTTATAAACTAACTACTATTACTACTTCTAGTTAAAAGTTGTATGTATCACACGATAGCAAAGTTTGTTCCTTGTGCCTTTGAATCCCTCACTACAGTCAGGATTCTAACTAGGCACTCGCAACAGAAATGAACTTTGGTATCTTGTCGAACAAATAACTATTGCACTATGCTGTGCAATCAAGTGAATAAAGAAAAATGTTGTCGCAGCGGGCAAGAATAGCGGCAGCAGCGCCGCGATGGCCGCGGAGATGCAGCGCGTGGCGGAGGCGCAGCGGCAGTACCTGCTGGACATGATCCCCGGCCAGCACACGCGCAACCCCTGGACCAAGAACTGAGCCAGCCCAGCGCAGGTATTTGCTTCCATTTTGTATTTCACCCTGGACCATTACTATTTTCTTAAAAAAATTAAAAAAAAAAAAAAAAAAAAAAAAAAAAAAAAACAATTTTACTGTTTTAAAACGCTCCCATATAAAATTAATTTTTTGGAGATTCGTTAGTTTGCCATAGATATGACGCTGTATCCAAACTGCTCTTTTTGCCTTCCGTAAGTATATAATTATTTTACAGATGCTGCGTCTTAAAGGAGGATAAGCTAAAAGAGCATTTGAAGAAATAAGTTTAGTTGTATTTTACAGTAAACATAGATAGATAGGAATAAATACGATTTTGATGAATAAAGCCCTCCGTCCACTACATCGAACCGCATTCTTATCTATAATAGTGTGAAAACTGTTAGTAATAAAGGGACCCACGCGTGGACTAGTTGCAACAGCGCATATTAGTCGATTGCGCTGGTTAAACCACGTTGGTCCAAGTCAGTACTTGAATGTCCGATTTGGTCATGTCTTTTTCGGAAAACAGGTTAAGCCGTCGAAATTCCCCACTCTTAGCCAAGTCGTATTTGGAAAGGTCTGGGATCGCATTATTATCACAAGAAAATCCCTACCATATTATTATAATTATTGGACAAGGATCGTGGCCATTAATAATGCTTGAAAATAAAAAATATTTGCAAACCGTATCGATCGTCGCCGCGAATTTACCTTCATATATACGTGACTAAAGTGCGATAGTAAAATAGACCTAAATCACCTTGTTTTAAAGATCTAATTTATCAAATACAGCTAGCGCACCTACCGAAAATTTGTTAAATAGAAATCGAGAGTTCAGTTAAGTATGACTTTAAAACAAAGCATCGTAGGTCCATTTTACGCTGTCGAGTTGTGCTAACTGTCTGTTTAAAGTACAGTTACAGTTAGCATTTCTCGAAAAACTAAAACGTATAGAGTAACATGTACCAATATCGGTCGATGGCGAAAATCAAAAATATAGTCCGAGAGGTCGATGGAGTGGAAGGAGATGTTAACGTTGGGTTCCACTCTAAGATTTTTTCAACACAATTTACGAAATTATTTTGCGGATTCTAGGAGAATCCAATGAACAAAACGCTGCGTGGAATTTTGTAAATAAAATTTCTTGAAGTGGAATAAGCCCTTAAGATGAATCGTTACTTATGATGCTCATTGAGTGAAATTACATTTAATTTCTTTGCCCAATGACGTAATTTAGGTCTACTTGCACCAAACCCTTATATGTATTTAAGTTGAAGTTATACATCTTATCTGTCCTTTTTATCAAAAAAAAAGTCAAAGTGACAGCATTACAAAATTTAACTATACCAGATTTGTAGTTTGGTGCAAGTCGGTCTAAGTCTTTTTGGTATCGAATAATAAACTCTAATGAACGGTGGTCGCGCCGAAGCGCGAATAGTTTTCGTTTAACCGCTCGAATCCGACCATCCTGTCAAAATTTCCTACCTAATACCGACCCCCCCTGGCCTGAAGAAGTGTCAGTGCATCGATGACCGTCAATTAACGTAAACGCGCCGCTAAAGCTGGTGCATCGCCGCGCCGCTCCTAGTGATTCAGTGTTGATCTGGACTTGCCAACAAACTTGCCTTCTTGGTTTTCGTCAGTCGAAGGAGTGAGAAAGGAAGAGTGAAGCATCGAAAAGTATCCATGAACGTACGCGCGGCTCGCTGAAGTATCGCGGTGCCGCTCCAAAGGATTCAGGTCAGTGCCTTTACCCTTTTCCTATAGACACCCCATAACTCCGCGGCCCAAACCCAACCCCAGTCGGATTTGAGCAAACCCCGCGAAAATTATACAGTCCACATCGAAACCAAACAATCTAGTTTCTAGCCGTCCCCGCGCCGCCATATTTTTTTGGTCCTTCGAACCGGATTTTACCGCTAATTTTCTCGATAGTTTTACAATTTCCAAGTAGGTAATTGTTTTCCCGCGTCCTAAAATCTTGTTCCCTAAGCGAATTATTATCGTTCGTCCCGCATTGCTTAGGAAATAGGGTTCATTTAGGTATTAACTAGGTACCTACATATAGCTCATATAGGTGATAGATAGGTCATACGTTACTTATTTATCGTAATCCTAATCGTATATCGCATCCCGATCTATCCCAGTATAGATATTAATCGAAATATTAGTTTATTAGTAGTTATTTTAAGTAATTATTTTGTGTAATTACCTACGCGTCATAAACGTATTCGCTTGGCCATCGGTGCATAGTTGCAAGTACTTGTATCTTAGATTACAGCGGTGTGCGTGACCTTCATCGCGGCCGTGACCGCCCGCTCGCTCCCTTTCACTTTTTGCTGAAATTCATAACTTTAAATACTTATACGCCGAATCGAAGTTTCATTCGTGTATTAGGAACTTAGTCTCGACATTTTTGAATCTAGTTTATATTCAAAATGACGAAGACTGAAGATACCGCAGATATACAATTAATTCTATTAGAACAGAGACGCAATTCGATATTTGAGTATCTACAAGAAACATTCGATTTATCGAAAAACATAGGCGTTAACCCGTCGGTCCGGGAAGAATTTCTCGACGCAAGTAGTAATGTCGATACGTTACGCTCTGAATTCAGTAAAATAGTGGAGGATTATAATAATCGTTTATTAGCACTGAACCCGAAAGCGAAGCCGGAGTTCAAATGTTTGTTATCGTTCGAACGCCTATACGGTCGTATCAAGCGCTTAGTCTCGCAGTACGCCGATGATAATAAGGTTGAGAATGAGAATGAGCCGCGAAGACTTAAACCTTATTTGCCCCCGATTCAATTAGTGTCTTTCGATGGATACGATTTAAAATCGTGGAGTCTCTTCTACGCTAACTTTAAAACTGTTATACACGAAAATAAGTCCCTTACGGATGCCGAAAACTTTATTATCTCTTAGGTAAGCTGTCGGGAAAGGCGAAATTAGCTTGTGCCGGTATTACACCGTGCGCAGAAAACTACGAATTAATTTTTAAAACGTTAGTAGATAAATTTGAAGATAAACGCTATTTGGCTACGTCGTATATGGATCAAATTTATAACATTAAGGCGATGTCAAACGCGACTCCGACCAACCTTGAAAATTTTTTGGACACTTTTGCATCGTCGATCGCCGCGCTTAAAAATTTAAATTTGAGTAATCTGGCTGACTTCATATTTTTATACCTCGCTCAAAAGAAGTTAGATCCGGAGACTGTTCGCCTGTTCGAGTTGAATAAACATAGTTGTGAGATACCCTTGTATGACGATTTCGTTGCTTTCATTCGCGAACATATTAAGGTACTGCAACGCACTTCCGGGAAACAAGAAGTTCCGAAAAGTGCTGAGCGGAAGGTGGATACGGCATCTAAGCCTCACAAACCACCCAAGCCGACGCATACCTATACTAGTACCGCGACTACGTCTGCACAGTCTTTGTGTTCTCTTTGTAACTCACAACACGAACATTTATATAATTGTTCCGCCTTTCATAAGATGTCCGTTGAAGATCGTTTCAAGTTTGTTAAGGCGAATAATCTTTGTATAAATTGCACTGGAAACCACCGGTTGGCCACTTGTTCTAGCAAGTCAAGGTGCCGCTGGTGCTCGTTACCTCATCATAGTATGCTCCACAGGCATTCCGCAACCGCAAATTCCGCAACTTCGAGTGCGGCTTCTAGTGATGCTTCTTCGCAGAAGATGCCCGGTGTTGTTGAGCAGCCTCCTGCTTCTATCAGCACTACCGGCACTAGTAACTCGAAACCTTCAGGTTCACCCGCGCACTCCAAGGAAGTATCGCTTTGTTCCTTATCGAGTTGTAATGTTTCTCGTGCACCGACTACGGTGCTGCTCGCTACCGCACGCGTTATAGTTTTCGACGCCAAAGGCAAGGAGTACTCTGCGCGCGCATTATTGGACAGTGCTTCACAGAGTAACTTCGTCAGTCGGGATTTATGTCAACGCTTAGGTTTAAAGACAAACCAGAATCCAAACTGTTCTGTAGTTAAAGGGATTGGAGGTACAACCAAACCGATCCAAGGCGCAGTTTCTATTAGATTTTTCTCTAGGTTTGATCTCAGCGTTTGTTTTAACATGGACTCGCTCGTGGTAGACAAGGTAACGGAACTCTTGCCCACAGTCCCGATAGATATTTCGAGTTTGATAAATTTCAATAACTTACCTTTGGCTGACGACACTTACTCCACTCCAGGAGACATTGATCTGCTGATTGGAGCTTCAATCTTTCCGCATCTCCTATTATCTCGCAAGGTTCAAGGTCAATCGAATTGTACCTCACCGCTAGCCCTAGAAACGGTGTTGGGCTATGTTATCGTTGGTTCTGCTCCTGTACGTGTTAACAGCTTCGCCACGGTATCATATTGTTGTGCTACAGATCCGCTAGATGATGCTGTGCGAAAATTCTGGCAAATAGAAGAGGTGAACGCACCGAAACAATTAAGTCCAGATGACACGGCGTGTGAAGAAATTTATAGCAGCACGACTACCCGTGAGGCAGACGGACGATATGTAGTCGCACTTCCATTTAAGGGTGATGTATTGTCGTTAGGCGATTCTTTTAAAAAGGCTAAAACTCGCTTCCTTTGCTTAGAGCGTAAAATGTTAGCGTCACCTAAGCTTAAGGAGGCCTACGACAACGTCATTACCGAATACCTAGACAAAGGTTATATCTCTCCCGCACCCCCGGACACGGAGGCAACGCAGAGCTTGCCCTCGTATACGATTTCGCACCATGGGGTCATACGAGATGACAAGTTGACTTCTAAGTTGCGCGTTGTCCTGGACGCCAGTTCCAAGACAACCACTCAAGTTTCCCTCAATGACCTTCTGTATGGCGGTCAGAATCTACAAGGGAATCTATTCAATATTATTGTTAATTTTCGCTTATATCGTACCGCTCTTTCAGCTGACATTCGTCAGATGTTTCTTTGTATTGGAGTTCGTCCATGTGATCGCAGATTCCAACGCATTTTATACCGCTTTTCTCCGCAAGAACCCTTAAGGGTCTATGAATTTAACCGCGTTTGTTTCGGGCTTAAGTCAAGTCCATTTCATGCTCTTCGTACAGTGAAGCAGCTTCTTTCAGACGAAGGTGCTTCTTACCCGCGCGCTAAAGAAACTTTAGATATAGGGCTATACATGGATGACTTTGTCTATAGCATTGACAATGAAGACGATGCTATCTCCACCGCTGCCGAAGTGATTGCTCTGATGAAAGCTGGTCAGTTCGACCTGGTGAAATGGACAAGCAACTCACAAAAGGTGTTAAATTCGATTCCGCTGTCGCATCGACTTTCCGCGATTAAAGAGTTTGAGGACTCTGAGCCACATAAGGTGCTCGGCCTATGTTGGTCTCCCGCAACAGACTATTTCGGTCTCAAAATTAGTGTTCCCGCTGAATCTTGTACAAAACGTACCATTTTGTCATGTGTCGCTAGGATATGGGACGTCATGGGTTTCGTTGCTCCCGTCGTCTTATATGCAAAGCTTCTCATTAAACAACTCTGGTTGTGTGAATGTGATTGGGACGATGTGCCCCCTGGTCACATTGCTGATCAGTGGTCTTGTTTCAAAAGAGAACTACCTTTGCTCAGCGAATTGAAAATTCCACGGCACGTAGGCATCTCGACCGGCGATATCATTACGATCGTGGGGTTTGCAGATGCGAGCGAAAAGGCTTACGGAGGAGTAATTTACTTCCACGTGAAAGACAGCAGAGGTATTCGCAAAAACGCAGTCTTTTTAATAACAGCTAAATCCAAAGTCTCGCCTCGCAAGACTATAACGCTTGCGAGGTTGGAGCTTTGTGCCATTCTGTTGCTGAGCAGCTTAATGACCAAGGTCATTGAAGCCTGCCATAACCGCCTTGTTATTGACCGAGTTCTCGCCTTTTCGGACTCAACGGTGGCGTTGTGTTGGGTATACTCCTCACCTCATCGTTGGGACACTTTTGTGGCCAATCGGGTCACCAAAATTCAAAATGAATTTCCCGCTCAAACTTTTTTCCATGTGCAAGGCACGGAAAATCCCGCTGATTGTTTGTCGCGAGGTCTTACCCCCGCACAAATAACTGATCACCCGCTTTGGTTCTCTGGTCCTAAATGGCTTGAGTTAGATTCAAATCTTTGGCCTGTTACCGCTTTCAATCCTTCCACCGTGTCACAGCCTCCAGAGGAAAAGAAACACGTTTTGCTCACTGCAGAAAGCATGTGAAAGAAATTTAATAATTTCGCTAGCTGATTGCTTTTCGTCATGGTCGAAATTCATACGTTGTGTGGTTTTCGTTTGCCGCTTCGCTAAGCTACTACCGCGTCGTGATACGGTGATTGCATCGGATCTGGATTACGCTGAAAGTTTAATATTGCGTGAACTTCAGCGCTTTCACTTCGCGAACGAGATTGTTAATTTACAAGCCGGTAAACGTTGTAGTCCAATGTTTCAACGCCTCAAACCTTTCCTTCAGGACGGCATCATTAGAGTCGGAGGTCGTCTGAGAAACGCCGATATAAGTTTCGATACAAAACATCCGATTATACTTCCTCGAAAGGATCATATATTAAATCTTTTAGTTGACTATCATCATAAAGTCAATTGTCATGCAGGTCCAGATTTATTGATGTCCATACTCCGTCAGAGGTATTGGATTCTTTCCGCTCGTAATTTAATTCGAAGCCGGGTACACAAATGTCTACCCTGCTTTAGACTCCGCGCTAAACCAAACTTTCCAGAAATGGCAGATCACCGCTCCTGTCGAGTTACGCCGGCCGTGAAACCGTTTATACACACTGGCACTGATTACGCAGGGCCTTTTAAGGTGACTGTTTCTCGCGGTCGTGGAATTCGATCAATGAAGGCATACGTTTGTCTTTTCGTGTGCTTAACCACTCGCGCTGTACACATAGAAGTTGCCAGCGACTTAAGTACAGATAGTTTCCTCGGGGCGTTTAAGCGTTTTTTATCCCGCCGCGGTTTTGTCGCTCGCGTTCATTCCGACAATGCGTCAAATTATGTTTGCGCCAAGCGCACGCTTTCGGAATTGCACGAATTTTTAGCGTCCAAACACTTCAGGTCTGAATTTGGTCACATACTAGCCGAAAATCGCATCGAGTGGTCACTTAATGTTCCAACTGCTTGCCATTTTGGCGGTAATTGGGAGGCCAACATTAAGAGCCTCAAAACTCATCTATATCGCGTGATAGGCGACCAAATTCTTTCCTTGGAAGAGTTCAATACTGTGCTTGCTCAGATCGAGGCAGTAATGAACTCCCGTCCATTGTGCCGCACGCTATCTAATGATCCATCGGAACCTCTCGCGTTGACACCGGCTCATTTTCTCACTCTCACCCCCTTAAAATATCTTCCGGCTAGGGAGATAGAAGATGGTCCGTTACATTTGCTCTCGCGTCAAGAACTTATTGATAAACTTGTTCAGTCATTCTGGAAACGATGGAAGGCTGATTATTTACATACGCTACAGACTCGAAACAAATGGAACACGCCAACCAATCCGATCGCTAAGGGAGATGTGGTAATAATTACCGTCGATAATGCACCGCCTCTTCACTGGCCGTTAGGGCTAGTCGAGGAAGTTTTTCCTGGATCGAATGGTGTCACGCGTGTTGTCCGCGTTCGTACTGCTACAGGTACCTATCTACGTCCTGTAGTGCGTCTTTGTCCCTTACCTAAACAGTAATTAGTTTAACTTCAACTCATCTGCTTAGGTTAGGATTCTTATTTAGTTAGGTTAGCTTATTATACTTAAGTCAATAAATAATTTCGTTTAAACTCTCCGCGTCGTAGTTTCTTTGAAGGTAGCCCTTCAAGCCCGGGGACATGGTCGCGCCGAAGCGCGAATAGTTTTCGTTTAACCGCTCGAATCCGACCATCCTGTCAAAATTTCCTACCTAATACCGACCCCCCCTGGCCTGAAGAAGTGTCAGTGCATCGATGACCGTCAATTAACGTAAACGCGCCGCTAAAGCTGGTGCATCGCCGCGCCGCTCCTAGTGATTCAGTGTTGATCTGGACTTGCCAACAAACTTGCCTTCTTGGTTTTCGTCAGTCGAAGGAGTGAGAAAGGAAGAGTGAAGCATCGAAAAGTATCCATGAACGTACGCGCGGCTCGCTGAAGTATCGCGGTGCCGCTCCAAAGGATTCAGGTCAGTGCCTTTACCCTTTTCCTATAGACACCCCATAACTCCGCGGCCCAAACCCAACCCCAGTCGGATTTGAGCAAACCCCGCGAAAATTATACAGTCCACATCGAAACCAAACAATCTAGTTTCTAGCCGTCCCCGCGCCGCCATATTTTAATCTTCATTGATACTTTTTTTCATTTGATGTTTGATACATCTCTACTTTCGGGCAAGTTTGGCAAAAATGTTGTAATACCGAACGTTGATTGAAACACGTGCATCTCGCTCTTGAGTACGTCCCACCCGCTATTGCGAAATGAAATAGCATGCTCTCTCGATTCGAACTACCGAAGAGAGCATTCTAAGTGACCTTGCGCACTATGCCACCACGACCAATACGTACTGGTCGTTCTCTTGGACCGACCCTACACTCAAGCGAACGCTCAAAGTTTCACTAAGTTTGGTCACAAGGACTAGTCATGGCATGTCGTGCGACCAGTTGGTCGTCGCGGCCAGAGATACGATACTTTACCTGGACGCTTCTGCCACGAGCAGTGGTTGTGGACATAATGCGGGAGGTCGCTTAAAGGTCAGACCGACAGATGGAGTTGCGGCGAAGAGCAGTTTAGTCATCGACAAGTCGCGCCTTGAGAAATAATGGCCGTTACGCGACTTTTAGAACCTTTGCGCGAGTTTGCGCCAATTTGCTTCACCGCCACTCCGACTATCGACACTGCCCTAATATACCTAATAGAAAAAGAGAAAAAAAATACTTGTATGTGTGTAAATGAAGCATCCAAATATTTGTTACAATTCATCTTAAACTTAACATAACGTACGACAACATTAGTGTACGAGATTTTTCGGGTTTGGTTTAATGAAAGCTAGTTGTATGAATTTTGTTTTTTTTTTGTCGCTTTATAAATATTAATTAATAATTAATTAATAATAATTATATATAATAGAGCACAAGATACGTAATTTTAGCAAAATGAAGCTTAACTATAAGAAAATCATAGGCTTTGTTCAGATGACAATGCCTGTGTATTGTATATGATTTATCGAATAGATTTTTTGAAGTCTCGATAAATATTTTTTTTAAAGAATATTAGCCAAGCTAATAAATAAGCGAAAAGTTTGTGCTAAGAGTGTGTACGGCAATAGTACAACGGGTAGGGCTCGAACCTGCGACCTTTCAGTTTTCAGTCCGCACCTTCAATCGTTGGGTTACTGAGACTTCGATTGTCTACTACAACGCGCAACGTTTGGTAGAAGGTGATTGCCAATTTAAAACAGAAATGTTCAACAGAACATTAAAATACAAGGATAAACAAAATTCTTTTGACATAATCCGCCAGGAATACCTGAAGATGCTTGCGGTGTTGGAGTAATAACTGTTAGTATATTTTGAAGGGTTTGTTGTATTTCGTTGCTCCTATAATTTTTTTTTTACTTAAATAGCGTCAAGTACAATGCGAGCGGCACGTATCATAGTTTTTTCTTGTGTAGTAGTTGGTGTGACGGATTAAAGCGAAAGAATTTTGTATGTTCTTGTGTATTGTAGAATTCTGCAAAGTAACGCCTGTTTCTGTCCAAGTTTTCCATTTTATTGATATTAATTAATATCTGAATTAATCGATTGGTCGAAACACGAAAGTGTCAGGTCGTATATGATATGCAGGTAAATATATAACCATGTGAGCAAGGCCCTAGTGTAGTGTTGATAAGATCAATTTCGTCATTTTATATGTGGATTTCTAAGTACTTCAATAAATACTGTACACAGTTTCGGAGTTTTATTTCGGGAATAAACATGATTTCGATAAAATATTTCACTTAAAAATACTTCTTAATAAATTCTTCTTAATAAATGAAAATGCTTCTCAATAAATTCTTTATATAAATGCTTGCTACTCTTTGAGCATTACGGCCGATTCGACCAATTCCTGAAACAAATAGAAAATGTTTATTACCTACTTGCGTTCTTTACTACATGTAACAGACTATTGAGATTTAAATAAACTAAAAAATGTTTTTTGTTTGCAAGAAAAGCTGACTGGTTACTAAATAGCGCCGAACTGGGCAACAAAATAAATGAATTTTGTTTATTTGTTGGTGCATCTTTTTAGGCGTTAAAAAAACCTTAAAAGCTTTAACTTAGTAGGAGGGAAAAGGGAAATTTCTAAATTGCCTCTGGTTTGGTCTGGTCATGTGGGAGGCTTTGGCCATGGTTACCCTACCGTCAAAGTGTCTGCAAGCGATTTAGCGTTCCGGCACGACGGCGTATCTTAAACTGCAACGTCGTGAGATCGCAGTCAAGGACTATTTTGTCGTCGAATAAAAAAGGGATTTTTTTTTTGCTTTGATCAAGCAAACGTGTGGCCTTTTCTTTGAAGAAGAAATAAAAAACACTTTTATTAAGATAATCCGTTGAACTGCAACGTGTGTATTACTATAGAGATCTTAATTATTTATCAGTGCAATGAACTTGGGTCACCTTGTGAACGTCCATGTAGGAGCGGTCCTCCTCGGCGGCCAGGATCTGCACGGCGCCCACGATCACGTCGATGGCCTTCTGGATGTTCCGCGCGAACGTCTCCAGCACCTCGCTCACGGACACCTGCGTCGGGACATCCGAACAAAACATCATCGTCTGCTAGTACTTAATATATGAATACACTACATGTTCCCAAGATGTTGCCGTAGTCTCTAGTATTGACTTTTCAAATGGCTACAGAAAACAAAAGTAAGAACTGTCAAATCAGAATTACGTCATGCGGAACACTTTTAATTATATAGCAATGAAACGACAGCAACTGAGAGAGAGGGTATCTCCATGGTTTTATGGGCATGCTAACGAACATTGCAGGCGTACCTAGGCGTCGGCCAAAAGCATTTTTTCTTTTTGCCATATTTCGGGACCACGTCATCCGCAATCGAACATGCCGACCAATGGATCAACGAGGCAGTTAACTTTAATTCCTCATTTATAAGTTGAACAGGATACACACCGATAGCTCGTTCTCCCGCCAGCAGTCGTAGTCGGTGACGAGCGCCACGGCCGCGTAGCTTAAACCTGCTTCTTTCGCCAACACCACCTGGTTAGGAATTCAAAAGTTGTATAAATAAACATTTTCACCTCTCTAGCTCAAAAAGGGCGCCTTTGCTGCCCAAAACCAGTGAGCAAAAGTCGTTTTTGCTCACTCAGTGAGAAAAAGTGTTTTGAATATAGAACGCATTGGATTGGCGTTTCTTCAACTCACCGTCTCAAGAAACGTTCAGAAATTTTGTATATAATATTGCATACCCCATACATTTTATTTCGACAAAATTTTTTAACTCTCTATTTTATTATTTAAACTATTTACTTTTCGTAAATGTGTTTTAGACTTTATAATTCTGTAACACACATGAAACATAAAAGAAAATTAAAATTAATTAATTAATATATTTTATTTTATGAATGACACAATTCCGAACGCAGACAAAAGAGTAATATAAAATGGCGGCAAAAAAAAAAAATTAACTCTATTCTATATCTTAATTAGGTACTAATTTCTTAGAAGTTATTTGTTGTAAGAATTTTAAAATAACAAAATGAGTGAATCTACTTATAATTCAGAATTAAAAGAATTAGTGTCTAACGCGAATTAAACTTTCTTCCGGAATAGTCTCGTGAAAAATACTTGAAAGCCTATGAATTATTTAATGATTGGAGACTTTCTAAGGATGCGAAGTCCTATTTAGAGACTGTGATTTTATCATATTTCATGGAATTGTCTAAAACAAGGTAACCATCTACATTATGGAGTATTTACTCCATGTTAAAAGCTACAATCAAATCGAAATGCGACGTTCACATTGAAACTTATCCTAAACTTATTGTATTTTTGAAAAGACAGTCGGAGGGGCACAAATCCTAAAAATCTAAAGTTTTCACCGCTCATGATATTGAAAAGTTTTTAAATAAATAAACCTAATTTTTAAAATTTTAAAATATCCTTTATGTTTTAATAAATATTTCTCTTACATCTTGTACTTTTTCGCTATTGAGGTGAAAAATTGTATGTATCACACGATAGCAAAGTTTTTGCTTCTTGTGCCTTTGAATCCCTCACTACTCTCAGGATTCTAACTTAGAATCCTTCGTTCGCTCGGGATTCAAACTAGGCACTCGCAACAAAAATTAACTTTGCTATCTTGTTGAACAAATAACTATTAACTGTAGGCAGTGGAATATACTAGGTGAAATAGAGGTTTTCCCGCGGCGACCTAAACGAATTCCACACGAATTTCGAATGTGGGTAGGTAGATATTTTATACTGTGGGTAGGTATATATTAATTTTATAGTTTACCTCTGGTACTGTGGTCATGTTGACGACATGTCCGCCCCACATGCGGTGCATCAAGCTCTCTGCGCGGCTGGAGAATCTGCGGGACGAGTATACAGTATGATCAACATAATCATATTGTCATTGGATCGGTTTTGTACTTGTGTGTCAGTAATGCAACCGTTTGCAGCCTAAAGTTACTTTTGTACAGAAAATAAAGTAAATTATAAAAATCCAGGAAAATAAACAGTATTTTATTTTTCTGAAAAAAAAAAACAGTATGGTTATCAATTCTAGAGGGGTGTGATACGATAATATACACGTACCTATATGGTATATACAAATTATAATATTATCTAGGTGTGGGACTTTCTAAATATGATTGCATCAGTGTGACGACCGCAATCACCTGATTGACTGACTTTGTGACGTTCTTGCTACATAAATGTTTTAACCAGTAGAGTACCGGTACCAATTTGTCACACTGATGCGATCATTTTCAAGTAGTTAATCCCACAGCTGTATAGCAGTCATGAAGCGGGCTATGTGCTCACCTCGGTCCCTGTATGGTGACGGCGGTGCCGGTCTCGTGGCACACGTGCCCGTGAGCGCGCGCGGCGGCCAGCAGCGCGCGGCGCGCTCGCTCGCAGAACGCAGGCCGCATGGGCAGGTGGCACACGCCGCGCGGCCCGCCCGCGGTGCGGTCGAAAAACGTGCACGAGCGTCCCCACGTCCTGCCAAACAACAAAAATACTATCATTTAGTTCCACTATTACACTACTTATTCTGTATTCAGAAATCCTAATTAGGATAGATTGTTTTTAGAATTTTTTTATTCTACGTATAAGATTGTCCTTGACTGCGATCTCACCTGATAGTAAGTGACAATGCAGTCTAAGATGGTAGCGGGTTAACTTGGAAGGGGTATGGCAATGTACTCATACCCCTAATCGGTTTCTACACACCATGATGCCGGAACGCTAAATCGCTTTGTGGCACGTCTTTGACGGTAGGGTGGTAACTATAGCCACGGCCAAAGCCTCCCACCAGACAGTTTTCAGTATTCCTCATTTGTGTATGTATGTCTATGTGCGAGCGTTTGTGTGTGTGCTCGTTGCCGTGGTAATATAATGAAGTATCAACTACCTGTCGATGAAGTCGTCGAGCACGACGAGGTCCCCGGGCCGGTACTTGTCGACGAGCGAGCCGGTGGCCGTGCTGGCGAGGACGTGCGTGCAGCCGGCCTGCTTCAGCGCCCAGATGTTGGCGCGGTAGTTTATGTCACTGCAAGTTAACACCGATATAATAGTGCTGATGAGATATAAAAGTCCCTAAATAAATTAAAAAAAAGCTAACGTCGAAGCCGACATTCCTTCAATGAGACAAATTCTTAGTGGACAGAGATGGTAGGTATGAGGTAGGTATGAGTCGCGCTTGAAAGGCGAATGTGATACGACTGCGACATGGATTGCACTAATTTTAATTTTTTAAATCGCTATTTAAGTGCTAATACAGACACAGACTTAGCGAAACTTTTTGTTCGAACCACAGACATTTACCTCGAAGCTACTTGTTTCAGGCTAAGATGACGCTCAATGTAATGTTTCACCAATTCGCTTTAATCTGACCAAAATATACCTATTGGAATAAAATGTGATTCAAATGACAATAACAATGAGAAGCCGGCATTTTCTGTTTCTATCTCACTTGGTGTAAACCGCATTTGAGCAGGATGGAAATATAAAATGGCTGTTTAACAGTCCTATTCTCATTTGAATCGCAAAGTACTCATACCTTGGTTGATGCTGATGTTTCCTCCCATGCCTGGCCAATAGCACGCAGGGGACACCCTTGATGAACCCTTCGAGGAGCACGTCTGAGGGTTTTCCATACGGGGTAGTCAAGTCTCGCTCCACTGGACTCTCAAACAGATTCGGATCATCTAAGCCTGACCCTCCTATGATTCCAATCTGTATTTGCACCATAAATTGCTATTTAAAACATATTAGCTACATTTCTAGCATTTTAATGAAAAACTAAGTTATAGTCTATACAGAGTAGCATGGCGAGGTATAATTATTGTAATAAGACTTTATTTCATTTCATTTCATAGACAACATAGTTGTGCGTGAAAATTCAAACAAAGCATTCCTTAACTCTTCACCGTTGTCACAAAGGACTTATTTACAGCTGCACCCTAAATATCACAGTAGTAAAATATTAAATCCTAATAACTGTAGTAAATTAAATAAGTCTGTAGTCTATGCTGCACCAGACTACACTGCAGTGTATGAAATAAAAATAAAAACATGAAAAATTTAAGACTTTTATTACTACACACTGTACAACAATATTAAGTAATAATTTATGGTAAACTTAAAACACTTCACACAAAGGTATTTTACATATTCTCATAATTCATTAACAACTAAATATAAATATTTATTTTCATTAAACCATTATTTGTTTTCTAGCCCTTGTTGGAACTGAACTGATTTTGTTGTCTCATGAGCTTTTTGAAGTGTTTGTGCAATCTGGAAGTACCGTTTTGATTCTTCCATATTCTTTTCAACTCCATCACCTTTCCTGTACATCAAACTTACATTTGCGCAAGCATAAATATTACCAAGTTCGCATCCTTTCTTTGCAAAGTGAAACGCTTGTTTCATGTCAGGTTTAATGAGGAAGTCAAGGTTGGCGTTTTTCTCTGGGTTGTGTGGGTTGAATTCTTTGGGATTCTTAGGTACTCCGCTCAGATACATGCCAGCTAAGTAGTGGCAAGCTTTGTCATCATTCTGATCACAGCTTTTCTTCAGGTAGTTGTATCCTGTAATTTTGAGATTATTTTAACATTAAAAGATGCGTCAACAAGCTTATTATCATATTCATAGTTTGACTAGAAATAAATTGTAACTACATTGTGATTCGCGTGACAGAGTCGTGTGGCGGTTGTTGGGGGAGGCCTTTGCCAGCAGGCAAGCAAACATGCTTTGAGGCATTTATGTTAAGAAAAAAAAAAACATTGTTATTGTATAGTTTAAGTATGTTTGAATAAAGGCTTTATTTATTTATTACATTGTGATTTGTTTTTTGGCCTTAACTTAAACACACCTAATAATTACTTTAATTTATAAGTAATATTTTCTCAGCCTAAATCGGACACTGATTGAAGCTACCATTTATCACCAGGTGTATCCCCAGGTGTATTAACATCTTAATGATGATTAGTCTATCAGAGATTAATTTTAACGACCCCCAGTAATTTCAGCCTAAGTACAAATTATACAAAAAATAGTGATAAATACTTGGGTATTGCACAACTGTTGTTAAAACTTACATCACCAACCCATAAACAGCTCTTTCCTAAGCGCAGGTCTCTCAAAGGATTATAAGCCATAGTCCACACGCTGGCCTAATGCAAACTAGGGACTTCAGACACATTCGAGAACTCTCAGGCATGCAGGTTTCCTCATGTTTTCGTTCAATGCTGAATCATGTGATAAGTATATTAATTGCTTAAAAAAAATTCTTACCCTTGGGTATGTCTCGCTGAACCGTTGTGGCAGGTCCAGTGGCCGTGAGTAACACCCCAGCGTGCAGGCAACTCACTGGTTCATTCAACTCGCAGCCTTTTTCGAAATACTTTAGTGCTTCATTCTGATCTATATTATCTCTGCCCCGCCCTGTTAATGCGTAATTCCCGTACTTCAAACACGATTTTGGGAAGCTGTAATCGTCACAGTTGCTTTTATAAACTTTTGAAGCCTTTTTATAGTCTTTCTTTATCGCTTCCAAGTAGTCAGCTAAAAGGTGGCAAACTTCCGGCTTCTTCTCTTTGAAACAACCAAAACGATATTCGATACCGAGATTTTCCACGTATTCTTTCACTTCCTCTTCTCGTTTCAGGTCATAGGACATGGTTATGTTATTTCGTAATTTAAATATTTAAAATCAACAAAATTATAGGTTAGATAACACTTTTTACCACATACGTCCAGTGTTGCCCGTAGTCAGACAAGAAAAGTCCGAAAACGAATAAGAAATTACCCATTTTGTTTGAAAGCCGGTCACGGTACAAAACCAGGTGCTTGTGCAGGTGCAAAAACAAGTCCAGTAATGTAAAAAAGGAAAAACAAGTCCAGTAATGTAGTTAAATAATATGATTTACTTACAACAGTCGGGATCCATTAAAAATCTAGATCGGTTCAAATTTTCTCAATAATGGGTTCCGACTGTTAAGTGACGCGACTTCATCTACGTGGATTAAGGTTTTCTGATTCCCGCGAGAACTCTTCAATTTTCCAGGATAAAATGTAGCCTAAATGTTAATCCTGGGTATGAGCTATATCCATTCTAAAATTTTAGCCAAATCGGTTCATTCGTTGTGACATGAAGGAGTAACAAACGTGCACACTCATACAAACTTACACCTTTAAAATATTATCTCACTCTGCTCAGACAGAGAAACGAGACATTTAATCTGTCCCGTTTTAACTCTATCTCAAGTCTGAGCTAAGTCAGAGCACGCTCTATAGATAATAGCATAAGAGAAACGAAACGAGCATAGCATGTGCACTCTCGTACGATTACATGAAATCGGGAAAACAACACTTACTGGCAACAACGAATATGTCACATGTCAGTCAGTAATCCGAATAATGAATTGATAAGGATAACGCTTATCATTTTGTAAACAAACCAATTGAGTAACTTATAATTTTTTTAGTTTGAAAAAAATTAACAGCTACTAATAACAAATAAACGTAAACTACTAATAGTGATTTTACACTAAGGGAAACTACTTACCTAAAACAAAAATTAAAAAAGATATGGTACCTTTAATGTATTTTGTCTAGCAGCCATGATAATTTTCTAACTTGAGCAACTTTTCTTTTTATTACAAACAAGATTCACATTATTTAATGCGCAAAACCACCAAACCATATGCAGACTATCACTAAAATGATAATGAATAAAAACAATATGTAATTTGGTCGCAAATACCAATGATCGCCAATGGGTCGCCAACCAAATACTAAATAGTGCCACTACACGAGCGAATCTGTACAGCCAGATCAGCGGATTTAATTCGCTCCGCACGGAATCCGGTCGTGTGGTTGGTAGTCCAGTGGACAATGGACCACAAGTGGACACAATTGGTATCCGTTATCTATGGCTGTGGTTTGCAGCAAGTCCGAGAAAAAAAATTAGTTTTGATATTAAATATCAAAATTAAAGATTAAAATTGGATTTTTCTGCTTTAACCTGGGATAATAAAAATTTTATAGCAACAAAACGATATTTTTGGTCCAAAAGTGAAAGTGGCATCCATACGGCCAGTCTATTATAAGAAATTGGCTCGATTAACTGCTTTTGCTTTATAATATTATCGGACAAGTCAAGCAAACACATCAGCAATTTTGATCCAAATCTGAAAGTGCCGGCCAAAAAAAATGTGCTGTATTTTATTAGAACTAGTCCTCCTGAACATTTTTTATTATGTCACCGAAGATATGGTGTAGAACCATTGACTTCGTTTTTATTTTAGTTTTAAAATTCAGATTTTTATCTGTATTTTTCGATTAAATGAAATGTTTCTAAGTCATTTTTTTACTTTTGTCAAATGTAAAAGAAAGAAATAATTGTTTTTTTTTTTATTTGATGACATGATAATCCTTGATTGCGATTTTACCTGATAGTAAGTTACGATGTAGGGGGTCAACCCATACTCCAAATCGGTTTCTACACGCCGTGCCGGAACGCTAAATTGCTTGGCTGCACGTCTTTGTTGGTGGTTTATTATCACGTCCAATGCCGACTGATACCATGCATACTTGACCGCTCCCATACACGTTCACTTGATCCCGAGAGACTTGATCAAGTCGGCAGGATGAAAATACGATTTTTGTTTCATGCAGACTTCTCATGCAAAGTTGGTCAAGTCTGCCGCGGACTCGCGCGGCATGATGCAGACTTGACAGACAGACTTGATCGTGTTCGTGTATGACCTGCAGGGCGATCAGCTAACTTTTATCGCAATCATTAAAGGACAGCGTCAATGTCAAAACATGGTTTTGGCTCCACGTAACATTGAGACAGTCCGTAAAGGATCGTTGAGGACAAAAAAATATTTTGACATTGATGCAGTATCACATCGATAAAAGTTTTGTATGAATATTGCTGAAAATTGGTACCGCGTAAGACTTTTGAAGTAAGATGTCCGTTAAGGACTACGACAAATATAACGTCAAACTAGGCTTTCATTGATACACCTCGTTAGGTGTTCTTATCGGTGACATATGTGGTATCCAAAGTCGTTTTACTACTCATATTTTTGTAAAAATATTTAATAAGCTTTATTAAATAATTTATCAAATTAACAATGCAATTAGTATTATTATATGAAGAAAAAAAATGTTAAAATCATTGAAGAATAATTTTTAGATTTACCTTTAGACGCTTTCGTACGTTTGCCGGATAGGGAGGTAGGTAGGTAGGTGTATGTATTACATAAGATTTATGTACCTACTCAATAATAATATGCGCCTGGGTAAATTCTGTTTGTGATACATATTACATACGTTAATGTTCAATACATAAGGCATAAGCATGTGGGAACATAGTACATATTTACTATTTTAGTTTTCATAACCTAACTTTTGTGTTTTTATGTGTAAGAAGTACCTACATAAATAAATACTGCCTATACCTATTATTTGCAGATATTAAATAACACAACACAGTAGAAAGAACCTGTAAAATAAAAGTGTAAATAAATAATAAATATTACTCTATGAACCTAGAAGAACCATAAATTAACATATTCTGCGGCACGGACCACAGACTCCTTCACTCTTTATTTTGCAGCTATAACGCAGTCAAATTTGAAAGACTGCTATGGCCGTATAGATTGCTAGGTAACCATAGATATTCAAATTAGTCGGATTATAAGTTATGGCCCACCACTAAAATGTCGATAGTCACGTGATTGCGACCATTGCTACAATCCTGAAAAAGCTTACGCGGTACCGGTTATATGGACTGTTTCGATATCGGTCCATGTCCATAAGGATATTTTTTGATGTGAGATAAGAGACAATTGTTAGCTGATCGCCCTGGCATAATAGTCAAGTAATAGTGTCCTGTGGTTGTCACTGTCAGGGAATTGGTGGGAATTGAATTGAATTACAAAAAAATGTCAAATCACTGTTTTTGACTTCTGCAATTGATGTTTTTTTCGCGGCTTTTGTGGTATTTCTTGTGTTATAATAAAAGTATATTATTTGAATCCACTTAGAATTTTCGTCTTTTTAGTTATCGTCAAGATGTCTAACGAAGAGGAGTTATTTACTACGCGTATGAGAAAAGCGACGAGAAAAATTCACTCTGTGAGCGACACCCTAATAAATGCGAAATTCGCCTTTTGTAAGTTAATAGAATACGAAATTTTTTACCATCTCAATCATTTTCAACGCAATATTAGGTACTATTTGTGCTTAAATTATTGTTTGGCAAAATATTTAAAAATTAATAACCTAATTTTTTATAGCTCTAAGGGATGAAACCGTGTGGGGTGGTGGGCTATTCGTCTTTTATCACATCTTTGCTTTCCTAGAAGATGCCAAGAAAAGATTGAATATGCCAGACTTCGATAAACTTTTTGTCAGCAAAATTTTATTCAGGTAAAACCTATAAGGTTAAAATATTACTAAAATCCAATATTAGCCACACATCTGTGTTTTATCATCTGATATAAAGAAAAATCTCTATTAATATTTAAATTTTTAGTATGTTTTTCTATGAGACTTCAACATGGATGGTGGACATAATATAACTATTGTAGTATAGGTACTATTATGTATCTTTTCTTCTTTAACTTCATGATAATGACTTTTTTCAGAAAACAAGCTTTTGAGGAAGATCTGTACCACTACCTGGGTGAAAATTGGAATTCATTACCTAAGTCGAGTGCCCTGGAGAACTATCTAGAGCACCTGCAGAACCTTGAGCGAGAAAATCCACAGCTATTGATGGCTTATGTATACCATCTTTACCTTGGCTTGCTGAGCGGTGGACAGATTCTAGCTAAAAAGAGAAATGTATTTGGTGAAAGTGAGTTTTCTATTTTTGTTTCAAATCTCTTAGCTGAATTATTTTGTAGATCAAGTTCTTTGCTCAGATTAAAGACAATTAAAACAAGCCAAATAATCCCTTATCCTGATATCTATGTAGACTAACAAAAAGGAAACTGGACAGCAAATAAACTTTTGTTGTTTTTAGTACTTTACCCCACATAGGCTTTGACAATATACTTAAACCTCTTACTGACAAAGCCAGAAACGGGTTTAATTTTTGACTAACTTTTCTTGGTCGCTCATATCAATGAGATGAGTAGTCGATTGCACTATGCCATTCATAGACTCCAAAATTTTTTACCTTTATGCACTAAAATGATGCTAGCAATCTCTTCTCCTTCCTCTCATTGACTATTTGGTATTTGCTATCTATTATTCAAAATTTTTAAGTTTTCTGCCCCTACATGCGAGTATTTTCTGGATGCTCCTCCCCAGGACAGACCAATGTGATCCTGAGTAGTGCAGAAAGTCTTAAAACTGTCCCCCCCTCCCCCTTTTGCTTGTGCTTAATCTATTTTTCTTTTTTAGATAATCATGATCAAGTGAAGTACATTGACAAAGTAACTGATTTTACGGGAGTGGATGTACCACAATTGAAAAAAGATTTCCGACAAGCAATGAATGAAATTGCTGGCAAAATGTCTGAAGATGAAAAGCAAGCACTTATAGAAGAGAGCAATCAAGTGTTTTTGATGAACAATTTGATAGTTAACTCAGTTGGAGGACAAAACAAAGTCCTTTATGACATGTTATATAAAACCTCTGCTGTGCTTGTTGTTATTGCTGGTGTAATATTGGCTTATAAATGGTATAAGTGACCAGTCTGTAAGCTTGTGAATTACACAGCTGGGTATCCAGTATCCACTATGTTTGTGCACAACACCTTGTACTATGTATGTCACCTGCGCATATATTGAAACAGTCCAAAATGGATTTTAGATGCACAGAGCATAGATGAAGTTGGATACCCAGCTTCATATCATCTTTAAATTAAAAAAAAATTTTTGTTATGTATCTGTAGTAGGTATTATTTAAATGTTTAGATTTAGAAGTTAGTTACTAAAGAAAATAGTTAAGTTCATGACTACAGAATATATGACATACTTGGAGATTATTAATATTCCTATTAGAAGTATTCAATATAAGTGTAATTTAAATAATGTAGATGCATATTATTGTCATTTATAAAAGTCGTTACCAATAAAAGACTGAAGTTAACTATGTATATTTGTTTTGCTTTATTAATGATGAAAATATGAAGCGTAATATGAATTATCAAATTAATAATCCTATCATATTCTAGCTTTTGCTCGTGTCTTTACTCAAGTTAAATTTGATTTATCAACCCCCTCTTACCTTTATGGGTTGAATTTTTAAAATTCCTTTCTTAGTGGATGCCTACATACTAGCTATCTGTATGTCGAACTTCAACCCAATCTGTCCAGTGGTTTGAGCTGTGCGTTGATTGATCAGTCAGCATTTTTTTTATTATTAATATACATTTAGAATAATAAAATAAAAAATACATAATAGGTTTATATTTCGATGATAACAGACATAAAAATTAAACGGAATATTAGACTTACATATTTATTAGAGATCTGAACAAAATAAGAAATTAAATTATATGTACAGTCTATGTTAAATCTAACTAAATTAGACGTAAGTTAATAGGTACACACTTTCTTTACGCGTAGCTTATTGTATGGTAAGGAAACTTAATCTTACAAAATTGTTCTATGGCAAAAGAAAATGACATGCAACAGCTTATTAGTATAGAAAACAAATGCATTATTTAGCCTAAAATATTATGCAAAATGGTATTATGGAAAAAGAACTTTAAAGTATCGGATGTATTAATCAGTCCATCCATTCATGTGATTGCACACATTTAAAAAAATAAATAACCCTTTGACTTTTAAAATAATAAATAATGAGTACTACTAATTGTACTTCTATTAAAAAGTCCAATAGTAACATAATAAATATCCTCTCTATATCAGCGATATTTATATATAAAATATTATGATACTTGCAACACCCCTTTATGCACAGACAAGACTTCATTCACTGAGCTTAATATAAAATAACAAAACATCATCTCAGGCTTATTACATTACACAAAAGTGTGAAAAACTTCCTTAAAACACTGAGTTGCTAAGGCACTCAACTACAATTATCGTCTATCTGTGTATATATAAAAAACTTTACGCGTGAAGCCAACATAATACAAAATAATTGGAAGGTTAAAATAAAACTTGTAAAAGATTAAAATTAAAGTAAAACTTGTAACTCGTTCACCAATGCTTGCAAAACAAACCTCTTTCAATTCCAAAGGAGACTTAACCTAAATGTATAATACGAATAAATGTTTTTCACATGCTATGGCTCCGTTACAGTACTAAACGATAGTATGTGAGACAGTGTAAGCGGTTTGTGGGTCATCGCGGGCGGCGCTAGTTGGCCGCCAATGCCGCCGCCGGCTCGCTGGGCTCTGTTTTCACTTCTTGCTTAATTTCTGAAACAAACACATATTAATTCAAGATAATCTTACAATATAGCCATTTTGTGGTTTGATGGGTCCACCTCTTATCTTTGGCTAAGTCCAGCAGGCAAAAGGCGCGTGGGAAGCCAAAGGAAAAAGTAGGCTGATGACATCATGCACACAGCGGGGAAAGACTGGATGTGTATTGCCCAAGACAGACAGAAATGGTAAAAGATGGAAGAGGCTTTTACCCGTAGGGGACCACACACCGAGGACTAGATTAGACTTGCAAATCTAAAGCTAAAAATACATGTGTGTGGGACAATAAAGCTTAATAATAATAATCTTACAGTATTCATTTAACATTGATCAACCAATGAGTGATGAGAAATGCACCTTAAATGCCTGTGTAATGAGTAGAGACCGGATTATATGCATTTGCATATTCGCATATGCATTTGCATATTTTAGCCATTCTCAGCGGTAATAGCATATTTTACCTAAGATCTAGTTATGATGCATATTATCGGTACATTTACAATATTTTTCACTCAATCTGCGTTCCGCCGCCGCCGCATTGCCCCATAAACTTAAAGAAAAGTTTGAAAACATATTGAGCAATAACCCAGGTTTTCAAAGCTTGTGTCAAATTGATAGTTTCATTAATGGGACGGCAGAAATTTTGCCGGAAACTATAAGTGCCATAGCACCCAAGTTCAAATTCTGCCCAGTTACCTCAATGGATATGGAGCGAACCTTTTCTACTTACAAAAATATTCTAAATGATCGTAGACACAATCTTACCACTGAAAATTTAGAAAAATATTTGATTGCTTACGTTTACACAAATTCTAAATAATTTTAATATCATATTATGTTACTTACTGTACCTATTATTGCCTATCAAAAAATAATTTACTAATTGTATGCTGATTTTGAAATAAAAAAAATGAATACTTACTTTTCTATTTTTTTAAGGATTCCTAAAATTTATTATTTAATTTCGCATATTCTGACAGTTTTCGTGCATATTTCAAGCATTTTTCATGCATATTTGCATGCATATAACAAGCTTTTTATGTTGCATATAATCCTGTCTCTAGTAATGAGTATACCTTGTACTATATTTCAATAATTTACCATTATTAGTCTTGTTGGGTGAATTGTGGGTGGAAGTCTTTTGCGACTCGCTAGTGCTACCCTCAGCCTCGCCGGTCTCTCCTGCAGATGAAGTGGGCTGAAATGTAAAGAAAAAAAAATACTGTCGTATAAATTACACTTAACACATATTGTGCGGAAAAAGATAATGTGGTTGAATATGAAACATAATGGCGGATTTCTTCGAGTTAATGGACTGTAATTTTTGAGATTGTAATTTGTACAAACCTTAGCCTTTGACGGCCAACAGCCATTTCAAATTACTTTGTTAGAAAAAAAAATTAAACTGGAAATCTTACCCTACGCGGGCGATTCACTGTAGGCTGGAGAATGATAGGTTCTTTGTTGGGGTCGAAGTGGCAATCGAAAATTGTGAGCAACTCCTGAATGTCTTCGGATTTCGCAGATATAGTTAAGTTCTTTAACAGTTTCTCTACACCTGGAAATAAATGAACAAATTGTAAGGCTGTGGCTAACTTCACTTAAAACCCCAATTGTTCTGCACAAGTTTATTATTTCCTAATCAACAAAAGCTAATAATCTGTAGTTGGTTGAAGATACTGTGCCTTGATTATGAAAGCTTACGTGCATGTTATGTTTATATACTTTGGTTCAAGAAATCAAATTCTCTTATGAGTTAATATTTTGTTGATATCAGGTGAAATATCTTGGCAGTTCAAAAATAAACTATGGTTGGAATGTGTCTTGTCTGTAACAACACTCACCATCACAGTTCTGATCCTGCCACGCGTCCTTCACTTGGTCGTAGAGCAGGCCCGCGTCGGCCAACAGCCGCCGCAGCTGCGTGACGCGCTTGCGCTCCGGCCGCGGCTGACGCAGCAGAGGCGCGAACACGGGTCGGAACGTATTCTGTCTGTTACAACAGTATAATATTGCAATAACATGCATTTAATATGCCAGGTGCAGGGGCAACACAAAAATTGCAATCTGTGGTCAATGAGCAAAAAAGACTTCAAAAAGGTATATTGTTGAGTAAATTTAAATGTATCTCTGCTGTGTTTTACTTTTCATGCATGCAAGTAACGAATGCTCACCTCTCCAACAGTTTCTTCAAGCTAGCCAGAGCCTCGAGCTCTGTGTGCACGGGCCGCGCCCACAGACGCGCTGTCTCCACCATGTCCTTGCTGGCTGCGGTACCCTCGCCACCCGCTCCTACCTCCTGCTGCTCTCCTGGTCGAATGAATACACAACCCGTTAGTTAGATTCACTAATATTCACATAAAATTGAGCGAAACAGACTTCAGTCGCCTTAAACATGTAGGTCACCACAATATAAGTAATTCAGCAATTGGTAGAGATAGTAGATCTCACCTTGCGCGAGATGCTCGACGATCCTGTAGGCGGCGGTGGCGCGGTCGAGCGCGCTGTCCACCGACAGCGTCTCCGCATCCAGCAGCACGCGCGCCAGCACGCGCAGCGACACCGACTTCACCGTCGCCTTGCACTTGTCGGCCGCCAGCGCGTAGCTATCCGTGAACCCGGCCACGATCGACTTGAAGCGGTCCAGCAACTTGTAGCTGCAAGTTAATAGCAACAGCTTAATACTAGCACCCAGACTTTATGTGTAACACAGCAGTCTAAGGATAAAAAGTGCAAACTCAATGCAAACTAATTCTTATGCCAAATATCAAGAGGATACTGTTTTACATGCAACAAGAAATTACACTGATAGAAAAAATAGAAGCAATAATTAATTATAATCAAGCTGGCACTACTATAGGCCTGTAATAATCAAAGTTTACCGAGTGAAAGCCTCCAACAGCATGGTAGGGCTCAGGCGGCGAGGCTCGTGGTAAATGAGTATGACGCTGCCATCTCCCTTTTCCTTCTCCAGCCAGTCCAGGAAGTCTGTCAGGGCTGATATTTCCGATTTGGTTTTCAATATCTATAGGACACACACAGGGTAGGTGAGTAGCTGTTGTTAAGAACCTACCCATTACAATGTATTTTAATTAAGTCAGTGTACATTAGGATACCAACAATCAGTCTAAGTTTAATCCTAAGCTAAGCATAGTTTCATTAACGATTGTAAAATTTTTTTTTTTTTAAAAGAGCAACCGCCGAATTTCTTGCTGGCTCTTCTTGGCAGGAAAGGCATTCCGAACGAGTAGTAGATTCATTGACAATTCAAAAGTGCTTGTAAAAGTTTATTTGAATAAAAAATATTTCTATTTCTATTTTAATGTTACGTTTAGCGTGGTGGGCATATTATAGTTCGAAAAAATATTGGTTGTTGAAGGTGCTGGATTGGCAAAACGCACCAGAAAGCACAGTCTTGGCACACCCCCTTCTGTGGATACACGCAGCGCAAGACCGAGGCATGTTGCAGTCAATACAAGATATCTATGTACAGCAGTGGACATCTATTGGTTGTTAAAGAAGAAGTATTATTCGACCACAGACATACATTACTATATAGAATAGAATAGAAATATTTTTTATTCAAATAAACTTTTACAAGTACTCTTGAATGGTCAATGAATTTACCACTGGTTTGGAATGCCGTTCCTGCCGAGAAGAGCCAGCAATAAACTCGGCGGTTGCTCTTTTCAAAAAAAATTTTTACAATAGGTAACAAAACTATACTATGTATACAGTGTTACATAGTATAGTTAAGTCGTAGTAGTACAATAAAGTAAATATGCCACCAATGCCAAAAAAACATTTAAGAGGGTTCAAGAGATACAGCCCTTTGACAGACGGACGGATTGATGAACAGTTGTTGACACCTTTTGGGTGTGGAACCCTAAAAAGCAATGTACCTTATGAGTATTAGTATCCTTCAGCATGCGGTAGCGTCCGACGGTCACGACCCGTACGTTGTGTCGCCGCCGCGCGCCGGGGTTGAGGTCGCCGTACGGCATGATGTACTGCGAGTACGTCTGCTTGGGCGTGTACGCTGCGATCTGGCATATCTGGCGTCAATCATTTTAAATGATGTATTAATTTTTTTTTTTTTTAATCCTACTATCCTAATATTATAAATGCGAAAGTTTGAGAGGATGGATGGATGGATGGATGTTTGTTACTCTTTCACGTAAAAACTACTGAACCGATTTGGCTGAAATTTAGCATAGAGATAGATTTTTGTGTGAAAATAAGAGAGTTCCCGCGGGAATTACAAAATTTTAATCCACGCGAACAAAATTGCGGGCATCAACTAGTAAAGAAAATGAGCTAAGCTGAATTGTACTTATATTGTCCTCTGCCCTCCAAATAAAAGGAAAGCTTGTGATAGGAGTGGGTACAACGATAGTACAAACGGTGGGAATCTATCCTGCAACCTTTCAGTTTTTCTGATCACACTCCACATGCTGAAAATGGGATACACAAATCCTGGAAATCCTACATTTCCTATCCCTATGTCGTCATGAACAAGGAAACTTGATGAAATAATGAGAGACATAATACAAGCATGTTTGTTTTCATTTCATTACTATGAAGTTGACTCTGTTGATGCATTTGTTACTAATATTATGCTGACACTAATAAAATTATATAATAGTCGAGATACAGAGCTGAGTTTGCTCTTTGCATTACAATTTATCGTAAAGTAAATTAAAGAATAATCAACTACAAAATCACTATTTATTTATATTATATAGAAGATACAGAGTGGAGTTTGCCCTTTCCACTATCATTAACTTTTTTTTTAAATATTACATTATAATGTAATCATTCAGTACAGGAAGCAGATAAGTGTACACAGATTATGCATATAAGTGAATCTTGAAATATCTGAAGAGGTTTGTTTATATCACTTGTATGTGTATCACTTTCAATGTGCTCCAGTTAAGCTTTAGTGTATGACTGAAGTAGCACCATTGATATACCTACTCTAAAGTACAAAAAATTATGTGTTTAAAATCTACAAGCTAGTTAATTTTCTATTAAATTAAATAACTAAAAACAAGTCTGGCTAATAAAATGAACATACACCTACACAAACACCTGAAGATGAACTTATAAAGTTATAGTTTTTGCCTGTATCCTTGACCATGTGAAGTTAGTCTAAGTCTGAAATCTATAGACAACACTCTCACTCTGTTCAGATGCAGGACCGAGTAAAAATGAAATATATTTTTGTCAGAGCATATTTGTGTCTCATTTTAATTTTGTCTTAAGTCCGAGCTAAGAGCACAGTTTATAGATCTTAGCATTAAAATTCATTTAATCTCCTGTCACTCTATAGGTACAACTATAGGTATAGGTATAGGTGTAACTATGTAGGTAATCTTATCATCTGTTTAATACAGGTGTATGCAGACACCAGCTAGGATATTTGAACCATGCTTGGAAGAAATAGTCTGCAGCTCAGCATACACAAATAACTACTCCAATGCATCTCCAGAAGTTGCAGAACACGCAACTGTGGGTATACCATCATAAATTTGCACAAATGAAGCTTGCTACTGCTGTCGTTATCACATGCTAGTGTGACTAGCTCAGTAGTCGCTGTTCCTTGGTGATAAAAGCTCAATTAGTGTCATGCAGTTGACTAGCCAAACTACTATCACACATGTTTTATAGCCTGTGAATCATTTTCAAATTCAAAACTTTCGCCATTGAAGAAAGTTGTCAATTAATTGAAGTAAGTTATGTCAATAGCATCAATCGTTATTTTTCATCATTTACTGTCTATCACAAACCATCATAAACGATCACTGTTTGCATCATTGAGTTTAATACACATAAACGTTAACAATCAAAAAATATTATAGGCCCTTTAGTACTTACTTCATCAATCAGCCTGCGTCCAGTGGTATCCATATCCCACCCTACAAGGGCGTACTTGCCCGGAGGCAAGCCTGCAGGTTTCTCCGCTAGAGCGGGTAGGACTTCGGTGGACGTCTCTGCCCCACCGCCATTCACCTTCTCTGTTGATACCATTGCCATGAACGCTGAGTTGCTTGGCTGTAGCTATAGAGAAAAATAAATTATTTATTTTTTTATTTTAACATGGAATAATTCAATTCCCAAATACTGATAAATAATGTTAACTGATTGCAGCTTGTGCAGCTGTAGTCAAAAAGTTGTCCCATATTATTTTATCCCAATAGACAGGTAATGAATAGTTTTTGCTGCCTGATATTTTTCTATTATTATGAATATAAACATAGGTAATTATTATTAAGTACATATTTACCCTACTTTTTTGTAGAAGTTATATCTCACTTTACCATTAAATAGGGAAAATTTGTGAGTATATTGTATTATTTAAATTATAATTTAATCTTTTCCAAACAACTTCGCCGAGATTACATGTTTGTATTTACTTACATATGTTTTATAAAAATTGGGAAGGCATAGCGAAAGTACTCTCGAAGTGTTCAAGAGCGTATTACATATTATCTACAAAACGTTTATTGCAATGAAAAATTTAACAACCTTAAAAATGATGTCACGCCGCTAGGAAAAACAAGCGCCCAAAAATAAATCGATCACGGGTAATCAGATGACATTTGTTACTCTCAAAGTGTTCCAAAGCGAATAAAATAAATTCTGTAAGTATAGCTAAAGCGGAATAATAAATACCTGTACTGAAATAAACCTAAATAATAGATTTATTGGTTAATAAAAAAACTTAAATTTAGGACACGTGGCGCTCTTTTCATTACAGACTACTGCCCCACCCCAGCATGTCAAAAAAAATATATAAAAACTAATTTACCGTTTAAAGACGATCTCCTAATTAATGGATCTTGTTAAAATTATTTCTTGCAGGAATAAATGTATTAGAAGTCGAACGCAACATGCAAAAAGAATATTCGTAAAAAATATCACAAATCTCGGCACGTGTGCGGCGGCTGAGAAAAACGCAATAGTGATTGCAAATTATTGTTTGGTTAGTCAAAATCGATAATTGAAAGATCGGAAAAGAATTAAAATAGTTCATCTGTATTTAGGTATTTTTTAGGTTTTCTTCAATTTTTATTTTCAAGACAAAAATATATCTTTATATTGGACTATTATAATAAATTACTAAAAAAGATAAATTTACTTAAAAATTATTATTCTTTCAGTTTTTTTCAATTGCTGCACTGTTACATATTTACCGATTTTTGTACATCACTAGAGTACAGTGTCGTTTTCGTCTCTGTCTACGTTTTCGACCAACTGCACGATTGTATAAAAATAACAGCTACAGAGCACAGAATACTAATAATGATAATCGATTATGAAATTAGCAACTAATTTGTTTTCATAATCGAATTCGTTACTAATTTGTATTCCTAATTCTGTTTCTAATACTAAACAGTCGAGGGACGCGAGAGTCGCTTTGGCTTTTGCCAGGCCAGTCAACCAACCATCGTATATCGCTCGCACTGCACTGCATCGACTCGCGACTACTAAATAAATTAGTAGTTAGTTAGTCACCTACTAACTTGTCATAAGTACCCATCTCTATGTTGCAGAATACAGTAAATTCAACCAAAACATCAGAATTGAGATTATATCAATGATTGATACAACTTTTCCGCCATGTTTTTCATAATCGATATAAAAACGTGTTTCGTGTAGGTATTTAGGTAGGTACCCACCTACCTACCGTCCTGGGGCCCAAGTCTGCTATTTTACATGTCATTGTCATTGATCCGCAATACAATTACAATACAATTATCATTGGTCCAAAATTTCGTAGTCTACTAAATTCACAATGGTCGTTCGATTTCTTATAATTAGATTGTAATTTAATGATACCTCGGTATTGGAATTAGCTTAAAAAGCATTTCCCGAAATGAGTTTCAAAAAAAACTACATATTAAAAACGTTTATTTAAGCTAGATTTAAAGCTAGATGTGTCAGTGGCAAACCATCGGTAAACAATTGTGACGCCATTGAATTAGTAGACTACCAAAATTGCTAAAAGTAGCAATTGGGATGTCATTGATAGGCAATGTAACTACAATTGCAATAGCAGACTTGGGCCCCTGTTGGCGAGTAGGTAGGTTAGCCTACCACCGTGCCCCCTGGGAGCTGATTCTGTAACTCAGTGCCTATCAAAAAATGAAAACCACTGACATATATTTTGTATCCATTGAAGGTTTACTATGAAATAGTAAATGACATTTCTCTTCAAACCTTCAATGGATAAAAAATTACTATCGTCGTTGATAGGCACTGAGTTACAGGATCAGCCCCGGTCTATGATTCAAAGTGCCAAACACTTGTCCTTTTCTTTTCAAAGAGAATGTAATCACTCCGTGTTTCTTTTTATCGTCTATGGAATGGAATTTATTGTTTTATTGTGTTGTAAACCAAAACATTGAATTTAATATATTAATTTATTTTCTTTTTTCCTATGTTTAATTAGTTGGTATAAATTACATATAAAATTATTCTATAAGAATTGCGTAACTATGTCGGAAAATATCGAGTTTTATCAAAACCAGATAGCTTTGGCTAGAACAGAAATAAAAAACCTGAGGTTAGGTGCCAAAGAAAGTAGTAATAATTATACCATTTTGTATCACAGGTGAAATTTTTTTAGTTATGACTAATTGCTTGTTATAAATGTTATTTTAGACAGCGTTTATCATCGCTGAAACATGAACACCAGAAAGAAATCAAACATATCAAGTCCACCCTGAATTCTTTGCGGTGCTCCAGCTGTGCAGCTGAAGGTATTAAATTCAATTGTTTATTATTTCTGTTTTTTACTTGTGGCGATCCCATTGCCAACAATTCAGAGTATGCTTTTTGAATCTGTAGCTCTTCGATCTTTGCCAACCAATTTATAAATCCTTGTTCGGGTGAGACGCGGTCTTGCGCCACTTGTATCTGGTTGCATCTGTAACTCGTTTGATGCCTGCATGCACGTCAAACTCATCTACAAAATTTCATTGATTTAAACAAATTTTTGTATGGGGCTTGCTCAAAACAGACTTCACTCATAAAAAAAATAATAGTTTAAATTTTGCACAAGTACCTACTTTGTTTACTTCTATTATAATAATAGAAAAGCTTTTTAAAAATTGTCCTTTTTAGCAACAACAACAGTATCTTCCACACACAACAATGATCAAGCTTCGGTACAGCAGAATGAAGAAATAACATACAGACCTATTGGTTACATTGAGACAGCATTCAGCAGTAAAAGGGGAGTGCCACGACAGCCCACTGTTTTGATGTCTGCAAGAGGAGTTCTTGTCATAGATCCCACAGTGTTCAATAACCCCGAACATGCTTTGAGTGGATTGGATGAATTTTCTCATATGTGGTTTGTAAAAATCCTTACTAATATTGCAAAAGTGTGTTTGTTTGTCCTTCAATCATGCTGCGACAGCTACAGATCAACATGACTTTTTTCCATGGGTATTGTTGAGGATTTGGAGAGTGACATAGACTAATTTTTATCCTGCAAAATCAAAGAGTTCCTACGAGATTTTAAAAACTAAATCTATGCAGATGACGTCACTGGCATCAGCTAATTATTATTAAATCATCGTCAACATCATCATTATTAGAAATAGATCTCATGAAAGGATGGCCACAGAACATGATTTTGCACTTCTTGTATTCAGCAACTCCCTTAAGATCATCCATCCACCTAGTCAGTCTTCCACTGAACCTCTAAGTTTGCCAGTGCCAGATCACCATTTCAGCACAGATATTGTTATGTATCTTTAAATGAAATTTTAATCCTCCTTTTAGGATAATTTTCCACTTCCACATGACTGAGAGCTTGAATGTACCTGCCAAAGTAGCACCACCACGCTTGGAAGGTGAAAGGCGCGGGGTATTCTCTACAAGGTCGCCACATCGGCCGTGCCCTATAGGATTGTCGCTAGTTAAACTACATAGTATTGAGGGTAAACAAGATTTTCAGTACATAGTTTTAAGGACATAGCTGTTCACAAACAGCTTTCGATATGGCCACGGAAATAGCTTGCTTAGGAAGGAAAGATTCTTTTTATTCATATCAAGGAATTCAAAATCCTAAATCAATGTGCATAAAGTCAGGAGCATCTGTTACTATGCTGTATTTGGTAAAACTCTGGCACATTTTCTATTTGCCCGTGAAAAACTGATTTTAAAAGGCTAAAGATCAGCTGAGTTTAAATAAGAGTTCTGCATTAAAAACTTTAACCACTGATAAAAACCAGTAAGGATATTATAGGATGTTATAGGAGCACTAGGCAACCACTAATATCAACCCATCAACCACTCACTTATTGAGTTCAAGTTTCCTCTCGGAGAAGGATTATAGGCGAGCAGGTTTCCTCATGACGATTTTCTTCACAGCTGATGCGTGATATTTTAATTGCTTAAATGCAAATAACTCTGAAAAGTCGAAGGCGAAGGCGCGTGCACGGAACCGAATTCGCGACCCTAACACCATTCTAATCATTTTTATATAAATTGTGCTATTGCAGGAAACAAAATTTATTTCAACGGAGTGGACATGGTCAACGGTACTCCAGTGCTGGATATCAAGCCGTACATACCGCAGTACGACTACCCGCCGGCTTACGCGACGCCCGTGACGTCAGAGCGACCGCCTACTGAGGGTATCAGCGACGCAACAGACAATAGCGCGGCCTTGCAAGTCGACAACGAATCTTTTCCTGTCAGGAGGTATCTATTCTATGAGCTGATGTCTGAATTCTTTAAAATAGATTAAAAGTATAATGCAACAAGGATCTTCTGGTATGGTAAAATAAAATAGGAACTAATACTGCCATCTTTAGAAATACAGTAGACTTTATGACAGGATATTGTATGTTTTGTTAGCACATTCACACCCTCCTTGCCAATATCATTGAAATGTCAATAGATCCTTGTCATACTATAACATGCAAGCTACTTAGTAAAGTTTCACAATTTTGTCTTAGCCTATCACTTAAACCGTCTTGCCAATAAACAAAATATGATGAGCTCTGTTTATTGCTGGCTTGATTATTGACAGGGCTGTTGGAGCTAGGTAAAAAAAACAAGGCTTTAAGAATAGGCATGGTTTTATATTTTATATGAGTAATATTTATTACTTAACATTTAAAAAATGAATAAAAATCAATCTGTATAATTTAAATAAATAAAAAGTTTTTAGGGGATATTCCGTATGTAGTAAATTAAAAAACTATATAGTAATGGTAAACTAATTAAATTATTCATAATTTTTCTTACAGTACAAGTCCATGTTCAGTTGAGCCAGTTAGGATTGACACAGCTTTGCTATCTCGTTCACCCGTGGGTGACATCACTGTACCACACAATCTACCGACGGCCGTCT
Organism: Hipparchia semele; assembly: GCA_933228805.2. Classification (NCBI taxonomy): domain Eukaryota; kingdom Metazoa; phylum Arthropoda; class Insecta; order Lepidoptera; family Nymphalidae; genus Hipparchia; species Hipparchia semele. The sequence continues at coordinate 11,887,572 of OW121715.1, read as the reverse complement.
CCCCATCGCCAGAGTCACCGTCGAGTGAAGATACCCTAGACGGACCAATCACGTCACCTATACGAAGAGTTGACAATGAGCGTGGTGCTCCCGACGGTCAAGAAAGGTTCACTCCCCCTCAATCTGCTTTGAATCTCAATCAGGATGGAATCCGCGTGGCCTCCTGGGTCACTAATCCGCCATCACGGACGTATCAAGTCACCTTTACGGACGACGCTCACGACCGAATTAATGAACTGATTGGGGACAGATCTCAATCTTTTAAAGAAAACATACAGAGTCTTTTATCTGAAGACCCAAGATCTGTTTATGTGAGGACCAGATATCCAGACCATGAGTACAGTTGTGTGTTAGAAGATCTCTCTATTAGTTGTGTTTTCGATGAAAATGCGTCTGTCTGTACGATTATGGCAGTGAGAAGTGCTGAAGACTTACAAAATTGATATTCTCCTAGATATTAAGTTTACGTGTTTGACCGCCTAAATATAATTTATTTTTGCTTCGAAAATGGTGATTTTATGATTACAAAATGTTTTGTAAAGTACAACTTATTTTTTAAAAAATAACATTCCTCTTCCCGATCCAAAGTTGCCAACAGTGTTTAAAACTATAATTTGCAAGTATCTTAGTTTCGTGCCATTAAATGGTATAGTTTTAACTGAATTATTTTTTTCAAATTTAATAGGATCTGATAATGGAGTCCAGTCGGTATTGTTCGTCGAATGCGTGTATTGGATCTTGAGAAAAGTACCATTGCCTGCATCATCGCGAGGTATGTAATCCACTTTATCTAATTCGTATACATCTCCTAAGTCACAAAGGAGCTTGATATACTCTTCTCCGTCTGGTTTTGCCCGGCCAGATTTTCCCCAATCGGTGTGCCACATTGACTTCGAATTAACGTTTGTTAGATGACAAATTTCTTGATTCGGTTGGCAAGGAAGATTGCATGTTACCTGCACTCCAGATATTATATTTCTCAGAGGATCTTGATGTGTCGAAACGGTAATAATATCGCTCCAATCTGAAGCAACGTTATTTGAAACCGATCGTATTTTGAACACATGAGCACTTTCATAAGCGAAATTATCGAAAGTGAATGATTTTTCTGTAATATTCGTAAAGATCGCACCATCTCGGTCTATCTCATAAAAATCTGTTCTCCCGCAGTCTTCCCAATCAAGAGTAATAGATGTCGGTGTAGTAGCGAAATAGTTGGCTTGGAAATTGCATATAGTATTTGGCATTTTAGTGTTTTCTCGTACCTTTCCAAATATTTCACCATGATTAGTATAATCATTTACATTAATAGTTATTTCAGTGGCCGTGACGTCGAATTTCTCCAGTTTTAATAGCAAACACTTTTGTTTTGATTCGTTATATTCGTTCAAGTATGGGTTTAAAATAAAATCTTGCTTGTAAAAGAAAACGTTGTTTCGACTTTCAAATTCATGTATATTTTTAGCTTTCGTTACATTTATCGGTTGTCCACTAGCATCAACTTTTATGTGTTGAACGTCTTTTGAAGCCAGTATTTGTATTATAGTCTGTTTTTCCTTGATCATGTTTTTGTGATTTCCAGTAGTTTTAAATATTTTTATTAATAAGTTTCCAAATTCATTTGATTCTGGGCCAGTCACATCAATTTTAGTGGTAGCATAACCTAAAGTACCTCTTAAATAGTCTAAAGAAATACCATCATCTTCATAAACAAGAAAACTTGAAGAACCATTTGGATATATTACAAACTTCCGACAGTCTCTTTTTATTTCGTAGGGGTTGTTATTTGGATTCGTCATTGGTATTATTGAACCATCCTTAACGAAAATAGGGATTTTCCATAGGGGTGCAATTATATTGTTGTATATTTTTCCACCTTGATATTTTTCACCTGTCAGAATGTCTATCCACACCTGATTTGGATTTGGGAGATAAATTCCGTCGCGTACAGAATGCCCCTCTTCATCCAAATAATCTTGATAAATAGGAGCTACTAAAATGTTTGGCCCCCACATATATTGATACTGACAATCTTTTGTATAAGCTGGGTTTTCTTCCGGGAACTCTAGGAACATCGCTCTAACCATTGGAAGGCCACGAACCGATTCATATCCTATGCTGTAATTATATGGCATCAACATAGCCTTCAGCTTTAAATAAGCTCTGTTAATTCTCGTAGCTTCTTCGTCGAAACTAAATGGAGTTTTCTGAGTATTACCCCAGCCATCCATGTTTAATTGTAATGGAGTAAATGCCTTCCATTGATAATCTCGTATATTGACTTCCTTGCAACCTCCTGAATAGATACCATCCATATCTGATCCGACTATAGGCTGTCCTGATAAGCCTGTTCCAATGTAAGTAGGAATATGAAATCGAATGTATTCCCATTCCCCGCCCGCTTGATCACCGCTCCATATGCCAGAATAGCGTTGTGTGCCAGCCCAGCCATCTACCATTAAGATCATCGGTCTGACGTTATTCTTTGTTTCATTTACAACTATCTGAGCAGCATTTTCAACAGCACTAAGTCCAAACGAATACCCACTCCCTATCCAAGCTACGTCACATTTGAGAGCAACCACTTTAGCTATACCGACTTCTTTACTCAAGTCACGCTCACCTTTTTTAGGGTTGACAGGATCTTTTGGGTGTAAATTAGATTCTGTCCAGAGAGCGACTTCTACGCCGTTATCTAGGGCATAATCAACAAAATCTTTTAAATTTTGGATGTCACCGTCTAAAGTGTCAGTTTGCCCATAGCCGGAACCATAACCATCGTTAGGAATAAACCAACCTAAAGGCATATCGTGCGTTTTATATCGGTCAATCATAGCTCGAGCAGAGAATTGATAATTATTTTTCTCTCCATTTAAGGACTCCAAAATTCCTTTCTTATCTCCGATCTCGTTCGGCTGGTAAGATTTATAATATTTTCCGTCTTCAAATAGTATTGCTCTATAAGTATCTGAGGTCACTTCAACCCAATAATCACGATTGAAAGCGTTCAAATGTGCTTCGTAATATGCATATTCTGGCATTAAAATTGGTTGCCCTGTTAATTCATAATAGTCATTTAATATATCCTTCGGTAAGGTATTTATAAAAAAATACGCATCGAAATCCTCGCCTTTATGAAAAGTTTCGATAATATCATGTGACTTTTCCCCAAAGTCATAAATTCCTGGTTGCCATGTATTTCTTAATACACCATAGCCATAAGAAGACCAATAAAATGGACATGGAGATGACACTCCACCGTCAGTCCAGTTATTGCTATTCAATATATGAATCACTTCTCCTTTATGGGTAAATCTACCATTTTGCATTCCGCCTCCAAAAAAATGTTCGTCTTCTCTCTGATGCAAACATTGAGTTGATTTGCAATCAATGTAAGATAAAGGTTTTGCTTCACTCAAAATCTCTTTGTCGATTCTAGTGTTATGAACTTTCATAGTGCCTCCTATCTTATCAAATACTATTAGTATATCTCTTGTTTGTACAATGTAATGAGCCACGAGATCTGTGAGAGTAGATTCCTCGAATGCGGCAAAACCGTAATCGTTTGATGTTTTAACAGTCATCTTTGCAACATCATTAGAGTTCATTGGTTCTGGATACTCTAAGAACACTCCTCTGGGTGACATGTAATATCTGAAGACATGATCGTTTAAGATATTGAGCCGCGCCTCTTCTCCTGTTTCAAACTTAACGTAATAGTGATCGTTACTTTTATCAATTAGCATTATTCCTCCAACTACTTTATTGGGATTTTCAGCCATACTTCTAATGTACTGTGAATTCGGATTCTGAAAAATTAAATTATTTTCAAATTTTAATACAATCGAACTGTCTGCTTCATAAAGGTGATCTCTGTTGTTATGGTTCGACAGGAGTAACGGAGATTTATATGTGGCTCATGAAGTCATGACCCATCACATTTTGTTTTTTATTAATCCTAAGATTGCGTCTACAGCTTTTTTCGTTGTAGTATGGTGCTGGTGACAAGTCAATAGAACGTAACTTATTTCTATTTTGAACCATATTGATGCAATCATTAGGTTCAATTTCACACCTTTAAAATCTATTGAGATTATTCTTTTTTGGAAAATCATTTTCAAATCACGTTTAAAATAAGTATATAATTTAATTTATTAAAAGAACTAGGCACACACAACAAATTCATCAAGAATAAATAACAGAAAATAAATTTTGTGGTATTGATCTGCATATTAACAAGCATCGAAACGAAAGTTTCACATAAAGCTAGAACAAGGGCCCAGTATCTTAATTTTATTTTAGAATCCTTACCTGTAAAATCTCTATCTTCTGCATCCACTGTTTTAGTAATAACCGATATTTAGATATGATAATAGTAAGGTAATTTATATTTATAATATTAAATATGATTTTCCTTCTAATTTTAAACTAAACAGAGTCCATTGACTGAGTGAATGCAAAAGCAAAGGATTTTCCGTTTTTATATTAGTTATATTGTAAAATCGACCGATAAACGTTTATCTTGTACGTAAGCAAGAACCTATATGGCAATTAGGGAAACTATCTATGTAGTTAGGTATAGTATAGGTAGACCACATAGGTACACACTATCTTACTAGGTAAGTACCTAATGCTTATTTGAAATATACGAGTAGGTATTTCATATTTGGGTTAACGATACCTTTGTAAAGTAGGTAATTGGTTTATACATACAACGTTATTTAGTTTAATTGAATTTCTCAAATTGCTGTGTTGAATTTGAGCCACTCGTATATCTACCTAATAATATGATCGTTGATTGATTTTAATGTTGAGTACCTACTCGATACAAAGATCGTAGTCTAGTGGTTAAGAATTCAGCCCTTTCCTTATCGAGGGACCGAGGTTCGAATCTCCGCTTGCAACTCTAACGTTCCGGAGTAATACGTGCGTTTTAAGCAATTAAATATCACTAAAAACATCGGCATCGTGAGGAAACCTGTAAGCCCGAGAGTTGTCCATAATGTTCGTGAAGTTTTTATCACACAGAGCGATGCATAACAACATTCACAACTGAGAGTAAGTTGGAGCAAGAAGAGTAAGACACTTAAGAGTTAGTTGGAGCATGTATAATGTAGGTTCCCTGATTCCTACAAGTAATGTACTAAAATATAAAAAGATTATTTTAGGTAGGTACTGTAGAGTAGGGAGGGGGGCGAGCCCCAAGACTAAGCATGATTGTCAATAATATGAAATACCTACCTACCAGTTAAAAAATCTTATTGGTATCTTTTTGATGTTCCCATTCCACCACAAGTTTTTTTGGGTTTGCACTTACCAGTCAGATACCATCATGATAGGTAGGAAATGGTTACCACCTCTTACCTACTTGTCTAGTACCTACCTCGTCTACCTGTCACCTTGTCACTGAACTCATTATGGCCTGTATTGAATTATGGTAATAATAGAGGTCAGTGACCTATGCTGTGTCAGCACCGTAGACAGAGAATTCTCTGTCTACGGCCAGCACCCTGACTTGTCATATAACTAACGTCATTGACTGTCAAATCCGCCATGCTCTCTGCGGAAAAAAACACTAGATTTCAGACTCATATCACCAGTGGCTCATCATCATTTTTGACTTTACCACAGGTACAGGACACGACAGTACCTACTACTTACTTGAAGGTTCTTACTCTATGGTTTGACGTTCTGCCACAGAATAACTGCAGCTGTCAAAATTTTGATTACTCACGAAAGCAAGCAATTAAAAAATTGCTACTTCTATTTTTTGAAACTTCCAAGTTGAAAATAGGAATAAAAGTTAACAAAGTATTTCTCAGAATTCAAGGTATGCATATTTATTGTTTTCAAACAGCTTCATAGATGTTTTTCTATCATTTTAAGGCTAACCTGTTTTACCGGCACAAAAGCTTACCTACTGTATTTCTGCATTTTTTTAGATGTTCCTCACCCGATCTGAATATGACCGCGGCGTCAACACGTTCAGCCCTGAAGGGAGGCTGTTCCAGGTGGAATACGCGATAGAGGCCATAAAATTGGGTTCAACTGCGATTGGGATCTCCACTTCAGAAGGGGTAGTTTTGGCCGTAGAAAAGAGGATTACCTCGCCCTTGATGGAGACCACTACTATTGAAAAAATTGTTGAAGTTGACCGACATGTTGCGTGCGCGTATTCTGGCCTGGCAGCAGATTCAAGGTAGAGTATATTGCTGTGTAAAAGATCCATGCTTATGATATTAACAAGTGTTCAATGTTTAGATTACCTGAGGAATAAGTCAGATTCATTCAGGCAATCAGTTAACAACAATGATGATAGTTTTGTTCAAAATTCAGTTTCATGCTGTTTTAATTACAAAATGGCTCCATTGGCCTCCATCATCTGCCAGATACCGTAGATTTGGTCTTGGCCAGTCTGCAATTGGCAGAGGTTGGCACTGGCCCTAAATAGCATGTTTCATTTCAGAATTTTGATAGAGAGAGCTCGTGTGGAGTGCCAGAACCACTGGTTTGTGTACAATGAGCGCATGAGTGTGGAGTCATGTGCACAGGCTGTGTCCAACCTGGCCATACAGTTTGGAGACAGTGACGATGACAGCGGCACAGCCATGTCCAGGCCTTTTGGTGTAGCTGTTATGTTTGCAGGTCAGCCTATAGCAAAAATTCGGTCTTAATCATTTTAAAAACTAGCTTTTGCCAGTGATTTTGTCATCCTGGTAACTCCATGCCGACAAAATTGCTGGCACCTGCTTTTAAGAATCACACTGGAACCTTTTGTTTTCTTTGAATAAAAAATATCTTGTCACACTCATAGCTAAACATGACTAAGCGGATTGGTGAAATGAATAAAATAAATAAAATTTGATTTGTTTTATCATTATGAATTCAGGTATTGATGAGAAAGGTCCGCAGCTATTCCACATGGACCCCAGTGGCACATTTGTGCAATATGAGGCTAAAGCCATCGGATCTGGCAGTGAAGGTGCTCAACAGAGTTTGAAGGTATTTTGTCATAACTGTCTTTGATTAATAAAACTTTTTATATGTAAAAGAGTATTGTAATATGTAAATGACTGACTGAGAGGCAATTAAAACTCTAAACAGGTGGACCTAGAGAATTAATTTGGGAAGAAATTGTAAAACTAGAGAATGAGGGTGTTAATTACTCAAAATATTAAGTTGCTTATGTAGACAAAGAGGTGACTGGTTGGCTAAGCTAGTCTGTTTTAAGGTCATAAAAATAAAAACAGTTGTCTCTAGTCAGTTAATTTTTTTTTCATATTGTACATAAATTGTGGTTATAACATAAATTATTATAATAAAGTGTGTGCTTTGTGTAAAATCTAAACAGAACTATTGTTAGGTCTTAAACTCATGCTGTCACTTTCATAATGCTCCCTGCAGAAAAAGATAGCACTGGATTTAGATCTATCATTTAGTTTAGAGATTGTATTTAGCAGAATTAGAATCATAATATTATTTTATTGTCCACAGGAGGTATACCACAAATCCATGACGCTCAAGGAAGCCATCAAGTCTGCGCTTACCATTCTCAAGCAAGTAATGGAGGAGAAGCTCTCAGAGAATAATGTGGAGGTGGTGACAATGACGCCGGGGGCACTGTTCCACATGTTCACTCGTGAACAACTGGCTGAGGTTATTAAAGATATACCTTGAGTAGAATTTATAAAAGTTGTGTAGAATGGTTGAAGCATGGTTTAGTTTACAATTTTCTTAGCAAATTCATAATTATATCAAAATGTGAAATGTCTCATTGTTCTATATACTGATTGTTTGACTGCATATTAACAACTACTTCTTCATTCACAAGTTCATCATACCTTATATAATTTGAAAGCATAGTGCCTAAAGTAAGTGCTTCCTGCACTTTATCTTCAAAATCTTTTACTTGAATTTAATACAATACATGTGAAGGTGCCAGATAATTCATCAAAAGATATTAATTAGAAATAGAAATAGACAGTTAAAAAAAAATCAAAATTTAAATTAGGCATTATCAGAAGATTTAAACCAAGCCATGCTGTAGAATGTCAGTAAACTAAAGTTTGTAAGAGTAATGTCTAAAATAAATTGATTTATAAAGTAGTATATTACATTTTATATTAGTTGTTCTTATATTTATTATATTTGTAGAGTATATTGTGTAATTTGTTTACAGAATTTTAGCACATTGGATAGGTATGTTGTTTTATAGGATCATAATTTTCACTGTTAACTTCTATACAAATTTGCTACATCTACCCTCAATGTGAAAATAATAATTGATAATTTTTTTATGCGATTTATTTTATATATTACTTTGGTTTGGGAGCTTATATTAATTATGTGGTATGAATCATAAAATAAGTATTCTAAGTTTAATAAAAACTTTTTCATAAGTCTCGTGTAATTAATTTACCAAACCTTTACAGTAATTCTTTGTATAATATTATTATTGATACTTATTAATATGCATATTGGTGCAAATTATATCGACCGTAGCAATTAACAGTGTCGGATCTACATTTTGGCGATTTTCGTTTTGTTGCATTAAGGGTCTTAGAATGGGGATAGCAATGCCCCCACCAATTGTGAAACTTTTGGAATCAACCAACCATCTTTGGTTTTTGCAAGTGCAAGGGTTGGATATGTTGACTGTTTTTCACTTTTCACATATTTGAAGCTTTGAGCGGCCGTGCCCTGGAGTAGTGGTTTTTCACATGCGACTATGTTAATTGCTACGGTCGATATTATCATAAACAGACTGAATGGATATATTAAGAATTAGGTACCTATTTCGTACTGCCATGTAGATGAAGTACCAATGTCTAATGACGAAATCTTAAATCTGTTGAAATTCATGGATATAAAAAGAGATAACACGGACGATGTCACCTCTTTTTGAGACTATTACAAAATAACGAATACAGAAAACAGCTTATTGCATATAAGGTTAGAGAATGCAAAATGGAACAATGGTCGGTGGTGAACCCCAAGTAGCTATTAGGGTTTCTTTTTTCATATAATATGCAGGTTCGCGGTAAGAATTTTACCTGACGCCCCTGACGCCAAGTAGGGTGCATTGGTCTCTAAGTATAATTACTTTCACGTATCAACCTGCCACACCACTTACATACATCTACATAAGTAGATGTATTTCTGCACTTAAACTAATCTTATTCGTATTATAATTTGTGCAGCTGATTGGAGCGATACCAGAGCTTCAATGGAGCGAGACGAGTTCAAGGAATACCATACAAAAAGACTTCTCCCGCCTTAGACTTGGACAGACTGTGTAGGAATTATTTCTCTTTGTTATAAATTATTACTTGGTAATAAAGTGCCTTTTATTTTGAAGCTTGTTTATCTCCGTAGAGCGTAGTTTTGGTCAGTTTAGTCACACCCACTATCTAATCGGTACTCTTGTCAGAGTAGTATGTTCCTTGGTCACACCTATCCGACATTTGTGTGCGACAAAGACGACGCTGTACGAAGCCGAGAGACGCTGTACATCTTTCCTGCCGGGTACTATTTTTTTTTATTTAACACTACCAATTTTGTCTTCGAATTCGTCCATGTGGAGGTATTTTTTAAATACCCGCGGTTTTTCAAGATAAAACGTAGCATATGTCACTTTCCATGTCTTCAACTATATCCATGGTTTTCCATGGATCATATCACATCGATCTGTTGCTCGTGATTGAAAGACAAACTAAACAATGCCACTTTCGAGATTATGATATGAACTTACCCATAAGCAGTGTTATCTACTATTATGAGTAGTATGTTCTTACCAGAAAGTATTTCCTCATTGGCATTCTCTCACTTTACTATCAACATCAAGTCTAATGCATCGCGACGAATTTCGTGACTCCTAAGTATAACACGACTCTTTCAACTTTTAAATAAATAAAATTCTTAATAAATAAAACAAAGTATTTTTTTATTAAACAGTAATAAAAATGTATTAAATTTTTATTTATAAGTAATTAAAATTCATAAGTAAAAATCTAAATCAAGTATGATAATAAAATTTCAAATTAGTGACAGATAAATGCATTTCACAGCACAACATTACTAAGAGATTCTTAATTTTACAGCACTGTCTAAATGTAATTTTATACTAGTTAACTACTTCGTTTCATATTTTTAGCACATCTCCGACGCTAGGTAGTAGTGATAGTGGAATAAAAGCGATAGATACATAGTCAAATACATAATATATGGTTCCAGGACGGAGGTGTGCTAAGATCCTCAAAAGTTACCTTAAACATAACTTCATAACCTTGTTCTTCCTTCAATTTTTCTATTTTACTTATGGGGTTGAAATCCAACCCATTCGCACGAAGCGCTTTTGTTTTGTTTCTGAACCGCTAAGGTGTCAAGCGCTCTTTCAGCATTCGTGTTTCCTGTCACGTATAGAGTACCTCCAAGGTAAGAGGGAATAGGCATTTTCTATGGAAGCGTGTTCCAATATCTTAGGCCATTCAAGAATGGTCTCAGTCTAAAATAGACCCCATTGGTGCTTTCTATTACTATTGTCGTCAAAGGGTCAAATGCAAGTAAAGCTCGCTGCATACGTAACGTGCACGGGACGTGGACGGGACGTGGCCCGGACGTGGTTAGTAAACACGGACGGGAATTTTTAATGCATACGCAACGTGGCAATAACTCAGAACTAACGTGCTAGTGATGTGAACAAGGAAAGATGGATTTTTCTAAGATTGTAGCGAGCTAACTTGGAAGGGGTATAGCAGTGTAAATACAACCCATACCCCTAATCGGTTTTTACACGCCATCGTGTCGAAACGTTAAATCGCTTGGCGGCACGTCTTTGACGGTAGGGTGGTAACTAGCCACGGCCAAAGCCTCCCACCAGGCCAGACCAGAGACAATTTAGAAATTATAAATTCCTAAATTGCCCCCGCCGGGAATCGAACCCGAGACCTCTCAGTTATAAGACCACAGCGCTCACCACTGCGCCAGGGAGGTCGTCAAAGGTTGATACTATATACCTATTGATTTGAGCATAAAAAGTTCAACTGTAATTATTATTACATATTAAAATATAAGTAGAGATACCAATGCAATAAATTAATAAAATAAATCTGACCGTTTTCAGTGAGTGACAGTTCGACTGCAATTTTACGCCACAGATAATTTTTATATTTGGTGTCTAAATACTTTCAATGATCGTACACACTCAATTAGTTTTTCCATTCGTCCATTTTTGCTTCGTAGGTAAATACACAAACATCACTACTTAGCTCTCCGGAGCGAACGGGGCGACTGTGCATACGCAGCGGAATCACGCACGGGACGGGGCACGTACGGGACGGGACGTGCTAAACATCGTCGCCGACGATATTTTTCCCGTTCCGCGCGTGGCACGTTCCCGTCCCGTCCGTGCTCCGTGACGTATGCACAGTCGCTTACATTTTCTATGAAACGATGTTTCCAAAACTCCACGTCCCGTCCCGTCCACGTCCCGTCCCGTCCCGTGCACGTTATGTATGCAGCGGCCTTTAATCTTGCAATAAAAAAAGTTATGGTCTTAGCGTAAATAACTGGACATAAAAAACAATTGTTGAATAGGTAAGATATCACAACTTTTAACTTATCAGTATTATAACTTAAGTTCTACCAATATTTGGCCAAATGAGGTTCCAAATCGATCGGATCGACATTGGGTCCAAACCTTTCGACAGGCACGCCATTCTTATCAACGATGAACTTGGAGAAGTTCCACTTAACGAAGTCACCAAAAGTGCCTCTTTGCGTTTGTTTCAAGAATTTCCACAACGGATGTGTGTTTTCTCCGTTCACTTCGATTTTTTCGAAAATATCGAACTTGATGTTCCTTTCTCTGGCGAATTGGATGATTTCTTTTTCGGTACCGGGCTCCTGGCCACCGAACTGGTTGCAAGGGAAGGCCAATATACGCAGGTCCCTGCTTTTAGCGTATTTCTCGTGCAGCTCGTTCAACTGGTTGTAGTTGGTGTCGGTGAGGCCGCACTGCGAAGCGACGTTGACGATCAGGAGCACGTATCCCCTATACTTGTCGAGTTTGACCTCCCTGCCGTAGATGTCTTTTACAGAAAATTCGTATATTGTTTGTGTTGCATCGACGTTTTTTTCAACTTTCTTTTCTTGAGGTTCTGGAACCCTGGTAAGATACAAAGGCTTTTTGAAATTGCCTTATTATATTATTCTACATTTAGCGACATTTTGCAACATCACAATGTGCGTGTGTGTCTGTGTGTGTGTGTGTGTGTGCGCGATGTTCTGGCGTTCTAGTCCCATCTAAGACAAAAACTTCTTTTGAATCTTGGGCATGAGTATCATCTTAAAATGAGAAGGGTTTAGGTTAGAGCAAATGGTATTTCATTGCTCAAAACACACTCACAAGGTTTTATCGTGCAGCGGAGATAGAACTTGTACTTCAACTTCGGTATAGAGTATGTCACCAATTAGATACCATACTCACTTGCTATGATTGTGAAACTGCAGGAAAGTATTGACGGCTTCAAACACATCAGCGGCCAGTATGTCGGGGTTTTCCATCGCGGCGAAGTGTCCGCCGTCCTCCACTATCTTGCTGTGGAGGTAGTTCTTGAACTTCAACTTCAGCATAGAGTCCGGGTGGAATACCAGGTCGTGCTTGAACTTGATACCCCAGGTTGGTACATCTGTTGGGATTCTAAGAAAAGAATGAATGTTGAATTAAAGAAAATAGTTGACGACTGCGACTTTGTTGGTCTGAATTCAGGAATTTTTAACATCGTATCCATCAGTGCATTGGATGCAAGCTAAACTATAACTAAAGTAACTGTATAGTAAGTTTAACTTGCGAAGTTACGGACCCTTTACTTGTGGTTACGTCGTGTACATGCACATTGCGCAAGTGTGCGTGCCTGTCAGGAGCCTAGGTGGGAGCGGTTAGGCGCGAGCAAACTCTAGCTCCCACTTATATAGATACGACATACACAACCATGAGCGACGCGCCCTCGTGAAATGAAGGAAGACGAAGAATCAGGTTGCAGTTTTTAATCTTTCTTGTTACTCAAGTCAATACTCACTCATCTAGCCTCATGGCAAAGAACCTCTTGTTTACAGTCTCGGCATATATCCTCATAGAAGTGGTGATGGTGTTGGTGGACCAATACACCATCACGTTGTCCAACAAGTGCATCAAGCTGAACTTAGCTAGAAGGTTACCGTCGCCCGCCCTCTTGTATGCGTCATTGGTCCACGAGGAAAACTTCTCCAGTATGTACGCCGCTAGGCCTGCCGGGGAGTCCGTTAATGCTATTCCTGAGGAGAAAGAATTCTCGTTTGGTTCATGTAACCCCACCTCTTATCATACGTCAAGACTCTACCACCGGTTAGGAATCCAGATTCTGCTGAGGTGAGTCAGCGAGAAACTCAGCAATTACTCTTCCAAAAGAATAATGTTACAATATTATTAGGTACGTAACTAGTATCTACTAGTAGTAACAAAATATTCCATCATCTTGTGGGTAATTGTCATTTTCCAAATCACTTCATCCGTTGCTGCGTGATTGAAGAACAAACCAACAAATAAACTCATTTTCGCATTTATAATATGAAGTAAAGATTAGTATGGATATTATAGTGTGAATATAAGAATAAGAATTTATTTATTGACGTATAATATTTACAATTTCTATTAGTCCCTATCCTCTGCGGTAGGAAAACCTGTGTTGCAGAGAATAGTTCCTTGCAGATACAAGATACTACATATATGAATATCACATCTTCAATTACCAATGGTGTCAGGTTTGGTGGCTTGAATATGGAGATATCCGGACTCCTCAGCCAATCTCATCAAGTGTTTGCTCAGCGGATACATGCGGCTTTGCAACTGCGGTTCTACTACCAGGCTTGGCCATAATGCTCCTATAAAAAGTAAATAAGTAGTAAAGTATTACGAAAAATTAGTATGCATTAGTCAATTTTAAACCTCAATGTCCAAATACTGGTCCCAAAAATTGGACATGAAATTGTATCGAACTTACCTAACAAAGTATAAATATTCTCCAAGGGATGGAACATCAGCAGAGGTGTGTTGGTGTGAAAACCCAACACGTTTTGCGGGAAAAAAGTGGCTAACATACATCCCAGCATATGACCAATATCTCCGCCCTGGACGTAATACTTGTCATGACCAATTCTTCGCATGAGGTTGGATATTACTATCGCCATTTCTGCAGGCCCAAAACCGGGTCGCACTGGCGCCTGGAATAAGGATTTAGTTTGGTACAACTGAACATAGCGAAAAGGTACAAGAAGCCTTTGAAAACATCAATCTCGTAATTCTGGTTTATTACGGACGTCTTCTATTTCCGATCTATTATATCAGAGGGGTTTAGGTGGGGTTAGTATAAGATTTAATACGATTGATCGTATTCGTATACTATGACTTTAGCGTCAAAGTAAAATGAACCTTAAAGGTATTGATTTAAAGTCACAAATTCAGTACAACCGATTTTAGTTTGGAGTGTATCTATATACGTAAAATTATAAGAAAGCATGCACGAAATTGAGCTCTAATATAATATGGTTCATTTTACTTTGACGCTAATGTCATAGTATACGAATACGATCAATCGAATTAAATCTTATACTACCCCCACTGGAGAATAGTGCACAATATTTTTTTATTACGAGGTAGGCTTGCGCTTGACGATAAAATATAATCAATGAAACACCATATTACGTGTATTTTTGTAAGAAATAAATAAATTCTAAATGATGAAAAGCACTGATAAGGTCTAGATTGGAGCGCGTTTGCCTAGAAGATGCCTATTCACTCGTCTTGAAGATAGGTCCTGATCTAAAATCTACCTGAGAAAATCCAAATCCAGGGAGACTAGGCGCTATGATTTCGAATACAAACTTGTAGCCTGGCTGCGGCGTCGTGAGCCGCGGTATAACCTCATAGAACTCCCTGACAGATCCCGGCCAGCCGTGTAACATCAGAAGTGGGATTACCTGAAGTATATAAGTAGTCATATAATTATCAAAATGTTTCAAGCAATGTTAATGCTTCTGGCATTTTCAGTCAATTCAAATATACATGATCATGAATAATCTTAATTTATTAAGACTGTTTTTTTTTATATCAGTAGTTTTTTTGGTCTTCTCAGCCTGTGATTGCGGTCTAAGGTGGATGCTGGCTAACACGGAAAGGCTTAGAGCCTGGTTAATTTCAACATGGCATTATATTGGAACACTTGGAACCATTTTGCTGGGTGCTCCCACCATTCCCACATCTTACTCTCACACAATTTAATATTGATTCCCAATCTCAAGAATTGACTCAGATTTTTGACAAATATACAGAGGCTTCTCTAGATGTATTTCATTATCAGTGACCTCTTTCTATTTAACTTTTCTTTTTAAATATATATACTTACCTCAATATCAGGAGAAACTTTTGGTTTCACATGCACATAGTGTAGATCCAATCCTTGAACTTTAGTCATGAAATGATCAAACTTGTTGAAAAACCGTTCTCTTTCTTTAAAGTTGTATTTATTCTGCCAATAGTCAAGCACTCTTGAGAGGAAGTGTGAATTGAATCCATATGTGAAACCAACTTCTTCAAGAGGTGGAGGGAAAGGTCTTCTGTGTAGGAGTCTTTCTCTTAAATCATTTATCATCTGCAAATATTGAAACAATTTAGAGAGATTTCACATAACTAGTTAATTGTTGCACAACAGAATTTGAAATTTTCCATTTAAAGTGAAACATACTTTGATGTAGGATCAATGTATGGTTAAAAGTAAAGTTTAAGTTATATGTACATAAGTAGGTAATGATTAGATTATAATATGGGTATATTTAGTTTACAATGTATATGCTAGCACTGTTAAGTACATGTTGAAGTTTGTAATACTATACTGTGCTTTTTTGTTAATAACCATACACAGAACCTTGACAGGCTTTTTGTAACTAGAGGGAGTTTTTGTGCTACTAATTATAAGAGCAAAGTTACTCTGTCTTTTATACATTTTATATGTATATGAGTTTTTAACCACAAAATAAGTCTTTGGTTCTCATAGTCCCAATCCATACAGGTGAAATTGTAGCATGTACTAACTTGAAGATTGAAGTAAAATAAGTACTCACTATGTCACTAAAGTCTATCTCATATGGTCGTATGGATAAGTCTGGATTAGCATCCATAGGATAAGGCCCCCAGTATTCATCAAGGTCCAGTTTAGGCATATCTGGAGGAGTCGTTAAAACTTTGTACACATAGTAGGAGGACAGTCCTGCCAGAAGAGCAGAAATAAAAATTACTTTCCCAAACTGAAAAAAAAATATTAAGTTATAAAAAATATGTTGCTAATTACCTATCTACCTAATTTTAATACATTTATATTAATTTTTTAACCCTCAACTCAAAAAGACGGGTATATAAGTTTGACTGTTTTGTCTATCTGTGCTTAGCACTGAAGTAAATAGTTTTCACTGCCTGCCCTGGTGCAACAAAAAGGGAATCGTTTCAGTTAAGTACCTTCTTTTCACACCAGGACAGGACAATGGGCTCCGTAATTTATTCCTGCAGGAGCATCTGCAACATATTTACAGGTTCCTTGGCCTCCTTTAAAGAAATTAAGTTGTAATTTCTTACATATATTTAACTTAGCATCCCTGTTCAGGAGCACCCATTATTAAATTATTACATTGTTTTTTAATATTATTAACTTATGTCAATATTGTAGGTTGCAACTGCCTCGTTGATTTAGTGGTTAGCATGTTCCACTATAGATGTTGAGGTCCCAGGTTTTGTTCCCAGGTCAGGCCACAAAAAAGTATTGGTTTTTTCTGCGAAAGAAATTCTCAGTACTAGCCCGGAGTTAGGAAGTTGGCGGTGAGGCACCCCCGTGCTTCGGAGAGCATGTAAAGCCATTTATCCTGCACCTGATCTCACTCTGGTTGTGTCAGATGTCCATCCCATCAGACTATGACACTGAGAGAATAGACTGCATCTGTGTCTGCACATTTCTACACACACACACTGGTGCAGTATAATATTTCCCTGGCTAATCCCAGAAGAGGTTGACAACAACAAACCAACAAATAAGTACATTTTCGCATAAATTAATAAGGAAGGATTATAAATAATCAGTCTAGTACTTGCCGAAATCGAAAATATTGACGAGCTTCTAAAACTTTTCTCTTCGTGACTACTTTTCTTTTTGATATCCTTTTTGGGAGATTTATTGGCCATTTTGAAAAGTAAAAAGAAAACTTTTTCTCAAACTTACGGAATCCCAATTATTAATTTAAAGATCTGCAAGTGAAACACGTATGTACTATTTTATAAACAAACTTTTGTTTTTAATGCTAGGTATAATGAAATAAGATTTTTATACCTACTAATTAAGTATTTCTTATTAATTACAATAAAACAACCACGGGTAACTACTTAACGTTTTTAATAATTTTAGCAAAGTATTTTGCATGAGATGTTTTTATCAAAACTCAAAAGTCAAAACTCCAAAAGTCAAAAGCAAAACAAACATTTCAATCACTATTCACTGATCTCTATAATTAATCTATGATTAATACTGGATTTGCTGTCCCTATATATGAGTGACATTTTAAATAATATTATGATCAATTTTGAAGCATCACATTTCATTGATTACGTAGTTGATGATTTCATGGGTTAATTATAGAGGTCGGTGCGCCATTTACAATATCATTAGTTTCAGA
The DNA here is from genome assembly GCA_933228805.2 of Hipparchia semele. NCBI lineage: Eukaryota > Metazoa > Arthropoda > Insecta > Lepidoptera > Nymphalidae > Hipparchia > Hipparchia semele. The sequence goes on along the minus strand of OW121715.1, from coordinate 11,869,821 downwards.
AACACTTGAAACGGCCAAGTACAGCGCTAAAATGGCGTCAATAAAATAGGTAGATACTAAATAGAAATCACAGCAGCCAGTCCAGTGTTAATAATATCTTAATTATAGAGGTCAGTGACTATCTATACTTATTTTAATAAAACTGTACGACGGACAGACGAATTCTGTACATTTAATATAGTTTGATAATTTTCATACAATCGTACATTCTATTCAAACGTAAATATTTGACAATACATCTATGTATCTTTAATCTTTATCGTTCCGCTGCAACGGTTTTATGACGAAGATGTGCTAACAGCCTAAGGCTGTGCAATGAAGTCGATGAATAAAAGGGTTTATTCAGGTGTAAAACGAATGGTAGCCGAGTGCCAGTCGACGCTGACAGCGCACGTGGTGGAGGGCGGGCAGGCCGCAAGCACAATCCCTCTGTTAATTGAACGCGAGAGGCCAATACGGCTTTTTTAATTTTTCCACTCAACCGCCGCGTCAGATACAGCCTCCTATCAGGGTTGCCAGTACCTCCAATTTTCTTTTTACCACTTCCTTTTCAATCATGGATTCTCTCTTTCTGCATCGAATTCCTCATTGTTGAGGGTCGCGACCCCTTCCCAATATTCATATAATGGTAGGAGTTTTTCACCATAATAATGTGGTTAGTTCCCAAATCCCGCAACAGATGTTAATGATATTACGGGATCGAAAAGGGCTTAACATGCCTACTCTCCAACGCACGGAGAGAGACAAAAGGTCCAACGTGGGTCGGCCGTCACTATTTGCACCATTTTGCACTTACAACGATTCTGCACGGAAAACGTTTCGTGTGCTTTTCTCGTACCATTTGATGTTGGTATGTTCTTAGGATAAAATGTTGTTCTCCAGCAAAATAGTCTTCTGCCAGCTATGTTTTTCCCTGAATCATAAAATCTACGTCATTCGTACTTATTTCGTAAGTTTTTGGAGTAATGTTCGATTTAAGCAATTAAATAGTAAGTTTTACTACCGACAGCTGTCTGCAGAGCTTGCGTAGAGGGAAGGTAGAGGGCGACGAGATACCGGAACACGCAGGTTTCTACTGCTTAAATACAGGGGTGTATCGGTCAGTGACAAAAATACATTGGCTCTCCAGCAAGACTTCCTCAAGTCCTCGGCGACTTGTTTGGATTCTGGAGTGAACTTGGCTGGCTGGAGTGATAGTGCAGTGATAGTGGAGCCGTATTAGCAGTATCACTAAAACGGGCGGTTATCGCCTACTTGCAGAAAAAATCCCAGGAAGAAAAATGAAAAAGAAAGAAGAAGGGAAGTATTACTTGCATAAACGGTGAAGGTAAACACTAAACACCGTGAGGAAATCTGACATTTCTCAATAATATTCTCAAAGGAATGTGAAGTTATGAATTAATTTAAAATCTGCCGTATTTAAAAATTTCAATATCTAGGTAAGTACACGTGTCATCATCACACATATTATGACTTCACTAAATAAATAAACCTACTTAAGTACTTTTACTTCATTATAAACGAATAATTGTGATGTAAGTACCTCTTTACAAGACTACGAGAGAAAAATTGCTCTTCTAATCCCTCTCTACCTATTAATATTATAAATGCGAAAGTGTGTTTGTTTATCCTTCAATCACGCAGCAACGAAGCAACAGATCAACGTGATTTTTTGCATGGGTAAAGTTGAGGACCTAGACAGTGACATAGGATAAACAGTTTCCGCGGGATTTTAAAAACTAAATCCACGCGGACGAAGTCGCGGGCATCAGTTAGAAATAGAATAATTTTAATTTAATAAATTGCCAACCCTGGCTGATTCAGTCTACGCTTTCAGCGCGCTATCACGGCTCTCAGCTCTGTCAACGTTTTCCATTTTTACCGCCCATTCGATATTCATTTCGGAACTTTTATGCCAGCAGTGCTCCTCCAAATATGAACCTTATAGATCCATATTTCTGGTTTAGACAAATAAAATTCGCTTGAAACACATCAGATGTTAATACCTATTGTGGTTTCGATAAGCGTTAGCTTTGTGGTTTTTCATCGAAATCCACTTTTGCCGAAAATGACAGTCAAATTTAATATCGGTTTTAATATTAATGAAATATTATTCTACTGGTGTGGAATAATAGTTGGATAGTCGAGTAATGAAGTGTTAATAAATAATTATCATAGACTAGCTGATGCCCGCGACTTCATTCGCGTGGATTGAGGTTTTTCAATAAAACTCTCTTATTTTTCGGGATAAAAGTAGCCTATGTGTTTTTCCAGAATATAATCTATCTCTGTGCCTTTCAGCCAAATCGGTTCGGTTGTTGCGGCGTGAGCGACGTTTGTTACTCACAAACATCCATTCATCCATCCATCCATACATCCAAACTTTCGCATTTAAAATAGTTATTAGTAGGATTTCTACGCAGCGGATCACCTAAGCGGCGCAGGACAGGCACAAGTGGCAGCTTCTGGTGTCGTAGGCCAAGGTCCTCTTTGGGTCACTGAGCCAGCGAAGTAATTAAGTAAGTATTACGTACTGTGAACATTTAAAAAGACTACAGTAAAGACAGTAATATAAAACTTATGAATGAAACATTTATAGAAGCTCTTTTGCAGCTTTTAATCATGCTTTTAATTGAGATTGTTTCCAGCAGCTTTCCTTACTCTATTTATTAAGTAGGTTTGTCTTACGGATTCGTCCCCATGAACCATCATAAGATGGTTTATGGGGACGAATACTTATATTCTTTTACCCAATTTAACCTGTAGGAGCGACCATCGCCCTATGTGACAACACTAAAAATGGGTTTCTCAATGCTTTTCTCCAATTTAAAGCCAAAATAAAAAATAGCTCAACGGTTCAAGGAGCGGACTGAAAACTGACAAGGTAACAGGTTGGATCCCCGCGCGTTGCATTATTGTCGTACCCACTCCTAACACAAGCTTTCCGCTTACTTGGAGGGGAGAGAAGAATGTTAGTCAAGTTCATCTTGGCTAATATTCTAAAAAAAAAAGTCACGTAGGTCAGGGTATTCTTGAGTCTAAGATTTTAATCTTAGACTCAAGAATCTTAGACTCAAGAATACCCTGACCTACGTGACTTTTTTTTTTAGAATATTAGCCAGTATATTTAAGGGACTAGTGGTTAGTCTTAGATTAAAGGAGGGTTTATAGGTAGGTATAATGGGTGATAATAGTCAGGGCAGGCTCGAGGGAGCGTCGCAGTTGACAGGCTTATCTGCGCGCCGCACTCGCAGCGTCTTACGGTTTAGTTTATCCCATGAAATTATTCGCTAAGCCAGTGCGATTATACCCTGATATTATATGAGCCTTTTGGAAAACTCGTTAATTGAATTAAAAGTTAAATGATGATGCCCACGATTTTTTCCGGGGGTTTTTCTTTCCGAGATGATAAACGTGCCGTCTCCGTGATGTAAACAATCTCTGTGAAAAATTTCTGCTGAATCAGCTAATGCATAAAGGACGAAAAAACAAATAGGCAATTTTTTTTTATATATGTATATAGTTCGAAAATGGTTTACTCATACCCAAAGGCTTATTCTTTGCGGATAAGCATTAGGAACCGAATAGGTAGTATAGGTACGCTCGTCTATGGACATAATATTCTAATTATTTGTTAGTTTAAACTACTTAGGGCCAATTTAACCAACGTAAAATAAATCTTATCCGAGCGTTTTGATATTTTGGCAGATTTCGCTATAATCTATATAAATAAAATTCAAAGTCCTGACTGACTGACTGACTGACTGACTGACTGACTGACTGACTGACTGAGATATCAACGCACAGCCTAAACTACTGAAGTTAGAAACTTGAATTTTTTTACAGTTGGTTCCTTTTATGACGTAGGCGCACACTAAGAAAGGATTATTGGAAATTCCACCCCTAAGGGGTTTAAATAGGGGATGGAAGTTTATATGAAACTCCGTCATTTTCAAGCTGTTTCCATCAAAGTTGGAATTAAAGCTTTCAGTTAAAAATAAAGAAGTACGTGTGTCACAGTTTTTGAAAATTCCACCCCAAAATCTAATTCCACGCGGACGAAGTCGCGGGGGCAAAAGCTAGTGATGAAATAAGGTCTTCGTACCTATGCGGATTCGGATTTTACTTAGACATATAAGCCTACCTAAAAACCACCTACTGGACTTTCGAAGTACGTACCAACGGCCTTCATGCTTAGCTGGAAGCGAACGTACTCGTAAGTCAGTAAAGGTCTTCATACCTAAATATTAAAAAAATATGAGTCACTCACAGTCAAGTCAACTTTTCATACGGTGTATTCATTGTCGATGTCCACTGCTGGACATTCCAAGTAACAGACTTATGTCTCTTGCATGGAATAGCCTTGTGGGTACGGGTAGCCACAAGACACGATCTTGTGCCGCTTGGGCCCAGTGGTTATCAGCAATTGTTTTCCGGTGCAGGGTCGGCATTTGCTAATCTAACTGAACATCGGTTCTTACCCATTTCCATTTCAGCTTTCCGAGTACGACTCTGTGAGCTATGTGGGGTACTCTGTAAAGTCCTTACCTAAACCTAAGATGTCCATTCTTCTTAAACAACTTAGAACTAGAGGTAAGAAAAAAAGAGGTAGGTACTAGATAAGGATATTTAATAGGTACCAGCAAATATGGAAATATGTATCTATTAAAAATTGTGCAGCTTAGATAGCAAGGGTAGGTAGGTAATTGAAGCACTATTAAGAGGTCCATCACAAAGCGGTATCTCGTCTGTCAGCACGGGGTGAAGCGAACAATGTCTTGTGCGGGCCAATCAGGGTGGCGCAGGGGGAAACTTTAGGATTCAATTAAACTTGAGCCCGCCTCATCTGCTGGCTCCGTAACTACGTAACGAGATCCCGTAGGGCTGCCATATGCACCATTTTATTTTTTAGCGCTTGAAAATTAAAACTCCTTCGTTCTAATTTTTTAGCACTTAAAAGCTGTAAGATCGACCTTCCATACAAACGTAGTTTATTTTTTATTGAAAAAATTATAATGTCAGAGTGATAATCAATCAATCAAGCATTGCAAAAATAATAGGGCGAGATTTTGGAAGCTACTTAGCAGTAATAAAATGGATAGGGCCTTGTCATATTTTTTAAGATTATTTGGGTATTATAAAATAATTTTTGCTGCTATTTTTACCCGACTACAGCAAAGGGTAATGATTTTAGCAGTGTATGTAGGTATGTATGTAGGTTTACGAATATTCCATAGTAGCGACTAAATAACTGAGCCGATTTTGATGAACGAGGTGTCAATCGATTCGTTATTACGGTCCAGGTGACGTGCACACTACATTTTATGTGAACGGAATCAAACTTTTTGCTTGTAAAATCTTTAGCTGCCAACCCTAAACATCGCCAATAGCGCAAAGCCCCATCCTGCGAGCGGAGCGTCGCGCGCGTCTCGCAACCGCTAAGCCGAACCTGTGACGTTATCGCCACTTGAGCCGAGAGGCCGAAAGCACCCCACACCAGTTCAGCTTGAATTAACCCTCCCCCAAAACCAGCCTTAATACTTGTAAGAAGGGTCGTTTGAGTCCAAAGCCTTTTTATGACGTTTATGTATTGATTGAAGAGTTTTTTATAAATGTATCTACATAAGTCTCAATAGCCCAACGGTTACAGGTGCGAACTGAAAACTCAAAGGTTGCAAGGTTCGATCCCCACCCGTTGCACTATTGTCGGACCCACTCCTGAAACAAGTTTTCACTTATTTGGAGGGGAGAGGAGAACATCAGTCAAGTTCAGCTTGGCTGATATTCCTTCAATAAAAACAAAAAAAAAAAAACTAGTTTTTGCCCACGAGTTAGGTTCAGAAGAGGTAGGCAGAATCTGCTTTCCGAACCGGTGGTAGAGCTCTTTCTGTTATCTGTTGAAACACAACTTGGTCTACATAAAATAAATAAGTAGGTAAGTACTTTTATAATTTTAAATTTGAATTTGAATCTGATACCTATACGAATACAGGTCATGGCTCATGGCCTAAAAGCTGTCAGGTTTTTTAATGCCAAAGTAACGCAGTAGCAGTTAGCATTATATAACATTTTTTTTTAACATTTGCTGTTTATTATAGCTACTGTTCTGGAACTAATTTGATAGCGTCAGAGCCTTACTTCTTATATTATACTTATTTACCGACATACAAGTGACGCTTATTGCATTATGAATATGGTTCATTTCTATAAAAAAAAAAATGATTGAAAAATTTTAATGATTCTGTTGGGTGTACCTAGTGATGAAACAGAAATTCTTTTGTTGCCAAAAGAAATTACATGGTTGTGAGTTTGGACATTTTATTACCAAATATTTTCTGTTTCATAGGTGGGTTTATATCTACATTATGTAATTATTTAAATTAATTACCTATTACAATATAGATAAATTAATCTAGGTAATTAGTAATGAAAAGTTTACAAGCAAATAATAAAAATTCACAAAGATTTATGGCATTAACCTGATCTCTTAAAAAATACTAATCATTTAGTTTGTTTTCTAGATCATAGACATAATATTGTAAACTAGATTATTGTTTTTTATTTTTCGGATTTTACTTGGGAATGCCCTAAAATATATACCTACCTATTCGGATGTCTTCAGTCGGCAGTTTTTTTTATGCTTACAATATAATTAGATACCACTTACTTCTACCTCCAGCTAGGATAGTGTGATTAATAGATCATAGATATAATTTGATACGTTACCATCGGGGTAGGTTTTGCCCTCTAGGCGGGTATTGATAATAAGTACCTATTCATTATTTACTAAAAAAAAATATGGGCAAGACCTATATCGACGACCATTATAAAGATGAATAGGTAAAAATAATAATTATATATGACCTTCACTTAATCCTACAACACATTATTATCTATATTACATATTATATGTATTTTAATAAACAACCATTTGCAATCATTATTTATTCATCTGTTGCATAGCAAATACGTGGCAAATCGGTGGCAAATACACATAGGTAGGTACTAACTATGTGTCAACAAAAATGAACGAAAAACAAAAGACAAACAACGCTATTCGAATACTCTAGGTATTAAAGGTTTCATAACAATTCGTCATTAGGACGACAACGTAACAGTACAATTTCCCACGCCTCAAGATAATTCATCAAAATTTAAAAACTGAGAAATTACAACTGTGTTATCGAAATCAAATATTTTGATTTTCAGACCTAGTCAGGAAAAATTATGTAAGTACTCAAATGAATCTATCATTGGTTCAGAATGCTGTTCCAACCGAGAAGAACCAGTAAGAAACTCGGTGGTTGCTCTTTTAAAACGGTGTTTTCAATGGCGATCAATGTCCAATTGGGCTCGATAAGAACAATGCATAGAAGAGTAAGTATTAATTAACGGCATTACTTATTTACTATCTATTTAAAGACGAATAGTGTCCTTGATGACATTTACCTATATGGTAAAGCGTACGTTGCTTGTACGGTGCGTGTACTATAAGTGGTCAGCAAAAATTTTAAGGATAAGTTTAATTTATGAATGTATAATTATACCTAGTCTTATGTAAGTAACCACATAAAAATATTTTAGTTAAACTGGAGGTTTTCCTAAACTAAAGAAAGAATAACTCAAGGATCGCTGTAGTTAAAGCATCTGCTTTAACTACAGCGATTAAAAGTAGTAGGTATTGTAATTTTAATCTTCGTTATTCATAATTCCAACATATATTATGTGAATAATTGATGATTAAACGAACTTACCTGTAAGTGAAGTTCTATCCCAATTATATGAGTACGTTTCATTCGAAGATATAATCAACACATGTAGTACCTTCATTGTACTGGCAACTCCGCACCGATTTAAATATAGGTAGGTTTGAAAAATCTCCCACCATTCGTATGCTCCGTCCGAGTCCCCGGTCGCGTCATTCCTCATTCTTTAGAGTATTACAAAATTTTCACAGCAACATGGGCTTTGGGATGGGAGGGATCTTACATTATCTTCGAATGAAACGTACTCATATAATTGGGATAGAACTTCACTTACAGGTAAGTTCGTTTAATCATCAATTATATTTCGTACGTTTCATTCTTCAGATATAATCAACACATGTAGATGTTTAGAGATGAAAATTTTGTAATTAGGGACGTTAAATGAAGCGTTTCTATTTCCGTGAGAAACTAGGACTCGTTTAATAAATCATAAACAAGATTTCCAATAACTATACATAGGACTCAAATTCAAGAAAAAATCAATTAACGGATATTCAAACAATGGTTATAGATTAGAAAGTAATATAGATCTTGCGAAACAAGATTCATCGCTGGGCGGTTATAGAATTTAGCAAACGTCTGTGACGACTGTGACCAACCAACAATCTTCCTGATGACGTCGAGCGAGACTACCTGAGCGCGCGCCGCGGGCGTGGCGGCGTGTCGGGTGCTGTGTGCGCCGAACGCCGACACGTCCACGCCGCTCGCCGCCAGCACTTGCTTGATCCATCGCCTGATGGTCTGGGTGCAGGCAGCTCAATACGGTCGCTTGTACGTCATCGGGAGGTTTTCTATCGAGCTTGGCCTTAGATCTTTTGTCATAGACCAATAATCTTTTAAAGTTGTTGCCGAAAATATTTATATTTTCATTAAAGTACGGCAGGAATCAAACTAGTTGGGCCCGGCCGGCGCAGACGTTTTTACGATATCGGAGATTACAATTTTCACTCCATTGGCGCAGATATTAATGTTTTTAATTTTAATAGACGTTAACGTTTGCGCCCTATGGGCTGTACATAAGTCTAATAAAATAACGAGTTCTTGGGAGATCTTTTGTAAAGATAATTCGTTATTAGGCCCCCATGATTGACGATGTGTTGCAACACTATCAGGGAATCCTATTTATATGTATATTTTGGGATGTTGGGCCTCAAATTATATACTCCCTTAAGCAATCGTTTGTTCTGTTCATGTGACCCTAAGTCATCACCAAACTTAAAGCCGAATGATAAATATTAAGGGTACCGTAAGCTACCCCTTTATCCAATTATTCCGTTAGAAAATAAATGATAAGATGAATAAAGTATACAATATATATATCTATCATTGTTAAGACAGTAATGCCACTAATTTTTGTAGGCAACACTATATTGTTATAATGTAATTTTGGCTGGAGATGCCATCATAAGATCCAAGATGACTTAGTGACACCTCGTTTTATGAAAGCGTTTTTGAGAACTTTGATTTGTGGTTTCCTAAAAGGGAGACCATAATATTATTGTTAGTTTGAATTTATAAAAATTTATAAAAGATTACATTTGAATAATAATAATAGAAGTAATAATATTAATAATTTGTAATAAGGTAAACAAAAAAGGCTGTAAAGGCCAATAAGGAATACAAGAATGCCCTTAACCTTATCTATTATTACATATCATCTTCTCTCAACATATCAAAAGAAAATAACAAATTTTTTAAAGTTATTCCATGAAATTGCGAACTATCTTTAAGGCATTCGGGCTTAGACCCTATAACACGTATTAATCACATTCGGGATCACTGCGAGGTGCGAATGGATCGATATCTATCTAATAAATTAATAATAATTTTATGATGAAATACTTTATCAGGAATGCAATGGAGCCAGATCCGGAGGCATTTGTAAAAACCTCTAGTTGAACAAGCTAATATTAATCAAGATAATATATGACGGATGATTTTTATAATTCTGTGCTACGAATTTATTAAATAATTTTAAGAAATATTTTGCTACTATATTAGCAAACTATATATTTAGCTTTTGAGGGTAAAAATATTATAGATATTTGTTTTAGATATAAATTATTGTCGATCACGCTGATATCTCTAGCTTTTCCTCCATCATAAATGTATTAGACTGTACAACGTCTCGATATACATTTCTTGGGACCCAATTCAAGACATTCGACAATCATTCTCCAAAATATTGTAGACAAAAAGTGGGTACCTGCATCTCTAACGTCGTGTGCACGATGCTTGCTGTGGCTGGAGAAGACTTGAAATCTCGTCGTTATCACCGCCGCCGATAGTCCATCGATGCTCATAGATGTCTTCCTTGCCCCCCCCCCCCTGCTCACCGAGGCATAGCGAGGGGGGCCAGTCTTATTTCCCGAATTCCAAATCCTCGTTGTGACGTTCCAGCTGTAGCTACTGAAAGGGACTTCCCAATTTCAGCGTTTTTAATTTGAGATCTTTACACTCGATAGCCTTCGAAGCTTTTATACTTAGTCTCTGACAGCTTTCCACCGAAAAGCGTGTTGCGCTTTTCGTGATCTTTTATGAGTGGCGTATTTTGCTATAATCCACCAACAGAAAAAATCTGTATGGTCAAACATGCAGTTACAAGCTAAGCACCGCTTAACTATAACCTTTTCTTGCTAATTATAAACTTCCGCAAAGTAACGCCCGATTCTATCCAATATTCAAACAGGGTCGAGTTCTGATGACTCATCTTGGACTTGTTCCATTGGCATTCCTGGATTACTTATGGTCTGGACGTCATCATGAGGTTCTACCGGAACAGAAAACTGCACCGTAACGGTATCATTTTGTGTGGTTCCATCGCTTGAAACGATCAATCGTGGTGTTTCTTATTGCGAACGAACTGACCAAACGATTTTAATTCGTGCCCGCAATCACTCAAATAATTTGCAAGAAATTACTGATTTTACGCATCATGCTATACCTTCGTGATACCCTCAATGTGATACCCCCCAGGCTAGCTTAGAAATGCAATTTAGATATATTTTTTTTTTTTTTTTTTTTTTATTTCCACCGTCAGTTTTGAATTTGTTTAAATGTCAAATAATTTGCAAGAAATTACTGATTTTACGCATCATGCTATACCTTCGTGATACCCTCAATGTGATACCCTCCAGGCTAGCTTAGAGATGCAATTTAAATTCCACCGTCAGTTTTGAATTTGATTAAATGCCACATAATTTGCACGAAATTACTGTTTTTACGCATCATGCTATGCCTTCGTGATACCCTCAGTGTGATATCCTCCAGGCTAGCTTAGAGATGCAATTTAGATATTTTAAATTCTACCTTCCGTATTAAATAATATGTACTTAGCTGGATTCCATACATACAGTCATAAGTAAAATCACTTAATAAAATATGAACTTACTGCGATTTTCCTCGGAGGCGACGAAGATGAATGATGATGATATGATGATACAATGATATGATTTCGTCTTTTCAGTTTTTTTTTTTTTTTTTTTTTTTTAATTTTATTGTGATAATAATTAATTTTCTTCTCTGCACTTCACTTGGACATTTTGTATATTATTATATTTATTTATGTAATTAATTAATTAATTTTAATAATTATTATTTTTTTTCCTGAAAAAATAAAACACAAGTACTGAATTTATAAGAGCGGGTGCTCGTTGCCGCGCACAATAAAAGAATGAGGAATGACGCGACCGGGGACTCGGACGGAGCATACGAATGGTGGGAGATTTTTCAAACCTACCTATATTTAAATCGGTGCGGAGTTGCCAGTACAATGAAGGTACTACATGTGTTGATTATATCTGAAGAATGAAACGTACGAAATATAATAATATTCAATACAATAAAATAAATCTGCGGAAAAGCTCTTTATTATAATGATCATTTTAAAATTATAGCTGACCTTCAAGCTATAATTGCAAAAAAGTGCAGTAGGCAGAGGTACTCTTATATAGGAAAAAATTGTCCAGGAATCACTCGTCACTCTGTTGCTTACTAGACATAATATTATTAAATACCTCTGTATTTAATGATAATATTAGTAGTTTTGTGAAGTTATTAAATAGGTTATAAACAAAATCATGATCATTCTAATTATTGTCCTGGGTATTGCAGCAGTGGTAAATACAGATAATGGTCATAAATCAGTTCACATAACATTTTCACCGAGCGCAGAAATGGCAACTGCAAAAACTGAAATTGATAACGATGAAAACCCAACGGTGCAGCCTCCTAAAACTAAAGGTGATTTAATAGATGAAATCGAAAAATCAACAGATGCAACAACCAGTTTTGAATATTTCTTTGATCTGACTTATTATAATGAGACTGAAAAATTTGTTCGTGAATTAAATAAAGTAATTTCGAATGATACAGAAAAACTACATTTAATTGTTCCACAAAATGCTTTCAATGGTGATTTGTGTCCGACTGGGTTTGCCAGAGTGGACGAACAATGCGTCCAAGAGTTTTAAATATACACACACATAGCGCGTTTCTCAGCCCAATACGATTGAAATGCATAAATGATTATTGAAATGTGCTTTATTGTACGTATATCAAGTAAATACTAACTACCACGTGGGTTTTCCTTATTTTTTTTTCTTTTTAAACCACCCCGAGAGTGTTAGAGCGAACAAAATAAAAAAAATATCCAAATCGGTCAAGCCGTTTTTGAGTTTTGGCCAGACTAACGAACAGCAATTGATTTTTAAACATATGTAAGTATAGCTAAATTGCTGTTTAAAGGCAGAAAAAATTTTCACACGAATTTTTGCAACTGGATAACTTTTTCTAACCTAGGACTATTATCATGTAAGTAGATAATATAAAATGCTTATTAAAATATCCTAATTCATTTAAAAAGCATTCCGAAGTCCATGTGATTACAATTTATAGCTAAGTCAATAGTTATTTTAAGAGCTGACCTTTTAGTTTCTATTTACAAAAACCGAAATACCTATATTACAATTTATTCGGTGAACAATTAATCACCATCTGTTGCCTCACAAGCACATATTATTGACAGTATTTGCATCAATACCCGTATATAACCACATATATTTCAAGCAATTAGTAGACCGTGTTTTTTGTGAAAAGGAAGACGTACAATTGCAATATGTTTAGTTTAATTGTTACTATCCTGTGTGTAATGGCCATGGCAAATATGAACTGTCAAGCTCGACCTCCAGCTATTTGTTTGGGAAGTGCTCTAGACGAGAAAAATACAACAGATTCAGGTCCGAATAAAGCTAATGATGAAGGAAAGGTAAATATACCATCTTTTGTACCGTCATCAAAGGAAAATGGACAAATGGCTGAAGGGTCCAAACTAGAATATTCTACTGATCAGACCCAGAATTCTTTCAGTCTAGATGAAGAATATAATGTAAATTCAAATGAAACAGACACTGTACATAATGAAACAAAAGGAATATTTCGTCCTACTAATATTTTTAATGGTGATCAATGTGCTACTGGTTTTGTTAAAGTAGAAGGACAATGTGTTGAAGAGCATTGATTTTTTTTTAAACTGTGTGTGTGTGTAAACAAATTGGACGTTAGTAGGTTCTGTTTACAGTTAACAATATCAGGATAGTTTAAATATTAAAAAATTGACCATTTTTGATGCTTTTTTATTTTTTTTAGTTTTATCTAAAACTAAATGGATAGGTATTGTAGAGAATATAATCTATCTATAAGGTAAGTAATTATTTATTATTTTTAGATTTTTAGATGAGAAAATTCTATTGCATCGATTGTATGAGATAATAAAACACGTTATATAATTCCATCAATAATATAATAATTACGTAATTTTTAGCGACGCCTTATAAAATGTTACAGCAAAATTATATAAACGTATCTGAGTTCTATAGGTTCGGTGCGCATATTGGTCGGAATTAGGTACTTATATTCTGCAGGGATTGGATAGATTAAAAATAATAGGAACTAAATTTTCTTTTGTGTTTTCGTCCATTATACTCGTACTTACGAACGAGTTGATTGACATAGGGGTTATATTTTTTGGAATGACATTGTCCTCGTTATAACCGATAGAGCTCCAAATCTGGACATATAGATTGATAGGAAAGGTTTTTCAAAGAAAAAGGTTCTCTTAGCAAGAGTTTTTTAATTCCATGACAAGATAGTCCTTGACTGCGATCTCACCTGATGGTAAGTGACGATGCAGTCTAAGATGGTAGCGGGCTAAGTTGGAAGGGGTATGGCAGTGAACATTCTACACGCCATCGGCATTGCCCTTTTCGGGGTTACTATGAAGAAGTCACTCGTACTATGTTATGCTATTTATAAGTAGATAGGTAAAACGGATAATAGTTATTTCCGCGTATCCTTGATACCCGGAATTGTATCGGGTCTCAGTCGGATGCTGTAATAGGCGTCAAGTAACAGTTCGACGGCAGATAGGATTACAATAAGTACTTCAGTAGTTACGTAAAAGTAGAGCAAATAACTCCAGCGATACAATATGGTCAGTTAAACTATCTGTTCTAATTGAATTCACGTCGAAATCGAGCCCATAAATTCTAGCGAAGCCAGGACACCGCTACGCTGGCTGATGAGAACTACGTTTAATAAATGTTTATCGTTTGGAGACTTCTAGGAAGATTCAAAATGAAATGAAATATATTATATCTACGTTCTACGTTGTTATTTGTCTAATAAGTCCATACAACTAACAAGGTTGCTAGGTAACTTATCGACAGATTATGTATTATATTTAGATTGACTATAAAAAGCGGGCGTTATAGGATAGGTAAGTATCCAAGTAAGTACCTACTCGTAAGTTAGTATTTTAATATAATATAGTTTATAACTTGTTGTAGTTAGTGATGAATAACTTCCGTAGATGTAATAATAATATAATCAGCTAATCGCACTTGCTCCAACATCATTGGCCTGTGGGTAGATACTGTAGCACACATTCTAGTACATTTTTAGTTGAGTATGGACCTACAATACATTCGAATCGTAAGGATGCATTTTCATTTCTATTAAGCACTACTCAGTTCAAACCTAGAAAAATGATACCTATAAGCTCGTAATGTGCTTGTGCATTTATTTCGCTTGGAGAGATTACCATTAATTCGCTAAAACACGAAAAGAAATTTTCTTATCGCCTTACTGCATCGATAAATCGTATTGGTTACAACACTATTGATTAATGCTTAGGTTAAGTATTTATAATTAATTTGAAGTCACCGTTTTATTGCCGCATGTAGAATCACAATTACTGAAGGGCGCCTAGACTTTGACTAAGAGGAATTTACAGCTCAGTTTCCAATGGAAAAGAATGACTATTAATGCTAGGTACTTTGTTATGCGAACGCAACTGTTGTTTATATAATAGCAATTATTTATTTTGGGGAGTGATGCAACTGTAATTGAGAGATTAAATGAGACTTCGTGCAATAGGCCTGCCTAATATGGGAGAGTGAAACAAAGTATTCCTATAACTTAAACAAAACAAAATACTTACCTAGTTTCTAAATTCTAGATTCGATTAATAGTATCCCGGAAATTTGATAATTTTTTAAATAAAATAAAAGAAAATTGTAGATAGGTATACGTAAACTATCAAAATTATTAGGTAATCGTACTTGAATATTATAGAACTGCATGACTGTGTTTTCCATCTTACTGCTCTATGTGCTTATGAAATTATATGGAAAAATATTATATTATGTATTAATATAATAGAGTTTAGTCAGTCTGATAATTTTGAAATTGCGCACTATTATTTAGCGAACGTTTAATATGCTAGTCTCATTTCGCTGACTCTCCGATTGGAAACAGTGGGTAAGATGGTTTAGGTGGGCCGAGAAGATATGTGCCGTGCATTTGTTATGCAAACAACTACTGCAATTATAATATAGATTAGGCAAGTACTTACTTTATTTTAGGGGTATTACGCAACAGCAAGTTAAGTTTATAACATTGGAGAGCAGTGTTGTGGATTTCATTTGACTAAGCTTCAATAGAGCAACGGTTAAAGCATGGACTGAATACCGAAAGGTCGACGGTTCAATTCCCAACTGTCCCACCCATCGAACTATAAAGCTTAGAACAGCAGTTTCAAACATAGTTCCGCTCCAAACGCTCAAAACAACCAATGGATAATGTAAGTGTCATGTACCTTATTATTTTCTGTGCTGGTATTGAAAATTACATTTTTGACGGTTATTGTAATGAGTTATGACAGCCTTTTAACACAGTAATTTTTTAATGATTTTCAGCTTGCTGGTCAGTCGACTTACTAACGCGACAATACTGTGTCGTCAGCCTTTAAAAGCTTGCTAAAAATGACATCAACGCGTCGACTATGACGCTTCTTAGCGTTATAATTCGATGGTTGCATTATTGTCGCAGTACTATAATTATTTGTGTTTCGGTGCATAGCCGAAGCTTTTACCTAATGCAACTGTGTACCTAGGCTTTGTATTATTTAACAAAATAGAAATGTCTCAGGTATTCTTTTACCTCATCCGTATAATTTCACCAAATCCACTGTTATTCATGATCGGAATTCAATTAAGTTTCTTTTCTATTTTTGTCGCATTAAATTCACATATTTTTCCTGTTTTGGCCATTGTTTTGCGCACGTAATCGCTTAGTTAATAGCATTAGATCTCACAGTATGTGGTACTTAGGAGTGCTTACGTATGTGTAGTCTGACTGATGGACGTCGTTGGTGGGATACCATTTACTTCTCAAAGGATAAAAGATAGGAGCTTGAATTGAACGATATAGCCTGTTTTCGACTCTAGTTTCGTATTACATACCAGTGCTTAAGACTACTAAGTTCTTCGGACAGTTTGCCGTAGGTACATATACCTACGGCTCTGAGATATGCTTGTATAGATCGTCCTACATCTAATTAGTATCTCTGAGGCAGTTACTGTGCGAACTATACTGCCGTCACAAGGAAAAAAGATGTATCTAACATGTTTTGAAATTGAGTTAGTCACATATTCGGCATCAAAACAAAAAGACGCATCTACCAGTATTTTTAAATTTTGTTTAAACTTATCAATGTGATCACTGTGATAAGTTTAAACAAAATTTAAAAATACTGGTAGATGCGTTTTTTTTTTTCTGATGCCGAATATGTGTCCAATATAAAGAAGAAACAACAAAATCATATAGCTCAATATTTACACACAATACCTACATTGTGTGTGTCTAGGTAAATATTAATTTTTACAAAATTAAGTAGGTAGGTACTGTATACATATAGGTAAAAGGTAAAGTTGAACAGTAACATTTGCATAATAATTATGTAAGCTGGGCTCACAATGTAACTGTCCTTAATTAATTATTATTATTGTTAGTTCATTAATCGGTTTTTTACTTTTTACTTTGTGGTTATCGGGATTAAGAAATATAGCTACCTATTATGTAATTAATGAATACGTAACGCACTAAAAAAATCGGAAATAGGTACCTAAATAAGTAGGTAGATTAGTACTTAATTCTCTAAGATTTTAATCTGGGTATCTATGTTGCATATTAGAATGTAGAATTTCTCGTGCAGAATGTTATATAACAATAATCTTAACATGAGGAGAAATACGCTCATTAAAATTTTATTGTAAAACAAAAATTTTTGATAATTAACTTCGCATGCATAATTGCATTAAATAGTTGACACAATTCATCATGGTGTCACTTAGAACCAGAAACATAAATGAACGCAGGCGAAGTCGCGGGCATCAGTAAGTCTATACCTACTTAATATTATAAAGAGGAAAGATTTGTATTTAAGTATGTTTGTAACGAATTGGCTCAAAAAGTACCGGACCGATTTGGCTGAAATTTAAAATGAAGATAGATTATACCTTGGATTAAAACATAAGCTACATTTTATCCCGAAAAAAAATTATAGCTCCCGCGGAATTTTGAAAACTAATTCCACGCGAACGAAGTCGCAGGCTTCAGCTAGTACATTATAATTCCTAGACTAAAAGCCGGTAGAAGAATATTAATGCAGTTTTTGTCCCAGTCTAATGATACAAGACAAAATTTATAAAGTGTTACATGCATCTATAATTTTATTATTTAATAGCAAATAATATTAGCATCACGTAATATGGATGATAGTGCTAGCTCATAACACTCTGTAATTACTAATTACTCATTACTTTATATGTGCATGCCTGCATACTTCAGTATAATGCACGTTTCACATTTGAGGAGTGGATGCTTACTGGTGCTATTATTTATCTAGGGGTTCAGAATATTTTAATTGGTAGGAACGACTACTAATTTAGTACTCTACTAATTTACTTTTAGTTTGCTAAAATACTACATTTGTAAAATTCCCACAGAAGGATTAAACAATATAGGTACAATGTAGGTACATATATACGTATAATTACAATGGTTTTTTGTTTGGATTTTAATTGTAAACTTAAATCCATGACTGTAGAGCGAAAAAAATTACAACACACGTTACATAAACCTTGGGCTTGTTCAATGGGCAACGAGCTGGCGAAAATCGGCTATGTCATCTTGCAGTGCGTATCTACGCAACGAGTAGATGGTACCTACGCAAAGGTTTTATGATGAATGAATAATGAATTAAGAAGCCTCAATAGCCCAACGGTTAAAAGTGCGGACTGAACTGAAAGGTCGCAGGCTCGAATCCCATCCGTTGCAGTATTGTCGTACAAACTCCTAGCACAAGCTTTCCGCCTATTTGGAGGGCACAGGAGGATATTAGTCAACTGCAACTTGGCTAATATTCTTTAAAAAATAAAGGAATAAATAAAAAAGACGTGTGGCACTCGGGGACTGCCGCGGTAAAGCTATTGCATAGCATTTTTTATCAACGCCATCTAGCGGTGAGAGGAGTCCCGTGTCAGGTTATTTTCGTTACGGAATTTCTGGATTCGGTCTCCACGCTCAAGGCCCGCGATAGAAGCTATGCAATAGCTTAAAAATGATCAAAGGCTCTTAGGTACTTCCTAGTTTCATGGAATCAAATTCATCCATATGTCTACATCTCTCCCAAGCGGAATGTTAACTCTATGTTTTTAACTCAAGTAACAATTAGCAAATTCCAGTTAATGTGCGATGTCCGGCGGTTATCACCGCGGCTGTTGATTGTACTGTTATGTAGGCAGATGAAGCGATAATGGGGAATTAGCGATCGACACTCCGGTACTTATAATGTTACTAATGACCCACATTCGAACTGATTTTATTGTTTACAATACTACAGTTATATGTATGTATTTTAACAGGAAACCTACCTACAATTTCTATATTTTCGAGACTTGTTAAGATAACAAATAATTTAAACGTAAAAATTCTTTTTACAAAACCGACTTCAAACGCTACTACAAAGTACAATTTGAAGAGTTCCCTCGATTTCTCCAGGATACCATCATCAGATCCTGACCTGAAGGCAATGGGGCCAAAAGGCTGGGAAGTATACCCATTCAAACAAAAAGAGAATTTTCCAAATCGGTCCAGGCGTCTTCGAGTAATCGAGGAACATAAAAAAAAGAATTAAAAAAAAAAAGGTTCCGATGAATTGAGAACCTTTTCCTTTTTTGGAAGTAGAAGGGAAAATGACATCGTGTTATAATAAAAACCTTTAAGTAAGTAAAAGGTACGAGCGAGTAAGGCTATGTTCAGATGGCTGAATTGCGACGCGCGTTTTCAAATCGCGCGCTTAGACATCCTAATATATACCTAGTAACCGTTCACATGCGGGCGCGTTAACGCGCGTCAGCGAGCGTCAACGCGGCGCTCAGAGCAAAAGTTTCTAGACGCAGACAATCGCGCGTTGACTTGCGCTTTGATATTAATGTAATGTCCGTTTGCTGTTCAGTTGAGCGCGCGCTTTCATCGCGATCGCATGTAATTTTGTTAATTTTCGTAATTATATTTTGTTTTCGCATTTAAGATGAGTGAAATTGAAGATATTGACATCGACTTACTAATCGATGAAGTAGAAAAAAGGCCAGCAATTTGGAATATAGGTTCGGAATCCTATAAAAACAAAATTTTGAAACGACGTGCTGGTCATGGCAAACTGGGTCTATTTTTCGAAATTGGATGAACCCAATGTGTACGTTTTCTTTTTCTATATTTTTCTTTATAATATAACCACAAAGTAATAGCCTCTTCCATGTCCATTTTCTACGTTCTACCGAACTAGACTGACGAGTACTCTCGCAACGCGCATTAGCGCTCATCATCTGAACTCTCTTCAAATTTGATCGCGCGTTGACGCGCGTTAACGCGCGTTACATGTGAACATAGCCTAAACGGTAAAGGGCTCGTAGGTACCTACGAAGCCGCGGCGGGTCGCTAGTATATTTTGTATTACAAATATTGATCGATCATAAGGCTATGTTCACATGTAACGCGCGTTAACGCGCGTCAACGCGCGATCAAATTTGAAGAGAGTTCAGATGATGAGCGCTAATGCGCGTTGCGAGAGTACTCGTCAGTCTAGTTCGGTAGAACGTAGAAAATGGACGTGGAAGAGGCTATTATTTTGTGGTTATATTATAAAGAAAAATATAGAAAAAGAAAACGTACACATTGGGTTCATCCAATTTTGAAAAATAGACCCAGTTTGTTTGCGACACTATATCCGAATCTAAGAGACCATGAATCTAAATTCTTGATCAATATCTCAAATTCAATGTCAATATCTATCAATATCAAGTCGATGTCAATATCTTCAATTTCACTCATTTTAAATGCGAAAACAAAATATAATTACGAAAATTAACAAAATTACATGCGATCGCGATGAAAGCGCGCGCTCAACTGAACAGAAAACGGACATTACATTAATATCAAAGCTCGAGTCAACGCGCGATTGTTTGCGTCTAGAAACTTTTTCTCTGAGCGCCGCGTTGACGCTCGCTGACGCGCGTTAACGCGCGCGCATGTGAACTGTTGCTAGGTATATATTAGGATGTCTAAGCGCGCGATTTGAAAACGCGCGTCGCAATTCAGCCATCTGAACATAGCCTAAAAGTCAATAAACATACCTACATGAAGTTGCCACCTCACGTGGTTTGTCGCAACGTTAATATAATTTTTCGCTCATAAGAGGTGTTAATTGTGTAATTCATCTGAACGCCCATCACACTATTTTTACGTTACGAACAATCTTAATGTTGAAAGAAAGATAAGAGTTGTGCATGGGTAATAGTCCACACATACTCTGATCACGAGTAATTTGCTCTTATTTACTGAGGAGTTCCGTCCCCCATCTCCGAAGATATTCATCAGATCTTCACCAAATTTAAATGGGACCAACCTGACGATACCTCCTTTCAAAGAAAAAAAAAAGACGTGTGGCACTCGAGGACTGCCGCGGTAGGTAAAGCTATTGCATAGCATTTTTTATCAACGCCATCTAGCGGCTCACCGTAGAGGAGTCCCGTGTCAGGTTATTTTCGTTACGGAATTTCTGGATTCGGTCTCCACGCTGGCCCGCGATAGAAGCTATGCAATAGCTTAAAATATTGAAATCGGTTCAGATTTGACGGAGTTGACCTTTTTTTGAAGTTGGCTAAAAATGTGTATTGTTCCATCTGATACGATAACATTTACAATACCAATACCTAAAATATGACCTCCACATCACTGCTGTTAAATCGTCTCAAATTACTTATTAAATTACTTATTTTGAAATTCAATATTATCTGGGTAATGTTGACTTTAAATACTACGATCTCTTCAACCGACTTTAAAAAGATGAGGTGTGGGTGAAAACTTAAGGTATTGATCCCGTTTATTGAATATCCGGCAATTCAACTTCTGCTCCTGGTCTTACCCCCCCAATGACTTGATACCCATACTTTTCCACTAGAACATAGAGATTAGGGATGGATGGAACATAGGGGAAAAGCTGTTTTACTGCGACAGAAACTGTCTTTTTTTAATATATAGACTAGCGCTTGACTGCGATCTCACCTGATGGTAAGTGAAGATGCAACCAAAGATGGTACGTGCTTGCCTAGAAGATGCCTATTCACTCTTGATTTAAAGACACCCATATTATAGTTATGGAGCTACTGAATTGTGACGTCATGTTGCAATTGCGCTCTCTTTTTCTAACAGGAAACTTAAAATCTCTATATTTTCGAGATTAGTAAAGATATTAAAAAAAGAAAAATGACATTGTGTTATAATATTAAAACCCCTTATTTTTAGTCTTATATAAAAAATTTTAGTCCAATATCCAATTGTGGCCACCGCATTTAGTGTTATAGGCGCAAGATCGACCGCCAGCTTCCCATCTTCAGGCTGCTATCAGGAACATAGACAGAATTACTTTTTTGGTCCAACCCAAGATTGGAACCCGAGACCTCACGATTGACAACCCAAATGCTAAACACTAAACCAGACAGACATAAAAATATAAATATTTTACATTATTAAATACGTTATTTAGATTAGGCATTATGAAATTAAAATATAGCTGTTAAATAAATAACAGCGAAGGTTATAATATTTTTAACGTAAAATTTAAATAATGCATCTAAATTAAAATTTTAAATGTAATTAATGATTTTTAATCTGATACGCATAAATATTTTTAATACGCAATCCAACAGCTATTGGCGCCTGTCTGCTGTGGCTTATATCATTTGTTTTGACTCATAAATCCACAGAAAATTTAAAAACCTAAAGGCTTAGGTACATGTGGATAAATCTGTATTAGAATTAATGCGTAGTGTTAGCAGACCCCCACTACGTGTTTACCTACATTAGACGAGTCGCAGGGAGCCGCTGGATTCAGGCGGCGCAAGACCGTAGCTTGTGGAAGTCCATGCAAAAGAGTCCTACAGAGATTGTATTTCAATTAAAATAATCGTAAACACTTCATACCAAATAACCTTAATTTTAAAGCCTCAATAGCCCAACGGTTAAAGGTGCGGACTGAAATTGAAAGGTCGCAGGTCGAATCCCACCCGTTGCACTATTGTCGTACCCACTCCTAGCACAAGCTTTTCGCTTAATTGGAGGAGAAAGGAGAATATAAGTCAAGTTCAGCTTGGTAATACTTTAAAAAAAAAAACCGAATTCTCATTTTTAAAAGTTTTCTTTCTATATCAATTTACCTTGAACATTGAGACATTCCATTAAAATAATATCGAGTAACGCATATGAAATATGCAATCGTAATTTGACGTGTGAAGTGTTGCGCCCAAGTAACATTTTGGTACTATAATTTAAGAATTCATCACGAAAAGGTTGAGTTAACATCGTGTAAAGGTTGTAGCGATAACCACCCGTTATATAAAAGCATTTGCTATGACTTTTTTGCTCTATAAGCTTATATAGCCAAACTATCCTTTTAGCAGGGGATGTAAAGGTTTACAAAACCGTTTTGTAGAGCCGTTATAGGCAAGTTCTATAAAAACCTCGAATTTAGACAATATAGCGCTATATTAATGTATAACAGCGTTTGAATTCACTATTATGTACCCCATTAGTACTATAAAGTTTTCCTGGTAACTGCTATAAGTATGGCGTTTTAGCAGTGATGAAGGACACAACAATACAATAATTTGACGCTATTGTGGTCCCACAAAACACTGCTATAGTACATGGTACATAATTACTCATAACAACACTGTTATAGAGCGGTTTTGCTTTATAAACGATTTTCGGGACATTTTTATAACAATAAAAAGTGTTTTAATTATCTTTGTTGGGTTTATTATAGTCTCATTGAAGAAGAAGTCACCATGACTCTATTACATGACCAAAGTTTTCTATTATGGTTTTGGTTGTTCTGTTTTAAGACAACAGCGATATATAGCTAATTCCTTTATTTCCTTTATAGAACAAATTTTAGAAATTTATCAATATCCATTACTAGGGGCATATTTATTATAAGTAGGGGAAAGTGGGGGAAATACGAACACCTAAGGGAAAACTTAAATAAAACAGTGGAATTTGATCACAAGAGTTTCTTTATTTTTTAATTATAAAGTTAACTTATCTGTCTAACGAATTCACTAATCAAAATTTATATTTTTAATAAATTGTAACAATATGAGAAAAAAACCAAACCCCTTAGTGTTCGGCTTTACCCGACATTAGTTGGGTAAACACGAACACTAAGTGGGGTAATTACGTACTAACATTAATAAATTCTTCTCTGCATATTGTTATGCAATTTGGCGATCTTTTTTTATGGTTAGGTCATAATAGATTTTACTGCACTTCCACAAGTTGCGTTTCCTGCTCGTCTGTAAATAAAGGTTTTCGTCCAGACCTTGGCTGATTTATCACTGCTTTCTTTAGGTGGTCAAAAATGGTTGTTTTAGAAACATTTTAAGTTTCTACTGCTCTGCCGATGTTGAGTTTTTTGGTTTTAACATCGTCTATAGCCGTTTTGAGATCTTCAAGACTATACTTCGATTTGGTCTTTCTTTTGTAATTACGAGGCATCTGAAAAATTAATAAAAAAAAAGATGAACGTGGAACCAACAAAAGGTAGGGGGGTAATGCCGAACGTTCAAGATTGCCCCACATGGAGTGTTCGCTTTTACCCCGCTGGATCGAAAAGAATAAAATGGAAAAAAATAGGTTCTATATAGGTATCTCTTTTGCCAATTGCTTCATTGTCATTTAGCTAATTATTATGTGAGCATTCCACTATGTAAAAGTTAAATTACTATTGTAGATAGAAATAAAGCAACACCAACTTGAATTTACCAAAAAAATTACATCAAAAACATGCAAAACATTGAAAAATGCATACCTTGACAAGTACGTGCGTCCACAGCTCCCGTGTTATTGACTGGTACTAGTGGTGACGTCATCTCCGAAATGACGACAAGTAAAATATGGCTACATCTTTGTAACACATTAGAACCATTGGATTCGGGATAACCCCGCGTTCGTGTTTCCCCCACTCTCCCCTACCTGAGAAAGAAAACCAATCATGAGCAACGATTACCTACCTACCTATTTTATTTCTTCCTTGGATACAAAAATGTATTCAAAAATTAAGTATATGGGACAAGACTAGTCATAAGGAACCCTAATTTTACGTCAATGGCGGCAGATTTTTTGTCACTTGTGCTATAGTTAACCTAAAAGAGAACCAAATTAGCTTTTTGGCTGTGTAGCAGAAACTACGGTTAATTTTATTTATTTTTATTAATATTTTAATTAAAAAACTCAATTAATTTAGGGCGCATTGAAAATAATAAGTAAAACTAATGCTATTCTATCAGTAAAACTTTGGTTCCAAGTGGTTTTTATAGTATTGGTCGAATTTATCCATGTCTAAATAAAAGATGACATTAAACTCACCAAGATGGAATCCTTATCCCTTTTATTTTTTTGTTTTTGTATAAACACACGTAGACCACCTTGCCGTGAAAAATTAAAATGAAAAGCGTAGTAAAAGAATCACGTACTTTTCTATAGAGTATAATAGCACTATAATGGAATTACGAACGCTGCTACAGAATAAAAAAGAACTATAAAAGCTTTATTGTGCCTCGTATGTCAACAAATTGTCATACAAGGCACCAATATATCAAATTTATAGAAAAAAAAAGTCCCAAGCACAACTGCTATAGTTTCGCTATGTCTCTAAATAGAGATATAACTGCGCCAAATCAGCGTTATACGACCTTCTTATTGCTTTTACAGTGCTTAAGTGGTGTTAGAGGAAACGTTCTATGGGCTGCTATAGGACAAGAAATTGTTACTTGGGCGGTGCAATACATTTTGCTACTTTGTTGGTTTATGTAACGAGCGAATATGTATGATCTTCTGATCTGCTTTAAAACTCTATAAAACTTTCACAATGTCGGTAGTCTACTTAGTAAATGCCACGCTGGTCTAGTGGTCAGCAAATTCGACTGCAGATGACAAGATCCCGGGTTCAATTTCCGGACCAATAAAATGTAGGGTTTTCTGTCAAGAATTATTAGAAACTAGCTGTGACTTTTCGGGCAGCATATTTTGAATTACATATACCGTCGACGCTCAGGCGCGAGGCGTGTAGTACGTACTCTGTACGTTAAAAATGTTCGCCGTGATTCTTTAAATTGACATAACTTTTTTATTTATGAACCGATTGACATGAAATAAACACTAAATGTTAAGTGAAGCTTACTACAATATATTAGTCAAAACCGTATCTAAATCGTTTAAGCCGTTTCTGATGTTAGCGTGCACAAACACACAGACAAACAGACAAAAAAAAAATTAATTACAATTTCGGGTTCGGCATCGATATAATAACAACCCCTGCTACTTTTTTTTTATATATTTCCATTGTACAGACACCACTTTTCTACAATTTTATTATATGTATAGATTATAAGTATTAGCACCCTACGCGCCTCGGAGAGTACATTAAGTCTTCGGTCCTGCAGCTGATCTCTCTCCGGTCGTGTCGGATTTCCGTCCCAACAAACTATGAGAGTGAGGAAATAGAGAGCGCAACTGTATTTGAGTGTACACTTGTGTGCTATAATATCCCCTGCACAGATGGCTAATCTCTGAGGAGGCCGGCCGCCGTGACCGGATTCAGCCGGAAGGACATTACCCTACCTAGACTTTCTGAAAGTTTATTATAGGACTAGACTATGACCTCAGGCGTGTGACCTAGGTACTTAGCTACTTAGTAGGTATTAAAAATCTTGTGGGAACTCTTTGATGACCTGGGATCTAAAGTAGCCTATATATAGCACATTATGATCGATATGCTTGGTTTTTTTTAAATATTAACAAGTTTTTTACAAAGAAACCCTTATTATATTCCCTGAATAGGTGGACACCTAATTATTAGTTATTATTTATTAATATAATAGAAACCCTAATTACACTGGTCTGCAACGAAATCCTCCTTTAAATAAAAATATGATAAATATGAAGAGCTTAACATGCTGAATCTAGATCTGCTTCCTTTTGTTTGCTATCACGTATATCTTTCTTAAATTTTTTTTTTAATACCTCGAAATTCTATATTTTTTGTGAGTGATTTTTTGCACTAACGGTAATTTATTCAGTCTGTATCATATTTTTCCACACAAAAACGACTTAGGTTGATAGAAAGAGAGAGAACGATATCGACTGATGGTATTTTTACACTAATGCATACGCTTGCACAGTTCTCGTTGT
Source organism: Hipparchia semele (assembly GCA_933228805.2). NCBI lineage: Eukaryota > Metazoa > Arthropoda > Insecta > Lepidoptera > Nymphalidae > Hipparchia > Hipparchia semele. Next base: position 11,842,906 of record OW121715.1, on the reverse strand, counting down.
GACTCCGTGGCGCTCAGTACGATTTAAAGTTGTAAAGTAATTGCAAACAAGCAACATGTCACTTAAAATTCATTTTTTAGATTCTCACTTAGATTTCTTTCCCGAAAATCTTGGAGCGGTATCTGATGAACACGGTGAAAGATTTCATCACGACATATCGCACATTGAGAGGCGCTACAACGGAAAATGGTCGGAAGCAATGCTTGCCGATTTTTGTTGGTCGATTCGTCGCGAAACTCTAGTAGAAAATATGAAAAGAAAAAAAACTACTAAGTAAAATGATAGAAACAACATGTAATTACATTGTCTTATGATTTTTAATGTTTTTAGTGTGATTATATGTAATATTTTGTCTTAATTATTAAAACGATTATTGATTTTTCGAACAAAAAATTATTTTCTTAAAAATTCCCTCACGAAAAATATATACGTGATACAAATTTTTTAAAACCCAGTTTCTGTTGAGAAATATCACATCTATAATAATCGTGCACAATAATAGGAAGGAGTGTAAAAAAAAAATATTTTGCAGACCAGTGTTATTTACTGGATGTTACGTACATTTCTGATGGTCACAAATTAATCTTGACATTTGGCAAAATAATATTTGAATGCTGCAATAATCTATAGTTATAGGATAGGTACATTATAAATTATTTTTCAAAAGATTAATTGGTTTTCGTAATATTACCGAGGTCAAAAGTCATGTGTATAGCAGGTTAAAACTTTGTACAGGTTTAAAGTGGACTAAACACAAACATCCTGTCATAGAAAGAATTTCCTTATTAAGTTTATGTAATATTGTATAATGATAAATAATAAATATTGTTTAAATGTCACAGTATAAATAAAGTTTATAGTTATATATAGTATTAAATGTAATCCACCCAATAGGAATAAAAAGATTATGCCCGCGAAGGACATTTAATGTAAAAATCATTTTAATTATCAAACAATAATACTTTTCTTCTATGTAAGCGTATTTTGATAGACTAAGCTAGTGTCGAACTTAAAGCCTATCACGATAAATTATTTTACTAATTAGAACTGTTACATCGTTGTTTATAAGGTAGTCTAGTAGACCTGTCGAAGCCTACCATAAAAAATTATTAATTGGTATTCTTCGACTTTATGTTAATTATTACCTGTCGAATGGTTAAACAGGTAAGTATGTTGTATTTTTCTTGGTGAAGCACTTAAACCGTCAGTTGCATTCGTGTGCACGAGAATAATCTCAATAAGTTCATAGGTCAAACGTCACTATGAAAGTCGGCTAGCAATGCGTTGCATAGACCACGATGTAGCATCCTTGATATTTAGCTTAAATTAAGTAAGTATACATGTTTATATTATTCTGGGTGGAGCCAGACTGTCAGATTTCGTCAAACCGAATTTATTTATATCATAATTAAGTTTTGATTGTAGATACTTACGTTCGCTAGCCGCCACCGCAGCGCAGTTCACATTCAAATCGCGAATGATGGTTGAATGGTCATCAGCAACCCATCAACGGCTCACTACTGAGCGTAGGTCTGCCCTCAGAGAAGGTTTATAGGCCATTTTCCACCACGCTGACCCCATGCGAATTGGCAGACTTCATACACTTAACATTGTGGAGAACTTTCAGGCGTGCAGGGTTCCTCACGATGTTTTTCTTCAGCGTTGAAACATGTTATATTTAATTGATTAGGTATGCATGTATTTATAATTATAAGCACATGACTCCGAAAAGTCAGAGGAGAGAGGAGGACGAGGGAGGCGCCCGGGATCAAATCCGTTACCCCTCGGATAGGAGACCACACTACTACCCACTGAACAACAAAACACCATTCAACTGCTCTTAACAGTTGAATGGTGTTTTGTTGCAATGGGGACCAATATAACTTAATTTAAACCACCTAGAGACTAGAACATGTCGAATCAATAGCCGGTCTAGGAGTATGTATGATATACCTGATATCATCCACCACCCACCACTTTCCTGATCCACCATCGGATATAAACCATTTATTAATAGCACTACTACCCAACGAATAAATATTCAGTATCTGCCTGGCCAGTTAGGTCATTGGCCACCTACCTCCCTCATCATCAGACCTTCGACTCATCAGGCGAAATTAATGAGCCTAAATAAAATACATTCGTAGTAGTTATGCCGCTGAGGAGTGGGGTAATTCGCAAACTACCCTGGTTGCAATATTATCATACCTCTTTTCCCATCGGGGGTTAAAATGGCAGTCGCTCTTAACAATGTCAGTTACGAGTATTTTGTGTATCAACCACAGAACATAAATAAAAACCTTAGTGCCTGCTTTACCTATGGTGCAGGGTATGCAACGCACACGGGCGCAGGGTTTTAGGGGGTCCGTGCCGCGCCGAGCCGCGATCGTGACGCCTCCGGCGTTTTTTGATTAAATATTTTTGTAATAACTATAAAGTTGTGCTTTTTAACTCTTGTAACCCCTTCCTTCCTAAGAAATACTATTTACTCGTGTACCTATTGCTTCCCGACATCATTTAAAATTGCGCCATTTTTTGCAGCTGAATTTCTTTTCACTGGTGAAAATATAACTGTAAGTCAAACGATATTCTTGTACTGTAAGTATTCCATTTTGGCCGGGCATCTACTAGGGGGCGCCAATATATTGATTGCACACGGGCGCTACATGGGCTAGAGCCGCCTCTGAAAAACCTATAATAATAGGTACCTATTATGTTCCGTAGTATGAACAGCGCAGGAATTACCGAGCTTAAATTTTTATTTTTGTCATTGATGGATTGAATTTGATTACGATCTCATTTGATTTTCCATCATGAGATCGCATCATAACTTACGTAGTTATATGTTACCTAGTTATGTGAGGTCGACCGTCTACAACTTTATCTTATAGTTTTAGTTAACTTGGAAGATATTATGTTATGCTGTAGAGGAGGAATTTATAATAAGCAACAGGCAAAAATACATATTTTTAGTGAGTAAAATAACTGTTGTTGTATTGAGGAAACATGCAACTAATGGGTAGGTACTTACTAGCTAATTACGAGTTTGTTGTTATTAAGAGTTATGCAAATTGACTGATTGATTAGATCGTACCTTAATTATCTTTTATAATTAGTAGCTTAATAAAGACGCATAATATGCTATTCATACGATTCTTTCAAAATTCCTATATTATGGCTAATTGCCATAATATACTAATTTTGAAAGAATCGTATGAAAATTCCAGATGTTCAAAACCGTAGCTGCAACTTGTTTGCACTAATAAGAAGCAATTTGGCAAATCAAAATGGTAATGACTATGCTATTATTAAACGAATATCTTCGTGAACACCGGTGTCTGATATACATCTTTCGTTTAACAAGCATTTTTTAATCTTCAATTCTGGTATTTACTCCTAGGTGATATTAAATAAGGTAGGTATTCAATTTTTACATTTAAAACCAAAATTAGGTAGGTATACGCATAGGTGCTTTAGAGCCATTAAATGAACATGTGTACCTACTGAAAACAACTGTTTCAAAAATACTCATATTACCTAATAGGGTTTGGGTTCGTAATACGTATAAGGAAATTAAATTAAAATTGATTTTTTTTTCATGTAGGTCAACTTGTATAGTTTGTATACTTGTAGGCTCTTATGACAAGTCAAGACTCTACCACCGGTATGAAAAGCAGATTCTGCTGATAAGAGCAGACAATTCTAAGAATACCGTGAACGGAAAAAATTAGAGAATAGAAAGAATTATGTTTATATTCTCTCATTTCTTTCTTAAATTCGTTATCAGTATTCATGTAACAAAAACGTCACAATTAGAAATTAAAATGCATAATTTACGCGTAAATATTTTCTTTACTTACAAGAAAGAAGTTGAACAAGTTGTCCTAGGTCAGTAACTCGACCAAAACTATAATTTCAATGATCTCAAAGATCGCTCCAGTTCCTCACAAATATAATACATATCACAATTATCACAACTATGCCTACGTTCACCCTTCTTAAAACAAAAGTGGGAGGGAAGGTATAAAGCCCGGTTGAGGAGCATAGTATGCACCATAGACAACCGGTCTTCGGCGAACGAAGACTCGACAACATGAAGTTATCGGTGAGTTTCAGTGAAGTGACAGTGATTAGTGTTTTGAAAAGAAAATGGAAACGGAAATTGAAATTAGGGATTGGTTAGGATCTGTGAGGTTTTCGGAAAAAAACACGCTTTTCGGGAAAGCGTTATTTTTTTATAAAACGCTTTTTCTTTTTTTGGAAAAATTTTAAATTTGCGTAGTTGGTGTTGGTAATAAAGTAGGTATATATTCCCGGCGAAGTAGTTTTTAGATGCTTGGATGATAACATTAAAAAAAATTGTAAGCAGGTACATAATCATAAATGATGGTCAAAATATAAAAGACAATTTTTCTGTTTGATTGATAAAAAATAAAATAACTTTATTTCCATCTAAAAAAAAATTGAGAGAGTTAAAGAAAATATGTACCTACTGATAAGCTTTTCCATTATCCATTTCTTTTAGTCCCTAATAATAAATTTTTGGTACATGACTGATAAAAATAAAATATATTGCGATGTACGTACAATACATAAGCTACCCATTCAATACATATGAACAAATATTTCAATATAACAATATGATCATTGAATCAATTAATTTTTAATTTTAATTGACCCAACTAAAAAGTGCGTTACGCACTCAACATTAAATAAAAAGTCTTAGTGTAGTGTAACGAAGTAAAATTACTTAGCATTAATTAACATAATCTGTACTAAGTATGTACTTATTTGTTTACGGAACAGTCGCGGTTTCCTCAGTAATTGAGCCGTTTAGCCAATTTTCTTAGCTACGATCCCAGTAATTTTCTTTTCACTTTCTAACATGCATGGTAAAATTACGGTATAATTGCCATGAAAAAGCCTTGTGATTGTAGTTGTTGCACTGCTATTATGGACTCTCTACAATTGCTACCTTTTTTATTGACTATAGAATCAACATTTAAATCAGATTTTCTTTTTAGGTTGCCTTTGTTGGATGATTTTCTTAAATTGGATGTAACTAACTAGATAGAAGCTCTTACTTTCGTGTAAAGTTTTTGTGATCTTGCAAATCAATTGGTGTGCTCTAAACAAATATTAAACACTTTATTTGATATCTGGAGTATTAAATAAAAACTAGGGGGTATGGTTAAAACTGATAATAATTTTTCTTTCCGTTTCAGTTTTCTGTCAAGTTATGTGTTACACATAAACATTTTAAACAATATATGTAATATAAGTATTTCAAATTTATTGAAATGAAAAAGTTCAAAAATATAAGAGCTTATTTGAAATACTATTATTTTATCGTTTAAAAAGAAATCGACACCGACCCATTACGTAGGATTCTATGTCAGCTCAATTAAGCTTTAACGTAGTACGCGTTGAAACTTTTGCGTTCTTTATTACAAACCATAGACAATAGCATAACCGGTTCAAATAACATAATAGCTGCAAGGGTCACATAAGCAGTTACGTTCTCATATAACTATGTAGGTACGACATAGGCACCGCATTACAACACATGAGGCGTTCGTCCGATAATCGCAGTCTTTGCACCACTAGATAACACAGTAATCGATTATTACACAACTTACTCCTGCGTGTTATATAACTTCATAAGATGATTATAGAATAATATTATAAAAACACACAAAGATAAATATTTGCATTTACCTACTTATCTTATAATCTTCCGCGCAGATTTGCATACAAAACTTGGTGTTGCGAAACATCTACATATTATATTATCTAGCTTTTGCGCGTGGCTAGCGTCACGTGGATCGTGGATTAATAAGCTTGGATTAAGTTTTTCCGGGATGTACCTATATGCCACTCTCCCAGGTCGTATATCTACTTATGCATATAATCATGTCGATACGTTGCTTTGTTGCTGTGTGATTGAAGGACCAACCAGCAAAAAACACTCTTTCGCATTCATACTTACCTATATGTATTAGTAGCACTGGTAGAAAGCAGGATTTAGAACTGACAACTTTCGTTGACTTTTAGTTGGAATTCTTAAAATTTAAGTAGGTACAACCTACCTACCTATCTCCCTATTCAGGTACAATAGAAACAAAATTAATTGTCTTTAAAATTTTGGTGATACTTTATCATAAAGAAAAAGTACAGAGTTATTTTAGATATAGTACAAGCGCATTTTGTAATCATAATTAGGATTTTGGTGACGATTCTTATCCCTACTTCAAACTAGTCGTATCACTTCCGCTGTTGGTAATAATTGCGTTATGCAAACCATGACTAGAATAACTTGTCAGATGTAAATGGACATCGATACATTGCAACATTGTATAGTTTTTTTGCCCCTCCTTGAGCTCTCACTGCATTTATCATTAATAATTATGTAGTCATATGCCTACATTCTATTAATACCCCATTGATAAATCTTTGATTCCAAATCTTTCGTAGAAGTATGATTGTACTTAACACATCCTTGCTAAAAATTATTATAAATCCAATACGAGATTACTAAATATTTTTTTGCGGGCAAAAGCTAGTTGCTCTATAATTTCAATTTGTTAGTCTGCCCGAAACTTAAGATTTGAATTTTTTTGTTTCGTAGAGCGGTGGTGCAGATGAAAAATCGAAAAATGAAAATTGCTAATTTTGTACAGGAACCATTATTCGCCGTGATAGTTTTGGACCTGGAGAATGACATAGGTTACTTTTTATCCCGGAAAATCAAAAATTTCCCGTGGGATTTTAAAAACTAAATCCACGACGAAGTTGCTGGTTCAACTAGTAAAAGAATAATATTAAGTTATTAACCATTGTTGCAAAATATTATAATACGTAACAAAGTTGAAAAAGCTTTCTCTAGCAGAACCAGATATTTTTAACATGCTTATTAATTAAATTTCATTAAAAAGTCTTTGTTACACAACCATGTAGTAACGGTTTTACTTGGTATATAATGTACCATAATAATTATATTAAACCTACTTTCTTAAGCAATGAACAGCAAATTCTAATCCATTAACTAAGTATCCGTTCTTTCTTTTGCCGTATTATTTATAAAATTAATAGTAATTTTTTCAAGAAACTCACTTACGTAAAAATAGATAAGATAAGAAAAGCCTTAGAGAGTTACAAGTTTATAACTTGCATTGAAGAAGTTTCCGCGTTTTACTTCCGAAATAAATTGGAATAAGGGCTAGTATACACTGCCCAGATTATTAATTTTTTTTATTATTAGCACAGTGGTCAAGACACATCTTTCAATTTTCGGAGTTGTGCGTCACTTTAACGGCGAAAAGAATGTTTATTATCTTAATGAATCATTAGACACATCATTAACTATAGGGGAGTGGCGTATTGTTCAAATATTTTTGGTGTTTTGGCTTAGTTAGTTGTATATCTTGACCTCACATCTATTACACCTACTAGTATAGTTTATTTTGAAAATATTGCAAAGAACAATTTAGTTTCAAGTTCTCAGTATGTCGTAAGCAATTAAGAGTTTATTAACCTCATATTTCCGATAGATACAGCAGATAGCTTTTCTATAAGTCTATTTCTATCTAGTTTTAGCACTAATCAAGTTGTGCAAGGTCGTTGTCCGTAATGCAACTTTAATAACCCGTTCTATGAAAGATTGAATATGTTGATCTTTTACTTTCGTTAGAGATAGCAGATAGCTAACCAGTTCTGCACAGTTCCTGTTGACGCTGCGGTGTATTATGGTCGTGATATTTCTACTTGTTACTGCCGATTCTGCAATGCTGACTAGTAATAAGTATTTCCTATGAGCTTTCTTATGTTTCTAATTTCTCGACATACAATTATTTAAGTACAAAATCGGTATTTTGGTTAATAGATTTAAATAATAAAATTCTCTATAAGTTATTTTAGAAAATCACCTCATAAGGGTAAACAGGAGACAAAATTTTCAAAATAATAAAATACATGTAAGGATATTGTGATTGCAGTTTTTGCTAACGGGAGGACTTTTATCGGTAAACCACTTAGAGCGGGAAAATTTATCTTATTATAATCTCATCAGGAAATCAGAATTTCTACGCGGACGAAGTCACGGGCGACCGCGAGTACCTATTTTAATTACCTGCTTTGTATTAGCTGGTTTACGATTTATTTACAAAAATATTGATATTTCCTAATATCCTTTCATGATTCACGTAGGAAGGATTTCACCTTGGTTTCCTACTTGATATGACTACTGTAAATGTATCAAAGTTACCCAACACTTATTGCCTAACATGTTTTGTAAAGGAATTCATGAAGCATTAATAAAATAATTTATTCCTTCCTCTCATTACAGTTATTGCGATAATTACATAGTTTTACTACTACAATATTTACTTGCTTAATGTAAAATTATACAGCGGCTATATTACAGCTGACTCGTTATAGGTAATTCTTAGTTATTTCATGTAATTTTTTGGCTGAATACGGCACGTGTACAATAACCTTAAATGTGAGACATAGTAACGACGTGCGAAACGGCATTAGCCTTATTGTTTTGTAGATCACGCGTGGGATATAAACAGACACGTCACTCGAGATAAGGTGAGGAAAGTAATTTCGTAATCGCTACTTGAATGCTGATCTTGTCCATTGTACGTGTAAATAAAAAATATATTTATACATGTACCTACTTATTATGTATAGCTGAGTACTACTAAATAATAAAACTCATAAATTGAAATGATCGATAAATAATTGAATTACCTACTGTTAAAAATTTGCAATAAAGTCAACTTTGGATGATTTCTTGTGATCCTTAACCTTTTTTTAACAAAAAGCAATAGAAATAGAATATCACTATCAGTGTCTTAGTTATTTCATCCGAACTAGAATTTAATGAAAAACATTTTCCTTCCTCGTTGAAGAAAATCAAAGGCAAAAAATTAATTGGTACATTGTTATTTGTTAACATAATAAAACACAGAAATATTTGTCACTTTTGTTCTAACTGTACCTAATCATCACGACATTGCCCAATCCATTGATGTGAAGATAATCGGAGAAACACAACCTATGGTGTTCTTATACGCAATTGTTTTTATCCATTGTTCTGTTTTAACTATCACCAATTAGGTACCCAGAAGAAATATCAGAAATATGAAATAGTTCCATTGTATTACGATTTCCGTCATATTATTCTTGTATCACTTTTAATAGACACCCCATTTAAATTGAAACTTGGAATTAAACACCAGTCTAAACCTACTATTACGTCGATCTTGATATTTTCTTTCGTCATTTTGTCCAGTCTGTAATGTGTTATTCGAAATCCATTCTAAGACAATGTATTACTTAAGCGGATTTGAACGTATTTGCAATTGTAATGGGTATTAGAAAGCAGTTTAGATCCGTGGATAAAGTGGAGCGTTCACTTTTTCGCATTTATTTTCCTACAGTCATCCAAATCGCATAATATTATGTGAAATCACGTACATATGATTCGGTGTACTTCCTCGTATTCAAGAACGATACATTCAACTTCGTTATCTTATAGAATTATGCAATCCACCTCTTCTATTAGTTTACGCGATTCGCACGTGATGCTCGTCGCGTTGCATCATAAATGTTGTTTTCGTGCAAGTACCTGCCTACTCAGTACTTAGGTACATACTGTTATATTCATATAACCAACCTCTAACTTTTCTAAACCTGAAGTTTCCTAACTTTTATCTGAGTAATATTTAGATGAAGTTTCCATTTCCATTTTGTTCATTAGTAACTACAGTTTTAAACGTTTTTGGAGCCCACTAATGTATAACTTTTTGTTCACAGGTTGTTTTAATAGCCTCGTTGGCCGTAGTGGCCTACGCGGGTGAGGAGAAAGCTGAACAAAAAGAGGCTGTAGCTGAAGGAAAGAAACAGGATAAACGAGGAATTTACGACACCGGCTCCTACGGTGGCGGCGGTAGCTACGAATCAGGGGGCGGTGGACATGGCTTTAGCGGAAGTGACGGTGGTCAGATCTCTGGTGGCGATTTTGGAGGTCACGGAGGTGGCGGTTACAGCCTAGGTGGCGGCCAAGGCGGTTACGATCAAGGTGGTTACGGACAAGGTGGTTACGGACAAGGAGGTTACAGTCAAGGTGGTTACGGTGGTGGTTACGGTGGCGGAGGATCTGGCGATTCTTGGCAACCCATCTCAAGTGATCACGGCCATCATCATGTTAAGACAATCGAAATTATCAAGAAGGTCCCGGTTCCATACACCGTCGAGAAACACGTTCCGTACACAGTTGAGAAGAAAGTGCCTTATGAAGTCAAAGTGCATGTGCCCCAACCCTACACTGTTGAAAAGAAAGTCCCTGTCACAGTTAAGGAATACGTAAAGTACCCGGTCCACGTCCCTGAACCCTACGTAGTCGAGAAGAAAGTACCTTATGAAGTTAAAGTCCCAGTCGACAGGCCCTTCGAAGTCAAGGTTAAGGTGCCCACTCCTTACACTGTCGAAAAGAAAGTTCCCTATGAAGTTCAGGTACCCGTTCCTCAACCCTACACAGTTGAGAAGAAGGTTCCTTACCCAGTAAAATACGAAGTGAAAGTACCTCAACCTTACGAAGTTATCAAGAAGGTGCCGTATGAAGTCAAAGTACCCGTTGACAAGCCTTACCATGTTTACGTGGCAAAGCCTTACCCCGTGCCAGTAGAAAAACCATACCCTGTAACAGTACACAAACCTGTACCCTACGAAGTGAAAGTTCCAGTCGACAGGCCTTACAAGGTGGAGGTTGAGAAACCTTACCCAGTCCATATTAAAGTGCCAGTTCCTAAACCCTATGATGTGTACAAGAAGATCCCTTACACTGTCGAGAAGAAGGTGCCTTATGAAGTAAAAGTGCCCATTGATAAGCCTTACCCCGTCTACAAGGAAGTCCAAGTGCCCCTAGTAAAGGAAGTGCCTTATCCAGTCAAGGTTCACTATCCCATATACTTTAAGAAGGAAAAGGTAGAGCACGGATATGGCCATGGGCACGGCTGGAATTGATTCCAGTTTACCTAATTTAGGTTTTTCACCAGTACCTTATAGGCTAAGTTCAAAATGTGATCAATTAGTATTCGTAGTGAAATAAATATTATTAAAATTTTGGAATTGTGTTGCTACGGGCTTTGGCATGTGGCAATGGAAATGTTTGTGATGTGATTGAAAATATTTCGCCTATTTTTTTCAGAGTTTCACATTGTTGTCGCATAGCATTGTTGTACAATGCGCGATAATTGAGTTTACGATAGCTAAAGATCGATCTGTTATTACTTGTTTATCTCTATGTATAATATGCTTTGTTTTACGTAATTGTGAAAGGTCTCCTTTTGCAAGAAACTTATGTTGAGGCTGATAATAATAAAAAATGTTATAAAATTGACTTGCATTTTATTTTTATTACTTTTGGAAGTTGCATACTACATGAGATCATTTATTGGGTAAACACGTTTGCAATACAACTATCACTCACGCATACCCTGTCCAAATATTGTCCATTCGCGCAATCATATGAAACGATCATGAACTAAATCATAATGTAGGGCAAGTTGCAGTCACTTGTTAAAATTGAATTAACCTAAATTATATTTTTAGCAACATCAAAAGAAAAAGATATAGTTAACATACAGAATAAATTAAACTTATTTAATCAAAATAATATTGTCAGTCCAGTTCAATTTTTAATGACAAAATTATGGTCAAAAATATTAATTTTAGTTTTATGATACGAGTATTTTTAGGCAGTAATTTTGGGATACGTGCAACCCACGGAGGAGCTTAGTAAATACCAACAAGTATAACTTCTGATACAAACTAAGAACTTGTCTGTACGTACTACTGAACACAATATAGATAGGTTAAGCACTGATATTCAATTTTAATCTAACAGATTTATCGCATTATACTCTCATTTGAGACAGCTGTCTATTAATAAAATTGTAACATGGAAACGGTTCCAGTGTAGGTAGAGTATCGATATCGATACCCAAGATAGATAATAAAATGAAGCAATTCTATTAGGTCATGTCCGTATAGCCTAGCTATAAACTTATTATGAGCGTTCAAAGTTTTGTTTAATGGGCTTAATCACAGATGTAATAATGGTAATGTAAGAAACGTTTTGCAATAATTGCAATTGCAACCACTGCAGTGATTACTCTTTACGCCAATTGGTGCATCACATGATCTGATATGAGGGAATGGATTTCTGCGCTGGTGGTTTTAGACGGAACGTATTCATTTAATTCATTGTGAAACTAAGCTCGGCTATTGGACAAGGACTTATTTTTTTTACAGTGCGCTCATAGGTATCTCTGAGAAAAACGACTGCCTATCGAATTTCGTAGCTGATAGCCTAGAAGATAATTTAAATATTATGCGTGGGCTAGCGTGAGAAAATCTGGGATATTTGTAAGTAAATTACCTAGTACATAAAATAAATGAATGATTGTTTGCTAGCGTGATAAAAACATAATAACTATGTGCATCTATTGGTCAGCATCATTTTCATATTTTGTTCAAGGCTACAAAAACAACAGTTTAAGTAGCATTTTGCATAAATTTGCAATATCGATAGTTATATGATGACTTGAGTCTTACGTAATTTTTTTTTTATTGAACTAGGATCTATAATTCTATGAATCTAGTAGAAAAATTAGGATATTTAACGTATTCTGTTGTAATTTATTTGCAACGTACAACAATGGATTTCCCTAAAACCTGCATCACGTATAGACGGTATATCTTATGCCTTACAAGTCTAGAAAAGCCATCAACAAATAGCATCACACACCCTGTCTAACGGTTTTAAAAATAAAAAAGAGTGATGTGAATATCGTATTACATACAAACCAAACGATATAATATGTACATTTTGTATGATGATGTCGAACGAGATTTGACCCAGTTTTCTTACGCACAGAGGAATAATAAACATTGTTACGCAAACAGACTATTACTATGAGTATGACGGTATTTAGTGTGACGAAATACCTAAGTAAGCACCATTATATTCCATTTAATGTGAGGAAATTAGATACACAGATTGTTGGTATTATGTAGGATACAGGAAGGGTCAAAATAATACTAGAGCTTATGAAACAAGTGTAAATTCAAAATTTAAAACACCCCCGATACGTGAATCTATGGCCGGACTATGTACCATATACCTGACATTCTGTTACTTCGATTATTACAATGGCTCATTAAAATGGTCTAAATGAGTAGATGTTAGAAAGGTCAAGGATCGAGGAGGGGCATTTGATGACGGAGTAGAAAACTGTGTAACAGGATATCAGGTATATTGTACACAGATTCACATGTCGGAGGTGTTTTTCAATTTATCCTTGTTTTTGTGGAATTAGTTTATCCCTTCTTTTCCTTGAATAATCCCATACTTGATGATACACCATAGAAGGGAACTGGTTCCTCAATAGTCATAATGTTGCAGTCTTCATCATCGTCGTCTCTAATCTCAACCCATGGACTACTGCAGCTTTACTTCTGACCACAAAACATAAGTCTATTAGAAGGATATCACGCTCCACGATATTATGCGCTTTGTCTCCAGAGTCGCATTGATGTTGTGATAAATGCAGAGAAAATATATTGAAAGGCTTTTTGGTGCCCCATCGCTTCTTGAAGACAAATTGCATCATCAGTTTAAAAATCACGTTAGAGGACAAAACATGCATTAAAAAAATTATCTTAAACAAATAGATACAGACTATAAGTTTCACAAGCTGAGTAACTATTCCTGTATTGCACAAATATAATTGCAAACTAATGCTCAGTCAGATATGATTGTAAAATTAATGTGTATTCATTGTACTGAAAGCGTAAAGTGTTTACCGAGTTATCCACATTTTACGAACGAAGTAAGCGATAGATGCAATACTTGATGACTTGCAATTTGCGGTAAATGTTACTTTGAGATCTCAAAGTTCGAGATAAACCATATATTTGTTTGGTGTAGCTTTTGTTTAACATTTATCCTAAATTTCGTAGAATGTTTTAGAAATAATTCTTGCGACGGATTGTCCTATTAGGTAGGTACTTCCTATTAATTTTTACGGCACTTCGTATATCAATTTCGATTCCATGCCAGCACGAGTAGATTACAATATTGTTTCAGCTTTGGGTTTCTTAATTCTGATGCTGCTGATTAAACTGAAAGGTGTAGGAATTTGCTTATTGTGAATGCGAAAAATAGACCTAAAGTAGGTACCTATGTAGTTACATTAAAGATTTCATTGAACTTCGCTTTCCAACCTACCGTTGCAAGGGTAATTGTCTATTATTATGTATCATCGTGAGAACCACATGAGGTCACAGTGTCTGCAGATTGTGTTCGTGTATCTGCTAAGTCCTATGCTGATTCTTTTCGGTAGGTAACTACTAATACTAAGGTACTAAGGTACTAATGAGACTCAACTGTATTATCACTTACTAATCGAAAGAAGTTGTAAAAGCTTATTTGAATAAATACTTTTCTAATCTGTCCAAATTAATACCTATAACCTGATTGCCTTGTTCTTTAAAATGAAAATTCTTCAGACCTTCTTTGAGTATCTATCCAATTTTTCCTTTGTCGTGTTATTTGTATCTTATTTACTGTCTGACTCGTTATTTTACTTGGTTAAGTAACACCAAAACTGTAATCATATACGCGCTCTAGAAGTTTGCTCGTAGGTGCTTGAGTTACAATTTGCGCAAGATGTAATGCTTTGGCGTTCAAATCAAGGTTACATTGGGCAATAAAAATTGTTTTATTTTAATTACGAGTAAGATTGATCAATAAAGAGAATGCTCGTATGTTTCGTATGAGTTTTGAATGTTTGTGTCCAAAGTGGTCGCTTTGCAATTGCAGTGATTGAATTTTTTTTTTTAATTTAAAAAGAATATCAGATAAGGTGAGCTCCTCCAAATAAGTGGATACGACAATAGTGCAAGGGGTGGGGATCAAACCTGCAACCTTTAAGTTTTCAGTCCACATCTGTAACCGTTGGGCTATTGAGGCTTATAATTGGATGAGCCAGCGTCAGTATTTATTTTTTATTTATTTATTTATATCATCCCACTTCTGGGTATACATCTCCTATTTGAGAGGGGTCTGGGGCCATAGTCCACCACGCTGGCCAAGTGCAGATTGGCTGTCTTCACATACTATTGAGAACTTTATAGAGAACTCTAAGGCACGCAGGGTTGTTTTACGATGTTTTCCTTTATTTTTGTGTTGACGCGCTTGAAGCAAGTGATATTTAATTGCTTAAAGTGCTCAAACACGTGCTGGGAAGTGGGAATCTTACCCACTAAACTATCACCGCTTAGAGTACATTAAACATAGGGAGATGCACGCATAGATTACCTAACGCCTCATAGGATAACCAGGGTTACCAACGTAGCTTTTTGAGTCCTAAAACTGCAGTTGCAATGGGCGTGGCACATTGCTTCAATAAAGCGATGGATGTTGGACAATATTTGGTTGAATAAAATTATCTGGTAGGAGGCTTAGTTACCACCTTACGATTTAGCGTTCGAGCACGATGTGTAGAAACCGACTAGGGGTATGGGTTGAATATACACTGCCATACTCCTTCCAAGTTAGCCCGTTACCTTCTTAGACTGCATTGTCACTTCCCATCAGGTAAGATCGCAGTCAAGGACCATCTTGGTAGCGAAAAAAAAAAAGAATCTGACAAACGATGTAAACAATGGCGGTGTAACTTTATAATATACCAAGTCCGTAATATTATGATTTTATTTTATGATGCTCATTTCAGGGAGATTACAAAATAATATGTTAATTGTAGGAAGTAGGTATGCTAGAGGGGTTCCGAGTACCGTCGAGCTATGATCGCTACAAAGCTGGCCATTCATTACGCGACAGTTGCTTGAAGTTAGAATAATATATTCTTAACTATTAGGTACTTAACTAAATTAAATAAAAATATTTATTTTTAAGTAATATTTTTGATGGATAGCGGACCTTAGCCGGAATAAAACCCGGCTCAAAACTCATACCGGAGAAGAGATCTTTCCCACCCTCCACATGGTAAGGACTAAGGAGATCCAGGTCTCAACAACTTCATTGCCAATGGAGAACAATAACAGCAAGGGTAGAATAAGTTTCTATCACGTCCATGGTTTCCATACCCTTACATTAGCTCGTATCTACCGTGTAAAAACTGTTCGTAGTTTTAATAGAATATAGTTGAAAAACTTTTATTTCTTGCCAATACAATATATAAATATCTTTGTTTCTTGCGACAAATTTTGCGCAAAATAAAGTAGCGCTTGTCGCGTCGGCAACTGAATATCCCTCATTACACTCCACTTCCACGTATTACGCGATCAGTCATTGTGCAACGCGGCTCGCTAGTCGCCGGCCGATTTCTAAAAGACCGTAAAGTGACAATTGGTCAAAAACATAAAATATATGTACATAATATGACTCATTTGACTAATTATAATTATTATTATTGTCTCAGGCAAAAGGTGTTTTTTAGGGTTCCGTACCCGAAGGTTGTCTGGTGGGAGGCTTTGGCCGTGGCTAGTTACCACCTCACCGTCAAAGACCAAGCGATTAAGCGTTCCGGTACGACGGCGTGTAGGAACAGATTAGGGATGTGGGTCGAACACTGCCATACTCCTTCCAAGTTAGTCCGCTACCATCTTAGAATACATCGTCACTTACTGTCATATAAGATCGCTGTCAATGACTACCTTGTCATTGAATAAAAAAAGGGTAACCAACTACCCGTCCATCCAACTGTCCGTCGGTCCGTCCGTCTGTCTGTCAGCGGGCTGTATCTCATAATCTGCATTAGTTGAAATTATCACAGAATGTGTATTTCTGTTGGCGCTTTCACAACAAAGTTAGTCTCAGTTGATACTTATAGTCTCCGTTGAGACTAGTCTCCGTTATCAAACATTGGTCAGGACATTTTTGCATAGCTAACTTCGTCTCAGAACAGCTATACATAATATGACAGAATCCTCAGTAACCCAACGAATGACGGACTGAAAACTGAAAGATTCGAATCTCACCTGTTCCGTGAATTTCGTACACACTCCTAACACAATTTTTCCGCTTATTTGGAAAGGAAAGGAAAATATTAGTCAAGTTCATCTCAACTAATATTCTTAAAAAAAAAAAAAACTGATACCTAGTCAAAAGACGAAAATTGCACAACACGATAAAATAATGCACTTTAGTACGCACTCGCGATCTTCGAGACATTAGAGAGATTCTAATTAGGTAATAATATCGACCGCAGCTAGTAATATTTTTTTAGGTCTGTGTATTTTTTAGCCCATGTTAACAGTTATCTTGCGTATTAATCAGAAAGATTGGGGATGATTGGGGTGATATCGCGGGGCGGAAACTCAAACGTTTATAGAAATAAAATGACTTTATTACTCCTAATATTTCTATTTTAACTAGATGTTACACCTGTCTTTGTTGGACTAATGTTTGTCGTTTGGATGGTTTTATTACAAGTCTAATGGATGTTGGCTATTAATTGGTTTCTTGTTAGTTTTGTTCGTATTTGAGACACTGGTCATTTTTTAAAAGCTTGATTGCAGTATCATCAATGATCGACCACATTTCTTTTTATTTCTGGACTTTACTCGCATCGTGTAAGGAACATTATATGATTGAAATGGGATACCCTTCTGGACACTTCTGGTTTGTTCCACCTTTAAGTTCGATACCTACCTATTCTTTACTTACGGGTGAATTTGCATGCGTATTCTTTCTTTGATTAAATAAGTTTCCATTCTTCTTTGATTAGGTAAGTTCCCATTAGATATCATTATGAATTATGATAATAAGCCTTATTTTCACAATTTTTATTTTGATTGCACCTCATCATCATCATCTTAACCCACCGCCATCCCACTACTGGGCACAGATCTCCTCTAGAATGAGAAGGGTTTAGGCCATAGTCCACCACGCTTGCACACTTCACACACCTTTGAAAACATTATTATGAAATCTCTCAGATATTTAGCTAACATATTACATTATTAACATATTATTTTGCTGTTATTTTCTCACGACTCTTTTTCCTTCACATTTTTACATCTCGCCTGCATTTAAAGTTCGATTAACATATTATATTTTCATTTTCATGTTGCTTCAAATATCGAGCGGTTACCTGCGAGCTTGATGTCGTCTTTCTGACTGAACTTTAAATTATTTTACTGACCGATAATAATTAATATTACCTACTTATTTTTGGTTTAATTACTCAAAGGCTTACCTAGTCTATAGCAGGCAAGAATAAAGATTAGATAATTTAAGGGTCGACTTCACCGTAATAAAATAAGTCTTATCCGAGAGTGTTATTTTAATAGTTTTTGTAAGTATTGCCAAAATATTTAAAACGCTCTTATTTATTAAAGATTAGGTACTTTACGTTAGTGAAATCGGCCCTAAATAAATTAAAATTATCCTATAAAAATTGTTACAATTTTTTTTTATTCTTATCTAGGTATTTAAAAAGTGTAAGCAATGTGGGTACGTGACACATACACATTATAGTCCTTTATTGAGAAGTATTTCTAACAACAATAATTGACAGTGCCCATTTCGAGGTAATAGTGGGAGCTACACAGACTATTCCGCGGATAGCTGGCACCTGTGGAGTTTCTGCGCAGACTGAGTAATTTTTAGACAAGCTGCTAGAAATTTCTTCGATTTCTCGGAATGTCTAGCATCTGTCCGGCTCCAGGATGCAAGTTTTTTTAGTACCTTAATCATAATCCATGTGTGAAACATACGTACGACTTCATCATTATCATCATCGGCGCTAAAGCCTCTTATGGGCCCGGGCCTGCTCCAGAATCTTTTCATCATTTCAAATTTCATTTAATTTCCATCCATCGCTGTCATTTACTTTCGTCTTCTTATTTTTTACACCAAGATGCTTTGCATCTTGGGTAACCCCATCCAACCAAAGAAGTTTTGGCCGACCAATATTTCTGCCACCATCTGGGTGTAATAACACATTTTTTTTTTTTTTGGGAGCTGAAGATTGTCCATTCGCTGTGTTCGCATGTTTTTGTCCAGCCCATTGCAATCTTGCGATTTGAATGTGCTGGACAACGTTTTGCTCATTAAAGATGTCATACAGCTCCAAGTTGTATCGAATGCGCCACAAACCATTAACTAACTGCTACGTACGATTTATGATGAAGATATTTACGACAAAATTAATGGTACAGCTGAACTGCAGACTTGTATAGATAGTTGTAAATTGAAACTTTGTAACGAACGAAATACGAACGTACTGTAAATTCGCATTAAATTGCATTTTTTACAGTTCAAAATAACCACAATTTTAGCTAATACCTTTGCTAATACAGATGCAGGAGGAATAATTTTATCACATCAAGTTTATTCGATATGTATCTCTAAATAAATGAGTAAAAATCTTACATGTGAGTTGCTATGCCGTCTGAGTTTTTTATTTTTTATTAGCTGATGCCCGCGACTTCGTTCGCGTGGATTGAGGGTTTTTTATTCTCTTATTTCCCGGGATAAAAGCCTATGTGCTATTCCAGACTATAATCTATCTTTGTGCCAAATTTCAGCCAAATCGGTTCAGTCGTTGCGATGTGATTGAGTAACAAACATCCAAACATCCACACTTTCACATCTTCTAAATATATAAAAGGCAAAGGTGACTGACTGACTGACTGACTGACTGACTGACTGATCTATCAACGCACAGCTCTAACCACTGGACCGATTGAGCTGAAATTTGGCATACAGGTAGCTGTTAGGACGTAGACATCCGCTAAGAAAGGATTTTGGAAAATTTCAACCCCAAGAGGGTTAAATAGGGGGTTAAAAAATCGAACCTAACGTGAGCGAAGCCGCGGGTTAAAGCTAGTAATATATAATATTAGTGGGATTAGTAGGATTTGATAGGTACCTAAGCGATTTTCTTGACACAAATCACAAGTCAAAACTTACCTTTCATGATATACCT
This sequence comes from Hipparchia semele, assembly GCA_933228805.2. Taxonomy (NCBI): domain Eukaryota; kingdom Metazoa; phylum Arthropoda; class Insecta; order Lepidoptera; family Nymphalidae; genus Hipparchia; species Hipparchia semele. The sequence continues at coordinate 11,822,879 of OW121715.1, read as the reverse complement.
ACTTAATAATTAACCTGTGTTCATGATAAAATATTAATCAAAATTTCTTACCATAAGTGCTTTGTGCAGTTCTATGGAATCTTAGATCTCTAGCAACAAAATGTCGACCACATTCTTGTGTTCTGAATGTATTAAATAGAATTGGATCGAGATACTATCGCTGTGTAAACGTTCACCCAATTTGAAATTACGTCGAAGGTTCGTTAACACCTACGTTGGTAAGCTTGCCTAAAGCTTACCCACTAGAAATTTAATGAAGTTACTTTAACTGACTTTAAAAAATAAGAGCTCTTCATACTTATGAGCATTTTATTTTAAATTTGCCAATTTTATCATCGCCGAACACTTAACGTCTAGTAGAGAAATTTTGTCGTTTTGGTTGATTTTCAAGACAAAAACTGGCAGAAAGTCACATAACTATTAATTATATTCCTTGTTAATAAAATATAAATTAATTAAATTATGTAAATTGGTACTTTATGAGATTAATTTTCAATTAAAGTTTCAGAATACAGTATATGATCATTCAGTATTTTTATTCAAAGTCAAAGTGTAGTTATTCTAGGAATCCGCGATTTCTTACACATAAAAACTCCTAAATAAAATAAAAATAGTGAATGTGATCTGAAACTTTAATTCAAATTTGTCCGAAAGATCCTTGCGCCTACAAAAAGATTTAACAAAAAAGTGATTTATTTACACGGAAAAATGAAAGATAAATCAGTCAGCATAATGATTGAGCTATAGTTAATGGATGAAGAATTGCTCTCAAAACTTGTACAGGAGTTTTCATAGTTTTTGTACTTAATAAATTAGTTCTATTAAATAATCAATTATTATAAGGCTTGAAGACAGTTTATATTGATAAATTATTGATTTTTACGTATACAACTTGATCTAGACACATAGCCAGAAACTACTAAGTATTAGAGCTATCAGCAAAAACTGGTGTGCATGGAAAACAAAACTTAAAGAGTAGTACCTGCCTACTCGTTTTATTCATGGAAAACAATCACCATGTATTATTTACATATTATATAAGTAATGAGAGAGTATCATTATTTTAAACTGTGTAATGAAAATGTTTAAATAAGGATGGCTGTGGCAGGTGCACGGCAGTCACAGTATATTTAAAGCATTTAAATTATCACAAAGATGCAAAGGGTATGAAAAGAGAAATAAAAATGACTGACAAAATAACCCTTTGCGTTCACAGATCAATGGGTTTAAGTTATTTAGATGAAATCTAGTTGATACGGACCCAAAACATTTAAATAAATCGAAAGGAATTTTCTGCTTCTGTATGTTTCAAATTACTTTCTCATGCCTTTCAATTTGTAAACAATATTTTTATAAACTTAATATATACTGTGCAATAACTCATACCTTCGAGTACATAGACAACAAGACATTCTTCTGTTATGGATAAAAACAATTCTAGTAAAGATTTAGGTATGTAAGATTAAAAAAAATCGTATAAATCGAGAGTGTTCTTTTTTGAAGTCGGTTTAAAACCAGAGTAACTGGCCTAATCTGTGTAGATTAGCTAGTTAGCTAAATTTTAAAAACGCTAAAATCAATTTACCTAATTATTAAGGTATCCACCCAATTTAAAAAAAGAAGATCCTTTTACTATCAATAATAAAAATTAAGATACTTAACGTCTGCGGCAGTTTAAAAAAAAAAATAGTTTTAAATCCTTTGTCACGCTGCCTTATCACAGAACGGTCTTATATTTCAGTTTTTTTACCTTGTAAATCTAATTTAATATAGACGATACGGCGCGTCGGCATTCTTTCATTTCGAATTGTTGATGTCTTCCAGATAAGGTTTGGCGACATTTTTTTAAAGCCCGTTAAGGGATGCGGTCATTTGACAATTTGGTTTTTTGATAACGTTTTTTCCGTTGTAACTGACCCCCATATTTTTAAGGAGCAAAAAATTACATAGTTTCTTGCGATGAAATTATAACTAGGCGTTTTAAGTATGTATAGTATATTATACTACCTACCTGTTTATCAAAAACTAGTAGGTAGTAATGTTTCTCATAAGTATTATCCAATAGGTTTCAAATAAATACATAAATATTAATTAATTCACAAAAAGAGACATTGCAGATGCTTTAATAGTAGTAATAAAAAAACATTTTAATAGGTAGCTGAGGGTAAGCTGATAAAATCGAAATTATCATAACAAAGATGTGACGAGCTCTTAATATCTCCCTACGCGGCCCCTGCTGTGGATGAGTACACCCAACCCTTTATAACACCTCAGGGAGATAAAGTTTCAATTCCTTTGAAGATAAGAGCTAATTTTGCTTGCTGTATTATTTTAAATGCAGATTAAGGTGATGATTGTACCTACTATCCTGCTGTTTCATATCGTGACGACATGTTTCGCGAACAATTAAGATGGAACGAATGTTTTCAACTTGGGGGTTCTGAATGTTTTTGGTGGTTGATGCCCCTCAGAGGGTGGTCAGAATTGATCAGAATCAGAGCATTTAAGTAAACTTTTGGGTTCAGAAATCGAGGTGTCTGATTGGAAGTTTGGAACTCAGAGGCGTGCTGCTATACGGTAACATACCTATTATTTATTTTAACGAGATCGTTCAATTCAGCTAGAAAATTATAGCAGGCGCACAAATCTTTGTGACTAACTACTTAGTTTGTAGCTCTACATTGCATATTTATTATTTCAGAGAGTCGTGTTTCCTATCCATTAATCACATATTGGTAGGGATTTTCTCGTGGTAGTACCTGCAATGGATTCTATAAATGTTTTTAATGGAGCCGCGTTGCGCAAAAACTAATATTTTCTACCAAGTTGTGAGGTCCATTGACGCAAGTGCAATCAATATTTTATTATTATGAGGTACATCCATAAAAATTTATGTCATGTAATTATGAAAAATTATTTGTCATTACGACGATTAATTCGCACAAAGTTCACAAACTTGATCCGCCTTGCAAACGTGATGGAGTTTTGACTTGTCATAAGGAAGAAGACATACATGCAATAAATAATTTAGATTTTTTTAAAATTTAAACTGGAATGTCCACCAGAATTTGTTACAGAGCAACAGCAAATGCTTTCCTGAAAAAAAAAAACTCTATGGTTGTGAACGTTTAACGGCATCATTACGAAGTCACCTTCAGTGGATTCATATTCAGTGGGCAAGTGAGGTTCGATTCTGATATACGGGACTTGAGTAATTAAGCATCTACAACATTGGTCTCACGTCCAAAGATAGATGTCGTTTTTTACATCGTGCGCGCGACGCAGCGGGCGGCGCTACCGGCGAGGCTTCATCGGCTCCGGATAATTTAGTTAAACGCTCGTTTGTTGGCTAATTTATAGCTGTCGTGAGACATTTAGTTGAAACGTTGTTTATACTTGTCTTAACTTTATTTACTTTTAGGTAAGAGTAGAAAATTGTTTTATCACAAGACTCTATCACGGGTACGGAAAACATATTTTGCTGAGAAGAGTCGGCAAGAAACTCAGCAGACAGCAGTAATACAAAATATTGTAGGTAATAAGAAATGAGAGCAGCATCCAACAAATCTGTTCAATAGTAGGTTCTTTTGATATTATTAATTTTTTTCAAGCTATTAATGGCACTTCCGAGCAACAAGAACATAAGTCTGTAAAAATATTGTACAATAAGTAACTGAACGTTTTTTAAGTAAAATTAAGCACCTACAAAACGACGTTTTGCTTTGAACTCACTCATACCTACTGCAAAAAATATTCAGTCCCATATCCACACAACACTGATCCTATGACCCCTTTTCACCACAAAATAAAAATGAGCACCGACAGGGGAGCAATGTTGTGACCCGTCCCAATTACGTGATTATTTATGTGTGACAATTCCTTTTGTCGCCTGCTTTCACACAGTTGTTTAAAACAAACTTAATAAACTTTAGTAGTGTGCAATGATTTGAAATTAACAATTGCTTAAGTTAAAAGCGAGGCGCCGATTTTGTACCTAGTAAACCCCTTACTAGGTTGATGGATTTGAATGCATTTTTTTTGTTTCAAGGCATCATAAAAAAGAAGTTTTCGTCAATAGAACTCCCTAGAACCATTCCAACAAAACCTGCCTTCGAATAAAAAACCGCATTGACAAGTGCTTCTCACCGCACCGCATGAGAAGCGCTGAGGACAACATGAAATGGCGGAAGTGGCTGGATGAGGACCGGATGTGTTGGCGCTGTTTGGGAAACGCCTATGTTCAGCTGTGGACGTCCACTGAAATGATGATGATGATGATGATAGACAACATTCCAATTTAACGACCTCTTTGGTCTAGTGGCTACCATCATCTTGATCATTAGATTCCGCGTTCGAAATTAATCAAAATAAATCGAGCTGGTGAAAATTTAATAAATAAATCAAACCAATAGATCACTCTCACTAGTGACCGAAAAATCATATGGCGAATTGCATGCGGTACGGGAGCTGTGAGGGTGGTGTGATATAATGATGGTTACAGATGCCGCGGTGTGGTGACAGGTCACATGTTGCCATTGTTGCTTAACGACTTTACGAGCTTCACAAATGTGCATGTAATAGACTGTTTGCGATGTAAACAAGCAAAACACGCTCGGATGGAATTTCGGATCCGTCATTTCCAATTCCAGCAAACGGCATGGGGATCGATACATTGCAACTAAGTTGCAACTACATAATATTTGTTGTTTAAAAAAAAATTAAGTTTATTTTAAAATTATCTCTTTTCTGTTTTGCTACCAAATGGATTTCAACCCCCTTTGTAAGCTACAGGTGTAAAAGATGTCTAAAATCTGCTGAAAGTTAAAATAAAATTAAGTCAGTGTAAGATAGGCACTGAATGTAAAACACCAAATTAAAACCCTATTAGCAAGAAAAGATTAGAATTATTTTGCTACAATTCGCCAACAGAAAAAATCTGTATGGTCAAACATGTAGTTACAAGCAAAGCACCGCAAAGTAACGCCTGCTTCTATCCAATATTTAAAAACCTATTAGTTTTTCTTCCACCAAACGCATAAATAAAATACCAATTTTTTTAATCATCATCAACATCATTTAAAAACCCGATATAAATAATTTTAAGACACGCGCCTCTTAGCCGTCCGATAACATTTTCTAAATTGGCTTATCTCTTTCAATTACGAGAAATCCAAATGTGAGTTCCCATATCTGAATCTTCCGCCTAACAGTTTGATTGACAAGGCTCAACGTAAAAAAACGAGATTGGGGTCGAAAGCTGCCACGCGACCAAATTAACTTTATGTAATCCCGATCATTGATAGTTCCCGTTATCTAGGGGTGCATTCGCTAACAAGAGCGATTTTCAGTTAGCAAAGGGGCCCCGACACGTTGACACTGGTCCATCATTAACTATCTAGTTTATTTGTATAAAATTTTTAATTATTTTTTTTATTACGGCCTCTCTCTCTTTCAACATTAATAAATTAATATTCCACAGAACAAGACAAACCATTATGTATCTAACTACATATACACGGCGTATACACATTTTTTATTAATTAAGGGGTAATGTATAGCATCTCTTAAATTAACAGTTTTTTTTTGCGTACGAACCCTAAATACGGCAATAAAAATTATCGCAGTTTAAGACTCCTACAATACTCTGGATGTGAACTTCCCGTCAAAATCAAATCAACCTTTCCCATGACTATTTAGTATACTTAATTAATTTAATAAAAATTAAACGGACTTCATTATTATACAGCAAGAAAGAATTTTAACTCAAAAGGAAAAAGTGCCCATATCTTGAACGTTACTGAACTAATTTTGATTAAATCTTTACTGTTTCCTAAGTTGAAGTAAATGTAAGCAAATAAAAAAAGATGAAAATGCGTGGACAAATATTATACATACATACTAATATACATACATAATTTTGTATATTAATTGAAAGCCCTAATAGATTATCACTTAGATTAATAATTATTATCAGTAACTATTTTGCAATATTATTTACATACATCTTACGTGCCAAATTGATATTTTTTTTGAATAAAATATGAGTGTTAAATTGATAAAATTCCCTTCATTTAGTGGTACGGGCCAACGTGTAGTGGCTTCAACAATAAAGTCCTATTTGGATAAGATAATGTCCCACGGGTGGTCGAATGCACCCCATGACAGGTTGCAGTTGTGTAGGGGGTTAGGGACTATTGGATTTAGATTTGCTTTGGGCAACTGTTAACTGCCATTTAAACGATTAGATACTGTTAAGTTTATGACATCTCTTAACTTTGTACTAATTTAGTTTTTTTTTAACTAAGTCAGCCAGTCTACGACACGTATTTCCTATTTCAACGGAAATAGAGGGATTCACCTGATTTAACTATGCACTACGGTCTTTGAGTATTTAATAAAAATAATAATTATGTATAGCTGGTTTTTTAGCGCGTGTCTCGTTTTAACCCTATGGAAAAAGGGGGTGTTATAAGTTTGACGTGTGCATCTGTGTATCTATGTGTCCGTCTGTTCCTTAGTAGCTCCCTAACAAATGGACCGATTTTGATGCGGTTGGACTCGTCTTAATGATCTCAGTGTGTAGGTGTCAAATAGACGATGATCGAGGATCGAAGAGGAGGATCTAAGGATGGAGAAGAAAACTGGGTAGCAGGATGTCGGGGGAGTCTTAAATTTTCAAATTACACTTGTAAGAGATAGGTACCTAATGCAGACTGATTTGGGATGGAAATAAATTTTTAAATTTTCATCAGTTAACGAAAAAAAAGAAGGAGGTTCTCAAGTCATCGCATATATTTTTAACTAGCTGATGCCCGCGACTTCGTCCGCAGAAATTCTTTGATTTTCCGGGATAAAAAGTATCCTATGTCACTCTCACTGTTGTAACGTTTTTGAAGGAAATAACCTACAGACAAACACACTTTCACATTTATAATATTAGTAAGGATATAATACCTACTTATGCCTTATCATTATTGTTTTATTGTGTAAATAGGAATCTATACCTATACCTGTGTAATAACACTACAAAATATATACAATGTAAAAGTTGGTAGCAAGACACATATTTATTATGTGTCATTGCAATTATTTTTCTTTATAGTATGCGATTAACCTGATTTTATTAGCTTTCGTATTCGTTCATAGTGCAATAAAGGAGTGTTATTTTGTATTTATTTGAGGGGCGAAATAATTGTGATTCTAAAGGATAACAAGTAGGTTTGTATACTAAGCAAACTCACTCAAATATACGCCTACTTACTTTTGGACCCTAGTCTTCGATTCTGTGATGGAAAAGATTGAAGCCCAATAGTGAATCATAGTTTTTTTTAAAGAAGTTTAAAATTTGAAAAAAAATTGCTTTATTTATCTACCGATTTGTGAGATTAGGTACCTATGTTAAAAATCAATAATATAATATAATAATAATTAAGAACGAAATTTTTTTGCCTCAAAATAGCACCAAATATATGTATTATTATGCACTTCGAAAGATTTTAATTGTGTTCAGTTACGAATTAATTCACCTGAACCCAGGCTACCTACTTAGTTGTAATAATCAGCCAAGTGTGATTCGGAGTCGCACAAGAAGGGTTCCGTAAATTTAATTTTTAAATTTTTTGTGTTTGTTGTTTTAGCGGCAATAGAAATACACACAATGTGAAAATTTCAACTGGAGAATGGGCGATCATCGCGCGAATAAGTGATGCGAGCGGCCGCGGGTTCCACTTCGCTTCGTTCCATCGCGCGAATGCCTCTGTGATCGAAGCTATTAGGACACCTATATTCGAGATCAGTATGTTTGATCGCGCGTTCGTACGAGTAAAATTCGCGCGAACTTGCGATGATCGCGCATTCGCGTTGTATTAGGACAACGCCTCTAACTATTACGGTTCATAAGAAGTTGACAGACAGACAAGCAGACCGACTGACGGAGCCACTGACAAACAGACTGACAGACGGACTGACGGACAGCGAAAGCTTAGCTATAGGGTCCTGTGGGAACCCTTTGGGTACGGAACCCTAAAAAGTATAATTTTTTAGTACCACATTTCGCGAATACAGCCCGAAATTTCGCTTCAGGGTGCAGGCGGTGTCTCAATAACAAGCAATTGAATAATAAAATTAAGTAATGCCCTGTCATTAGCCGCCGCTCGCTTTGATATAAAAACTTGCCGCTTAACACACAAGCCAATTAAATTTGCATAGATTTTTTGGTTAACTACTAACTCTGGCGTAATCGGAGGTACTTGGACATGCTTTTTAAGCTAACCGGGGTGATTTAAGATAAATGGTACGTAATATAGGTAGATCACAGAACCACAGAAATACGGCTACTTAGTAGCGGTGCAGTGTCAGTTAAAGTTTCGATGTCTAACACCTACTACTCCTGTAGTGATCACATCACATCACACTATAACACTAATATTATAAAGGTGAAAGTTTTTATGTGTGTGTGTGTGTGTGCGTGTGTGCATATAAGTATGTGTTCATTCACGGTTCATTCGTTCAAGTAAATTTTATTAACCGATGTTTTGATTAAAAATTAAGTTTCGACAGTTTTTGTACCTATGGAGCTATCTGTCAAAACGTCTATTCGTCAGTTAAAGTTAGTTTGAAGTGATGAAATAGTCAGCCTATAGTCTGCTAGACTAACTATAGAAAATCTAACTAAAAATTTATACTTTTTTATTTTCAGAACAACCTGTAGTTTCATTACCAAAATATGAGTAGTAAATCAATTGGAAGCAGCATGTCTTTAAGAGCTACTCCATATAATCAGCCGGGACGCAGGAACTCGGCGCGCAAATTAAAGAGTTGAGAGCCAAGCCCTACAGGATCTACTTGAACAAGTACAATGATAATAAGAAAAAAGTTTAAAAACTGTAATACGACCAAGGATTGGAAGGACCATTGGATGTATCTACTGACATTCGTCATATTCATTTTGTTCATATTAAATATAGCCTATGACCTGACCATAATAACAAATCGGTTGACCCTTATTCATCAGAATCGGCTCAATTTAGGCGCTAACGTATCTTTTGTTCCAGGTACTTTGAAACTGTGGAACTAACTTCTTGCGACGGTATTCCCACTAAATTACAACATGGAGTTATTCAAGGGGCGGATCAACCAATTCCTGAAAAGCTGGCAACGCATTGGTGGTAACGCGGTAATTACTTAACATCAGGTGACGCACCTATATTAAAAAAATGTGGATAACATATGTAAATAGACATACATACATCATCACCATCAGCATGAGCAACGCACGCACCTTTGATAACACTATGGAAAACTCTGAGGTGTGCAGGTTTCCTCATGAAGTATGTATAACATAAGTAAGGTAAATACAAACATAATATGTACCCTATATAATATATATGTTTGTATGCACCTTACCTATGTTATGTACCCTTCCTTTTCGCTTTGCCGTAGTCAGAGAAAAACATGGATCTAATTGAATATTGAATACGGTGCGACAATGTCAGTGATGTATTGTCCATGTTGTATGATGAAGATGATTGATGGTTAGCTACTTTCCTAAGAGTTAATAATAGTGCCTACATCTCGCTACATCTAAAGCTAGTTGGCATTATAGTTGCCACGATGAGTATACCTATATTTTTTAATTCGATGACAAGATGGAGTCCTTCTCTGCTATCTCACCGGATGGTAAGTGACGATGCAGTCTAAGATGGTAGCGGACTGACTTGGAAGGGGTATCGCAGTGTATATACAACCCATACCCCTAATCGGTTTCTACGACCTCGAAATGTTTTGCTATGAGCTGGTAAAAACGTATGATTCCATCGTACAGAATTATAAATTACTACCTGTGGGGTTAGTAGGTATATAAGATTTAATTCGATTGATCGTATCCGTATTCGATAAAATTAGCGTCACAGTAAAATGAACCATAACAGTATTGAATTAGAACTCAATTTCGTGCATGCATTCTTATACGTTTACGTATACGGATACGCTCCAAATTAAAATCGGTTGTACTGAACTTGTGACTTTAAAATGATACGGCAAAGATTCATTTCACTTTGACGCTAATTTCATCGAGTATTAATACGATAATAGAATTAAATCTTATACTAACCCCACTGATGTCCACAACTTCGCCACAACCGCAATATTTGTGATACGCCAGACGATGTCCAGGAGTTACTAGTGGAATGTAGCAGATACAATACAATGTACAAAGAGAAGTCCTCGTGCAGAAATATAACAAACTTTGTAAGAATATAATTATTTTAAACCTGTAAAAACCGAATCATACTCGTGTGTCACTTGAATCGGCAAATCCCGACGGGAACACCCATTTCCACAAAAATAACTTTACGTGCGCAGCAAAAAGTCGTTTCACCGACCACCGTCGTATTTGCAAAATTTCAATGGCATTTATCTATCTTACATACAAGTCATGTCCCATTTTTTCAAGGAGCAATTAGTCTCTGATATTTTGAAATCCTGCAATGAGATGTCAATTTCTCAAGAACTGTTAGAGTGAGAGCTGGCTGTAACTTTTATGATGTTGTTAGACATAATATAGTCCCTTCACCCTCGTCGAACGACGAGCCACTAACTTGTGCCACCCATCACACGCGAAGGAATTTATTCGTATCACACCAAATGAAGATTGCGTTTATATCTAAACTCTAAAGCAAAATATCCACTTGCAATATTTGTAGAAGTCAGCTCTCAAGTTAAAACATGCAGAGGTTATTCTGCATGTTTGGCTTGATAAAAGCATGAATAATTTCATTTGGGAATTTTATGATTTTTTTAATTTTGCACATAGATTGAATTTCAAGAATATCATGAGAAATGTTTTCTTAACAAAATTAGAACCAACCCTTTTTGTACGCTGTGAATTGTAGCCAATTAGTGCTTAAGTTTCAGACATTAGTATAAATGACATCCATATTTGCATTTTGCATCAGAACTGCTTTCGTTTGATGAATAGAAATGGCAGTATCAAGTTAAACTTAATTTTTTACAGGTAGGAAGTGCAGGAGATGTTTTACGACTGTCTCTGGGAGCATGTAGTGTGGCGCCGGCGGCGATCGGGTGGCGATACGCGGAACTAATTCGTAATGAACCTTCGATGGGCAGAACAGGACGATTGTTAAAAATGTTGTTAGCACTGTTGTGACGATGGCCTCACAAAAATAACAGCCGACGACGTGATCTTGAGAAAATTTATTTTTTAATTCTCTTTTTGGAGTAGCACCAAAGACGGTTAATTGACACATTCCTAAAGTTTTTAAAAACTGTCTGTGTCTGCAATGCTTTCTTGAGTAAGTACAAAATATACTTATAGTTATATGTAGTAAAGTTATTTAATTATTTGATAAAACCCACTCCTAGCATAGAAACAGAGTAACTGAATTACTCATCCAATTATTTAACTGAATCGGCAGTAAGCGGCATACATAGGTCGAAGAAACTATAGATGATGAAATTCCATATTGCTTGAATGGCAAATCTGAACCAGAAATAGACTTCCTACATAATATATCTAGGCAGTGGACGTATATCTATGGAGTCCTAGCATATAAGCTTTAAGTTTTTTCGAGTAAGTATAAAATTAATATTACCTACTAGCGCCTAAATAAAATCAATATCAAGCAGTTTAATAAAGTGGCTTAAGGTTCATTACTTATTCTGTTCTGTTTGTTTTTTCTGTGTGCTATTTTTTGAGCAATGTAACTATTAATAACTACATTATTCCTCAACCCCGAGACTACCGAAGCCTTTTAATTTACTGTCTTATTATTGTAGTTCCAGCTCTAATAGGAACACTTTAATCATGTTACTCGGTACCGCTGGACATTTCTTAGGTGTAATATAAAACCCCTTGAATCCGAACACCAATCAAAATGGACTTCAATACGAAAGGTTTTTACTCACAACTTGAGATGAGACTTCATACATTTTTCATGCGGACGATGCGACCAGACTCTATCGACAAACATAAAAGCACACTCATCCAAGTAAATATGAACCTTATCTTAATGGAAAAGAGACGGTGAAAGTGCTCTTGTAAGTAAGTTTGTCTGTTTGATCGCAATTAAAGCGCAGAAACGCACGTCATTAGCGCACACGGCAATATTCCACGCTGTTTCTTGTCGATAAACCGGTGGATACAACCAACAACCTTTGACAATATACTATATCCGATTAAAGTTTAAGCAATTTCAGGCTTCTCTACGTAGTAATACAGGCTTGTTCCCTGCGATACATTTCGAGACAAATGTTAGTGGTGTCGGTAGATGTGAACGTGGAAGTCATTTTCATCGAGATACCGTAACCGATGCCATTGTAATATGATCTGCTGATCGGTATTTTGATGAGATCCTAGCAATTTTATTATTGCTTCATATTTGGAAAGTTGTTTATTAAATTGATAAGCGAGGGAGATAAAATCGTTCGTATCGATGCTCTCACATTAGCAGATGAAAGCTTTACGATTGTAAAAACTAGGAAGTTTAAATGGGACAAGGGTTTAGATCGAAGATTGTGCTAATGATTCTTATTCCGTTGTTAATGATACCAAGAGAACTGGTTCTTCAATCTGAAGACTGATAAGCGTTGACAAACAGAAAGTATAATGTGGAACCAGTTGATAATGAAATGAAATAATCTTCCACTCAACCATCTTCCTCAAATACACAATTAACCTTCAGTTAGACTACTTCTACTGGTACTAAGTAGGCGGATATAACTCGAATTTTAGAATAGAATAGTTTTTATTCAAATATAAACTTTTACAAAGTGCTTTTGAATCGTCAAGTGAATCTACTATTGTTACGGAACGCGATTCTAACCTAGAAGAATCAGCAAGAAACTCAGCAATTTTGACATGGTATTCCGCCAGTAAATATTTGCATAAAAAACGACTCACGAATCTCGTATATCTTGGTCTTATCCTTTGGCAGTAATCTTGCAGTAATATACTCTTAGCCAAAGCTCTTAGCTTTCATGTCAAGTAACACAGCTGTAATAAGTATAAGTATAAACCATAGACTTACTTAGGCTACAGGAAATTTGAAGTGGAAGATCAATTTTTATTAGAATAGTTTACTCCTGACCTTCGAGGGCATCTGCTTGTCATTAAAATGACTTCAAATTTAAAATTGGAATGTATTGCAAGAATGCGCAACAATCTATGATCAACGGAGCCTCGATGCGAGAACAATAGGCGGGCGGCTGCAGAGTGCACTTTTTCTAGAGTAAACAAGTGAACCCCTTATAGAAGCCGCTCATCATATCTCGATATGTATGAGCGAAGCGTAAGAGGAGAAAAAATTCGAAGCAATCCAACGTACCTTTTTATGTCTTCTTCCCGTCTCGCATTTTTCGGACAAAACTGATTGTTTAGCGGAAAAAATTACGCCTGTTAGTCGAAACGGTGGGCATAAATAAAAGATGTGGCGATCGGAGAATTTTGATTCGGTTGTTTTTGCCCGCGGAATACCGAGTGCGGCGAAACGACAAAAAGTCGAACGATGTACGATTGAGAAAGGAACGTGGTGTCAAGAGTGGCTCTGAGATTTATGTAAGCCACCTTACTCCCGGCGACTAGTAGGACGGGGAATTATCTCGCTTTTGTACCAAAACTAATTCCAAAACTCCTGATTATTGGACAACTTTGTAAAGAGCATACATAATAAGAGAGATCATTTAATTAATTAGGAAAGTCTCAAATGCGCTTACATACTGTGGACATATGAGAAAAATAAACCCAACCGACTGATAGATGCCCATTTAGAAATAAATCTCTTGTAAAGATCACCACAGTCATGTTCTGTGGCAAACACCTTACCTAGTTATAATGAACAATATGATTTTAATTAAATCCTCAGTTTGGACCAGTACAGTATCCAGACTCAAGTCACTACTAAATATTTTACCAAAAATACAATCGAAGCACAAACCTGATTTTATTAGTAACCTGTGGTCTCAGATATGTCGTAGGTATGAAAAATCGTAGAGTGCAAATAATCTCCAGACGATTCTTTTAGTTGTGAAATTTGAAGTGTTTTAATAAGCGGTAAATTTATTTATACCGCGTCCTTTATATGGAATAATTAATAGGGCTATGACCATTAGGAAGGTGCGAAATAGGGAAAAATATCTGGATTCAAATGCTTTATGGCGATACTCGCTCCCAGGTGTAAACGTGACAAGAATTATTGTATAATTGAGTTGGGGATAGTGTTAAAGTACCTACTTATCTCAAGCATACTTTACGCGCATGGCTTGCTTAGGTGTTTTTTGATCCTATAGATTATGCAAGAGGAAGACTACTAAACTCAGGTATAATTTTTTTCTGTATTGCGAAATAGGCTTGCGCTTGACGACAATCAATGATGGAAATTACTGATGAACTTCTGTTTAGAATTTGTGAAATAAATGAATAAGGTAAAATATTATTATAAGTGGTTCTATAGTACGTACTATTAAAAACAAATTAATCTAATCAGACACCAGTTCGAAAAATCTCTATTATAGGACATGTATTTTATTGATAACGAAGGGAAAAAATCTCAAATGGAAACCAAGTGGTAACAATATATTACATAGGTACTAGAGGTGATAAAACGCCGATAAATAGTATCGGGCTAAAGGTAAAAGTAAAAAATTGTTCGATTTTCTAGAGAAAACGATCTCGTGCAGTAAATAACGTAAATCTAACCCGTGACGTGTAACAGGTGAGAATATCTAACCGCAAACAAAAACAAATCGATTTAGGCGTAAAAATTATGATCGATTTCCGGACGTCCCGGGGGTGAAGAGAATCTGTCCAGAAATTAGAGCAAACGGTTGCGTGATCGGGACCAGTCGGTTTCGCACATGTTTCTTAAATGTGTGATGACGGTGATAGGCGGCGCGGACAACGGAATACTCGAACTAATCCGAGGGAGAAATTATAATGCACAATAGTATTTGCATAAACAGAGATGCAATCTGAAGTCAGATAAAATGGAAATCAGACACGATCGGAGAGAGATCAGCGACAGGACCGACGGCTTTACGAGCTCTGCGAGGCACAGGCTAGGCGTAACACACCGTGTACGTATTTCCTGAATACGGACTAGTTTAAGGTTTAATATTTTAATGTTATGTAGGTACTTAAAATAATATTAAAAATATTTTCTGTAGAGTTAGTGAAAATTAAGGTAGGTACCTATCTCATTAAAATTTTTATGCGCAGCCGTTGTTGAGTTTTATGCTAAGAGTATGGTTTTACTCGAGTTTTACCCGCTCCGCTTGTGTATTGCCGCTTGTCATAAATTTTAGACCAATTTAGGAATGAGGCGACCATGATTCTCGCTTCTTAGAATTGAATTGTTTAGTTGCACCGAAAACTGGTCCTGGCAAAAAGAAAAAGATTATTTACAATAGACGTAAAATAATGGCTATTTCAATTTAATACTGTATTTACTATACCACTTTGCTTGAAACTTGTTTGTAAGAAAAACTTAACGCTGAAGTTTATAAATTTTACATGAACATAAAATGTAGCTTTATTATGCAAGGTGTAGATCTAGCGGAATTCACACAGAAAATTACTCCACTATGTGATATACTGATGTGATTGTTGGTATCTGCTGTTATTTGGTTTGTCCTTCGCTCACGCTGCAACAAAGCTACGAATCGACGTAATTTTTACATGACTATAACTGAGGACCTGGAGAGTGACTGGAGATAGGCTTTTAATATCTCGGAAAATCAAAGAGTTCCCGCGGGATTTTAAAAACTAAATCCATGCAGACGAAATCGCAGGCATCAGCTAGTCTATAAATAAACTAAATTATTTAAGGAGTAATTCCGCACGGAAAAGTGTTGTATAGCGAGTCGCAAGTGTGGCAGTTCAGCTGACCAGCGGTAGCGCAGTTCGCATGCATGTAATTGCGAGCGCACGACGCCTCCGGGTTGCGCCGCATATTATCTGTATTAGGTATACGGGCTGCTATTACATTAGCGTAACAATTGTTAAAGTATAATTATTTATATACAATACATATGCGTATAAAGGACTATTTTGACTGTCTCCTCAGAGCAAGTTTTGAAAATAAAGCAACAAAATTCTATCTGGAGAATGAGAATGTAGAGAACTAGCCTTCGTCGTTATATTCTCATCTCATAGTCGTCCTCTGCTATAGTTCTTGCTATTCACGAATGCGCGTGAGCTTTACTTGTGGTTACGTCGTGTACATGCACATTACTTAAGTGTGTATGCCTTTCAGGAGCCTAGGTGGGAGCAGTCAGGCATGTGCAAGCTCTCGCTCACCCTTATACAGATACAACAAGCACACAACCATGAGCAACGCGCCCTCGTGAGTTGAAAGAATTGTACCCAATAGGTCTCTTGCAAGGACTATGTACAATATACCTGACACCCTGTTATTATAGTTCTCTACTTTGTCATCCTTCTTGATCCTCGATAATCATTTATCTAACATCTACTCATTGAGACCATTCTAATGAACTCAAGCAAGCTATATCTGCTATAAGTTGCTGAGGAGTTGGGTAGCTGGAGACTACTTGATGTTGCAGCATCAGCTCAAGGTTACCATGCCTTGGAAATAATCCGAAGTAACAGTAAACCCAAATCAATCGCACCAGTAGGAAATTAGCTGGTCTTCAAACGCCTGAGCAAATATACATATTACAAGATGGAACAGTGGTTTTTGGAAAAAGATGATCAAGACCCGATGATCTACTTGGTGAACAGAAAACACGCGGTTCGCTTTAGCGAGCCGCGCACCCACGCGCCCTACTAGTATAAATTATAGCTAAGATCCATCTCGATTACGTAAGTATTCAAACAGAAAATATCGCATAAAAATCGATCCATTTGTTAGGAAGGTACGACGGAACAGACAGTCACACAGATACACAGACACACAGACACACACATAAACACGTCAAACTTATAACACCCCTCTTTTATGTCGGGGGTTAAAAAGCCTAAAGGCAGGAATAGTTAGCCCTACCTTAAAGATGCATGTAATGATAATCACCTGTATTTTAGCCTTGAAACTGTTTCAATCAGAGACCACTCATTATCTCGTATAATGTGCTCGCATAAGCAATGGCTCTTCATTTAAAATTCAAATTAACCGCAAAGCAAACAAAATTAATTCATTACCGGTATCCCTTGTCCGAACTTGTTCATAACTTGACCACGTCTCTTGACGGATATTGATACCAAGTTTATTACTCGTCATGTACTCTGGCTGCTAGTGAGTTTATTTGTTTGTGATGTACACCTAATTTATTACTGGTATCTCTTGTCCGGACTTGTTCTTAACTTGACGTAATGACCAATTGACCACGTCTCTTGATGGTTATCGATATCAAGCTTATAGCTCGGCTAGTACCCTGGCTGATAGTGAGTTTATTTGTCTGCGAATTACACCAAATTCATTACCGGTAGCCCATATTCGAACTTATTCACAACTTGACGTAATGACCACGTCTCTTGACGGCTCTTTAACGGTTATCGATACCAATAATAACTCGCCTGGTATCTTGGCTGATAGCGAGTTTATTTGTCTGCGATTTAGATTTATAATTCTATTTTTTTGCGAAAAGTTTTTACTTTGCTTTTCCTGTCTTCCTTTTGATAATTTAACATTCTGCGTATAGACGATGTATTGAT
The DNA here is from genome assembly GCA_933228805.2 of Hipparchia semele. Lineage (NCBI taxonomy): Eukaryota > Metazoa > Arthropoda > Insecta > Lepidoptera > Nymphalidae > Hipparchia > Hipparchia semele. The sequence goes on along the minus strand of OW121715.1, from coordinate 11,805,193 downwards.
TTTGATTTAGAATAGAATAGATAAGTTTTGAATCAAATAAACTTTACAATGTGCTTTTAAATTTGCTTGCACAGACACACAGACACACACATAAACACGTCAAACTTATAACACCCCTCTTTTATGTCGGGGGTTAAAAAGCCTAAAGGCAGGAATAGTTAGCCCTACCTTAAAGATGCATGTAATGATAATCACCTGTATTTTAGCCTTGAAACTGTTTCAATCAGAGACCACTCATTATCTCGTATAATGTGCTCGCATAAGCAATGGCTCTTCATTTAAAATTCAAATTAACCGCAAAGCAAACAAAATTAATTCATTACCGGTATCCCTTGTCCGAACTTGTTCATAACTTGACCACGTCTCTTGACGGATATTGATACCAAGTTTATTACTCGTCATGTACTCTGGCTGCTAGTGAGTTTATTTGTTTGTGATGTACACCTAATTTATTACTGGTATCTCTTGTCCGGACTTGTTCTTAACTTGACGTAATGACCAATTGACCACGTCTCTTGATGGTTATCGATATCAAGCTTATAGCTCGGCTAGTACCCTGGCTGATAGTGAGTTTATTTGTCTGCGAATTACACCAAATTCATTACCGGTAGCCCATATTCGAACTTATTCACAACTTGACGTAATGACCACGTCTCTTGACGGCTCTTTAACGGTTATCGATACCAATAATAACTCGCCTGGTATCTTGGCTGATAGCGAGTTTATTTGTCTGCGATTTAGATTTATAATTCTATTTTTTTGCGAAGAGTTTTTACTTTGCTTTTCCTGTCTTCCTTTTGATAATTTAACATTCTGCGTATAGACGATGTATTGATTTTGATTTAGAATAGAATAGATAAGTTTTGAATCAAATAAACTTTACAATGTGCTTTTAAATTATTATCAACTGAGTAAAATAATGCATAACAACAACTATGTTGAGTTAATGTCGTCTCTCATATTTTTTTAATAATTTGCATGCTAAATGAAAGACTAAATGCACGTTTCGATGTTAACTTGAAAAGTTACATTCAGGGCTCGAGTTGGATTGAATAATAATCATACTTCAAACGTCTTATGAAACACGTTTAAAATAACTTCAATTCTGGAGTAAAATGCGAGCAACTCAAATGATAATTACCAATGTTTCTACCGTATAATGCGAGTGGAAGTATTTCGGACAAATTCGTGTTCCCATAACAATCCTGCAACCGGTCGCAGCGAGCTTTTTTGCGTCGGCCGCGCTGTAAATATTTTCGTTAATTTTATGTGTTGGCGACACATTGCCCCGATTTATTGGGCCATTTTATACAATACTAGATGATGCCCGTGACTTCGTCCGCGTGGATTATGGTTTTTTAATTCCCGAGAGAACTCTTTAATTTTCCGAGATAAAATAGCCCATGTTACACTCTAAGTCCTCAAATACATCCATGCAAAAAATCACGGTTGCTCCGTTGCTGCGTGATTGAAGGACAAACTAACAAACCAACAAACTAACACACTTTTAAAGGAAGTAAGGATACCTACATGTCTGGATCTGAGAGTGTCCTGCGCTCAGTAGTGAGCTGTTGATTGCTCGTAGACGATTCTGTGGCCTGATTCTGTAACTCAGTGCCTATCAAAAAATGAAAGCCTCTGACAGAATCAGGCCGCTGATCCTCATACTTTTGTGAGTTGCGCTTAAAAATAAAAGACGTGTGGCACTCGAGGACTGCCGCGGTAAAGCTATTGCATAGCATTTTTTATCAACGCCATCTAGCGGCTCACCGTAGAGGAGTCCCGTGTCAGATTATTTTCGTTACGGAATTTCTGGATTTGGTCTCCACGCTGGCCCGCGATAGAAGCTATGCAATTGCTTAAAAATCACAAGAGAGCATCATATTTCCGCCTGGTAAATTGTATTAGCATCATCAAATCCCCCTCAAAATCATTGTACAATAATAAAAATCTTTTGTCAGACATTTGTAGTACGCCTAATACAGCGTGTGTGAACTCGCAGGGATTTTCTAGTTCACTGGTAAGTGATAAAAGGAGGGTGCTGTACCTACCATAATATTTATGATATTAAATACTGAACGAATAAGGCTTAGCTTCCAACGTAGCGACAGTAAAAATCTAATTCATAATATTTTAATGGGGATCTTTTGCGAGGATTTTATCAAAATAATTACTTAATTTAAAGATTTTATCAGAATAATAATAAAAAACGTTACCGCGCCGCTGAGATAGATCCCTGGAAAAAATCTAAAACCAACAGGTTTGAAAATTACTTTATCATACCATAAATTGGTTATTTAAAATGAGAAACAAGCAAATAAACCCTTTAGCAGCTTGAAGGCGTATGCACCTATACAAACAAACATGTAACACTTAGCTTATCATTTTATTATGTATTTATGGTAATTTACCGTCTTCACCTTTCAGATTTCGACTTAATGAGTATAATCGATTGAGAATTAACGCGCCTTCTAAAACGTTACTATGTCGCCATGTGTATGGGAGTAATTTGTCTGGAATTATGGTTGTTTTTTAAACGCGTGCGTAAGACAGGTGCGTTTGAAACTCGTACTATGACGTTTCAAAGTATTGAGTCTTTCATTCAATACGAAATTTCCTTGCATACACTGCTGAGTTTCTAAGGGATCACTCGTTAACTTTGTCGGATTATTAAGCAATGTATAACGTTTAATTTATATTTCAAAATCATGGATTTGAGTTGAAATGTGTCCGATTGTCAATATAGTGAGACACCTAGGGCTTTCCTTTTAAATATTCACGAAAATAGAGATTTACATTTTTTTAATTTAATTTAGATATGCACAGTTTTTAAATGCGTGATCAAAATAAAATTGAACGCTTGTTACTTAATAAATTATGGAACAGGAATGGAATTCTATGAATTTTGTTATGTTTATTAGTTGCAACATCTGCAAGCGTTCCGTATTTACGTACCTACGCTTGTAATATTTATAACAACCGTAAACAAAATCTAAGCATATTATATTCCTTATTAAAAAATTATAAAATAATGCGAAATTGTGTTTGTTGGTTTGTCTTTTATTACACAGCATTGGAACAAGTAATTTGCATGGATATGGTTGAGAACCTGGAAAATGACATAGGCTACTTTTTATACCGGAAAAACAGAAAGTTCCCGGGGGATTTTTAAAAACCTAACTCCTAAGTTTGTAAGCCATTAAGGATATCAAAAAAGTGCGTGAGTGTTTTTTCGCTCGGTGGAAACTGACCTTAAGCAGTAGCGAAAGAAATTATACGGGTGTTCTTTTATATAATTTTTATAATGATCTTTTTCCTTTGTCGAAGTATAGGTTCCTTGTATCGTAGGTACTACCTACTCGTACATGGAACGTTGAGATGAAAGAAAGCTGGGCTTACATAACTATACTTTTACCAACTATGATTTGTATTACAATTTGCATTTCAAAAATGGCATGTAATTAAACGAGCTTCTATTTAATACCATTATTGGCTTCTAAATTACTAAGTCAGCTTCAACTAGTGAGCCTCTAAAAAATATAATTTTAGCATCTATATTTATAACTTAGCTTCAAACCGTGGACTCCTAAAATACTTAAATATTAGCATCAAATAATACACCAAATCTTCAACCACATTTTTAATTATTTTTTTTTGTGAGAAAAATGAAATAAAAAAATGCTTCCAACTAAACAAAAAAACGTTTTTTTTTGATAAAATGAAATTAAAAAAATTATTGTTTTTAAATTTAACTCAAGATAAATACCTACACATAACATTATAACATTTTTGAAAAAAAAAATCAAAATTTTTTTCAACTTTTTTTTTAGTTTTAGGTAGGTTTACGATCCCAACAGAACCTAAGTGCCCGGCCTTCGGCCGGGCACCTGAATATTCATGTATAACCCTAACCTAACCTAACTTTAGTTTAAAGAAAAAATTATACAAAAATAATTGCAATATTAACACACTAACAACAGAACAACAAAAAAAACAAATGCATGTTTTGAATGGCGCTCTCTGATTGGTGCAAATAGCCATAACCAACGAGATCGTGCAAATTGCCAGTCGCATCCGTCTCACTCGCACCAACGAAATCGTGCAAATGGCCAGTCGTATCCATCTCACTCGCACCAAATCGTGCAGTGGCAGTGGACAATAATAAAAATAGTGGCTCTTTATTTGATGCTTTCTTTGGAATATTTTGTGGCCATTGTGAAGAAGCCGAGTTAGTATATTAGAAGCTTCATCATTTTCCCGTTGCTGAGTTATTAAATTAGAAGCTAGGTTTTGATGCCAAAAAATAAATTTTGTTGGTAGACTTATTATATTCCTTCAAAAATTACTATTGAATGTACTTAAACTAAAATATTAGCCTAGAGTTAAAAAGTAGGTGGTTATGTCCTCCGTGCCTCAGAGAGCAGGTAAGCCACCGCTTCTGTGCCTGATCTCCCCCCGGTTGAGTTAGGGAATAGAGTTCACGTGTGTTTGTGCACATACCTATTTCTTTACTAAGTATATCTCCTGCGCAGACGCCTAATCTCTGTGGAGTTTGGCTGCCTTGGCCGGATTCGGTTGGGAGTATTACTAATGCCATAACTTTTACGTCTGCAATCTATATATATAAAATTCAAAGTCTTGACTGACTGACTGACTGACTGAGATATCAACGCATAGCCTAAACTACTCAAGTTAGAAACTTGAAATTTTTACAGTTGGTTCCTTTTATGACGTAGGCGCACACTAAGAAAGGATTATTGGAATTTCCCCCCGAAGGGGTTTAAATAGGGGATGGAAGTTTATATGAAACTCCGTCATTTTTCAAGCTGTTTCCATCAAAGTTGGTATTTGAGCTTTCAGTGAAAAATAAAAAAGTATGTGTGTCACAGTTTTTGAAAATTCCACCCCAAAATCTAATTCCACGCGGACGAAGTCGCGGGGGCAAAAGCTAGTGGTAAATAAATGTACCTAGCGAAAACTTGCGTTGCGAAAACAATAGCTAGAAATATGTATATGACCTGGGTAAATAAGCTAAGGTAAAGATATGCATATATTTCACAAATCTTATATTATAATTAACACTTTTGACTGTTAAGCAAATGAGACTAAAAACTTGAATCTAGTAAAACTAATATTTTTAATTTCCGTACGCCATGTAAGCTTATTTTTTTGGCTTTCGCCCGCATGCTTCAAGATAAGTCGCGTGTATGCAAATAACCTTTATTAGGTCAATTTTACTTTCAACTTACATATATTTTATTTAAATTCTAATATAATTGCACCTGGGTGTTTAGAAATTACAGCTGTCGCAATTTATTATCTGTATTATTACTGCGATTTTCTTGTTACGTAACATCTATAAAAAAAATTCAGGGCAAATATTTGAGGTTATAAAAATAATCTAAATATATAAAACACATATAAAAGGCAAAGGTGACTGACTGACTGATCTATCAACGCCTAGCTCAAACAGCTGGACGGATCGGGCTGAAATTTGGCATACAGGTAGCTATTATGATGTATGCATCCGCTAAGAAAGAATTTTTGAAAATTCAGCCCCTAAGGGGATAAAATAGGGGTTGAAAGAATCGAACTTAACGTGAGCGAAGCCGCGGGATAAAGCTAGTACATATATAAATGAAGCCTCAATAGTCCAACGGTTAAAGGTGCGGACTGAAAACTTAAAAGGTCGACGGGTCAATCCCTACCCCTTGGACTATAACAGTCTATAATAGTAATAGCTTGTTAATCAATTAATCAAATTCCGCATGGATAATGATTTAAAAAAAAATGTGTACTTCTATGAGTTACTCGTGAGTTACTCATAAGCTCAAAAAATGAATTCGCTCATTGAGTTAAGAATCTGTTTGCAATGCATTATGGTGTCTTTAAAACAGCCATGAATTTCAACCGCGAAATTCGTTTTATAGCACTTCAAAACACGAGCATGTTTTTATTTTAAAAACTTTATGTTCGGGCGACATAAGAGGAAGTAGGTACGGCTTCAAATGTTAGGAGTAAAGCTTAATCCCCTAATTTGGACTCATAAAATTTGCGAAGAAGCCAAATCGTTCAAATGTAATAACGTACTCGCACATCCTTTCAAAGACAAATTACAAGATTTAAAAGATGAATTACAGTCACATACCTACATAAGCTAAAGATAAAAAATAGGTATCTACATGCACGTGTTTTATTTTAATTTTAGTGGCAGTTACCTCGTTTTTTTTTTTGTTGATAAGATAGCCCTTGACTGATGTGACGAGAAAAAAGTTCAGTGAAACCGGTCAAGTGCAAGTTGGACTTGCACACGAAGGGTTCCGTATGATCATGGTACAAGATTTATTTCATTTGATTTAACATCCGTCGTATTGATTTTGTTCGTATAAAATGTAGTCTACGTTACACTGACCATATAATAACGAATCGATTGACATAATAACGTTTATCGAAATGGGCTCAGTAGTTTACTGGAACATACGTAAAAAATTACAAGTTGGTCGTAGGCCGCTAAAAAGTGTCGATAATATTTTATACCCATAGGTAATGATAACAAGTGTAAATTGAAAATTTAAAACATAATAGTATGTCATTCGCCATTTTGTGGTGACGGCCATCTTGGATTTGAAATTTATTATAGTGTATTATATTCTACTAGTCAAGCCCTTCAATTGTTTCGTCTGTAGATTTCGCTCTCTGATGATCACATTTTATGTTTCGTGCGCTTGTTTTAATCGTTGAAATTCTGCACTTTAGATATTTGATATACCCATCATGTTAGTGTCATTATAATATGGCATTATCACGAAAGCGAAATGCCGAACAAAGACTGTACCTGTCATCTGTCACTCTTCACCTGTCTAAAGGGAATGATCGTCATTCTAAAGATTATTACACACTTGCAACTGTAGGGTTGCAGACCGTTGCAAATTGCAATGGGTTTCAAAACTTGAATTTTGTAACTTTTTTCAGTTTGAAACCAACCAGGTGATTGATTTTATCAAGTCAAATTGAAACTGAACTGATCTTGAAAATTAATATAAAACTTTTGAACTAAACAAGTTTAGGCAACGATTCGATATTTTGTCTTAGGCTACTTACTTACTTCAATCATATACTATTCAAGCAACTAAAAAGGGAAAAATAAAAGAAATCTTTTTAGTCTTAATAACTGAACTCGTTAACTAATATAAATAACTAATTTTGAGTCTGCAAAAAACTTTTTTAAAAGCATAATTACATAAAATGATGGCATGGAAACGAGATTGCTTTTAAAAAAAGTTTGATGGCGACTCAAAATTTGTTATTTACATTAGTTAAAGACGAGAAACTCAGCAGATCATCTTTTCCCATAAGAATTGGTTTAGTGGTAACCAATAACGTATCATTGTTTGTGTGTGTGAGTGGGTACAAACAATGGGTACGATATTTTACAAATCATCCCAACTCTTAGGTTATGCAGACGATCTTGACCTCATCGCAAGAAATCTGGACACCCTAAGGCAAGAGTACTTGCGAATTAAAGTAGCCGCTGAGAATGTGGGCCTTGAAATTAATACCCAAAAGACAATGTATATGAAATCGATAAAAACTGAAGCTGCATCACATAGTCAGATTACAGTTGGTGATGTGGTCATTAAAAGTAGCCCAAACTTTATCTATTTAGGCTCACAAGTTACATCCAATAATGACATATCCACGGAAATAAGACGGAGAATAGCAATCGCTAACAGAGCGTACTATAGTCTGAAAAAACTTTTTAAATCACAGTTTCTATCAAGACGTGGCAAGATAACACTATACAAGACGCTGGTAAAGCCTGTTCTGATGTATGGCAGCGAGTGCTGGGTGATCAGTAAGGGGATGAAGAAGCCCTGCTTGTATTCGAAAGAAGGGTTCTGCGATCGATATATGGTGCAGTCCAAGTTAATGGAGTGTGGCGCATTCGATACAACCTGGAGCTGTATGAGATGTTTAATGAGCCAAACGTTGTCCAGCACATTAAAATCGCAAGATTGCAATGGGCTGGGCATGTGCAGCGAATGGATGATCATCAGCCCCCAAAAAAATTAATGTCGTCACACCCAGACGGTCACAGAAACATTGGTCGGCCAAAACTTCGCTGGTTGGATGGGGTTAGCCAGGATGCAAAGCGACTTGGCGTGAGGAACTGGAAGGCGAAGGCAAGCGACAGGGATGGATGGAGGAAACTTCTGGAGCAGGCCCGGGCCCACAAGGGGCTGTAGCGCCGCTGATGATGAAGATGATGAATAACGTATCAAACCAAGAACGTGTAAATGAAAATTTCGGAGCACGCTTTGATAAACGAAGTTCATTAAAACAGGCCTGAGTGTCCCCAGTGTATATTCCGCTTAATAAAATGTTTAAACTTCGGCGCGTGCCTTAAATCCTTCTTTTATTGCACAAAAGATTTCCTCCATTAGTCCTGGAATGATAATTCTACACACCTGATAATTATTAGTAGCATAAATACAATGTCGGTGATTTGTTTTCATTAATTATATGGCCGGTACTGAGAAACACGTAAGTGCCACGAGAGCACTTTTGAGAAAATTGAACTAAAAGCTTTTTGTGACTATTATTTAATTAGTTTAGCGATATTAGTTATGCTAACTCTCATACGAAGGGGTCCGTACCAAAAAATGCCAAAAAATACACGTTTCTAATAGGAGGCTCCCCCTTTAATTTTTAATTTATTTTTCTTTTATTATTTTTATTTGTTACAGTGTTTTTCACATTCTGTGAAAATTTCAACTGTCTACCTATTATGTCATGACTTACCTAATCATGAGACAGGCATAGTAATAGTTGGTTGCCCTTCGGTTACGGAACCCTAAAAATTAAAAAAAATATTTACGGATTTTTTCGGAAACAAGAATTGAACATTATGTGGACTTACTTAGGGGTAGTAGACCCCTGAGATACTTTCTGCCCCTTCATAAAATAGGTTAAATAAAAGAGCATCCAACACCTGACTATAAGTTCAAATAATAGAGCACCCAACACTTGACTATATTTAAGAAGTACGTATACGTGTTCTTAACTACGGAGAAGTTATTTGATATTAAATAGAAAATACTTTGATGTACTTAAACGTAATAATGCGCCACGCTATTCTCGTGTATAGCGGGCAAAACCGTTGGTGACAATTTAATCGGTTGGTGAAGAGCTGTAATAAAATAGAATTGCCAACTACGACGATTTTCCAGGACACATAATATAGGAACGTAAATAAATAAAATAATTAATGTAAGCAGTTTCGCAGTTTTGTTAAATGCATGCGAGCATATAGCAAAAATTGCTACTTACCTTCTAAAAAAACTGCTTTTCTTAGGTGATAAGTTAAGATTTCTTATTCAAAAAACTTACTAAAATATAGTTTTTGAAGAGTTGTCGAAAGAGAAGAATTGTTGATTATTATTTAATGCTCTACTTGTCCTCATTGCTAACTCGTGGAGAATATGGCAACCCTCGTATAACGCAATGTAGCCGTCTATACTCTATAGTTAACCGATACGGTATTCTTACGGACTACGGGTGTTGTTCGTAAATACCACATAATAGTGCAGTAATAAACAGTTACAATACGTAGGTACTTAACTCGTATGTCTATTATTCTTTACTAGCTTTTGCCTGCGATTTCGTACGGCTGGAGTTAGGCCTTCGAAAATCCCACGGGAACTCTATATTTCCGGGATAAAACTTCACTTTCCAGGTCCTCAATTACACCAATGCAAAAAATCACGTCTACTCGTTGTTCCATTAAAGTGTGAATGGAGGACAAACCAACAAAAGAACACACCTTCACATTCAACACGGCATTCCAAACCATGTGGTAGATTCATTTGACGATTCGAAAGCACTTTGTAAAAGTTTATTTGAATAAAAAATTATTGGTAAGGATAGAAATTAACTTTATGGAACAAGTCGGCCAAAGAAAATGACAGATTAATTCTTGCAATAAAGGTATCTTTGGCTCTTTAGAAAAGTCATCTGACATCCTAAACGATCTTACATGATCTCATGATTTCATGTCATCAGTACTACTGTAGGTACTCATGTCATGTATAAGTTTATGCGTAAGTCTTGTGAAAGAAATGAGCTTTTCTTTTTTAGCAGGTGAAAATAATTAATTGATGATGTTAAATTTTATCACATGGCATCAAAAATGTACTGATTTTAGCAATATGTCGCCCATAATTCATTAATATGATTCTATCGTTAGCAAATTAATAAGTGCTCTTGTCTTTAATAATAAAATTCACCTGATGTCCGTCGGCCAATTTTGTAAATTTGACGTAATGTTGTCTCGTAAATTCTTATCGCTCGGAAGGTGGTAGCAGCCGCAGCCTTAGTGTGGATCGTCCATAATTTTTTTTATACATTATAGGCACACGCTTGACCACTATCACACCTGATGGGAAGTGATGATGCGGTCTAAGGTGTAACGCGTTTACCTAGAAAATGCCTATTCACTCTTGGTTATGATGAGAAACTAATAAGAAACCTTGATTTCCAGAATCTTGATTATTTTTATTGTATTTGATGGTGGTCGTTGTTAGGTAAAAGGAAAGGATACGATTTAGTAGTTCATGTATGTCTTTTTACGTATGTTTTACCGCGGTAACTGAACTACTGAGCTGATTTTGATGTACTTACTCTTATTAAAAAACAAAAGGTTTTGTATGAAACTTTGAAGCGTTCGTCGTGTTCATCGCGGAGATGATCGCACGCACGAGCTAAACATGTCAATCCAGTGCGATGGTCTACGGGGCATTTAGGTGTAGGGGGTGCGTGCTCTATTTTTAGACGATTAAATCTGTGTTGCGATTTTGCGAAGTTAGGTTTTTAGAAAATGGGGCACCTATCCGACTGCGGCATCTATCCCGGATTTACCCTAATTTTATTTCTACGAGATCTCTATACAAGATCCAGTCCAAGATTATGCCGGCATATCCTGGTAGGGATAACGTGCGTCGGCGCGTGGCGCACGCGTGATGCTCGTTTCAAATAACACAGCACGGAGCCGATGTGAGGGACTCGAGGCCTGGGCTGCCGAGTGCCGATCATTACCCAAAGATCCCGAGTCTTGCTCGCGACGATGTTAGCATGCCGTAAAACCTAATCACGCTGCCGTAAACACGCTTTTCGAGTTTGTTGCCAGGTGCACTCAGCACTTTAAAATGTCGGGGCTCACGTGTCAATTAATCAGCACTCGTGTTAAAATTAGGAATTATTAAGGGAGATGTCTAATGGCCAATCTTCTCTTGGACAGTTTGGTGGACTAAGGCCTAAAATCTTCTCGTTCGAGAGAGTTCATGCCCCATAGTGTAGTGCCCCAGCGATGAATTGAGATGAATGAATGAAAAATAGAGAATAGAGAAGCGGAAGGAATCGGTAACGTGATTAACGGATGGTATAAAAAGTCATTTTAAACGCAAGCTAAATGGATTTTTCTCAACATGAACCACTTAGTTCAGAGCTAGCTTGTTGATATTATAATTATTTAAGCCGCCCTTTGAAACACAATTTGACGGTTGTAGCTTTACATACGGATAACATTTTTAAATTGGTTTGTAAGAAAAAATCTATTACAGAATTTTCTAAAAATACGGAACACTTATTATTGAAATGTGCTTTACTTAACTTAAAGTTCAACTAAAAATTATATTGAAAAGATTGAGGAGCTAGAACCAGAAAACTATGGGGCCATCTCGCAAACTTCCGCTTTCGATTAAAACTTAAACCCAAATAGGTCTAGGAAACTCAATAAAAATAAAAACAAATCTACGCTGAATTAAGAATCTCTTTTTTGAAAGTCTTTTAAAATATGAGCTGAATCTTGAGAGTTTGTACAGGCATTTGGTATAGTTACGGATTATAATTAGGTATATCTAAGTATTGAGCGTCAGAGCCAGAGATATAAAAAGCGTCACTAATATCTATTCGTCTCAGAAAACACAATAATAACTGCTCACGATGTCCCAGTTATTATTGTATGTAATTTATAATCAATTAGACGCACCGGTATCGAAAGGTGTCCCCTACGGTTAATGTGGTTTTTTACCACTGAGCTACGACACAAAAAATGTGTCTACTAGAAAAATATGTTAACGGATGACAAATGATTCTGTGTCGGCATTAAGTTTTACCGTTTTTAACTTTAGTAGCTAAAAAATAGATTTAGGAAAGTATGCGGCTTTTCCTGCGGGTAGCTAGGTATATTGGTGGAGTCAATTTTAACTTTTACTAGATGATGCTTGCGACGTCGTCCGCATGGGCTAAAGTTTTTATGATTCCCGCGGGAATCATAAAAACCTTAGCCCATACCTACTGGGTATGAGCTATCTCCTTTGCAAATTTCAGCCAAATCGCTGTTTCGTTGTGGCGTAAAAGAGTAACAAACATACACACACACATACAAACTTTCACCTTTATAATACGTTACATTAGTGTAATGCTTGTTGCCAGCGATGATGACATATTATTATTTGTTTATTTATTTATTTATTTATTGGTAATCAACAGCGTTTACAACATAATTGTACAAAATTATTTTAGTTCTCGAATACAGCCAAAAATGATTACATTATTTGAATTACAAAAATTCAAATTTTAATAGAGAATTCATAATACAGTATGATTGTTAATTTAGGGTAGTTTTCAGTATGGATCCGAATTTCGAAACATGGTGGCTAAGTATGTTATGGTTGTCCATGGCCTTTGTCATTAAAAGACTCAGGGTCACTCTGAAGGAGATGGAGAATGACTAGTTATGCTGGGAGTATTCCTAGGGGATAAATCAGCAATGATGAGATTAGTAGAAGAATCAAAGTTACCGACAACCGATACTCGATTAACTATATCATCGAGTACCAAAGTTGACGTGGTAATAATAGATGGGGCACATTGTTTGAAGAACCGAGGGACATTTTGGCCCAAAGGTAGGTACTCGAATTGCGACCCCGCACAGGGAAGCGCAGCGTTGGAAATCTCCTCACTTAGGTGGATGGACGTTTTCAAATGGGGAGCTGCCTGTTGGCAACCACCGTTTGCAAGCCTGTACAAGCCTTTCAAGAGACCTATGTACTGATGTACAGCTCTGGACGGATCTATCGATTGGTATGATAGCGACAGCGATGATGCATGATACTTTTATACTTAGCTTGTAGGTAGGTACCTACTACTTATCCAAATTCTCTTGTCAAACATTGCCAAAATGGCGATATTTAAGTTTTTTTTATAGTGGTCTATTCAGAGCTTACAATAGACGTCAGCGAATTACCTATTAATTAATTATTTAGCATTAAAATTATATTGTTAATTAGCTTTGTTGCTAATAAATTTATGTTACCTGCGATAAATATTTATGACTGCTAATTTACTTCTACACTGCAAATACAATAGATATCGATAATTATGATATTAACATTCATTTCTTTAAGCGTCAAATAGATACTCGTAGTTAGGTATATAAAAAGTAAAAAGAGCCACTCAGACCAATTCCATCTCGCAAACGTATCTACAATAAAGTTGGAAATAATAACTCAATAACTAAATAATGCAAGCAAGAATCCAGCCACCAATTAAGAAAACTTTTTCAATGAACAGAAATAAATGAAAAAGGCTAATGGGATGCGAATTGGAGCCGCCAGGAAGTTATCTATTCGTGCACGCCCCTTCGCCACGTGACACTCACAAAAGTATACCCGTCTCTTTTGCACCTATCTGTTACGACTCTTCCATTTTACCCGAATGACCTACTAGATAATTTATATTATTTCGTAGTAAAAACCGCTGTAGCTAAAATAGTTTTTTAGATAAAAGGTTCTTTATAGTGTCATAATGCTTGTAGTACTTAAGTAAGCTTTATATCCTGCTGTTCAGAATCGTGTTAGATACAAAGATAGATGTTACACGCAAAATATAATGTTTTGCAGGTTGTATATCATCTTCCATATTAGCTATCATGTTTGAAAGTTATTACAGTATCAAAAGCGACGTTTTAAAACAATAACTCATTTGGGGTAATTTTTTGGACGTTAATTCTGACAAGTGGCCTGGCAAAAGAAAGTTGTTAAAAATGGCTATATTTTTGTTATTTCCTTGTGTAATTGCTACGTGCGTCGAGACGGGAGGCAGATGCGTGTGACTTTTTTTCAAATTTTACGTGTACAATTAGTGCGACCACGAAAACTACCAGCCAACATGTTTTAGAGAATTATTCACTTTTTTATGTGAAACAAAAACTTAACCATTAAAAAATAAAATTTCAGGAAATGTGCTCAGAAGATTGATCAGTTTTCAACAAATTAACTATTCTACTGCTGGCAATAGTTACAGAACGTAATGATGTGCTTGTACAAGCGGCTAACAGCAAATACCTATAGACGAAAGTTTTGCCCGCCACTTCGGCCTCGTGGTGCTAGGTTTTTAAAAATGCTGCGCGAACCCTCTGGTTTTTTTTCAGGACAATAGTCACTCTCCAAGACCTCTATAATTCTGTTCAAATCCATAAGTCTGATTTGATTGTAACCATATTATAACCATATTTTTTTTTGTTTTCTTTTGTGTGATTCTGTGATTGAATTTTGTGTTATCTGTAATTAGTAAGATTATAATGGGAATTACATGTACCAAGGTCCAAGTTATAAATGCCCCTAAACAAATAATGAAAAAAAAGAAAGAAGAAAAAAACACGTTAATTTGATGCTACGACATACCTACTCCTGCAAGAAAATTAAGGTGATTTGTTGCACCGTTGTTACCTGATTAATAGACAAACGAACAAATAAACACACTTTCACATTTATTGTAAAAAAAAAAATTATATTAAGCAAGACGTGAAAGTCCACAGTGTTTGTGCTGGCGCGGCCCAACGTCCAGTAATTCCCCCATAATTCGAGGGTGCCCGCTCGGGTGCAAACGCTGATTGTAGCGCAGATAGCGCGCCGCGCGACAGTTCGCTTTATAGTCCGATCCTTTTACAATTCAGCTCTTTTCACCATTAACCGCAAGCTTTTGAAATCGCTGAAAAAATATTAATACTGTAAATGCGAAAGTTTGGATGTATGAATGGATGGTTGGATGGGTGGATGTTTGTTACTCAATTACGTCGCAACGACTGAACTGAACTGAATTTGGCTGTTTGGCACAGTGATAGATTATAACGTGGAATAAAAAATAGGCTACTTTTTATCGCGGAAAATAAGAGAGTTCCGACTTCGAGTACGAAGTCACGACTTGAGACTTCGTATGAGGTTTTTTGATTCCCGCGGAAACTGCGGCGTGATTGAGTAACAAACGTCTGTCCATCCATCCATCCATACATCCATCCAACTTTCACATTTATAATATAAGTAGGACAGGATAATGCTCTTTGAGAAATAGGTGTCAAAATTAGTAGTTTATATTATCTTTTAATATTTGGATAAATAAATAAAAATAATAAATACCTAAATAACAAACTGTGTTTGTTTGTTAGATTGTTCTTGAATCACGCTGCAACAGAGTTACGGTTTGACGTGATTTTTTGCATGGATAGGTATAATTTAGAACCTGTAGGGCTAACATGCGCGCCACGAGAAAGTTTTGTCTACACGTTTACTCGTAGTCTCTATGTGAATCTCTACAGAGATTCACGAGTAAAGTGTAGACAAATTTTTCTCGTGGCGCGCATGTTAGCCCTACTGGAGTGTGACATAGGCTATTTTGTATCTCAAAAAATAAAAGTATGTGGGATTTTAAATACTAAATCCCCGCAAACGAAGTCGTGGGCATCAGCTAGTATTGGATACTGCAATCCTGAAATAATAGGAAAGTGTATGTTGCTGCGACTCTCTACGAATAGGTACATCCTAAAAGCTTCACGTTTAAAAATGGCGGTTACTACGCACCCCAAAAAAACTACTTTTAATAAATACCGAACCTAACACTTACACCTAATTACAGTAGGATGTACAGATAATATCAGATGCACATAGGTAATAACCAAATAGCCATGTACACCGAGAAATAGGTGCGTAATCACCATTGTTTAAATACCATGACTATGGCTTGTTCAACACTAGTTTAAGACATACGTGATAGCGGGTAAAGAATTTTGAAAAAGAGGACTTTTTAGTAAGGTACTTATTTCATAAATTTAATTAAACATAAATCAATATCATAGTATTTAAATCGTGATCGAATATGGCCGAAAAATTAATTAACTTTTTCGAATAAGTCTATCCAATATTTTTCGAAGAAAACAAATAGCTATACGGATAAAGAAAGCTTATAAAAATTATTTATTTTACGCTTCTGGATTTATTCCAGTAAATCGGGGCGTAATTACCTACCTACTTAATTCTGCCAGGTCAAAAGTCCGCTGGTCAATTGCGGATTAGCTGTGTCAATCATTGCTATACCTGGTCTTAATTGTGATGATTGGCTGAATTGATAGCATTTTTGCAACAATGCATTTTAGCCAATAGCCTGCTAGTATTGGCCATTCGGTTTGATTGCAATCGTCACATTAGCAATGATTTTTAGACAATCCCGGGGCAGATTCATAAAACTTTCATTCATTAAACTTTGATAGCTCTAGTGAGTTTACTACGTAGCTCTATTGAGTTATTACGTAGCCTTAGTGAGTTACTACGTACCCCTAGTTAGTTATTACGTAGCCCTAGTGAGTTACTACGTAGCCCTAGTGAGTTATTACGTAGCCCTAGTGAGCTATTAAGTAGCTAGAGTGTAGAGTGTGTGTTTCTACTGAAGAAGATACACGTTTGGCAGACCAATTAGATTATTAAAACTTAATAAATAATAAATTATATATATCTGAGTCAAAATACATACACCAGCGCTCTATTCCGCTTTTCTCCGCTTCATTTCGAAAGGTACTACTCTAAATAAGTAGAGTAGATTAGCATGGTGGAAAATCTTCTGTATCTTTTACCATAGTAAATTGAACCGCCAGACAGTGCAGCTTCCCATGACGTGAGCCACACTTCGTTACAGCTATTATCCTTATATTTAAAAAAATATATAAAACATATTAAAATAGAATAGCTTTAAGACTAATTAGAACTAATGAAAGTCAATAAAAAGTTTACAGTGTGCTATAGCTGGTTCATAGATACATAGATATCTACATTACAGCTTCTTTGCATTCATTGATTTTTATTCTGAAAAATAAGAAAGTTCCCGCGGGAATTAAAAACCTCAATCCACGCAAAGTTGCGGGCATCAACTTGTACGTACTTCATAAACAGAGTTCTGTTTTAGGGCCTATGATAATAATACTAAGCAATACAATTACTCTATTGAAAGCCAGAGCTTTTGGAGAATAAGTGTAGATAGATCTACATTCTACACCTATTTTCCAACATCTAACTACCCTTATATAACTAATCATAATCGTAGTATGAACGCGCTAAATCCTTCAAGATCATAAATAGCACTCTCCCATAATAGAAACCGTTTATACTAACTTATACCTATTGGTATTAAATTTTACAAACGTTTATCTTCCCGCCCAGATGTGCCGAAAACCAACTTCATTTTATCATTAACTCCAGCTTTATTGTAACGATATAAAACCCAGTATCGCTTAGCGGGGTTGATCAATAAGCTTTTGAATGACAACCAAATAATTGAGAGCTATGATATGTGTTAAATTCACCCCGCGCGTCACTGATACATTTAGCATTGATAGGAGAGGGGGAGGTCATATCTGCTGGTTAAGCTAGTAGGTACGGCAAGTGTGAAGAAGCTAAGAGGTGTATCGTTCCCCTCCGTTCCGTTCCGTGGTAGGCGGGGCTCCGGACACGGCACACGGTCCCGCCGTTACAAGTGCTTCGTACATCGTGACGAGCTTACGTGTGACGGGACGCTCTCTACGCCCCGAAACGAACCTTCCAAATTCATTATATTGTGTCAGTGCCATGCCTATTTTTTTAAATTTTAACCCGTGACTGCACTCGTGAAAAAAGGTTTTATTTACTAAGGAGATTCTGGACCTTTATTAAATTATAAACTAATTTAAAGTTTTATTTTTGTTTTTGTTTAAAGTTGTGTAAAAACTCCTTATAATAATAAGTACTACAACAGTCAATATTCATCGTATAACTGAAGCGTGGTAAGTGCTACATATCTCATATTATCTGTTTGACTGTTTTATATTTTTACCCGCTGTCAGTAATTAAATTTAATATTAAGTATATCAGTCTACAAATTAGCTATAATTACAGACCTAGGGTAGGTTATTAAATCCAATTAATTTTTATATTATTGATTCACGTTACAATAATCGTCTACGACCCTGCTACGAACATCTCTCATAAGAAAAGACATCAACGCGAGCGATGTTATCGCATTAATATGAAACAAACTTCATATGATAATATAATAAATATTAGCACTGTAATTTAATGATACTTTCAGTAACACACTGTAAAATTATAGATAGTGTGTAAAATTATAGAACTAGTTGAAGCTTGTGGCTTCGTCCCCGTCGATTTAGGGATTTTGTAAATCCCGTGGGAATTTTTGGACTTTCCAAAAAAGTCGAACTGTCTCCAAATGTGATTAAAATCGACTCAGCTGTTTAACAGTAAAATAGACAGAGAATAGAAGAAGATATTGAAAAATAAGTCTATGACAATTTAATAATTAGGTAGGTACTAGGTACACCTAACCAAATAAATTCTGCTTTACCTACTGTACTCCAAAATCATAGTATTTAATTTAAATACCTATGATGATTAGTAAGCCTAAAAATGGGATGAGGGATCGTATATCGCTTGTAATATGCGAATTTTTCAATAGGCATTAATTTTTTTTAATTCGCTTTAATTCAGACATCTTTTTCCTTATGTCTCTACATCTCTACCTATGGCCTAACTAATCTAGCCTTGGCCTGGAAAAGTATTTTCCTCGACCACATACTTTAGAACAGTCTAATTTGTTATTAGGCTCCACTAAGGTATAATCTAGTAACTATTCTAGTTCACTCACTAACTTACATATAAATAAAACAGTCTTTTGTGGAAAAAATACTACACTTTGTCGATACAAATTGAGAATAATAATATTATTACGTTATAATTGATTTTATTTAAATACAATTAGGTAAGAATAAAGCAGCTGTCCCAATTATTTCATGAAAGGGTATATTTTAATAGACACGTTGTTGCTCAATAATTTATGCCTTGTCTTTCAAGCATTTTATTACAATAGCTTTCCTTTAAGGATGACAACATTTATATAACAGCTACCTACCAATGCAGATAAAGAATTTGCAAACAATATATGGATGTACATGCATGCACGCTAAAATCATAAAGTATTAAAATATTACTACTAGTATTTATATTATTATGTAGATATTTTCTGTATTTATGTTACTTGCTATTTATTTTTCAAACTCTATTTATTTTTTTAACTTTTGTTGTGACAAATTTTGTTATTCTTTGAATTTTTATAGAGAAAATTGTTGGCATTGTCTTTTATAAAAGATTGGCATACTATAGTCATTATAAGCATAGATTTATTAAACTCAATTTCTTTGATTGAAAATAACGATAAAAGTTATCGTTATTTTAAAATAACGATAACTTTAATAATATTATAAGTTCTAGAGGGTGTTTGTTTTTTGGTTTGTTCATCACTCACGCAGCAACAGACTGACGTTGTTTTTCGCAAATCGCATGGATATAATTTTTATATAATTATAATTTTTTTTTCATGCTATCGGTATATAAATTGTGACGTTGATTTTTCGCGGCTATACATATCTTTTTGAGGACTTGGAAAGTGACAGAAAATCAGCGGTATCATTAAAAACCTAACTCCACGCGAACGAAGGCGCGGGCAAAAGCTAGTAATGAACATAATAATTACAATTATTGTACCTCATTGTTTTAGATTCCTAGAAAAGTTAAATTGTCAGCCATGATTAATGGGATTTGGTGATGTAAATAAAGTCTTTAGTACACTAGTCCTCGCCAATCACATTTGTCATATTGTATGACAGCAGATATCATGTCGCAACACTAAATTGCAATTATTATTGGAAATTGTAAAGTGCCTATGAAAACATTTTCACGTTTTTTATGCACTTCTTACTAATTAATAACAACGTGATGCAATGACTCACGAAGCTATAAATCCCGTGGAATTTTATAAGTATTGCTAGATAAAGAGTACTTTATGTACTTATCTACATTTTCAAGATGCAAACAAGAAGCAAGCAAGGAGTCGTGAAATGGTAACAGACGGACAGACACACTTTCAAATCTCAGTATTGATAATAAAAGTGCCTCGGTGCCTACTTATAAGTAAAGTATAAATAGAAAAACGCTTTCATTTAATAATAGCTATCTCATTATAAGTATAACTTGAGGCTAACAGGGGTCAAGACTAAGTAACAGATTAGCTAATTTATACAAAACCTCCCCCACAAAAACTTTTCGTGCTATCGGCATATAAATTGTGAGCAGTTAAAATTTAAAGCGGTTATAATATTGCATGCCTAGTTCACCGTGTCAGTTTTAGGGCTAAAATTATTTTTGTGATTTATAACAGTTTTTTTGTACCAACGCGACGGCATTGCGGATTTTCGACGCACGGTTTTTTGAGTTATGGAGGCCTATATTTAATTTTGATAAAGATTATTATTAACTGTTAACCTTCAGTTTTAAATTGTTTCTATTTCTTATTATTTTAGTAGCTATACCTTAGTATGTGAAACATTGTGTGCATAGCCTAGTTTTGTTAACGATTGTAAAAAAAAATTTTTTTGAAAAGAGCAACTGCTGAGTTTCTTGCCGGCTCTTCTGAGCAGAATCTGCATTCCGAACCGGTGGTAGATTTATGACGTGTCATAAGAGCTACAAGTTGGCCTACATTAAATAAATAAATTTTGATTTTGATTTGATTTTTTTTTTGATTATGTACATTTAAATGAAAATATTTTTATTATAATAGCGGTATTACAATAATAATTATGAACTCTCAACTTCACAGTTATTTCAATTAATCTACTCTTAATTAAGCATTTGACTTTCCGAATTATTCAAACCAATTTGCATTTAAAATCGATAAATTTTACTTGTGTTGTGATACCGATCTGTTTCTATTTCATTCGTTACTAAAATTAAATTAATAGAATTCCTTTATAACAATATTATATTGAGTAGACATACCTAATCTTTCAAAACATGTGGTTTTTAACAAAGCCAAATCTGGGAGGTTAATTGAAATCATCCAATTTGTGTATCTTTGATTAAAAGTCCTTACTATTGTACTTAATTGTAAGAAAGCGGCGATCTAGCCAATTATTTCGTTAAAACATAATATATTGTATAGTATATTTAGTTTTATCTAAGTTAGTAATAACGGTATCTACGTACTGCTAAATTTTAAATTATTTATAAATATCAACAACATGCGAACTAATAATTAAACAAAATAAAGTACAAAAAGTTAAACTTTTTAGACTTTCACAATATACTCTGACAAGCCTATAATATTTGCGTGTGGCGAAATTTTGAACTACCAAACTCAACTCTGTATTGAACCTAAAATGTTGATTTTTTAATAAAGTGGTGCTTTCACCACAGGGCACAGGCATAGATAAGTTTGTCAAGCAGTAAATGTTTTTCTTTGCTTTTATAAAAATTTTCTTCTCAGACTATAGAATCCCTGCGTTCTATTGTTTGTTTTGGTTGGGACCACCAGACAGTACTGTCTGTTGCACTTACTATTGCATATTTTACGTATTTATCTGAATATACAGTATATGCCTCAGGTATGTCTGCTGTGGCTTTGTCATAGCCATTGTACAAAGCGCAAAAGTAAGAAAACTCCTAATTTTTTAAATTTTATGACAAGTTTTTAATGTTTTACTATTCTGATGAAAAATTGAAAGTATGTCGTAAGTAACCATAATAAAATTAACAAAGAAACACAGATTTTCTAAATTAGTGTTTGTGAAAAATCCTTACGTCGCTTTTTGAATATTGCGGCAATAATTCACACTTCACATCAAGTAAAGAACATATTAAGTAATATTCTGGACTGCTAATAATAATTAATTATAACGAGTAAAAATTCTAAGTACGAGTCAGACCTCTACACTGAGTATTCCGTACCTAGAAGGAAACGTATAAATAGTTCATTAGTAGTAGTACACACACTTACGCAATGTGCATGTACGTACACGACGTAACCACATGTAAAGCTCACGCGCCGTCGTGAACTGAAAGAAACTGAAGACACTGAAATAACTATATAAGAAATGAAGACTATAGGCTGAGATACCTGATGCCTGCCATTACAATACCTCGCAAATTGAAATTTCGGTAGTCGCCTACTAGATGGGCCTGTATAAAACTGACGATTTACTAATATTTATTATTAGATAGGTAGCTATTTTACGATGTATATGGGTAATTCTACGATAAGAGGTTATAAGTCCATAGAGAATACGGCCACGGAGAAATGTAGCTGTTTTTTCATTAAACACTTATATTACGATTTTTGTCCTATTTATTTATCTTTTCACGTAAGGGCAAGTCACTTTATGCATATTTTATTAAAAAATCAAAAAAGTAAAAAAAGTCAAAAAATTCAAAAATTTCAAAAAATTCAAAAAAAGTCAAAAAAGACTTTTTTGACATTTTTGACGGTTTTTGACTTTTTGACTTTTTTTTTACTTTTTGTGACTTTTTTGACTTTTTTTGACTTTTTTGACTTTGTTGACTTTGTTGACTTTTTTGACTTTGTTTGTTTGCACTAACCTTATCTCCCCTGGTCAACAAGTTTCTCTCCTGACATTTATCTTGCCAGGTGAAATATGGCAGGTGAGAGACGTTTTCATGATAAATTGTATTGTTTTAATTGACATAAGAAGTTTTTCGGTACATTATGTATCACACTTTCACTAGTCCATCATTATTAAATTAGACCCGTAAATGCAAATAAATTGAATGAATAATATAACTTTTATGACTTGCCAGGTGAGAGACACAATGACCTCGCGAAACGACTACTTCGAATCAACGGTCGCAACAACTAACAAATGACGGCGCTCTTAACGGCTCACTTTACACACATTACTAACTTCACGTCGGTAGATGACTTTGAGCACTTTTTGGAATATGGCCGTTTTATATTTGTGTTTGTAGTAGCGGAATGAAATTTTCTAGAGTAGATACCCAAAAACAGTGGGACAAAAGTAAAGTTTAAAATATATTGCAAATAAATAAATATTTTTCTATTTTTCCTTAATAATACTTAAATACATTTATTGAAATTTATGTTTAACATACTTTAGTTTAATAACTGCTGCAAAAAAAGTATTTATCGTTTCAAATTAAACTGAAACCGTCAGAGGGACAGGCCAGGTTACAGACTTTTTTAGACTTTATAAGGAATTTCAGAAAAATATACTTTAATTAGGCATTGAATCGTGATGTTATTTAATAAAGTACATTTAGGTGATGTGTTTCATTGCAAAAAATAACAACATATAGAGTAAAATTTTTATTTTAAACTGATTGCCGCACAAGTTACCTCTTATAGTAGAACTACCCATATAGTACTTATATTATGATGATAATATAAACAGTATAGTTAATGAAATAAGCAGGTGTGGTAGATGGACAAACTGAAGTTCACCAGCAGCCCGTGAGGGTTATTTACCATTTTGAACGGAACCCTAAAAACTTTTATGGATTATGAACCAATTTGAACTAAATTTTTTTTATTAGATAGTTTTAATATTTTACTTTTTATGACGGATCTAATTTGATAAATTATAAAATGCTTTCCTTTCGGTTTGATTGAATTCGATATATGAGAAGAGTAAATCGATTTGCATACAAAATTTTATTGGTCTGTTGAGGAAATTGATCCACAATACTAAACACCGTGTCGAAATTTTAAAATTAAGCCGTCGACCATCTCGGGCTTTGCCAACATTAATCGGAGGCAGTCAAGTTGGGACAACCACCTTCCATATTAATAATAAAGTCGTCCCGACCAAACCAAACTGATTTTATAGAGTGCGTAAACACAGGTACACTCTCTATACCCTCACCCTCATAGTCCAATGGAATTATTCTTTACGTGCTCTCCGAAGCACGGGGATGACACACCGCCTACATTTTTAGTTAGTACTGACATAAAGGCCCAATACATTTTTTTGGAATCGAGTAGAATATTCTAACCACTAGACTAACGACTAGGGATGTAAAGCGGTAATATTACTTTCGTAAAATTCGGTAATTTACCATATTTTACGTAAAATATAAATAAATTACGTAAATTACGGTAAAATTGGGTAAAATACGATTTAACTCTTACTAACAAAACTAAATTGTGACCGCGCGGCTAATTTGATTTCGTGGCATAATTTACTAAATGCACGTATAGTGTAGTCAGTCAAAACAATTCAACTGATCGCCGATCGGCTTGCCGTATGCTCAACAGCGCAAAACATAAAGGCAAACTGCACTAAACGGCAACGTCGCATCGTGCGAGTCGCGCCGCGCGACTCGCAGTACGTAAGTATGTTGCAACTACACGCTCGTCTCACCCCCCGCTATACTTTTCAGCATACATACGTAGCCGGTAATTTTACCGTAATATATATAAATTACCGTAAAATATCCGTATTTTACTAGCTTTTTCGGTAAAATTACGTAATTTTGCAACCGTACTAACGACTCGTTTAAACTATGTTGAATAGGTAGATTAAATCCTCAAATAATATATTGGCACTCCTAGCACAAAATAGATAAACCTGATTATATCCAAATATTAGTCACTATATGTACGTACCATTTTATCATAAAATTTACAATATAATGTAATGCACTAATTAACGTACGTGTAACGTATTTTATTCAAAAGAACTTGAATATTTAAGTTGCGTTTTTTAAAGTGATATTACGACTACCCAATTATTAGAGCTATAAATTTTTATTTCATTGTTTTGCAACTAACTGCCAGCGAAAATTTTGCACAGGCGTTAATGGTACATATAATCAAATCAAGGGTGTTAAACTCGGAACATATCGCGTGTCCTCACTTAACCGCTTTATAATGAGATGTTGATGAGCCGTTGCATTTTACACTCCATTTTCGCACCTTCGCCATCCCTGTAATTCACGTAATTAGTAGCCAATATTTCAAACAATTACAGAGAATTCAAACCGCTATCTCACCCTTTTTATGGGAAAACTTGAAGGTGTGAACGAGATAGATTTTCGGAAAATGTCATGCTTTATTTGACGAATTATGTTTGCAGTTGCGATAATCAATTCTAGCTCTTAATAACATAGTGATAAAGATTGGTGTACTTTTATGCGAGTGCATAAGGGTAATTTTCTCGAAGGGGTATTTTTGTGCCATCATATGTCAATGGAAGTGGTGCTAATTTGAATAAATGAGAAGCTGAAGAGGTGTTAAATACGGGTACTTAAGGGTCCTTGACTGGTAAATTGTGGAAAAAAATGTAGAAATAATAAGTATGCCACGAGCGTACTGCAGCTGCTCTGAGATTTTCCACGAAGCTTTCGCTTTGTAAATTAGTATTAAATAAGTGGCTATTTTAAATAATCGCGATACTTTATGGTGGTAATGAGGAGGAATTAGTTCAATTTGTGCACATGTCTTGTTTGAAAAATGCACTATTTTACTTAATAGTTGGTTGAAAGCTCCTAATTGCCGCTAAACATCTCGGGGACTTGTTCTAGACTAGAAGGCAATATCTTGGTAGTTGCAAGTTGAGAGCTTTTGTCAGAGTAAGCTCTCAACTTGCCACTTCACTTCATAAGATTTATTTTAGGATGCTTAGTGAAGCATCCTAAAATAAATCTTATGAACTAAAAAGTACTATTTAAAATCAGCTAACGAATTCAATTATTTTTTGTCCCAGCAAAAATATTCCTACATTAAAACGCATTCCGTTTTAATGTAGGAATAATGTAACGGTAAGTTATTCCAATGTTTAGGACTTCATTGTAGATTAATGTTCCAAAGTTGGAGAGTTTGTATAGTTGATTATAAATAAATAGGCTTATGTAAAAAAGCTAAAAAGTATACAAAACAAAAAGAGCCTACTGGATTTGCGTTAACTACGTTGCGTTTGCTACGAGTTACTACCACGTGGAGTTAAGTACCTACCAGGGAATAAAAAGTAACCTATGCAATTCTCCAGGTCCTGAACTCATGCAAAACATAACGTCCATTACGTCTCAGTTGCTGCGTGATTAAAGGACAAACCAATCAATAAACCCACTTTCACGTTAGCAATATTAGTAGGACTTTACTTACATCTTTAACTGGGTTTACAAAGTTTTTCATTCATTCAACCATTCGCATTATGGCAGTTGGCACAAGCTACTAAAAAAACTACTGTCAACACTCCCGTATTACTTTTTAATCTGTTATAGTTTTTGCAATTCACGACGTCGCGTCGGGTGGCTCATGGTTGTGTGTGTGTCGTATCTGTATAGGTGTGAGCGAGAGTTTGCTCGCGCCTGACCGCTCGCACTTAGGCATCTGACAGGCACGCACACTTACGCAATGTGCATGTACACGACGTAACCACAAGTAAAGCGCCCTTAACTTCGTTTTCTGATCCTTCCTACTGAAATTCACATATTTTTAATAAATTACAACAAAAGATAATAATAAAAAGGAAGACGCACTAGAAACGGTCTCCGACCACAATATCGGAGGGTTTTTGACAGTTTGAGGGAATTTTATACCTTCAAAAAAAAAAAAACTTCGTGTGATAAACGTACTATAAATTACAATGAGTAGGTATCGCATTACATACACGTCGAAAATTAAAATGGCGTCGACTAATGGCGTCTTTCGTGATATCGTAATTCGATATCGCTTCAATCATTTCATCGTAAGGCGATCTGTAATTATTGCGACGTATAAGGCGACTAATTTGTGTTTAAGTTTCTGCACGTTCGAAAGGTATCTTTAAAGGTATGAGCTTTTGAGTTGTGTAAGCTCGAAGCTCGTGCCATAAACGTTGACGCTTACTATACCTTGTTTCGAATCGACGTTGAAACGATTGCGACTTTATTTGCTATCAAAAAATACATATCGTGCCTACATTGTGATCGGGGCGTGACAGCAAAAACAACTTTGTACCTATTAGCAAACCTAATCTGCTGTCACGTTGCTTTCGCACTTGGTCTGTTTTATGTCAGCAAATATTAGATATTAACAATTGTATTAAGGTTTGTTTGAAACAAGGTAGGTATCCTTACTAGTGTTATAAATGCGAAAGTGTGTTTATTTGTTCGTTTATCCCTCTATCTTGCAGTAACAAAGCAACGGATCAACGTGATTTTTTGCATGGAGTTAAGGACTTAGAGAGTGACATAGGCAATATTTTATCCCGGAAAAACAGAGTGTGCCTGCGTGGTAAAGGAAATCGCGGGCAAAAGTTAGTAGAATAACTTCTAGGTAGGTAAAAGAAAGAAAAGCTGTGAGTAAGAGCGATGCGCGGTGGGGCGCTTGCGAAAGAAAATCACTACGTTGAGTCTCCACACGACGCCGTTTGGCATCGCTTGCTAATTGAATAAGGAATATAATAAGTCGACCAACAAAATTTATTTTTTGGCATCAAAACCTAGCTTCTAATTTAATAACTCAGCAACGGGAAAATGATGAAGCTTCTAATATACTAACTCGGCTTCTTCACAATGGCCACAAAATATTCGAAAGAAAGCATCAAATAAAGAGCCACTATTTTTATTATTGTCCACTGCCACTGCACGATTTGGTGCGAGTGAGATGGATACGACTGGCCATTTGCACGATTTCGTTGGTGCGAGTGAGACGGATGCGACTGGCAATTTGCACGATCTCGTTGGTTATGGCTATTTGCACCAATCAGAGAGCGCCATTCAAAACATGCATTTGTTTTTTTTGTTGTTCTGTTGTTAGTGTGTTAATATTGCAATTATTTTTGTATAATTTTTTCTTTAAACTACAGTTAGGTTAGGTTAGGGTTATACATGAATATTCAGGTGCCCGGCCGAAGGCCGGGCACTTAGGTTCTGTTGGGATCGTAAACCTACCTAAAACTAAAAAAAAAGT
Source organism: Hipparchia semele (assembly GCA_933228805.2). Lineage (NCBI taxonomy): Eukaryota > Metazoa > Arthropoda > Insecta > Lepidoptera > Nymphalidae > Hipparchia > Hipparchia semele. The sequence continues at coordinate 11,777,053 of OW121715.1, read as the reverse complement.
TGAAAAAAAATTTGATTTTTTTTTTCAAAAATGTTATAATGTTATGTGTAGGTATTTATCTTGAGTTAAATTTAAAAACAATCATTTTTTAATTTCATTTTATCAAAAAAAACAACGTTTTTTATTTAGTTAGAAACATTTTTTTATTTCATTTTTCTCACAAAAAAAAAAATTAAAAATGTGCTTGAAGATTTGGTGTATTATTTGATGCTAATATTTAAGTATTTTAGGAGTTCACGGTTTGAAGCTAAGTTATAAATATAGATGCTAAAATTATATTTTTTAGAGGCTCACTAGTTGAAGCTGACTTAGTAATTTAGAAACCAATAATGGTATTAAATAGAAGCTCGTTTAATTACATGCCATTGAATAATAGGGATGTCGCGAACCAATCAAACCAGAATCTCTTTAACAAACGTCAAAACGCACGCATAGTGTGGGAGCTTGTATGAAACAGTGAACTGTAACGTTATAACATTTTTTTATCTGTCCGTCTGTCAGCGGGCTGAATCTCATGAACTGTATCAAGCAGATGTTTGAAATTTTCACAGAATGTGTATTTCTATTGCCGTTGTAACAACAAATATTAAAACTAAAATAAAATAAAAAATTAAAGGAGGCCCTATGCAAGAAATGTGATTTTTTCGGCGTTTTTTGTCAACCCTATTACAATGGTACGGTCCCCGTCGTGTGTATGATCAACTCGCACTTGGCTGGTATTTTCATTGAACTTTTGTTGGTTTGTCCTTCAATCACGCCGCAACAAAGCTACGATAAAACTGGTTTTTGCATGGGTATAGTTGAGGACCTGGAGTGTGACATAGGCTAGTTTTGTCCCGGAAAATTAAAGAGTTCCCGCGGGGTTTTAAAAATGAAATCCACAAGGATGTCATCAGCTAGTTATTTTAAATTCCAACTCAAACACACACGAGAGTTAAAATCCAATGAAAGGCCGCGCAATGTTGAAACAAAAGTAATTTTCGTATTCATTAAAATCATAGAACCACATAACATTGTGATATCAATGCCATGCGACACGAAAATGCAAATTCCACCCGTTCTGCTACTTTTTCGCTATCAAACCAACCCGACTTTTTAATTCCGAGCAACGGTATGGAGCAAGCAAGTGTTGTTCCAGATATAGTAAGCTTACAAACGCAAGAGTTTGAAAATTATGTAATTCCTGAATGTCGTGAAAATGCATTGAATAAACTTTTGTGTCAAAGCATTTTTTTTTTTAAGAAAGAATATTAACCAAGCCAAACTTAACTAATACTCTCCGTTCCCCTCCAATAAGCGGAAAGCTTGTGTAATGCCAATAGAGCAACGGGTGGGGTTCGAATCTGCAAACTTTCAGTTTTCAGTGCACACCTTTAACCATTAGGTTATTGAGGTTTTACACACATACACACACAAACTTTCGCCTTTATAATATACTAGATGATGCCCGCGACTTCGTCCGCGTGGATTAAGGTTTTTTGATCCCGCGGGTACTATTTAATTTTCCGGAATAAAAAGTAGCCTATGTGTTATTCCAGATTATAATCTATATCTGGGGCAAATTTCGGCCAAATCGGTTCATTCGTTGTGGCGTGAATGATTAATAAACAAACACACACACACACGCACACAAACTTTAGGCTTTATAATATTAGTGTAATTTATACGTTTTATCATTATACTAGCTGATGCCCGCGACTTCGTCCGCGTGAATTTAGTTTTTAAAATCCCGCGGGGACTCTTTGATTTTCCGGAATAAAATGTAGCCTATGTTTTAATCCAAGGTATAATCTATCTCCATTTTAAATTTCAGCCAAATCAGTCCAGTAGTTTTTGCGTGAAAGAGTAACAAACATACACACACACACACACACATGCAAACTTTCGGCTTTATAATATTATAGTGTGATAGTGTGATAATACAGATCAGCCTCTTTTAGAAATCGGCTAAATATGTTTCCCTATTGGGCGGCGCGGCGCGGCGTGGGGTGGTCGCGCTGTGTGGCGATGCAAATGCGAGGTGTCGAGCTGTCTTTATCTGCGGACATGCAATCCAGCTCCGCTCACACCGAACTGTAACACCGCTTAAAGATATTTTCCACACCGTACAGCGCAACGATTTACGCAGTAGGTACTTGGTAGAAAGGAAACTATTTAAAATTATAATTCACCTTGAATAAATATTGATTGTTTTGTGTAAAAACATAAAACCTATATTTAACAATCAGTTTTTACTATTTTAAATATATAATAAAAATAATAAACACACAAACGATTATATTCGAGCACCCTAGTATGGATAGAGTTGAGGACTTGAGGGTTTTTCGTGAGAATCAAAGGAATCCTGGGGATTTTTAAAAAACCTTTCTTTACGCTAACAAAGTCACCTAAGGATTCATAAAATTCTAGTTGACGCCCCCGACTTTTTTCGCGTGGTTTAAGATTTTGTAATACCCCTGAGAACTCTCTTATTTTCCGGGGAAAAAATTACTCTGTATTTCAGATTATAATCTATCTCTGTGCTTAATTTCAGCCAAATCACTTCTGTCGTTGTGGCGTGATTGAGTAACAAATATCCATACATCCAAAATTTATAATATCAATATTAATAGGATAATAGGATTGTTTTTGTAAAATAAAGAGATTTTACTTGCTTTCTTTAGTTACTAAGTAATTTAAATTAATCGTATAACCTGTGAGCTCGTATTCGATACAGCTAAGGCGATGCGGTGTTACAGACGGTCCCATTAAACTCCCCGCTTGTGAAACTAGTCCGGATAAATGAAGATATATTCAGCCGCAAATGTGGTTAAATGGCGTTGCTTTGGAACCTGTTATCACGGTACTGATTATTAATTAAGCTCTCCAATAACATGTATAATGTAAGGAATTCTCTTCGAAAATTAAAACTGCTGGTCTTTATTTATTTTTGCGAAGAATTTCAAGATGTAAAATCCACATAAAAGCCAAAGTTACTTTTTTTGATTGTTTCTATGTTTTCACGTTTGTGCCATTTCAATAAGAATGAATTCAGCTTGCGTCCTAATTGAGGTTATAATAGGCCACCTTGTTGTAAAAAATAAAACCGGGCAAGTGCAAGTTAGACCCGCACATGAAGAATTTCATAAGATTTAACAGCAGCTTATTAATTTTTTTTTTGTAATATCGGTAATAGAAAAACAAATTCTGTGAAAATTTCATGTAGGTATCTGCCTATTATGGCTGAGGAGATACAGCCCCCTGACAGACAGAAAGACGGACGGACGGACAGCGGACGCTGTAGTAGGGTCCCGTTGGCACCTTTTTGGTATGGCAGAATCCCAAAAACTAAACCCTCTAGGGAAATTCTTATAAGCCTATAATTTCTACCTACTATAGCCTATTATCCGGCACGATGGCGAGTAGAAACCGATTAGGGGTATGGTTTGAATGTACACTGCCATACCCCTTCCAAGTTAGTCCGCTACCATCTTAGACTGCATCGTCACTTACCATCAGGTGAGATCGCAGTCATTGACTATCTTGTTATTAAATAAAAAAAAAAAAAAAAAAATCCTTGCGTGAAATGCAATCCTCAGTGCGCGAGCCTGACTCGCACTTGGCCGTTTTTTTAGACGAATACAATATGCTAATTAAATGCATTCTTTGCCCTTTTTGTCATTTGATTGGGTAGCATACTTGCTTTCATTAATTGGCGCTGAAAGCGTTTGATACGGTAACTTAATTAGAGTAATTAAATGTTTAAGTACCCACTTACATGTATTAAATTTTTGAAATCGTTGGTACCCAACTGATATAAAATGTATTAAGTCTGTTCGTTTATTGCTTTGATCGATTAAATTATCCTTTCATCGCTTGTGTGGAAGTGATTTTTGCATGGATACAATACAGAGGATCTTAGAAGTGACATTGGTTCCTGGGAAATTAAAAAAAAAACCTATCTCCACGTGGATGAAGCCGCGGGCAAAAGCTAGATAAAAATTACTAGGAAATCACTGCAGAAATCCACACTACCTATTAGGCGTAAAAAAGCCTTCTAGTATAAAACGCAGCAGAAAATAAAATAAGCCAATCGCGATTAAGGCGCGCGCACACCACACACGTAGTGTGAACAGATTATAGGAGATATCGGTACTGTCTCCGCTAGCTGCAGCTCGTGCGTAATAGCATGCTATTTCAACCCGCGTTTACGGTTGAGACAAAATCAAACCGAGAGGCGCAATGTTTTGACACCGTACATCATCGTGTGTTATAATAACGTCAATTACTCATTAGGTTCTAAGCCACAATTTATTTCACGTGGAGTTGGGTTTTAAAATCCCATGTTAGCCTTTTATTTTTCCGGAATCAAAAGTAGCCTATAATCCTTTTCAGGTCCTCAGTTATAGGTACCTACCCATGCAATTAATTGCATTGCAATAGAATGAAGCAATATATTTAAGAAAAATAAATAAATGGCATATGCTCAGCCCGCTCTTCTGCTACCATACATAAAGGAAAGCAAACAAACAAGCAAGCAATACACACCTCCAACACGTAACACCATACAAACTCATCAACCCACACTCACAGAGTGTGACTGCTATATTGAATTATAGAGTCAACATTTCCTGAGGATATCTACTCCAGTGATAGAGAGAAACATGCAAATGTATTTTAAAGGGTTTATATACCCACAGTATCCAGGTCTCCTTTCTAGTATAGTACCTACATATAGGAGTATAAAATGCAGCAGAAAATAAAGTCACCCACACAATCGCGATAAGGGCGTGCGCACACCGCACACGGCGCGAACAGACAAGTGGCTTAATTGAGAAACACTGGGGGGTCCGGAGGTGTCGCTTTATGCTAATCAATTCAGTAGTTTGTTTTTTACCCGCTATCGCCACTGGAATCGGGCCCTTAACTTTTATTTGGGTACCGCGCGCTTCGGGAAGATGTTTTAGGTCAGCCTGGATTTTCACGCTTGCTGAATAAAAAAACCACTAATACAGTAATGTAGGTTCATTTATTTCCATATTCATAGCTAGCTAACTGGATAACTTCATCATCAGCAACCAGTAACTCACTACTGAGCGCAGGTCTCCTCTCAGACAAGATTTTATATACCATAGACCACCACACTGGCCCAATACAAACTGGCACATCCTTTAAGAACACAATGGAAAACTCCAATTTAATTAAGAGTAACCCTTCTTTTCAGCAAGCCTTTTAGATAATAATATAATTATAGGTATGGATACAAATAGGTACCTATATTCTATTATTCAGCCACCTACAGCGAATGACAAATTTTTTAATGAAAAAAAAAATTGTAGCTAAGTACAAAGTGCCCAAATATTCGTCATTTCAACACTATTAGGCACGGTTCTCTCAGAAAGAAATTATGTTATGCTCGAATTTAAAATAATACTGCTTTCATAATTACAATGCCCTTAGAAGTTCAGAAATGGAAACATCTAACTATGGTTGAATTAGATTCCCCAAGAAAAACTTCTGTAAGACAAAAAAATAACCTATATTTCCCATTGAATTATTATGCACTAACGTAAATATCTGTAGTTACTATAACTCAATGATATTTCTACAGAACCCTCGAGGTTTGGTTGAGTCAAACATTTTTGTGGTTTATTTTTTAACCGAGCGTATAATTTAGCCCTGTCGTCGTCCAGTTAAGATATCTTAATGTGTTCTCCGTAAAGTTTGTTCCGAGCATTGTTTTTCATTAGAAGCCTTATTGTAATGGCAATTTTTTTTTATTTCTCATCATAAAAACCCTTATTCTAATTAGGAGTACGTATAACTTACTTAATAAAAAAAAAACGTTTGGTAAAGCAAAACTAGGTTATTTGCTGCGATTGTCTATTATCATCACATTCACGGGATAGTAATGGGGTATAATCTGGTATTCTTTACTTGTCTTAAAAGGTAAATAAATCGCAAAAACCTTTATAAGAAAAGTTTACCTGATGAATGTCGCCGGGCACTTACGATGTTTTGGCGTGTGTCGTGAAGGAGTAACAAACATCCAAACATTGAAACTTTCACATTTATAATATTAGTAAGATTAAAAAACCCGTTCTTCTTGGGTTCTTACTCTGTGGTTCTTAGTACGAGTACAATGTTGTAATCCGCAATGTATCCGTGTATTATCATTTACCAGCCATCACAACTAATTGCCAATAACTATATTATGTTACATGCGGCACACTTACTATAAGTGTGTCAAGGACAACCATTTAAGGCGCCAACTAATTGGATGACACATATATCAATCCCTGTCATACATCTGTCGTTACTGTACTGATTGATAAGTGATAAGAACACTGTTCCACCACGTTCCACTCACTTACAAGTAATAGTTATTTATAACTCTGACAAGTATTTCGATTTAGCTTTTATGGTAGTACAACTAGAAATAAAATTGGCGATATATGAAAAATTGAATTATAGGATTCAATACGGCCTCCATTCCTGGACTCGATATCTAACTTCTAAATAGCAATTCATGGCTTTGTAGTAATCGATAAAGCTCGAAGATTTCAAAATTGTTTTAAACAGAGTACAAAAAGTTTACCAATCTTGTATAGGTATTAGATACAACGTCTCGCTCGCGCTGTATAGACTGCCGCGCTTCCAGTATTAGAACAACTAGGTACAGGATCAACGCAACAATACACAAACTCTCCAAAATACACTCTACGTACTTTTCTCTCCAACAATCATCTTCAAGTCAGTTTTCAGGAGATGTTGACTCCACGTTGACAATTGCTTTACAATTATTGTAGTAAGAGTGATGCTCAGATCTATAGCGTGCTCTGACTCAGCTCAGACTCAAAATAGAGATAAAACGAGACAGATTTATGTCGGAGCATATTTGTTTCGTTTTAACTCTTATCTTGAGTTCGAGCTAAGCCAGAGTAGGCTCTCTAGATCTCAGGATGAGAGTATCTACCATTACCACCAGATTTCTGATTTAGCGGATTATAGCAAAATAATTTGCTCTTCCTTATGTATCGTGAAAATACCGCAAAGTAACGCCTGCTCCCATTAAATATTTTAGAACAACTTGTATCTCGTAATAATAATTAATTAATTCTTTATCATTAGGTATTCGAAGTTTTTGCCTTGCTTGTCGTAACGTTATACGTGGCGTGTTCACGGACCGCGATCGTAATATTGCCGTTTTGTCGTCTAATATTATGTTAATAGAGCCTGTAATAATTTTGCTACGCTCGCCCTAACACCGAATCGGTCATGGACACGGGCTTTTATAGAGCTATCGTATCGACAGCAACAACGTAAAAAGCTTTCAAAGCTTTTCTTTGTTCTTATTGTGTTTATAATTACGAATAGTATGTTAGAAAATTCTAAGGAACTCAGAATGAAATGCTATAGGTACTTCTGTTGGTAATGCATCGTCTTATGGTGAGATCTATAGCGTGCGCTCTGATTTAGTTCGGACTTAAGATAGAGTTAAAATGAAACACAAATATTATGCTCTATCATAAATGTGTCGCGTTTTAAGAGGTCTGGGTACCCAGGTTCTAATATTGACGTACCTTGCGACTGGGTTTATGCTTCAGATATTATGATTGTAATAAAAAAAATTACATGTTAAGGGGCTCTCAACTCTATCTTGAGTTTGAGCTGAGTGAGAGTGTAGTCTATAGATTTCAGCCTTAGTCATCTACTCTGCTTTGTGAAGCTTCCATTTTCCTTATTACATATTAGATTTGCGCTTTATGAACATCTTACCTGACGGAAAGCAATGGACGTTGGAACGCGCTTGCTTAGAAAATCTCTCTTGTCTTGAAGTTTTTCAAGTTAGGTATACCTGATAGGAAAAACACTTAAGAGGTGGATATCGAAACTGGTGAACTAAACCGTTTCGGAAAAGTAGATTGGATATCAACTACATAAGGATGCTAATTTTTTATCACATCAAAATATTTATCATTATTCTCTTTAATCTGGGTTATTGTAAATTGTCCTATTTGGCCTTTTGGTTCGTTCAAATAACGCCTGCAAGCTCCTGCAAGAGACTCGGTAAAGATTCGACCAATTGATTAAACGTCGATATCGATAGTCCAAATAATTAATTAGTTGGCACAACACTGGACCATCTTGATATGCAAAACGGGCTGGTGGTTATCAGATCGGTAACGAGTAAGCGCGGTCACACTTGGCGTTTGGTGACGAATTATTATTTTCCACTCCCTCGCCTCGGCTTTTTTTCGTTTTCCATATTTTATGGTAATTTGTACAAATGGATAAAATATTATCAAGGTTACGTTAAAAACGTATTCTAGGGAATTAAATATGTACTTACTGAGTGCAGATTAAGGTCACAGTTTAAACGATTATTTTATAAAAGCAGACAGTTTCATAACAATTGACGCTATCGTTCGTTATCGCATCTCCAAGTACACTTTATATAGATCCTTAGATCTACATAAGATTACTAGATCTAAGTCTCCAGGTAATTACGGTTTCAAAAAATCACATGGGATGTTGTATAATATTCTAGTATATATAAAAAGTATTATATTACAATTTGGCTGATTCCAGAGTGCAAACTATGTTTGTAACTTTCGTCAAAATCGGCTAATGAAATTTGCTGTGAAAATATAACAGATCAATTGACAAAATTAATTTCTCATAATGAAATCTAACCATTTTGTAAAATATTTTGTATTCCAAATGAATACTATTCCATTACGCAGCGTGAGATATTCTTAACAAAAATAAATTTGTCAAAAGTTTCGTTCATTGTATCGATATCGACGTCAGCCGCCACCCCACTCTACGTTGTGGTCAAGTCTTAAAAAGTGATATTCGCGTGTAACATAATTTTTTTATTCATAATTTTTTGATTTTCACGGTGATCGGTCGCGTTGATACCATCGATTTCTTGGCACGTGCACGCACTGCCTCACTTAATTCCTGATTTAGTACCGCATCATATTTTGATAAGTATTTTTAATTTGAATAAATTATGTTTTAAGCGTGCTATCGGTGCGTAATGGCCGCTTTAATCATAACCGTAGTTTTATGCTGCAATGTCACAGTTGAGGTTTAGCCTGTGTAGTTTTATACACGAAAATGTAGCGATTACAAAATGGTGGTGGTTATGCTTAGTCTGTTCTCGCATTCGGAGGGTTCCGCAGTATGTCACCGACGTTTCACCCGATTTACGTTCACAGCTTAAAATAAGTTTCTTGCAAGAACCGCCACAAAACACGAGTTTGTGGCGCTTATATCCAACAGCTGCAAGGAACTCGTTGGACATCGTCGGTACACCTAGTCTTTTCCAAAAAAGGACTTATATAAAATTTTGTCCTTTTCATGTAATGGCCTCACTTTGTATTGCAGCAGAACTATGTAGCTTTATCGATAAACGTTAGATATTTGTTAAAACTTAAATAGATAATCTCATCCTACCGCTTCAAGATGTTCCTGAGTTAAGTTTTCACTGACAACTGACTTGGACAGAAATATCGATAGTTTCAACTAAAACAATTATCGTGGTACGTACTCTTATAATTTATCACAATTACGTCATTAAACCACGAATCAAGTCAAGATTTTATCTTAAGTCTTAGAGTATGCAACATTTCCAGCCCCTGGCAGATGACGTAGATCAGGAGTTTTCTGGTGCCATTCTGACGTTCGTTTACGGAACCCTGTAAAAAACGATAAAGATGTCACGTGGTACCATATTTCGGCGCCGACCCGATCGCTTTCTGAGATTGCCTTCTTTTATGAATATAAAGAAATCTTTTATTGTTTTTTAACATTTTTCGACCCTTTTAAAACTTTTGCTACTGGTTTTAAAATGCCGCTTTATTTATAATATTGCGTTCGTACCAAATTTATTGTGGCACCATTTTAAGGCGTGGTAATTCGTGCTTTATTCGAGGTTAGATAAAGGGCTTTGTTTTAAAATTTATTTTATTCGCAATAAAATTTCTATTTTTAAGTTTCAGTTTCCATAATCAATTAATAAGCGCTTGACACCTTTCAGGCTTGACAGATGTAGGCTTGCCACGAAAATACGCCCGAAAGTAAAAACTAGTATTTACCTAATTAACATGTTAATCCACCAGTAAACTAAGATTTTTTTATCTATGTAAAATATTAAGCCTATTTGTAATTTTTAGCGGGCACAATTTGGATGAACTGAAACGCTTCTTCGTGTATTACATGAAAAAAAAACCATTCAAATCGTTTAACGAGATCATTTTAACAAAGTATGTGTTTGTTGTTTAAAGTAAATACCATCATAATATTATCATTTATAGGCTTTGCTTACATACGTAGGTAAATATGATAAAAAATTCGCAAACAGCACTTTTATCTATAAATATATCACAGTCTTCACAATGTTTTGGATTTTATAAACTTAACACATGAATTAAAAATATACCTATATTCTTATTTGTCAGTTTAAACCAATGCAAAATTGTATTAAAGTTAAATAGGTATTTGGTATTCTTACTGTAACGATTTTGCTAATTCGCGATTAATTAATTCGATTGGAGTCATCGTAAATTACGATACAAAACGATTTTAATCGATAGATATTATCGTAGTTTTGCCACCTTCCTAGTTTGAATAATTCGGCTAATTTATTTTTTATTTTGTATTTAACTGGAAAGTATATTCGATTGTAAAAATCTCTAACGATCTCACATTTGCCTGTGTAATCCTTAATAATGTTATAAAATGCGAAACTGTGTTTGTTTGTTGGTTTGTCCTTCAGTCACGTAGCAATAGTGCAACGGATCGATGTGATTTTTTGCATGGTTCGAGGAATTGAAGAGTGACGTAGGTTATTTTTTATCCCGAAAAATCAGAGGGTGCCTGATTCGCGGGGAAACTTCATTAGAAGTCGCGGACAAAAGCTAGTTTAGAGACTATAATTTTATTGCGAAAAGGTCTTAGCATAGTCATTATATATGGGATTTTTTTGTTGCAGGTTTCGCGGGATGCCACATACAGGTAACCTACAGCCTTATCTCCCAAACGATCCCCTCAACACCCACGCACCGAAACATCGGCGAATTTGAAAGCGAACCATCATTTTGAAAACCAAAAAGTTTATAAAGCTCAGATCTTAATTAACTTAAACGACACACATTAAGAGGAGCCGAATCTTATCCGGTGAACAAGAATTTACCTCACGCATTGAAATCATAAGCGTTTCAAAGAACCCTTATCGTTCGACCCATTACGAGTAATTAAGAATCGGGACGGATCTTTGGTAGGGTTTTCGAATCTCGCCTGTTTATTACGATTATTTTAATTTACTACTCTTAATTCCTCCATAGCTTTTACTGCTCACACCTACCTACTTACTATATCTAAGTAGCATAAGATCACTGTTCAACAAACGCATCATTTAAGTTTTCCTATTTTTATCTTTTGAGGGTTCCGTATATTAATTGGAAACTGAGCACTTTATAACTTTATTGTCCATCTGCCTAGTCTCTGTCTGTAACTACATATGTCCTTTTTTATCTAATATTGTCAAAGAACAAAACAAATGACATAATAGAAGATACCCGTAAACGAAATTTCGTTAATGTGGTCTATGCTCCTATTGGGGATCTACAGGGACAACCAATATTGGTTTTCCGATGCAAGTTAGCCATACTACTAGAATCAGTCCTTCATATTGAATTGAGCTCCCAGAAACCATCGTTGCATGACTGTAGTGTGGAAAAACTTACAATATAAGACCCCTATGTCTAGTGAATGACCAGAATTATTTTAGTAGAATGTTAATAATTATCTGAATAATTAACTAAATTTAATGTACTTGCCTTAACCTTGTTATCCTTCAAAAGATATATAGATGGATTTGTTTGTATAAAAAACAGCGTATTTTGTATACCGAATTGTTTATTGCAATTGAAATAAACAATATTGTATGTTTTCTCTACACTCTAATAATAATATGTAAACGGATAATCAAAAATAACTATTAAATACTGGACGTTTGGGAGTTTTCATGTATCGTGCTGTTGTTTAAAGTTCCCATAATTGGGTAATTACTAATTACCCTATTAGGTAACTATACTATGTGATAAGAGACCAGTAAAGGTAGTTTTATTAAGCACAAAGGTGAGTTTTCCTTTGCGATTTGCAATGCTGGTCGGAAAGGTGGGAACCCTAAATCTGGTGTAGATAATATCGAACCCGCATCGGCCCACCCGCCCGGGCAAACGGGCAAAAGCGACTCGTTTTCTAATTCATTATACATGCTTAAAGTTACATTTATTTGAGGTGGCCATACATACCACTTCCTTGTGGTTTTAGCGTTCATTATGGCAATGCATTTGTTACATTTATAATTGACCCTTGGAAAAGCGGTCCATTATGTGTTGTTAGCTCTTGTCTCTTCTGGCTTTGAAAAGTCCTTAGACTTTTCGTATATTTTTTATTCTTCTTATAACTTATATTCGTATATTCTTCTGTACCTATAATAGGAAGGGAAATCCGAAGGTGGTAGATTTATCTATTTAAAACCTTCTTTGAATTAAACAAAAATCAATTTCCTTTTTTATCTGCCCTTAATTATCCATTGTTTGAACTAGGCCTAGGTATTAGCCTAAAAGAAAAATTGCATTGCTGAACCATCCAGTAAATATTTAACGATCAAAAGCATCTAATACCTACTATGCTTTAGGTACCTACTAACAATATAGAGAGAAAAGATTGAATCTTTGCCAAATATGTGATTCAAGTTATTCTCACTAATGAATTTAGAAGAATCTGTTAAAATCTTGACATAATTTACCAAATATTTTATATCAGATATTTCTAGTTAGAAAACTGGTAGGTATTCTTTATTATGAGTAATAAAGTTCCATGTTTATTGTAATATCTCATATTAAAGCCGTTAAAGTGATAACATCGTAGCGTTAAAAAAATTAAGTGTTGTTGATTTGATTATGAATATACCATGAATATCTTTACCTAATAAGTATGAGATCACACACGTTGCTTCCGGCTTAGCGAAAATGATACGGAGCTTTGAGTTTATTCACCTTCAGTTTCAGGTGCAAAATGAGTTTGAATGCGTGACGTTAACTACCTTAAATCATAAGTGATTAGGCATTTTCTAGGCAAGGGCGCTCCATCTTAGGTTGCTTATGTCAACTTACTGTTACAGTTTTAAACGCCAGCAAAATCCTTTGGACTTGGAACGTTTTAGAATTATTGTTCTACGGAGAAGAAGTTCTTTACAATATTTTTAATTGTTCGATGCATTGATGTATTCCTAGTACATACATAATTATATAATTCCCTGGTTCGGTGCTTTTGAGAAATTAAATACACACAGATTATAGTTTAATATAGGTCTTACCGCATAGTTTTACAATATTGGAATAGTGTTTGTCTATTATCATCTTTAATAGGAATCGTAATCTCAATACAAATCTAATAGGCGATTAAACAGTATGTAGTTCTTTTTATTTCATGTATTTAAAAAATAATAATTAATACTTAAATGTTAAATAAAATAAAAAGCTGTATCTGTGCTTATATATGAACCTTGTTTTTCCTTTTATTGCTCTCCGATGTTCTGGTTCTTTATGTCCAAACATCCTCTTTAATCCTGCTTAGATAGATAGATATACTTAGATAAAAACTTTATTGCACACAAGAAAGAAACAAAATTTAATACAACTTAAAACTGCGCATGCAAAGGTGGCCTTGTTAGATTCAAATTGTATTGGTCTTATCGTCTAGAGGGTCCTAAATACATAGATGTTATATTATAAACATTTTAAATCTCTTCCTCCACGGCACCGTGTTATCATTGTAAGTGATCTTTAACGCGTTCACATCGTTAGTCAGTCTTTTTGATATTTTGACGCTAAATTAACTTTGAGTGTTTTGCTTCGTTTAGGTTTTTTATGTAGACTAGTTCCTATTGATTTCTAACTTTCAAAGCAAATTAAAAATATATTTTTATTTTTTATAGAAATATCACTTTTCAATTAATTAAAATACTCGTATTTCTCAAAAAATTATAATTAAGTCTTTTATTTTAGGATTAGATGAATAATTTAAATTGTATACTTATTATAATGGATATACCTGCTTAGTTACTTACTAGATTTTTTTAGGTTCTCTTGACAGAATTTCGGCCATAGCAGCGAATCTAAGTGGTATTTACCCAACTAGCATAACATTCTAGTGCATAGTTATAGCGTACAGTGTGTGCAAGGCACAGATGCTCTCTCTTATCCCTCACTCTCATAATTCTGTGGTGCGGCACTCCGTCGCAACCAGAGTGAAATCAAGTGCTAGTCCGCTCTATGTGCTTTCCGTAGCACTGAAAAATAAGAGACAGGAAAACCTAATACCATTTTCTCTCATGACTGCATGCAGCATTCAGATTGGCTGAATTTATAGTGCTGTTTCTGCAACAATGCATTTTAACCAATAGCAAGTGAGTATCGGCAAATCAAGGGCGATTGCAATTGCCACCCTTTTTTTAAAAGTCCGGCGTTACCCAATTTGGGTGTCAATGAGAATTTTCCCTACTATATAAATAATTTAAAAAAAATATCGTCACACTGAAGCAGTCATTTTTAGAAAATCGCACAGCGGAACCTAATGACCAATGAGTCAATAAATAATAATCATACATAATTACCATCTAATTAAATGAAATTAAAATTCGTTTTTAAGGCCAAGACGTGTCCATATTATGTCAATGCTACACGTTTAACGTATAGCGGTCCATATCAAATGAATCAACATCACATCTGATTTTCTAGTTCGGTGTTTACAACTGTGTTACAATTTTGTATCGTAAACTTTTATATTTTATTGTCAACTAATTGAAATGGAAGAGGCGAGGTTCCGAGAGCGCTGTTAAGGCGGATTAGCCAATGGCGCGAAATGATTGAATTAGTTCAACTTATCCGTGACTTTGAATCTCATAAATATTAAAATATCAAATTGAATATCGTGTTTTAGTGTTAGGTATCAAAATAAAGACGAAAGAAGAGAGAAGAAGAAGAATTTTCCAAATCGGTCCAGGTGTCTTTGAGGGAACATGCATAAAAATAAATTTCGATGAATTGAGAACCTCCTCTTTTTTTAAGTCAGTTAAAAAGTTAGTTCAAGCTAGTAACTACAACAGACTAAAGGGCTTGCCTAGGCAGAGATAAATGTAGTGGCCGATGCCGGCGATGGAATTTGGAAATATACTTATAACGATACAGTTTAGTCGTACATACGTACTGACTCCACTTAGTAAAGCCTCATACGCACTGACGGACTGCCAGCCGCAGTATTGTACGCCGCATGTCTACTATATATACTGCAGCGCGCTACTTTTGCTCTTTTATCACTGCATTAGCATTTGTTGATCACTGATTGTCACAGCCACGCCTAGCCATGGCGTTGGATTGAATAGAACTTGACTGTGCGGCGCGGCCGACACCTGCGTAATGTTAGTAGGAAGGTAATTATTAGTTCGCTTATAGTCGCGTATAGTTCGCGTTAGTGGTTAAATCACACGAGTCTCATCACGGGCTTAGATATACAGACAAGTTCTTAAGACAGCAACTAATTTAACATCGATATTCAGCAGCACGTTGAAGTCTCCCGTGGGGAAGTAAATGACAAAACAATCTTGACGATTTGACTGATCATTGCGGCGGGTGGCAACAGAACATAGACGACGATAACCGCATTAAGGTTCGGCTAGTGCGTATAAGGGCTAAGACGCTGAGCTACTAACTGTGGGCTCCACCAACATCTTTCGTCACAACTCTGTTCACGTTTAAAAATGCAACGGTCGTCCCAAAAAACTGAATGGTACTAATTAAACAAAAAATATTAGCTTTTATCAAACCAATCTTACGGAGATTCTGGCGCACAGTGGCCGCCGATGTTATCGTTAAATCTAATCGGTCTCTTATCTGTGGAAGATAGTGACATGTCACTTGTCCAGCGCGTAACTTTCTCTCGGATGCATAAACCAAGCATAAACTATGCCGGAGTTATCTGTTAAGACAAATTCACGTGAAAGGTTTTTTACGTATAGGTAGGAGCCTACCTTCCTACTTGACTGGCTTCTTAGTACATGATCAAAATCACACTGAAAAGAGATTTCATAGTCAAATCTCGGTGTTATAACCACTGCGGAATCGTGGTCATATCAGATTGTCACACCAGTGTGATTATCAAGATTTTTTTCTTGTTTGTCACACTGGCAATATCTCTACACCTTTTACCACTTGTAACTAGTGCGGTGAAATAAATAACTACTTCGTACGCTTAGATTAAGGGTTTTTCATAATCGCGGAAACTTTCTTATTTTCGGGGGTAGCCTATGTGTTATCCCAGACTATATCTATATCTTTGCCAAATTTCAGCCAAATCGGTTCAGTAGTTGTAACGCGACTAAGTAACAACCATGCATCTATCCATCCATCCATACGTAGATCTAAACTTTCGCATTTATAATATTAGTTAGTAGGATTAAATAGCAATACATTTGAATTTATTATAATTAATCATCGCAGAAGTGCACTCCATAGTATAGGTACTATGTTTATGAACACAACGGACAAGTCATGCAGAAGCTTCAGCGATTTCGCTGCTATGGTATTATGGCTGAAGTGTGCTAATGACCTTAATGTTTTTCTTACTATATCTTTTGGTTTTGTGATGTGTTCAATAAAAGAGTGCATAGATAACTAAGACCAATTTATTTCATAACATTGTTAGTAAAATAATAAAATCAAATAAGAATTTGTCAATATTTTGTTATTTGAACACAGGTGTCATGTAAGGACACCACATGCGCTCGATCTTTCTTTGCTCGAGTCTCCTTTGCATCTCTTGCAGGTCTTCGGGAGACAGTCGTCTTGTCGCTTTTGGTTTCGAAAACTTCATATCTTCATAGTCCACACCGTGTTTCACCCATGTCGTTACGAATTTTGATCCTAAAAAAATTTGAATCTTTTTTTTGTTCGACAATACGATAGTTCTTGACAGCAATCTCACCTGATGGTGACGATGCAGTCTAAGATGGTAGCGGGCTAACTTGGAAGGGGTATGGCAGTGTACTCATACCCATACCCCTAATTGGTTTCTACGCGCCGTCGTACAGGAACGCTTGGCGGCACCTCTTTTGAGGGTGGTAACTACCCACGGCCAAAGCCTTCCACCAGACAAAACTCGAAATTCCTATCATCAATCTACGTGTATATCTAATACCTACGTCGATAAGTTAATTAGATAAGTCGAGTATATCAAACATTTTATACTAACACTTTTTGAAAATAACTGTTAAGAAATACATACATCTATAAACTGCAGATAAGAACTATTAAATCTAATTTAAAAAGAGATATATTATATGCTCCCAAAAAAAAATTAAATTGGCGTTTGGGTACGTCTATAATTTCGTAATAACCTAAGACCTTTCGATTTACAGTCCGTACCTTAACCAGTGCTTTATTGAGCCTTTTATTGCTTCGGTGGAAATATTCCTATGGGTTAACTGGGCCTAGTAATTCTAGCCCTCATGTTAGGCATCGTGGAATTTATAAAACCTAATTGACTTTTACGTGACAGTCGCCCAACCACTGAGTACACAGGTACACTAGAGAGAGTAAGGAACTAGTGATTATATACTCAGTGACTGATGCCCGTTTCACTACCTAAATTATCTCCTAAGTAACTCCTACTTAAGAGATAATTTACGTAGATAGCCTCTAAATACAATCCCTTACCAATGCCAATGTCGCCTTTTGTTGTTCGTCGTTCCCTAAAGGTTCGTGCAAACGAAATTGACAGATCCTTTTAATCATTATTGTAATTTATAATGATCAATAAAACTGAACTTACTGTCATAGTTATCAATAATATCAGGTCGAAATGTGCCAACAGTATAGAATCGCAGATTCTCCACGGCAGCGGCGTATTCTGCGCAACGACATCTATCCATTTTACGTTAAAATTAGTAAGAAATGCATTATTATAATATCTAAAAATCAGCTTATCTATATCACTGCAATTGTACAAAAGATATATATGCTTGAAGTGAACAAATTGACATTGATATTAACAAATGTTTTTTTAATGTAAATTATAAAAGGAGGTCATGAAAGTGTGAGGTATAGGTGTATTAGGTACTCATTAATTTTGTATATTTTTTTATTATGTGTAAGTTCTTCAATCGATACTCGATACCAATGTGTTCAATAATAGGATTAATAATTTCAATTACGTCATGTGAAGGTAAAAAGCCAATTATGTAATATAATGCAACTGACATCTCATCTTTCTCATTACTTTCTATTAAATTTTACGGAACATCACAAGTAGGTAGATATTAACTGACCAAAATTATTGCGCGGCTTGGCCTGGCCGCTGATTATCACATGCTCGTATAATTTTAGTCGATACAGCCTTAAATTCAAATAAAATCAACCCGCTCCTGTTCCCTAACACCGTAGCAATTGGTAAGGCTATAAAATCAGTCACAAGCCATAAAGCGCGCCATAACTTGCGCGATATATGAGCGATATTCGCGAAAAAAACAAAATGACATTTTACGAGCCGATTGTAAAACTGGGAGCGTATTAGTGATGATCTCGTGCAATGCACGTCTTAAGAACCCTTTCTCGAAAGCTATACCATAAAGTGTAAACATATTGTTATACATAGATCTACCTATCTGTTACTGTAAGCCTTAATATCGTATACATATTTTGCTATAAAATCGCCAAACGGATTTGCAACATTGTTGCGAAATATTTATTAGATAGGTATCTAGTAGTATCAGACGAGCGTATTTAAACTCGTAAAACTGATCATACCTACTTTGCGCTAGCGGTTTTTTAGTTTGATTAGTTCTCTTTACGACGAGATTTTGCAATTAATGTCAACACTTAGTTGAAACTAAAGTAGGCAATCTAAAATAAGTAGGAAAAGCTAGGCAAAGAGTCTTGGGTCTTGAGTGTGCCCTATTTACAGAATCAATCAGAACCGGCATACGTGCCTGCAACCGAATTATGCACATAAACCCTAAAGTATGGTAAATACCTAACTATCAGAGGAGGTAAAAGATAAATTAATTATGGTAATAAGAGCCTTTCAGTTACAAATTGCAATCGTCTCGTTGTAACTGAGACACATAATTGAAATAGATTAAATAACAACACAGCAAAATCACATTTTATAGAAATTAGTAAAGCTTTCTTTAAGACGCCTTTATCACGACTCGAATTGTGATCTAGTTAGGCGAAAAGTGACTTAAGACACATATATTAAAGGTTTAATTTACAATGAACCTAGGAGGGAATTCACCGAAGAATCGTAAAGTGCGAAGGTAATTTGCAACCGTTGGAACCGCCCGAGGTTTTAGTATGACAATAGCCGTGAAATGTTTCAAAGGCGGCTGCAATGAAAGAAAAGACCATAAACACAAATTACATGCGAACAAATTAAAACGCTAATTTTATTGCATTAAGGTCATAAATTGCGTGGTCTGTCGATTATTTTATTACTTTACAATGGACAATTTTAACGGTAGCCGTAATGGGGAATGTTAAATCTAGAATGAAATTGAACGTGTATAAAAGGAAATTGATTTTGGTATTAGCCACGTAATGTAGCCACATTAAGAAATGTTAATAGGAAACCATACGATAAACTGTGTACGGTTTAATAATAAATTAATTAGCTCCTGGATTTTCATTCTAACTTGATGGCAGAACGTTTATATATATCACACCAAATCGATTTCAATAATCTTTCAATATTTTTATTTGCTTACAAGGGAACAGTAAAGATTTCATCAAAATCGGTTCAGTAGTTTTTTAGATACGAGCAACGGGTATGGTGTCAAAGGAAAAAAAAAGAATTATTTTGAAGTTGGTTTAAGTTTTTTAAATTACTTTTCTTTTTCAAAAGCGCCCCGACTTTATCTCTTCATATCTTTGAACCCAAAGTTAACGTTTCTGGTCATAATTGGCAATATCCAGGTAGGGAGCCGCTTGTATTTGGCAATCAAATAAATATTAGTCCAAATGAGACAGGTGTAACGCGAAATAACTCAATGTGGCTGTCCCCCTTGTTGGCATTCGACAGAGTTATATCACAATGAACGTAAATTATGTTTTTTTTATTTCATAATATTAGCTAAATAGTTTCTGTTTTATTTCGAAAGGCATTTATCATTTTTAAATTACCTTAGAGGGATATATTTTAATATGGCTGCATCATCATCAGCGACCCATAAACGGCTCTCTACTGTGGTACTCTAAGGGTTAAAACACATATCACGCTGGTCCAATGCATATTGGCAGACTTCACACACATTTGAGAAAATTATGGTGAAAAATCAAGTGAGCAGGTTTTCACACGATGTTTTCTTTATAACTGTTGAAGCATGTGATAACGCACATTTTTTTTATTCGATGACAAGATAGTAAGTGAAGTCTCACCTGATAGTACGAGTAAGTGATGATGCAGTCTAAGATGGTAGCGGGCTAACTTGGGAGGGGTATGGCAGTGTACATTCAACGTATTCAACCCCTAATCGGTTTCTACTCGCCATCGTGCCGGAACGCTAAATCGCTTGGCGGAACGTCTTTGATGGTAGGGTAGTAACTAGCCACGGCCAAAGCCTCCCAACAGACAAAAATTCAGAAGTGCGTGCCTGGGATTTAATTTGTATAATTGAACCCATCTCTACATTCCCTTTTGAAAATAGTCACAGTGCCTATATTAAAAAATTTAGCGTGCTCATGAAAACTAGATGGACAAGATCTGTTGCACAAGATCTGTTGAAAAAGACCTTTGTCTAGCGATCAAGAAGTAATAAGCTAAAGCAGGCCCAAGGGTCAAATCAGTTGGCGATTAAAACATTGATATAAGTACCGCAACATAACAAGGTATGAACTATGTTGATACGGTTCGGTTAGACGGTGATGTTTGATGCATTGTAAAGAAAACATTTGAAATACGTGGTTTAGCAACGAATTCTTAAATCCAGACTTCACATGCAATTATAAACATACCGACAATTCGATTGTTCAACTAATAAGGCCACTGGCATAAGAAGAAGCCTGAATAATAAGTTTCATGGACCTAATAAGCGACATAATATCTGTCAACTTTTTCAATGCAAATGCGGACGTCTTACTTAACCTCGTCGGTAAAAAGACGATTTTCCTTTTCAGGTCAGGCAGGCGTTAACCAGCTGGGGGGCGTGTTTGTGAACGGTCGGCCCCTGCCCGACGTGGTTCGCAAAAGGATCGTGGAGTTAGCCATCTTGGGGGTGCGGCCGTGTGACATAAGCCGACAGCTGCTCGTCTCCCACGGCTGCGTGTCCAAGATACTCACGAGGTTCTACGAGACCGGCTCCATCAGGCCTGGCTCCATTGGCGGCAGCAAGACTAAGGTTAGCACTTCGTAGAATGGTATTACAAAGTACTGTAAATATGGAGAAACTCGTAAATTAAGAAAATTTGAAAACATAAAGTGTTTCTGGTGAGAGTGCTGTTACCACCCTACCGTCAACGACGTGCCACCAAGTGATTTGGCGTTCCGGCACGATGGCGAGTAAAAAATGATGGGGGGTAAGGGTTTAATTAAAAAACTGCCATACCTCCTGCCAAGTTAGCCCGCTACCATCTTAGACTGCATCGTTATTTTCCATCAGGAATAAATAAAAACAAAGTTAAAAAAAAAGAGTTAAAAGTAGTTAAAAAGAGTTTCAAAGTATTTACAAAACGGTTTTCTAGTAGAGTTCTAGTATGGGACCCCCTTTAATTTTTATTATTTGTTATTATAGCGGCAAAAGAGATACAATTCTGTGAAAATTTCAACTGTCTACCTATTACAGATCATGAGATACAGCCTGCTGACAGAAAGACGCACGGACGGACGGACAGCGTACGCTTAGTAATAGGGTCCCGTTGGTTACCCTTCGGATGCGGAACCCTAAAAAAAGAAAACCCACTTGGTCCATTTCACTTTACAATAAATCACGGAAGCAGCCATCTTGAATTTGAGATTGTGAATCATAATACTCGTATGTAGGAACTCTGAAGATACATACCTATCTTTTAGTATTTGTAGAGTTACCTCCTTAATCCCGTATCCATTATTGGAGAAAAAATTATACTGGACTATCAAAGGAAAACTTATTTTCGAGATCTAACAAAATATGTACGTTCAGTAGTGAAATAGATTTCTGATAATGATAATTTTAAAATGTTACTTCGAGGAAATCCACGTAATAAATTCTTTATCTATAGAAAGCATTAATATTTTTGAACAAAATCCACCCATCCATATTTGGTAGTCCCGTCAGATGAGATCATATCCAATGCGTAGCATTTCGAGACCATGAACGATGCAATATAGCCTCTGAGTTGATTAGTAGTCAATTAAGCATTCCCATAACAGCACCAATAAAAGTATTCGGTGATTCAAAGTATTTTGTTGTAATCAATTTTTGACGTCGGCATCCGTTTGTGGAACAACAAAATGGAGGTTTTATTGGCGTACCGAATTCAGTGAGGTCGAATACGCTCACTGGATATTTTCACATATATTGGATTCGGGGTGAACAATAATAAAGAGTACAGATTTACAGAACCATACAGATTCATCAGTCACGTATATCGCTTAGGAAGTTTTTTAATCTCTTAAGATATTTTTATTTCGACGGTTAGTTCCGCCTACGCACGATATCTCTCCTATCTATTTAGCTTTACCGGAAAACAGTCTGAATAATAAATAAGCGCGTATTACACAAGAAGTTTAATATAAAACATGGCAATGCG
This sequence comes from Hipparchia semele, assembly GCA_933228805.2. NCBI lineage: Eukaryota > Metazoa > Arthropoda > Insecta > Lepidoptera > Nymphalidae > Hipparchia > Hipparchia semele. The sequence continues at coordinate 11,754,215 of OW121715.1, read as the reverse complement.
TGTGATGGATTTATGGATTTTTAGCAAACAGAAATATTTTAAACTGCTACGAGCTATAGCTACGAATGGTCGCAAGAACTTGTATCCCTTTTGATAGTAATAAAAAATACTTAAGTAAGTAAAACATCATCAGTAAGGTCAAAAACTAAGAATTAGTGAGAATACTTATTTTCAAGTCGACATTCTTTTTATAGTCAAAGAAGTAAAATATATTGGAAGACTTGATACAGGTTTTCATATCGTAAAAACATGAGACGAAAACAAGTCTGTAACAAGTTGGGTATAGGTATGGTGTACGTAGTATGTTATGTGGTTATTTACAAATTATTATAATACTACGATTTTATTTGCATCATCTATGTCCAGCTGTGGACAACAAACCAGATGACTCCGATTGTCTTCTAAAGGCATCACAACACAAAACAGCACAGTGGATAATATGTTGGCGCCTTTATAGAACTGAACATTTCACGTCATAGAGTTCACAACTCGATCTCAATCATTAAATACAGTTTTAAGTATTACAGCAATTAATACCGAACCCGCATTTCGATCCGAGGTGCTTGTTCGGGCGTGTCGAAAGGGCACCATAAGAAGCCGAAAGCCGGGTCATTTTATAGTTTATAATTACACGTGATTGCCGGCGTGACCCGTCCGATTCGCCGCGTTTGTACCGCGCCCCACGGTTGCAATGTTTATTTTGTTATACACAGGTTTTTTAAATGTTGTGTAAGTTTTTGTTTTCAGTGATTAAAATTTCGTTTTTGTTTTCAGTGGTTCAGATTTCGACATGCTTTTCTAGATGGGGTCCACCTTAAAAATCTCAAGCTCTAAATTTTTGAAATTATGTGTTTGACTTTTTTAGTAATAAAATTAAAGGAATTAAAGAAAATCATGTAGAGGAAACATACATACCTGAGAGTTCTCCGTAATGTTCTTAAAGGTGTGTGAAGCCTGCTAATCCGTACTATTTGGCCAGTGTGTTCATCTACGGGTCTAGACCCTTCTCATTTTGAGAGGAGACCATTAGGACTAACATGCGCTCCACGAAAAAATTTTGTCTACCCATTTACTCCTGAAATCTTATACAACTTCACGAGTAAATGGGTAAACAACATTTTATCATGGCGCGCATACTAGATCTACAGGTAGTGGGTAGTGATGAGCCGAGTTGAAGCTTTTTTTTTTGATAATGATTGTGCTTTATCATACAATTTCACTAAGAGTAGAGTAACCAATAAGTATATTTTTGTTTCTCATGCGTCTCTTATTTAACGAGATAAAGAATCAGAAATGTTCCAATTATCCTATAGAAAATTTGAGCTTTTAAATCTCAAGCCGTGACGAATTGCGACTGTGGGATAGCACGCTATGCGTGCAGCGTGGCCAGGCTCTTATCTAAACATTACCGTGACGGACTGACTGACAGACAACTTAAACCTGTGGACTTTATTCTGGGGTGGAACATCCGGAATCCTATCCAGCTGATCGATTGCGGAAAATCTGCGTCAATCTTTGTAACCGTCTCGATTGTGATGATTTTACGGTATCTTTGCTACAACAATTTAATTTAGGAAATAATAATAAGCAATAATAATAATAATAATAAGCAAGAGAGTATCGGCCAATTAGAGGAGATTGAGATATTCAAAATATAGCAACCATTTTTAGACTGCAGCTGAATTTAGAATCGAAAAGAGTTATTAGTTCTTTAAAAAACTCTTAAAAATAATACCCCTATACAACACAATACAACATAAATAAAAATTAAAAACCCTACTAAAGCTCTGTATAACCTACTCAAATCTATATAGGTAGGTATCTACCTACAAAATATTATTATTATGACATTTAAAATTATTAACTTTTAATACTGATATTTTTTTCATATTTCACTGTATAATATTAACACACCATTCCTGGTAAAAATTATAAGACTCGATTTTCTATATTACATCACATTGTACCTGCATTTTGGTAAATAAATTATCTATCTATCTATGTACCATCTATCCATCTATGTAATAGAAATTAAATGATCTAAATCTTGCCTGCCTGCCCATCCAAATTCTTGTGCGTTATTTTTAAACGAGCAGGTCTATCTGTATCTGTATTATCTATTGAAACCGATATGACACGGTTTTTCTTCAACAATCTGTGGCGATTACAGAAGCGTTTATAGTCTATATCGGTTGAGCTTCCATTTATTATAATCTGTTATAATTTTTAATTGAAGATGGCGGTCATCGTTCGATTTCTAATAAATGATAGCATAACACACGACCGAGGCTATCTCACGAGAACGTTGGTAATGTTTTTGGTTATGGGTTTAATTCTGAAGATTAGTTTTGCTTTATTTTTTTTTTAATTTCTAACTGACAGGATACATTTTTTTAATCACATCACACCTTATCTTGAAATAATAGTTTTTTTATTCTTCTACTATATCACCAGATGGTAATTTTAAAGTGACGAGCTCATCTAAGATGGAAGCATACTAACTACGAAGGATCAATAGTAATTATTAATGGTAATTTTTATTAAACCCCTATTTATATCTTATGGTAGAGTCTGGAACTCTGGACTTACCATAAAAGGTTGGTTTAGGTAGGTACATGAAATAAATAAATTTTGATTTTATTTTATTTTGTCCGTTTCAACGCGGTATTGCAAAATTCAGTTGGTGTTATTTTTGGGTTTGCCTAAAAAAATTAATGATAAAAATAAGTAGTCCCAAAAATGTCTCATAAATTAACCCGATATATCCAGTGTACGAGATAAAACTGGAACTTGTCATTGCTTTCTATTAATATACAGCCTGATCGCATTCAAATGTAAGCCTATCTTGCATAAAAGAATCGAAGCATTATGGAAACCTATGACTACCCACATTCTATAAATCTCAACATTCTTAAGGCACTTTGAAAATGTGCATAGGTGCCATATTTTGCATGTTCGAATCCTCCATAGCTATCCACGTTTTACGACCAAAGTTATGGTCTTTATGATCGATGGCCAACATTTATGGCCAAATGACCGTAATTAGAACCGACACCGCTTTATGGCGGGGCGGTTCGCATTTGACCACTTTCACACTGAATTTGTGTGTGCTCAATAGCCAGTATAAACTTTCTGTATTTTTTTTTTAATATTTATTATTAGTTTGTAAAAATTTATTGCATCGGAATTTTAAATATTATTAATTATTACCTCATTGAACTAGTCATCAAAATGGATAGAAAAGCGCATCAATTCTTGTTTGATTTTGTTACTTCTTCCTATGATTCATTTTTTTTAACCGAATTTGGCAAAGCCAAAAGAAAGTTACGATTTTATCAGTCTACGTAAGCATGTATGTATGTGTCTTGTTCCACCGTAGCGCTTAAACTAACTTGAACCAATTTTTAACCGACTAAAAAAGGAGGAGATTTTCAATTTTATTTTGTTTGAATGGACGTATCGTCAGGTTAGTTCCATTTAAAAGTGAGAATCTGATGAATATCTTTGGAGATGAAGGACGGAACTCCTCAAATAATAGGTAGAATAGATTGATTCTATCGAACTACACTAAAATGCTTAAAATAATAATAAATAAAAAAATATTTTTAAAAAACCGAATTCAAACGCCAGTATAGTCACTACAAAGTATAAAACAGTTTGTACACGTATGTTGGCTAGCGTCGTGCATCGGTTTCATCCTTTCTATTTTAGGCCCGCCCGTTTGCAGGCCAGCTTCTATCAACAATGTACCACTTGCAGATCAAAGTTCACATCACATCGATTGTAAGGCTTTCTGTACCATTGTACTAAGAATTTAATAGCGTAACGTTACGAGCAATTAGTAAGTTGGCACGCACTTGCGAAGTTGCCTCACCATGACTTTACCGTGAGGTTACGAGTAAATACTGTATTAGGTGCTATAAAAAATCATACGTCATATTTTAATAGTCATTTAAAATTGTCGCTTTGGTTCAAGGACTACTTTTAGATGGTCATCATCATCTCATTAAAAATCTCTGGACTATTTAATAGTGCATGTAGTGTCAATCTATACAAATAAATAAAATTTAAGTATCTGTCTATTATTTAGAAATAATTGTACTCTTAGTAAGGTCGTATTATGATTATTGTAACTTTTTTCTCATCTATTCCTGAAAACTATCTCGCTGATACGATACAGAAATATATAAGCTACACACTTTGCTACACGTTTTCGTAGATGCTATGAAGTCTTTGATAAGTAAATGATTTCAAGTAAAAAAAAAGGCCCTCCTATCCTATAGCGCCCGTTTGTGTTCTAAACGGAGCACGTCTCCCTGTTACAGTCAATAAAAAAATCAGTAAAATACAATATTAAGGTTTCATCGTGATAAAAGGATTAAAACATTCGAACAAAATAACTAATGAAATTAGACTTATGCATAAAGTAATAATCACTCCTTTATTGCTAGAAAGAAACAGTTGTACACAAAATTAACCCTGTCCTGACCAATTGACCCATCACCCAATACCGTTTTCCCCCACACCGGATATATCTAAATGACCTGTTAATATCGCGCGCGGGGGTTAAGCTTTTTCGTTCGAGGTTTTTCGATATCTTTATTAGATCTTTTTAAAGAGTATTAATAACCGTTTTTTGTGTAATAGCTGAAAATATAACCATTGGATTAGATCGAGCGATTTTATAGATCGTAAATATAATATATTCTGAGCAACTTGAACAAGATATGATCTTTCGGTAGTAATAGGAACGTTCCATCTGCTGAATAGGCATTATCTTCATTTTCTTAAACTAAGCTCTACATCAGTTGGGATAAAATATTGCTTTAGCGTTTTCTTGATCGTTTCGATCCTTTGAGTATATAACCAACTTTCGATCACATGTTCTGAGGCTCAATTTTAACTTTTGTTAACAGTAGTGGCACAACGATTAGTTGAGATGATGATGAGTAGCCGTTCATAAATCGTTCACTTAGTGCCGATTTCACCAACGTCGATTGATGTTGAACCGAGGAATAGTACGGGCATTCTGACAATTCTGTAGTAAAAATCTGCCCAAATATGAAAACGCTCGGATAAGACTTATTTTAAGTTGCACTATGGAAAATGGTAGCACACCGGCATATCAAAAATGGTTTTTATGAATGTCGCAATTTGCATAGTTTTTAATTTTATTTATTAGTTTGAGGGTCAAGCTAAATTATAGACTTAAAAAAAATCCACATAATGTGGAAACTTTGCACTAGTTACATAATAGTTATTTATATATGGGGCCAAAGAATTTTTTTGGTCTATGAGGGCGTTATTTTGAATTCATAGGAAAGTGAAGGATTCTAAAGTAGAATCCTGAGCGTTGAGCGTAGCTATACTTTAGCTATGGCTATACAATATAGCCATAGCTAAAGTATTGTAGTGACCGATAACCGTTTTTTAACAGTAACACATCCCCATTTAATCCAACCAAACTCAATTAAACCCGCACACCGACGTTGACAAATAGTTCGATTCCCATGAATTTAAAACATATATTATTGAAAACTGATAACCATCGACCATGACATGCCAAAGTGACATTAACAGTAATGTCAAACAAAATGACGTGAACATCGGCTATTCGGCCGCGATGTTTAATTGCGCAAGCAACACCGACGCGGGGCGTTAGTTTGTTTTAACGCTGGCAACACTCGCAACCACTAATTAGAGTTTTTACAACTTGAACGTTGTAATTACGATGTTTCCGTTTTTTATCAATTTTCCGATAATTTTCCTGGACTTGACAATATAAATATAATGTTCGGTATATATTTACCTATTATTATCTATTGCTTTTGTAGTACAGTGTTTTTACATAGATGCTCTAGAAAAATGTAACTGCCTGTCACACATAAAGGAGGGATGAGGTTTCGTTTCTCGATTGGAGTATGGTAGCTCGCATGTAGATAATCCGCATGGATTGCTTGTTTTAAAGTTAGGGTCCTGTGTTATTAAACGTGTGAAAACAGGTAACAGACTGAAAGACAGACCCATTTATATTTATGTTACATTTACTAGCTGATGCCCACGACTTCGTCCGCGTGGATTTCAGTTTTTAAAATCCCGCGAGAACACTTTGATTTTCCGGGATAAAAAGTAGCCTATGTCACTCTCCAGGTCCTCAACTATACCCATGCAAAAAATCACGTCGATCCGTATCTCTGTAACAGCGTTACTGAAGGACAGACTAACAAACAAACACAAGGATGATAATATTATAGTTTAGACTGGTATATAGTTAGTACTGACAGGTATATAGTTCATCTCGCATTTTAGCATCCTATTTAGTATTTCTTCCCTTTGATATAAATTCATACTTTGAGAATTCGCGCGTACCTTATTCATATTATTAATGTCATAATAATAGTACACTTCAGGCATATCAAATCATAAAACCTACCCACTGAAATAACATTTTAATGGAACTCCGAATTCCGATACTTTATTTTTTGAGTGATTTTATAATAAAGTCCCACTTACCCAATCAAAATTATTGCTTAACGCTAGTTAAGTTTTTTCCAAACGATGTATTAATTAGCGATTAGGTATGTTTGCGTCGTTTTTGCCTACCTGTAGACTAAAAAGTATAGAAGAAGTCAAAAGTCCAAGAAGTCATTCATCTGTGTTATTTTTCTGTTCGACAAATGTACCTAGCAATGTTTTTTAACAAAAAAACAACTATCCTTTTTTCTTGTCTAATAAATATTAATGGAAGGTTTCAGTATATTTTGTGTACGTCAAGGCAATTTGTAACAGTAATGGCGCGATTGGTCAAGTCGCGCGGGTCACGGGAGCGCGTCGTGGCTGACACCTGTCACCTGTCAACCGCTGTCAACTATGGGCTGTGTGATATGTGCACTGTACAGTCACAAGAGTAAATAGCCTAACAGAGGCAAAGCTGATAGGAAATATAATTTTATTCCCTTCTCTTATAGATACATTTTTTTTTTCATATAATTTTTGGCCTCTGACACTAAAGTAAAATGGTTTTCTTTTAAAGATTCCCAACTTAAATAGGTACAGACCTATATTGGCAGATACTTAATCACATGGCTTTGAAAACTTGATAGAACTTTAGGCTATTACAAATCACACGAAATAAAACCTTTGAATATTTAAGGCTCTAAGAATAAAGTTTCATAAGATTATTTATTTCATGTAGTTAACATGTAGCAAGTTGACTACATGAAATAAATAATTTTGAATTTAGGTAAAACCAAAATAGAAAGGGTTGCCAGATTTTAAAGAGAATATTTTGGTAGGTACGTGTACATGTTCTATTATATTATGTAGCTGCACTTTTTCAATCTTTAGAAGTCAAGGCTCTAGCATAAATATAATTGTAAAATATTTTATCACCGATGTTATTCCTGCACTCCATACAAGCGTGATGTTCGCAGTACACCCACCGTTATTCCCGTAACTTAAGTCGGATTTGCCCCGATAATATTCGCTTTATGGTGGGCTCAGGTGGATTATATTGTCAATATTATTACTCGCCTCTTAATACCGTAAAGCTGCTTCATAAAACATATTGGAAATTATATGCGATATGTCGTTTATTTCGCGCCGGCAAATAGGCCTTTTGAGCACTATCTATATTACCAGTATGGTAGCGATATGGTAGCCAAGCTAGCGATATTTAAAAGACTCTATCCGGAAAAAAAACTGAAGCTAAATATAGATTTTTGTGTCCAAATCGACTCGCTTTTGTTTTGGGGCAAATCAATTTTCTCATGTAGTGTTGCGATAAAATAATTATTAAGTGCATTGAAATAAACTTACCTCTTGAAGTTCCAGGTGAAGATTCAGCTAAGTGCTTAGGTGTCCCTTAAAGGTTAATGAAAACAAAATTGTCAAACTTGTCATTAGGTAAGGGCTAACTAAGTTTAGGGTAGCCTCAGTCTTAGGGAACGTTGATAAAAACGGGCATTACAGTCTAAAATGACTTGGCCATATTAATAAAATTTCCATGGGAACTTGACGGGACTTTATGATTTTTGCGAAATACGAGTAACATGTTCAGCTTTCCTTCTGCCTACCGGAATAACCAATTGTTAAAAATCCTCGAATGTGCAAACACTATAATATAATATTATGCTCACTGCATTATCGAACTATTGATATTTATAAGCTATCTACGCAACATCTCACTCCTAAATGATAGTATACTATCATATTTTAATAAACTTCACGGGAAGTTAGGGATTATCTCAAAACTTCTCGCTACTAGAAAATATTTACCTAGTACCTACTGACTTATGTCAGCGAACTCCTTATTTATTTGTTAACTTTCTTTATTGTGGAAATCTTCTGATATTGCATAGGTCTAATGTCCGTATCACAAATAGATAAACTTATTTTAAAGTTATTCAGTAGGGAGAAATGTTTAAAATAAAATAGCCAAAGCTAATGCTTGGAACGATTTAATTTTTGCAATATTGGATTGTATATGTTATTAGTAAAGTTAAGTAGAAATATGAAATAAATAAAACAATCGAGTATCACGTCATTCACACTCACACCTGGCAACTCAATCATTATAATTATTCTCTGTGACATTATCATACGACCTTCGTCCTTCACTTGGTAATGTTGTGTACCCACCTTTCAATCGCGGAACTCGAAGACAACGGTGTCGCATAATTCATTTCTACAAAAAAAAAAGAACCACCTAGACAACCTGCAGCACCTGCGACATTAAGCCAACATCTCCCTCGAATTAATATCGAATCAATCCGTCATTAAAGCAACGGTCACACGCCCCAGCAAATTATCTTTCACCCCATCAGGAAGGTGGAAAGTCTAATAGAAATCCGTAATAAGAAACGCTAATCGTGCACGCGCTTGAAGCTTGGGCAGTTATGAGAGCCATTTCGTTGCGTAGCGGATTGTGCTCGCTAGCTAGTGATGTGAGGCTAAAGCTACACCGCATGCTTATCGATCGAATGGAAATAACAACTTCATTCACTCTGGGGAAGCTTGTAAGTTCCTAGTGCGATGATTCTTCACAATGAGCTGCACGTTAAATGAGTTACCTATCCTAAAGAAATTTCGAAGGAGCTGGTAGTCGCATAGAGATAGAGATTTCTTATGATCAGAGATTAAATATGAAAGGCAAAATAGTCTCATCCCCTCAGCAAATTGACAATTCCTAAAAGTATCGAAATAAGAGCAAAAGCATAAAACATCTTTCGTGTGTTCCTACCTACTACACTTTACTGTCTAAACCACAATCGAAAAATATATTTTAATATTAATAATGTGTGTTCTGTCCTACGTGTTTCTCCTCAAGTTTTAAGTGCATCTTCAATAAAAATTCTTTTCAAAAAACCGACTTCAAACGCCACTACAAAGTATAAAAATAATTTTATTTTGTACACATTTGTTGAAGTCGGGCGGCTTAAATAGAAACAATGAAACCGATACGCGATGCTCGCCCGATTTCAATAAACGTGTCTCTTATATGTCACCATAAGGTAAGCGTCGCAAATCGATTTCATCGTTTCTAGTTAAGCCCGCCCGACTTCAACAAACGTGTACAAAATAAAATTATTTTTATACTTTGTAGTGGCGTTTGAAGTCGGTTTTTTGAAAAGAATTTTTATTTTAAGCTTTTTAGTGTAGCTTGTTCCTGCTCTCTTTCTCCCCTTCCTCCAACGCTACGGCACTAATGTAGTTCTACACTTGGTACCTACAGTACTTACTTATTAACAATACACAAGAGCTAGGACTAGGAGCTCCATGATGTAGTCCATGTTTGGTACCAACAATATTATTTCGAAAGCGTCAGTTCGTAATTCCTCCAACTCTGCAGCATCAGGATTGAGGAGCTAGAACCTTGAGCATTATGATGAAGTATATGCTCGGTACCAACAATATCAATTCGTAAACGACAGCTCCAAAATCCTCATAGTTTAGGTAGGCAGTACCCCTGCAGCATCAGTATTGAAGAGCTAGGACCTTGAGTTCCACGATGTAGAATATGCTTGATACTAACAATATCAATTCGCAAGCGAAAGTTCCTAAATCCTCATAGTTTAAGTGGGCATTACCCTGCAGCATCAGGATTCAGGAGCTAGAACCTAGACCTCGATGATGTAGTATATGCTTATAACATACAATAACAATTCATGATTAGCAATTCCTAAATCCCTATAATTTAAGTGGGCAGTACCCTACAGCATCAGGATTGAGGAGTAGGACCTGGAGATCTATGATCTAGTATATGCTTAGGCTAAGCATACCAATTTGTAAACGACGGTTCCTAAGGTCCCATAATTTAGGAGGGAAATACCCCTGCAGCATCAGGCTTGAGGAGTTGAAGGTAAAAAATTTTATGGGACCATTTCGCGAGCTTACTCTGTCGATTAAAAAAAATTATCTCGTGAATCGGTCCAGAAACCTCGGAGTAATCGGTGGGCATACATAGAAAAAAAAAAGATGCCGGCCGAATTGATAACCTCCTCCTTTTTGGAAGTCGGTTAAAAAGACCATTTTCTAGGGTGTAATAATTCAACTTAAGTTTATCCACAAACTAAAGTAAAAAATTAAAACATTCTTATTTTGTTTTAGGATTTAGTTGACCGATGAACTATTCATCGGTGAACTAAAAATGCGCAAGCCTATATCGCAAAAACAGATATTGGATGTGTCAAGTGATGATTGATGCGCGCGCGCAAAAAGCGTCGCGTCGAACGGAACGGTCACGCGGGAGCCGCGTTTCATAATCGAAGCTTCTGTTTACCGCAATTTTGATGTAGACGATGATTATAAGCCGATACAAGTTTTAAGAGGTGCTTAGATATTGCGCGATTGTCAGCGTCAGTGAAGATAGGATTAGGTATGCATCTTTTGGGTGGGAACTAATCTCATTAGTTAGTAACGGACAATACGTATCACTTTTAGATATAATAATGCCTCAATAGCCCAACGGTTAAAGGTGCAGACTGAAAACTGAAAGGTCGCAGGTACGAGCCCTACCCCTTGCACTATTGTCGTACCCACTCCTAGCACCAGCTTTCCGCTTATTTGGAGGGGAGAGGAGAATATAAATCAAGTTCAGCTTGGCTAATATTCTTTTTACAAGAAAAAAAAATGTAGCTGTCTCATTTAAACGTTTCCTAAAATAGCAGCGTAAGCAACGCATTTTTGTGAGATAAGTATAACAAATTTCAGAAGAAAGGATGAAAAAATATTTAAAAGGCAAGAAAGTCTTATAAATCGGTGTCAAACAAGGAATTGTTATATTTAAATGATTCCTTTTCCGATTTTACTACATAGGTCTACGATATAGGTAGGTATTTATCGATTAATAACACAGTGCATATAACATTACAGTATGGTGTAGACTGTAGATAGTGCAAAAGTAGAAAAGTGATAAAAATAATATTTGAATGTTACGGATTCATGCCTACCTAATAATCAGGCTTTAACTAATCGCTCTTACACAGGTACCCACCTACCCATATTCGCTAAAGGTAAATATTAAACCCCAAAAACATCGCAGAGATTAAACAAGATATTAGGTACAGTAGTCAATTTGAATCTAATCGATACCACTCGTGTAGCGACTAATGAGCAAAGCCACTGGACTAAACAAGTCATTACGATCCACCTGATGTTTCGCACGGCCTTTCATTTTCCATATTGCTGTATGGAGTGTACAAGATATTATGTTGTAATGAATTCCTACATTAATAAAGTTTGGCTATTGTGGCCGTCATACTAAACAAATAATGATAACCGTTATTCCTTACCTATTATAAATGCGAAGGTGTGCTTGTTTGTTGGTTTGTCCTTCAATCACAGTGCAACAAAGCAATGGATCGACGTGATTTTTTGCATGGGTATAGTTGAGGACCGGGAAAGTGACATAGGCTACTTCTCATCCCGGAAAATTAAAGAGTTTCCGCGTGATTTTAAAAACTAAATCCACGCGAGCGGGCATCACGTGAGGAAAAAAGTAGTATCACCATTAAAATATTATGTAGCACACGTGGAATGCTAAGACGCAAGCCAAACACTTCTCATTTCGATTTCAAGTCTAACGAGTAGTTTTGCAATTATGAGGTAACCGACATACACACATGCACTACTAAACGCATTATCCTCCCTCGCGTAAAATGTGTTTGACCGCAGAAGGCCACAAAATATTTTGACACTTAACTGAACGCATCACGTTAATTATAGTGCCCCTGTAACGGAAAGCGCCCTTACAAAAAGCATAACAAAGATGGCCGCGGCGCTAAAATTAACCGTTCAATAGGATATCGATTGTAGATCTAATGGCGTAATTGCTAGTTTCCCGCCAAAATTGACGCCTCGCTATCATTGTGGGTTCTTTAAACTTGCTCGCATCCGAAAGCTACTATTTACACATTAATTTTGACAGTCTGCTTAAGCCTTATAATTATTTTTTTACGCGTGCGTGAGGAAGTTGGATTTGAAATAGTTATTTTAATGGATTTCAGAACATGTGGCTTGTTGATAATTGTTTAATTTCAGACAATTTAAAAACTTTGCAGCTGAGAACGCTATTTTTAAGGTTTAGAACTTCATACTAAAACAACATCTACCTACTAAATAATCAATAGTCAAGAGACAATAGTCTTTGGTCTGGTCTGGTGGGAGGCTTTGGCCGTGGCTAGTTACCACCCTACCGTCAAAAACGTGCCGCCAAGCGATTTAGCGTTCCGGCACGATGGCGTGTAGAAACCGATTAGGGGTATAGGTTGAATTTGTAGGGACACATGTACAGTGTAACACAACTCCTGTTGCTGAGACAGCGAGTCGCCCCGCCGCGAACCGTATTTTTCTATGGAAAATTACTTTATAATATAGAGAGTCTTATATCGGACACTGCGCTGTCCGCACGGGTGTACATGCCTAATAAACAGTGAACCACAATTAGGGGAAGTATTTATTTATCACCACCCGGTGTCCATCCCCTAAAAATTTACACTGCTATACCCCTTCCAAGTTAGCCCGCTACCATCTTAGACTGCATCGTCACTTACCATCAGGTGAGATCGCAGTCAAGGGCTATCTTGTCATAGAATAAAAAAAAAAATAGCTACCTAATAATGAGGTTTGCATATATACGAACTCATTGAATAATTATGTACTAACGTAAAACTTAACGTACGAAGTACGAAATCAATAAAAATGCATCAAGTGCCTACTTAACGCACTTGAAATTAAGATCATTATCTTATGAAATCAGTCACAGTCAATCCAACTCAAAAGTAAATAAACAAAAATCACCGCGGCACGGTATTCTGTCCACTTAATTCATTGAAATCTTAATTTCGTTCCGACATTAAAAACAAATTACTTTTTACCGGCACGCTTAAATAAGACGTTTCTCGATAAACAAACATATGCATTAACGTTATTATTACACAGTCATTAAGCAAAATATACCTCATTGTGTGACTCAACCATCTGCAATAATTGTATTTTATGACAATATAAGCGTCGCAATTCTTGAAAATTATTATTTATCACCCGTGCAAAATTAATTCTGATTGGTTTTTTGTTCTTGTAATAAGGAAACTATTATTTCATAATATATTCGTACATCATTTTGATATTCCTAGGGACTATACGTATCTAACTCGTCATTAACATCACTTATAACAATTCCTTCGTACCTAATTCCTAATTTAGACTCAACTGAATTAGCTTTAGGCTCAACTAAATTCGCCAAAGTATATGTATCCTGGAAAATCAAATAACTAAGCTTGTTTTCGCAGGATAAAAACTCTATGCACTCAAAAAAAAAATCAAAATTATTTTGCTATAATCTGTGAAACCATTTTGGCCGTACCGTACCTACCGTAAAACTGTACAACAATACGTATTTTGTTGGTATTGCGTTGTTTCTGAGTTTCTTCTGCACGTGAAGGAGCGATGGTGTTAGTACAGTTCGAGCGGCCCATTTTGCCATACAATTTTTGTTTGTTCAATGCCAAAAATTTTGAGGTTTTTTAGGTTCCCGCGGGAACTCTCTTATTTTACCGGATAAAAAGTAGCCTATGTGCTATTTCAGACTATAATCTATCTATGTACCCAGCCAAATCGGTTCACGAGTTGCGGCGTGATTGAGTAACAAACATACATCCAAACTTTCGCATTATTGTAAGCCTCAATAGCCCAACGGTTAAAGGTGAGGACTGAAAACTGTAAGGTCACAGGTTCGAATCCCACCCGTTGCACTATTGTCGTGCCCACTCCTAGCACAAGCTTTCCGCTTATTTGGAGGGGATAGGAGGATATTAGTCAACTTCAGCTTGGCTAATATTCTTTTGTAAAAAAAACTTACAATCTAAGTAAGGTCGTAAAATCTGAGTACCTTCAAGACGAGAGTGAATAGGCATTTTCTAGGCAAGCGCGCTCCAACTTAGACCTCATCAATGCTTTCCATCTCATAATAAAAAAAAAACTAAATAGGATATGTCTTTATCTTGCAGCAAGTAGCAACACCCACAGTAGTTAAGAAGATACTCCGTCTGAAGCAGGAAAACCCCGGCATGTTCGCGTGGGAGATACGCGAGCGGCTGCTGAGCGCGAGAGTGTGCGAGCCGCACTCCATTCCATCCGTGTCATCTGTGAACAGAATTCTGAGAAACAGTGGGCTGGCGTGGAACGAGGATGAAATAAGAAGTGGACACGGTGAGTTCTAAATCTTGTTCTTCTTTGCTAGCCCTTCACTTTGTCTATCGTTGGACATAGGCCTTCTCACGGACGCTATTGCTTTCCATGTTGTGACAGTCTCTTGTCCACAATCTTGATATCTTTGGACCAGCAGATAATTCGGGATGGTTACGTTGGTTCCCTCTCATCCGGTAGGTTTTTTTTATTCGATGACAAGATAGCCCTTGACTGCGATCTCACCTGATGGTAAGTGGCGATGCAGTCTAAGATTGTAGCGGGCTAACTTGGAAGGGGTAGCCATAGCAGTGTAAATTCAACCCATACCCCTAATCGGTTTCTACACGCCATCGTGCCGGAACGCTAAATCGCTTGGCGGCATGTCTTTGACGGTACGGTGGTAACTAGCCACGGCCAAAGCCTCCCACCAGACCAGACCAGAGACAATTTTAGAAATTATAAATTCCTAAATTGCCCCCGCCGGGAATCGAACCCGAGACCTCCCAGTTATAAGACCACAGCGCTCACTACTGCGCCAGGGAGGTCGTCAAAAATAGGTCGGTAGGTAATAGTACCTACCCTAAAGATCCATTCGTACTTAGTTCAGGCTGATGTATCATCCTCATTCTTATTAACATATGCGAAAGTGTGTTTTTTGTTGGTTTGTTCTTCAATAACGCTGCAACAGAGCTACGGATCGACGTGATTTTTTGCATGGGTATACTTTTTATCCCGGAAAATCAAAGAGTTCCCACGGAATTTTAAAAACTAAATCGCACGCGGACGAAGTCCCGGGCATCAGCTAGTTTACTATAAATAACTGTCACGAAAACGTCCAAACATGTCAACTGACTTTTATTATCAAAACTTGATAGTAATCATTGTAGGGTGTTAAAACCGCTGTTTTGGCTATAAGGTAGGTAATTACTTACTTGTTAGTGTTCAGAATTATATACGGACGTGCTTATTGTAACTGTTCATAGCATCCTTCGATATAACATCATCTGATAGTTCCTTACCTTGTCTGATACTATCTTAGCAAAAATATATAAGGTGTTAAAACTTTCGTAATATTTGCGCACTAGTACCTACCTATTCTTGATAGTGATCGCAAACTTTAATAAATAGGTGGATAAAAACTTGTAACACAATGTATTAAATAATAATATTAGACATTTAGACATAATATTATAACATTAAATCTCCTTAATTAAACATAAAATAAAATGTCTCCTATATCGGTTGATCGGCTAGTTTATACAATATAATACATATTATGTAGATAAGTACAACTATAGTCCCTCAAAACTTCGTCCGCGTTGAATTTATCAGCTTTTCAATCAGTTTATTTTCTTACGTGTGGTAACACTACGAGCCTAAGGTAGGGATCGACATGATTTTTTGCTAGGGCCTGCTGGAGGACCTGGAGAGTGACATAGGCTGCTTTTTGTCCCGGGAAATCAAAGAGTTCCCGCGGGATTTCAAAAACTAAGTCCACGCGGACGAAGTCACGGTCATCAGCTAGATTTTTAATAAATATCGCTTGTCCCACTTAGAAATAGGATATATGTATCAACGTATCGATAGGTAGGTACTATTTTAATCGGCTAACATCATTGAGGAATCAAATTTTTTGATGGCTAACATCGTTAATTTTATAGTGCTTTGTGAATTTCAGTTTACTTAACGAGCTTCGTCGCCCTCCTTACTGGACAATAATATATTACACTCAGAAGTGTTATGTTACGAATTACAACATAATTAACGATAATTTTCACTAAGACGTGTTTTGGTTTGAAAGAATTTTTATTGTAATGGGATTTTGACACGTTAAAGTGAATCAATTTACGTAACTATAGGTTTCTATAAATAATTATACCTTCCCTAAAGGTACAATCATAATACAAATTGTAAGGAAGTCCGATGTATTTAGGTATCTTGTCCAATAAAGTTGAACAAAAAATATTAAACAATACCTTATTAATAATTTTCTTATAAGTTAAAAATCTTACGATGATGGTAGGTACAATGCCGAGTTCATTACTTAGGTACGAGTAATTGGTATAGGTATATCACACAGCTAAAGTGTTAAAAGTGACAAGCTCTTTGAAAGTACAAAGGACGTAATAAAAAACCAAAATAGATATTTTTATAATAATAATATTGTAAGTGAGTTCTCTACAGAGAAACATCGTTCAAAACTTGACGAGATACCTATAAAGTCGATAAATAATGATTTTGTATGCTTCCTCTCAAAATTTAACCGAATATTTCTTGTTCACAGAACCATTCGCTTCACCGGATATTCCTCCAAACATGGTAGACTACATGGCGATGAAGACATCTCTACCGACCCCCATGCCGCAGCAGACTCCGCCATACTTCGCCCACACAGCCGTGAGAGTCCCGCAGCCAGAACCGCACACTTACGACCGAAGACTCGCCACGTCTTGGCTCCTAGCAAACCAAGTTCAAGCCCAAGGCCTCCTCAAACCCTACCCAATTTCTCCATGGCAAAGAGTCATGATGCCGTATCCAGATTCAAAGAACTTCTCCCCCTACGCCCTAAGTCTACACAGCGACCTTTTAAACAGAATTAACCCTGAGGAAGTAAAATCGGAGAGCTCAGAACACATATCCGTCGAAGCCAGCGACGACAGCACCGACAGACCAGATACCGACGAACCAAAAAGACCGAATGAGAAAGAGAAGAAGAAAAATCCATATTCCATAGAGGAGCTGCTGAAAAAGCCGGATAAAATAGTAAATTCTAATCCCGTCGGGATCCAGAATTTTCTGCGTCAGCCCAGTGGAAGCATGATTGAATTCAGTCTCGAAAAAACTTCCAGTGGACGAAGTTCCCCAGCCAGTTATTGTTCAGTGCAAAGTGCCGTATCGAATGACTCAGTCAGTTCAGAAATTAAAGCTGGAAATTAAAAAAAAATGTTATGCAGTCTGGTTTTATAATTTTAATCAAGAAAATTAACTTTAACAGCCTGACTGTACTCTAGTCAAAATTGTAATAATTTTAGTTAGGTAGCCATAGAAATAGTATGATGGACAAAAACATAAAATACTTACCTACTTACATAAAAGTAGATAAAAAGTCAATCTGTAAATATTTTAGGACCATCCAGTTTAATATCAAGTGGACACGTGTCTTCAGCAGTAACCTTAGGTTCCTACTACCTATAACTTCCGACGTGAAACTGGCCCTTACCTAATTATAATATTATAATAACGCAATAACTAATATTACATTATTATTGAAGTATACTATATGCCGATATCATTTGGAGTTATCCGATTTCCACTTTTCACTATTAAGTACCTAATAACGTCGCCATATTTTCTTAATAATAATAGTCTGGGATACATAATTTAATTTAAACGTAAAAAAAACACTTAGGTAGGTAAGTAGTAGATAGTGAGTATTTAAATATAAAATAAATTATTGTTTAGTTCAGTTGCCTACTTGTAAATATTAATTTTTATTGTTAGATATCTAATAAGCATATTGTCCAGATGACGGTTAAATGTACTTAGTTATTTTTACCCCGTTTCAAATCAATGACAAACTTTAACCAACTATTTGCTGTCAAAAACAAACAGCCTTGCCGAGTTCGTAATGTAGGTAACATTACGAACTCGGCAAGGCGCTTAACAACTTTGTTTGACAAAGCCAAATCTGTTGTCTCCATTTTCAGTGTTTCTTTAGCACATTTAGCATTATAGTATAATAAATGACCTGTTTTTTTTTAACAATAAATTGCAATGATTTCAAAAAAGGTAGTTAGGTATAAGTAGGTACATTTAACAGTTATGTTTATGTAGGTACGGGGTACCTATTGAGATATCAGCATTTTGCATTAGAGAATTTGCATTATTTTGTAGGTTATCTCTGATTAAATGAGATTTGCGAGACAAGCTAATTCAAAAGTTTACCTACGGCTACGAGCTTTTTTGTACTCCGAGTAAAAGCTCTGTCGACGTAAATGAAAAAGCTCGTTTGCTGGTACTTAGCTACCTACCCGTAAAAGTAATTATTTGTAGATAGTTAGAATAAAAAAAATATTGATAGTATGATTAGCATTATGTAACATGATTCTGTGATATTGTACAATATTAGAAACCCAAGGATAGTTCTAGCTTAATTGTAAATTAATGTGAACAAATTCATACATTCCTTGCACGGTTTAAGAAAATATAAATGTATATGATGAGTACCTATTATCAGACTTTTAGTTTACCTATCTCCTATTTCTCGAAAACGCTGTACCTACCTAATAAAATTAAATTTCACGAAGTAGTATTTCACACTATGTAAACGGAGTCTTAAGCCATCTTTACATTGCCCGACATTAAGGTCGAACGTAAGAGTGACCGCAGACGTATAATTGCAAGACTATCGAACATAACGATTTTGATGATGATAATTATGATCGACGATTTAGTTGGATAAAATGCACGGGCTACTAAGTAACTATGTCTATTAGTATACCAACTCTGCGATTAAGTTGTCCAATTTGAAATTGTACGGGGTACGGTACGGGTACTGTGGGTACTTTAATTAAGTAGTAGGCGTAAGTATCGACGCAGGCGGCGTAGTCCATGCAGCACAGGCAGAGCAGTCGAGGTAGACAGCATAGGCGACCAGCGTATACTGCGACTGTGCGTAGTATAAAGAATAGATACCTAAGTACAAGGTATATAATATATACAGGGTGTCCCACGGCTATGCCACATGGAGGGGAAGTACCTTAAATATTGTAGATGGAACATTTTACTGAAAGAAGACTTCATTTTAATTTAAAAAACAATTTAAACTGCATTCATAGATTTTTAAATAATTGCCTGGTTGAACCGGGACTCGAACCCGCTATACGAGAAAAAAAATTAACTTATATCTTTATCATACCGATCGGAAGGCTTCATCATAAGGATTATTTTTTGTTAAATAACATAGCATGAGAAATAAAAGGAAGACCATGAATTTTAGCCTTTGATGTAAAATTTTGTTCAGAAAAATGAAAAGCTGACATTGGCGTATCGACATGTCCTTCAATCCCGCTTCAAACCAATAAATCAACAAACAAACACACTTTCGCATTTATAGGTAATATAAGTAAGGATTAGTAAGGATAGTAAGGATCGGGAAATGATGCGTACTTCTCAAGTGGGTAATCATTAGTAATAGTTCATGTCAGTTGTATGTCGATGCGATACGCCAATGTCAGCTTTTCATTTTTCTGAACAAAATTTTACATCAAAGGCTAAAATTCATGGTCTTCCTTTTATTTCTCATGCTATGTTATTTAACAAAAAATAATCCTTATGATGAAGCCTTCCGATCGGTATGATAAAGATACAGGTTAATTTTTTTTCTCGTATAGCGGGTTCGAGTCCCGGTTCAACCAGGCAATTATTTAAAAATCTATGAATGCAGTTTAAATTGTTTTTTAAATTAAAATGAAGTCTTCTTTCAGTAAAATGTTCCATCTACAATATTTAAGGTACTTTCCCTCCATGTGGCATAGCCGTGGGACACCCTGTATATCTCACTACCTCCTTAACTCGATCATTTTTGTTCGAACGATCCAATCCAATAGCTAACTTGTTGGTGCCAGTAATAACGAGCTTATCTATAGATACCTATGTATAAAAATCGATGGTAAAAACAAGTGAAAGCGCAGGTGTCGCATAGAAATCACAAATTGTCACTACAAGCTGACGTGGAGCACGCTAGACATGCTGCGTAGCACATTCGTGCGCGGTTTCGTACGCAGCTCTATGCATGTTCATGCATTCTTATTGTTTGAGGTCTATGCTGCACGAACTAACATACAGTGAGCAAAAAGTTAGCACTGAGGTTAATTTAGAGCTAGAGGCGGTATTGGTAAGCGAAAAGTGCTAAAGATGTACTTTACAACTTACCTTTTGTTTTTCAGTTGATTCTGAATTTGAAAAAGGAACTTTTAGTAAGTACGTTGACACGAAGCTTCATTTTAATTAGTTATGCAACTTATCTTGTGATTTTTTCAAGAATAATAATGTTAGTTAGATAACGTCACAATTGTCGAGGACAGAAAAAACTTTAAAATTTACATATTATTATTATTTAAGTGTGCCAAGAACGAAATATTCCTTAGTATTAATGCATTACAACCTTGCATTAATATCGTGTAGTTACTAATACACGAACGAAAGGGTGAGCTTTGCATGAAATTGCTTACTTTCCTATCGCATATTTCCATAGGTAATTAGATGTATGATTCGAGTACCTATTTGCATACGACTCTTGCAATTACACATTGTAATAAAGCTTTAAGAATTTGTTGGTAAATACCTTCAAATTCTTCAAATAGTCAAAACTATAAAGTAGGTAGGTACTTGATTTTTAATTTGAAATACGTACTTAGGTACAGGGTACTTGTAGGCTGTAGCACTGATTGAGCGACTATATAAGTTTCGATATTATACTGAGAACAATAGTTTCACATAATATGAGGGTATTCTGAAATGATTCTGAATTCTCTCGTTTTGTGAATGCAGTGCAATTAGAATGGTGTCTGATGCATGGGCTGACGCACAGATTACTATGGATAGGTCGTAGACAGAGAAGTAGATAGCTAGGTACTACGTACGGCTAAAGGTCGTAGCCGATTTACACGACACCGCTCCCACTCAACCAAAGTATGAGCATTCAAATATGGACTTAATATCGTGCTCTGGAGGTGCACTTTACAGTGGTACAGTTTACGCGCGGTACCGGTACCGCGCGCTGTATTCTATTTTGTGTTGTTACTGTAAAGTGCACCTCCACACCACGATATTAAGTCCATATTTGAATGCTCATACTTTGGTTGGGTGGGAGCGGTGTCGTGTAAGTGGGCTACGACCTTAACGGCTCTAAGCTGTGGTAGATTATCTATCACATTCACACTTCACAAGACAGAGATTTTGTTATGAAGATTTATTAAATTCTTACCTATCTATTGGAAATCCATTGTTTTCGATAGCTACTGGCAATGTCAAAAATAGAGAAGGGCAGCTTGCGTAAAGTGGTTAACCTTAAGCTGCATCCGCACGCTTGGCAAACCTCGGCAAACCTTCACAAACGCAAACGTGCGGATAGAGCGTTTGCCATGGTTTGCCTACGCTTGCGAGCGTTTGTGGCCGATCCATCGAGTGTCGGTCTTTTGATCGCAAACCAAAGGGAATTTGCCACAAGCGCTTGCGTCTCCGTCCACACGTTTGCGCGCACTCAGTCTCGTTTGTGCACTGGCGGCGATTAGACGTGTCATTGTACGATTTACGATTTACGTATCGCACCTTTAGAAATCTTCATTTTGTGAGTGGGTAAAAACGTAAAATGAATGACTGGTCGACTGAAGACTTTTGAAGACGATTTGTTTTTATAATTTAATTAATTAATTAGTTTTATATATTAATAATAAATAATAATAAGTGGCGACTCCGCACCGGAAAATGGTATATAATGGTATGGTAATAGGTGGACCGACACCATCAGGCGACCCTCAGGGAGCCACTGGGTACAGGTGGCGCAAGACCGAAGCCTGAGGAATTCCATGCAATAAACAGTCCAGCCGTGGACGTGAATCGGTTGATAAAGAAAAAAAAACAAAATATCTATTGAGTAGGTACATACTAGAATAGAGTAGAATATTTTTTTATTCATATAAATAAACTAGGTAGGTACCAAGTGTTTTCGAACATACTACTAGCTACTACTACTAATCTATAATATTATACTAAAACTGTAACTGGACAAATTGTGCACATGAAATATGTTTTGAAAATTTTAATTAGAGGACGCTTTACTATCAACTAGATGACATCCGCGACTTCGTCCTCGCAGATTAAGGTTTTTTAATTCCCGCGGAAAGTCCTTAATTTTCCGGGCTAAAATGTAGGTATGAGCTATCGCTATTCCACATTTCATTCAAATCGGTTCATTAGTTGTGGCTGAATGAGTAACAAACATCCATCCATCCATCCATCCATCCATATTCCATTTTAGTAGGATTATTGATCGATACTGAGCTTAAAACATTTGTAAAAATAACTTAAGCCAAATAATAAAGCCGACACAAGTTCGACGTCCGTCATGCTTGCCTGTTCAGAACATACAAACGCCCTCGCAAGCGTGCGGATGATTCCCAAATTCAAGGCAAACGTTTGTAGAGGTTTGGCGTTTGCCGTTTGCCACAAGCATGCGGACGCGGTATTAGAACACTTAGAATTAGGTACATACCTACTTATTAATTCCATGAACGTTTATCAAGAGTCAAGACCACAGACCAGTAACAATAATATACAGACACGCATGTCTATAGAAGCTTTATGGCATAGTAACAGTATGCAGAAGGGGGTGCGGGAGGAGGGGAAAATGTCATTAAACATATATGATCGTGTGTCTCACCTTTTGTTGGCCTCAAGTATGAAAATCTACAGGTTTATCTCTTTCTAACTTAACATAATATTAAAGTTTCTATATTGACTATATCGTAATATTAAATCAGGATGCAATAATTTAGTGATACACATCCGGTATCTACCCAGCTGTAGTTCAGTGACGTATCACTTTTTTTTTAAATTTAATTAATGCAAAGATCTAGTCTTTTAAGGTCTACATATAAATCCTTTTCAATAGGATCAAAAATATAAATATTATTTTTGATCATATTGAAAAGGAATATTAGTATTTTGAAATAAAACAAATTTTATATGATATAAAAATTTTATTTATGATGAAATTACGGCCTAAATTAGTTTTAGATGGCACCACCATCTAAAACTAAAAATAACAGGTAGGTAGTAGGTACTTATAAAAGCTCTTGCTTTTATGTGGGTTTATGACAGGTGCATTTTATCTGGAAAACCGAAAGGAAGAGTTATCATTTTAGTAATCTCTAGTCTATATATGTTTGTATTTATTTTATTATTAACAATTAACAATTACTACATTTAAAAGTATTTCTTTATCTAATTAGAATAAATAGTCCATATTACAAAGTTACCCACTAATTGTAGGTAACATAATAATATAGGTACTATAAAAGTGAAAGTTTGTAGTATAAGTGTGTATGTTTGTTACTCCTTCATGCTACAACAAATGAACCGATTTGGCTGAAATTTGGAATGGAGATAGCTCTTACATATATTATCCAGGATTAACACACAGGCTACACTTTGTCACTTTGGAAAATTATACTAGTTAAAAAATCTTAATCTATGCAGACGAAGTCGCGGGCGTCATCTAGTTCAATATATTATTTAAAGTATAGAGTCAAATAAAAATAATATTTAGAATTTATGTAGTAGTTATGTATTATCATGTTTCAGTTTGGTTTCTCACTTTAAATCATTTTTTTATTAATTTTCGCCTCTTCTATTCAGTAGGTAACTTGTAGGAAAATCTAATTGAATTAAATGTACATTAAACGTATCTATCTACTACCTACCTATATATCCTTGCTAATAATATTATAAATGTGAAAGTATGTTTGTTTGTTGGTTTGTCCTTCAATCACTCCGCATCACAATGCAACGGATCGACGTGATTTTTTGCATAGGGATAGTTGAGGACCGGGAGAGTGACATAAGCTTCTTTTTATCCCGGAAAATCAAAGAGTTATTGCGGGATTTTTAAAAACTAAAACCACGCGAGCGAAGTCGTGGGCATCAACTAGTCTACTATATATATCTATCGCGTTCACAGGCATCAGCTAGTATCGGATAAAAAGTATGAGTCCGAAACACTAACAATACCACTAATTAATTAAAACACAAAAACAAATCTTATACGCCGTAATAAACTGAAAACAAAAACAATAACCTGTAAATAAGTATTGTATAGGTACTTCTGAATACTTCGTGATTCGAGCCAAGAGTATATTATAATATAATCACTACGTTTTATCTTCTTGAGTTCTTGAGTACCTACGTAGTTAACTTATATATTTCGAGTTCGTAACTCTTTGATTATATTTTAATTTAGAAATACTTATAAAAATCAAAAGAACCAAGTAAACCAAACATTACCGCCATATTTTTTATTTGAAATTTGAATTGAGAAGGGAAGCCAAGCCAATTTGATAGTAAATATGATAGAAAGTATATTAAGTATGTGTGCGTAAATTTAAAAAGCGTGTGCGTGGAAAGAGATAGTCCTGTATGTATCATATAAATAGAAAGGGATAGACTGATACATATGTTTGACCCTTGACTCGATAGGGCCTGGTCAAGACATCACAAAGTACCGACCACAGAAAAAGATAATATGGTCAATGGTGGGTCAATGTCTGTGGTCTATGTCATAGAGTCAAATGTCAATTTACATATTCAACCCCTTGCCCCCTGGGGGCTGATTCTGTGAAATAGTTAATGACATTTCTCCTCGATCCTTCAATGGATAAAAAATGCCTATCAAAAGATGAAAGCCACTGACATATATTTTTTATCTATTGAAGGTTTAGTACGAAACAGTAAATGACATTTTTCTTCAAACCTTCAGTGGGTAAAAAATGCCTCTCGTCGTTGATAGGCACTGAGTTACAGAATCAGCCTGCTGGGGGCAAGGGGCAGAGTCCGACTGTGATGGTTTGTACTCTGTGGGTACATGACGTCTTGTCGTCTTTATTTAATTCATGTGCTTATTGGTCTGTGTAGTACATTCTTCTCTATGGTCTGTGGTACCTAAATAATTTGCAAAATTGCAAATTCAATTGAAAAAGATAAATCAAAAATATAGTTTAAATATATTATTTAAGACTGATTGCCATAGCGGTTTAAGAATCAATAGAAATGGAATCAGAAAACTTATCGAAACAGGTGTGAATCCAACTCTTTCAGAATCAACATTTATTATTCAAATGTATTTTGTATTATTCTTAACCTTACAATAATAGAAAATATGTAAAACCCTTTAAAATCAAAAGGGTTTTACGCATAGGTCAGACAGATAGTAATTACATGCAAGCTGCATGATAGATATTTTTGGTAGAAATACAGTTTTCTTACCTTAAACTTGCCTTTATCAGATTGAAGAAGTGGAAGCATTAAGTTCAATTTACGGAGATGACTGGACAACTGACAGTGAGGCTACAAAATCTTACAGTATAAAGATCAAAGATGGTAAAAATGAAGTAATTCTCTATGTAACTATGCTAGATGGCTATCCAAGTCAAAGCCCACCTAAATATGAACTTTCGGCCCCGTGGATGGATAGAAAAGTAAAAGAAAACCTTCATTATTGCCTGGATGAAATTTATTTGTAAGTACCAGTGTACTTATAATGTTAATCTTTTTAATACCACAGCCAAAATTTTAGATTTTACTCTCTTTTATTGACATATCAATAGCTAAGCAGTAGCAGTAAACTGAATTGACTCAAAAATATTCAGCAATTCAGCAGTCTCCGTTGCTCCAGGATCTTCATAGTAAACCGCACAAATATGTATTTTAGAGAGACATATTTGCTCTGCTTATGGGATTCAGCAATTTCTGCTGCAGCAGTATGACACTGTCTCCCTAATATGAGCTCCCTAATGGCCAATTTGTCAATGCATGTTGCTTCCTACTTTTTACTACTATTTCCGGTGATTTGAATTTATTTGAACAGTCATTAATATTGATTAAAGTCTGAATTATACTTTTACAATTTTCAGAGAAAATTTAGGAGAAACAGTCGTATTTCAGTGGGTTGAGAAAATCAGGGAAATATTACAAACAATAAGACCTGTAGAGTCTGCGAAGGAGAAGATTTTGATTGAGGAAACTTTAGATTTTTCTCAGGTATGTCACAAATCCGCAGAGATACAAGTTTTTTTTATTACTGTATAGGTTTGTGTTTGTGCGGTTTGTTTCAGTTTCATGTGAGAAGGTTGGATTATAAATTTATTGTATACAAATCAATTTATAAGAAGCTAACCTCATACCTCACAAAACTTATACTATAAAATCCTTGTAAAACTCTTCTAGTAGCCTATATCAATCTCCATGATCAAACTACCTGTGTCAAGTTTCTATTCAATAGGATGAACCATACGCAAACCAGATAGTCAAACATATTTTTGCTAGCTATAATATGAAAATGGTTTCAGATAGAAATCAGTTGCCCAGAGATTACTCATGGTGAAGTGATAGTTGACAGAAAGAGTTCATTCCAAGGGCATGCAGCAGAAGTTCACAGTGTTGATGATGTTAAGTAAGACTTTTTTACCTACCTGCATACAGATGCAGTATACATATTGGAGTCTGTTCAAAAAGAGAACTGTCGTGGAATTGAAAGGCATTGCTGTGCTTATATTTTTTTAAAGTGCAATATAGTAGCCATACAATAGTGCAATAAATACTGTTAGTTCATTGTTTGGCGCTACAACCAATTTCTTTTTGAACAGACTTCTACAATCAAAGATTCTCGCTGACCTTACATAGGGCCACGTTAGAACAATATTACTAGTATTTATTTTTGTAAAAGTTCCATAATCTTTTTATACAGTGTAGTTACACTAGATAGATTAGTTGAGTGGTCTTGTTATCCTGACCATTATTACAACTACACTATTATCTTTACAGTGCAGTGTTAGCTAAATTGAAACAAAACAAAAAGATCCTCAATGCAACACACAACATGTACGCGTATCGGATAGAGAAGAAAACAGATAAAGGCACAACTATGCTGCAAGATTGTGATGACGATGGAGAGGCTCACGCGGGTGGCAGGATGTTGCATCTGTTGCAGATCTTAGACCAGAAGAATACTTTAGTAGTTGTTTCCAGGTGGTACGTAAAATATTATAAGTACATGGTGTAAGGGACATCTTAATGAAAGCTTTGTGAATAGGTTACGTTGAAACTACAAATGCCACTCATCTTGGAAATGATCAGTTACCAATATTGTCATTTTTGGGCACACAAGAACACCGATACCTACACGCTCAGTAGGTGCTGCGCGTTGCAAGCATCGGTTTTTAGGTATTTGGTAGAGTGCTTTGAACCTTTAATATACAGCTGATCACGCACGATACGAGAGCTGTATCGCTGAGCGATCAGAATCATGTACTGAAATTCCCGTTTCAGTTTTGGTTAGCGTGTCCCTTACACCATGTATTTAAGAAGAAAGAAGTCACATTGTTTTACGACAAATAGATGCCCATTACACAAGACTCTTGTATGGACTTCTGCCCTCTTGTGCCACCTGTGTACTGCCGCTCCCGGTGTGTCGGCAGATTTCGTCGGTCAATCTAGTGCAGTGTTGGCATTAATCGATTAATTTTTTAATCAATTAATTAATCTGATTAATTTTAATCAGATTAAATTAATCATGATTAAAATAATCATGATTAAAAAAGTAATCTTAATCATGATTAATGAATTTAATCATTAATCATTAATCGTTAATTGATTAACTTTTTTAACTTGATTAACTTGATTATAAACTAATACATCCATCAATGTTTTTACTATATATTTATAGCTACTCGTGCTGATTCGCTGACTGACTCGCTCACTGTCTGACCTCTCCTGTAAAATTTTGTATGAAAAAAAAAATTTTTCACTCATGGTTTCGTATGGAGGACAAAAATTCATTTGGTGCAAAAATATGTAGAGAGCTGATGATTGAGGATTTCGGAGACGGGTGAGGAGCACGGCCAGGGTATCAAACATAGAGGGGGAGTATTCAAACAAAAGTCATTCGAAACCTCATCAAATTGGTAGGAAGCTGAAAAAAAAATTCAAAATGGTGGATTCAAGAGAGAAGCCAGCGGGCGCGCGCGGCGTGGCGCGGCGGTGTGCCTCGCCCCGCGCGCGCGCGCCCTCTACGGCACCGAACCGCTCGAACAAATCGCTCGATCATCGGCGCCGGCGCGCGGCGGGCAATGCTATTTCATCATCCTTACGCATCGATGTAAAGCGAAGTCCGCGCTCGGCGCGTCTCATATTATGTACCTAAACAATTAGAATTGAATATAATTATATTGCACCTACGACTAGTATTTCGCTTGAGAATTCATATTGTAGGTATCAAGCATAGACTACGTCGTGGAGCTCTAGGTCCTGGCTCTTCAATCCTGATGCTGCAGGGTAGTGCCTACCTAAACTGTGGCGATTTAGAGACTGTCAGTTTAGTTTACTTCCTTCTCCCAAGT
The DNA here is from genome assembly GCA_933228805.2 of Hipparchia semele. Taxonomy (NCBI): domain Eukaryota; kingdom Metazoa; phylum Arthropoda; class Insecta; order Lepidoptera; family Nymphalidae; genus Hipparchia; species Hipparchia semele. The sequence continues at coordinate 11,725,353 of OW121715.1, read as the reverse complement.
AATCCTTACTAATATTTTAAATTCGAACGTGTGTTTGTTTGTTGGTTTGTCCTTCAATCACGTAGCAACGGTACAACGGACTGGCGTGATTTTTGCAAGGGCATAGTTGAGGACCGGGAGAGTGACATAGGCTACTTTTTATCCCGGAAAAACAAAGAGTTCCCGCGAGATTTTAAAAACTAAATCCACGCGGACGAAGTCGCGGGCATCAGCTAGTCACACTAATATTTTTAGGAACGCGAGCATCACCAATCATCAGAAGTGAAACGGAAGAAGCGCCATCTAGTGACGGTAGTCTTGTAACGTTACAAGACTACTGTCATGAAACGTTACAAGACTACCGTCACTAGATGGCGCTTTGAACAAAAATCACTCTAATCCTACTCTCCTACATATTATAAAGCCGAAATTTTGTGTGTGTGTGTGTGTGTGTGTGTGTGTGTGTGTGTGTGCTTATTACTTCTTCACGCCGCAACGAATGAACCGATTTCGCTGAAATTTGGCATGGAGATAGCTCATACCCAGAAATAAAACATAGGCACTATTTTATCCCGGAAAATTACAGAGTTCCCATGGGAATTGAAAAACCTTGATCCACGCGGACGAAGTCGCGGGCATCGTCTAGTAGATAATAAAATGATACTGGTTATATTGAAGTACTTAGTTTCTCACCTTTCTTTTCATCAAAATATATTCAAATTCATAAATAATTTATTTATTTAATGTAGGCTGCCTTGTAGGTCTTATGACACGTCATAAATCTACCACCGGTTCGGAATGCAGATTCTGTTATATAAAGTGTTAATTTCGTTTGCTCAACTATTTCGTGTTCCTACGATCTTTTTTGGCGACAGAATTTGTTTGCAACCGGAGCAGCTTCCACTCATAAAGGCGGTCAAACGCCGACTGATCACTGATTGATATTTGATTTTATTTGAAATTTGAATTTTGAAATTAAATCAAACCAGTGACCGAGTAAAATTAAAATAACCCTTATTATACACTATTTTAAGATTCAGTTTAAACCAAAATATGTCAAAAAGTACACGCGATGCTATATTTTATTTTTTATACTATTTGTACTATTTTTTTCTTGTGTTTTTTTTTATTCGTTGACAAGATAGCCCTTGACTGCGATCTCACCTGATGGTAAGTGACGATGCAGTCTAAGATGGTAGCGGGCTAAATTGGAAGGGGTATAGCAGTGTCAATTCAACCCATACCCCTAATCGGTTTCAACACGCCATCGTGCCGGAACGCTAAAGCGCTTGGCGGCACGTTTTTGACGGTAGGGTGGTAACTAGCCACGGCCAAAGCCTCCCACCAGACCAGACCAGAGACAATTTAGATTAATAAATTACTAAATTGCCCCCGCCGGGAATCGAACCCGAGACCTCCCAGTTATAAGACCATAGCGCTCACCACTGTGCCAGGGAGGTCGTCAAAAATTGTGTTTGCAAATAGCTGTTTAATTTCGACGAAAAAGAAATGGCGAGAACGAGCAATGACCACAGGCAGAGAAAAATCCTTTATAATTCGAAGACAATACCAATATGATAATGAGTATATTGGGTGGTGACGAGTGGTGACGAGTGGTGATGAGTGGTGATGAGTGGGTGGTGATGAGTGGTGATGAGTGGTAATGAGTGGTGGTGAGTGGTGGTGAGTGGTGGTGATAGGGGGTGATGGATGGTGATGAGTGGGTGGTGATGAGTGGCGATGAGTGGTGATGAGTGGTGGTCAGTGGTGGTGAGTGGTGGTCAGTGGTGGTGAATGTGCTGAGTGCTGGTGAGTGGTGGTGCTGGTGAGTAGTGAGCGGTCAAAATTAACAATAAATTACTGCAAAATCGGACAATAAATAAATAAGTAGTTAATAGATAGTTAATCAAAAATAATTAATCAGATTAACGATTAATGATTATGATTAATTAATCGTTAATCAAATTTTTGATTAATGATTAAATTAATCGTTAATCAAATTTTTGATTATGATTTTAATCATTAATTTTTAATCGTTAATCAGATTAACTTTGGGCCAACACTGATCTAGTGAGATCTGCCAACACTGCGCTTTTCAGTGTGACGTCACTGTTCCAGCCGTTTTTTTTTGTAGGGCGACTTGTGGCTTTTCAAGTTAATCTTAATTTTTTTTTTTTACATAAGTAGGTACATTATAGGCAGTGGCATACTCTTGACCACTCATACCTGATGGAAAGTGATGTTGTGGCCTAAGGTGGAACATGTTTGCCTAGAAGATGCCTATGCACTCACGTTTTTAAGATACCCAGATTATAAGTGTTAGGAAACAGATCTCGGAAGACTATTCCAGAATCTAGCCATGCAACTCGGAATCAGAATAGAAGCCCTCCCAATTTCTTGCAGTATGGTGGTAATCCCTTGAACATATTGTTGTTTCACATTTCAGGTATGGTGGTATTCAACTTGGTCCTGACAGATTTAGACACATAAATAATGCAACTCGACAAGTTATTCAACAGGCTGGACTTTTGAAGAAATGACACACTTAGCATTTTGTTTCATCCAGGTCGCGCCCCTAGCTAAAATTGTACGCCAAAAGGCATGAGAAAACACATTAGTTGTGTATTAAAAATAATAATGTACGATTCACATCTGACGTAGCGCGGCGGAGTGCAGCGTGTATACTTTTTACTTCGATAAAATTGACAGGTTCATTGTTTGCTATCCGCGAAATGCTTGAGCTGCCACAAGGATACCCAAATTTGAAATTAAAATTACTACTTTTGCCCGCGACAAGTTAAGTTTTCAAAAATCCCTCGGAGACATTGGTTTTTCAAAAATAAAGGGTATCCTATGTGACTCTCCTTGTAATAAACTATGCCCACGCAAAAAATTACATCGATCCGTCGCTCAGTTGTTGCGTAATTGAAGGACAAACCAATAAATAAACACTTTCGCTTTTGTATTAGTAAACCCTTACTATCCTTACCAATGAACCCTGACGCGCTGCCTCAAAATATAATTCATACATTATTAGAATTATGGCCAGAAATACATTATGTAGCAATTCTGTACAAAGGATTGAATTATAATTTTATATTAAATAATTATGTAAATAATTTATTTAACTATAAGTTCAGATTATGATTTTTTTGTAAATTGGAGAAAAAAGTTGCCGCTTACTCTTTCGGAAATAACATTTTTGATCTGATTAAAACATTTATACTGAAAAATTACCTGTAAATATTCCAATTTAAAAATTTTACTTGTAAATAAACTAAAAATTAATCAATTGTGTAAAATTGTTTTTAATATACTTAATTATTTTTAAGGTTTTAATATTTTGTTTTATTTACTAGTTCTTGCCGTTTTGTCTGGGCCGAAGGAAGACTAAGCGGTGTTTGACCAAAGGATCAAAATTGTAATCCACAAATAATTATAGTTGAACATAATTTCTGGTCTCAGAGAGCCACTGGATACAAGCGGCGCAAGTTCCTACTAAAGAACTATGTCTAGTAGGTAGTGAGTCAATCTGTTGACGACGAGGCGGGTAGATTTATGCCTAGAAAGTGCTGATACAACATGTTCTTAAATAATATTTAAAAAAAAAATTTTTTTAAGTATTTAGTATTTGCATTTTAAATGCGACTGTTCTGAAAAAAAGTCACATCTCTTTGTACAAAAACCAATGATTAGGATGGAAAAGATACGAAAGTACATATTTACAAATATATATTGAATAAAAACATAAAAATTACAAATGCTATGATTTTCTATTTCTTGAATTGTTGTCAGCAGTCTTCACTGTGATGCATTTTCTATCCATAAATTTTAATAGATCCTGAAAAAATTATTCTGTTTAAAATATATATTTTAATAGCTGATGCTCGTCGACTTCATAAGCGTGGATTGAGGTTTTTTTTTTATTCCCGCCAGAACTCTTATTTTCCGGCATAAAAAGTAGCCTATGTGTTATTCCAGACTATAACCTATCTAGTATCTAGAGTAAAACTTAAGTACTAGATTATTTAATTCAACGTTTCTGATAAGAACTGCTAGGGTGTGGAACACTCTTCCAGCATCCGTGTTTCCTGCCACTTATAATTTGACTATCTTTAAGGCAAGAGTGAATAGGCATCTTCTAGGCAAGCGCGCTCCAACCTAGACCTCATCAGTGCTATCCAGTATTGATTGTCGTCAAGCGCAAGTCTATTTCGGATTAAAAAAAAAACATTCATACCTTAGGATTGTACCTGTATCCAGTAGCAACTAGTTCCTTATGTATAAAATCAATGTTCACTGGCTCGTAGCGTAAGATAGCTTCCCTTAACCGCCGCCGACATGACACATAGTTGTGGAAAGCGATATGTAAAGGGACTCTACATGAATGCAGCTGAAACGGAGAAACCAATCAATACTGCAAGTGACACTTGAGTCCTGTAAGTTTACATAAAAATGTGTGGGAGGGTAGATACATATTTATATTATCATTGGAATTCTCACATGTACTTACCTAAATTGATAAGTTTCAATATTTTATGTAATAGCTTTTACCCGCAACTTCGTCCGCTTGGAGTTAGGTTTCAAAAATTCCGCGGGAACCTTCCGTTTTTCCGGAATAGAAGGTCACTCTTCTAGTCATCAACTACCCATACCCACGCAAAAGATCACGTTGATCTGTTGCATTGTTGCTGCGTGATTAAAGGACAAACCATCACACAAATCGTCAAGATCGTAGATCAAATAGAGATCTGCATTTTATCAACTTTACAGTACAGCCATTTGAAATAATTTCTGAAGTTTTGTTATCATAATAAAAAATCTGAGTACAGAAATGAAGTGTCACTTTAACTCATTAAAAAGGTTCTGTTTTAAAATGGTGAACAAATAACAATTTTTAATAAATTGTCCAAATATGCCACAGTCATTTTTGGACTTTTTGCAAATCCATCACTGTTCTACGATCATGACGAAATATTTTCACATGTATAATATTCGCAAGGATATTTCACATTTCCAATAAATATCGAATGAAATTGGTAACAAAACATTTGCATATTTAATACCTTAGCTTTCTCCCTTTTCTGAAAGAACCAATCTTCAGGATCACACTCTATATTTCTAATGTCTGGCTGTTCATTTGTCACAGCATACAAGTCATTTTCTTTACTCAAGTCAGGTGTAAATTCAATAGGTTTAATACTTTTAATAGTAGTAGCTGTGCATGTCTTGCTAATAGAAACTAATGGTACACTTTTAGATGTATTTGGTGAATTACATTCTTCATCTGCATCATTCTTCTTTTGTCTCTTTGATGGTGATGAAAGTTCATCATGTGATTCTATCACTGGATGAGTTTGATTATATAAATATGTTAGCAATTGAATAGCTGTAAGAAAAATGGTGAAGTTTCAAAAGTTATTAATCAAAGTGAGTTGGAGTTACTATTATTTTGTTTTAATTACCTCGTTTTCTTTTGAAGGGTTTGAGTCCATATTTTTCCAATTCCTGGTGCCTTTCAGGTGAAGACATTGATGCGTAATCCAGCATGGGCGTTATATCATTAGTTTTTATTACATACTCACTATTTTTAGGTGTACATACATTCTTAACTTTTTCATTTGGAGTTTGTATAGGATTATATGCTTCAGTATTTTGTGAATGAGGCACTTCCTTCAGTGGACTAACAATATTTCTTGTAAACAAGTTACTATCGCTTAGTGACCTTTTTTTTCTGCTAGATTGATTGCTTTCTCCCATAGAATGATTTACATAATTTGTAAAGTCATTCATAACTGAAACATCCCTAAAGTCAAAATTCTCTTGTTTAGACTGATGTAAAGAATAGTTAAGTTCTTTATCAGAAATTTCAAATACTTCTGAATTTTTACTGGAAGTTGCTGCTAATTCATTGCTCGAGTTCAAAGCTTCATTTTCGGGGGGATCATTTTCATCATTAATAACTGTAATACATCTAAACTCATTCTCATGCTTAGATTGATAACAATAATAAGATGCTTCTTTATCAGAAATTTCAAATACTTCTGATTTTTTACTGGAAGTTGCTGCTAATTCATTGCTCAAGTTCAAAACTTCATTTTCTGGGTGATCATTTTCATCATTAATAATTGTAATACATCTAAACTCCTTCTCATGTTCAGATTGATAACAATAATTAGATGCTTCGCTTAAAAATTCAAACTCCCCCAAGCCCTTATTAGGATTTAATGTAATATCCTTAGACTTATTAGCTTCCTTCTCTATTGAGTTACTTTGAGATGCATTCTCAATATTGTCATTAATTTCATCATAATCTATTGAAATATTATCTCTTCTACCAAGATTAGATGAATAAATTGAATTAGGTTGATCAGTAAAAGATTCTCCTTGTGATGAGTTAGAACTCTGAGTTAAATCAAATTCATCTGGTTGATTTTCAAGTAGTTCTGTATGTTCATCAAGTTCCTCTATATTTTTTAGATCACATCTTTCAAAGCTGTTTTCATTAGATTTGTTACATAGATTATCTTTGAAACCATGAGTTGAGCTCTGATGGCTTAGGCCTTTTCGGTTTTCAGCATTGAAGTTATCTTCACAGTTGTTCAAGTCATCAATACATATTGGTTCAAGAAGTTTTCTTGAAGTCAAATTTTGCTTTTGTAACTGCAATTTTGAGTTAAGATTGTCATCTACCAATATAATTGTGTCATCATGAGAATTATCTTTTTTAGTAAAACATTTTTCCACCACTAAGTGATCATAATCTGGATCTTGTGTGAGATCCATAATTTCAATATTTTCACTGGGAGAGATTTGTTTATTGGAGTCATTTGAACTTTGTGTGAGATCAATATTTTCAAAATTTATTTGTTTTGAGCCTGTCGAAATACATTCAGTTATTTCCATTAAATCATTGGACTTCCTGTTAGTGATATTAGTTTTATTATTAGTCTGTAGGTTTGTTTTAGCATTAAAATCAGAGTTATAAGATTCAGTATTAACACACTCTGTTAAATCCATACAATATGTGTGAATATTGTCACTCTTTGAAAGTGTTTGTCCAGACAGTAGCACATCAGTATCTGTACATTCCATTACTATAGATACTTCATCATCAAACAGATCTGGTGAGTTACATCTTACCTGAGAGATAGACATGGTGTTTAATGGTGTGTGTAATGTATTATTTTCTTTGTTAAATTCAATTGCATTATCATCTATATGCCCAACTTGATTTTCTAAAGGTTCGAGTTCAACAAGTTTGAGTTGGGTGGTTTCATTTTTAGTTTGAATACTTTTACACATAGTATTATTTTTACTAGTAACTATCTGTTGTGCTGCAAACACTGTTCCACTTAATATGCAATCTAATTCACTTTGTTTGCATATTATATTATCAAAGTTAATATTATTGCCTTCAATAGTAGGACTTAAGGGTCTACCAGGTATTTCAGACCAATCTCTTAAAAGACAACTTTTATGACCTGTTTTATCAAATAAACCTTTCACATAATAAACATCATCATTCTTTATATGCTCATAAGCTATATTTGAAGTTTTATAATAAAGTTCTTTGTCAGAATAATCACACTCTAAAATTTTTGCAGGTGTTTTAAAGATGTTTCCCGCTAGTACTTCAGAATACTTATCAGAGATAATCTGTCTCCTTTCTACTTCAGTTGTCAGCAGTAGTTTATATTGTTTCCTGATTTTTTTTCTTCTATTTGTCTCAGTTATTTTAGTTTTAGGAACTTTAAACCCATATTCTTGAAGAGTTGTTTTTATTTTCAATATTCTTTGTTGGGATGTTAAATGCTCAGTACTTTTAGTTTCTGCATCTGAACTATTCTCTTTCTTTACTTCTTGAAGTGATTTCGATAGTGCAATAGCTAGTTGTAACTCTTCAGAATTTACATCAAAACCAGCTTCCTTACATACTTTATCAAAATCCTTAGAATATGATAACACATCACTTTCTTGTTTTTTAATCAGCGCTCTTATATCTTTCTGGCCTCTTGAACACTTTGGCTTTTTAATATTCCTAGTATTCCTTACATTCTTTGGACCTGTGTTGTACTTTTTTTTCTTCTGAAAATCAGATAGACTATCATCCATCACAGTCTCAGTCGAAAAATATTTGCTCACCACATTAGGCATTTACTGACAAAACAAAACATCCTTTTAAAATAACTAAATTTATTTCATATTAACATTATATTGTCCAGTACATTACATTTATCCTATATTTTATTGTACATCCATTATTTATCTGGCCTGTCTGGTCTAGCCTCTTCTTCAAGTAATCGTCTAATTGTCGCACCTGACCTATTTGGAAGTCCACTAGCGATCATAAGCTTTCTTTCTACTTCTTCAATCGGGTCCTGGTAAAAAACCTCCAGTTTTTTTCTATAATTCCTTGTTACGTCAGAGAATCTGGAATAATTATTAATACATATTTTATTTTAGATAATTGTAGAAAACCAAGATCCGCGGACTGTCATCTGCGGAGTAAATAATTTATGATTTCCATTTATTTTCTACACTATATGAGACTCACTTACTGATAAAATGCTCCGACTAAAATACCGACACTCACAACACCTAAACCGACTAAATTTCTGGCTTTACCAGCCGGAGTTCCTTTAAGTTTTCTAGGTTTCCATTTCGAAGTATCTACGCCAATCGCCATTTTTGTGACAAATTTTTGACATTGACGCCACCCGAATAAATATAGGCCACAGACAATAAGACATCACAGAGTATCAACCCGAATTAATCTTGTAGGTAGGTACCTAGTTGTTTGGTTTGAAACCATAAACTATAATAGGTACCTATTTTGAAACATGAAACCGAAGTTTGAAACAGTGATAAAGTTTGGTGTAGTTACGTGATTTTTAGGTGAAACAACGAAACGCAGTTTGCGTTTCGACAACGTTTTCCAAACGATCGAAACTAATTTTTTACATGGGTTTAGTAATGTAGGACTGGGAGAGTGACATAAGCTATCTCGGAAAATCAAAAAGATCTCGCGGGATTTTCAAAAACTAAATCCACGCGAGCGAAGCCGCAGGAATCAACTAGTGGTAAATAAATGCGAGGTAGAGATTGTTAATCACGACAGCAAAATAAACTTCCCTTCATACTTTATCCAGGCTTAAACGAGTGGATGAGAAAGAGATGTTTATATTTTTAAATCATTATGCAATTCTACGTTTCATGTTGCGTCCCGTTTTCGTGTGTTATGCTGTTACACTTTTCGTTTGAGAACGAAACACAACGCTGTGTGCACTTGTGTGCAACAATAAGTAAAAAAAATACATATTCTGAAATCGTTGTGAGAAATAGATAGTTGTCAAAATAGCTCATAACGTTTGCGTTGTCGCTTATAGACAACGTTTGGAAAACGATCTGTGGTACACAACGCACGCCACTAGTCTGTAATGGTCTATACTCTGTTGTAAGTGTAGTTGTCACTTGTCAAACCAAAAAATATTAATTGTTGTTGTAGGTAGTTAACTTGTATTTAAATATATTTTGTTTTAATTATTCATTCATGTTTTGGCGTCTATTTTTGTTAAGAAACTCTTAATTTGTAAAGTAAAAATAGTCGAATATGAATTTAGTGGCTAGGACTGTCCTTACGAGTCGGACGTTTAGGTTATGTGAAAGGATTCCATATAAATATTTACAAGTACCGATTACCTCAGTATGCCCAAACATACAACCTCGGAATTACTGCGACGACCGGACGGAGACTAGAAGACTTCCACAGTTAATGGAATTCCCTCCAATAGTGTGGCCCTCGGTTATAAAATTCATTAAAAACTGGATGTTTGCTAACTTTATTATCAGGCCCTATTTTGATTCTGAATTCACTCTGAACGAGTTTATCGAGGCTTCCAAGTATGCTGTACAGGTAATATTTTCTGCTACTCAATTGATCACAAGCCATCCTACTTAAAATATCTGTCATGTTTTATAGCCTCTTAAAACTGCCTAGTAAAAATATTCAACCCAAAACTTAAGTGTAATAAATAAAGATTCTGAATTGATCTCTGTAATTGAGATTTTGCTGACAGGCAATGTAATTTGAGAAAATGTTTATTTAAAACTCTTTTTGTGATAAAACTAGCTTGATTTTCAATTGAATCAAGTTATAAAAGCATATGCTCAACTTCACAAAGGATTTCTGCAGTCTAAGCAGACAATAGCATCACATCTTACCTAATCAAAACATTAAGGAATTTAGTTTGGAGGATAAGATTACATGAAAAAAAATGCATATTGTTCTTTAGAGAACATAAAGTTATTAAATAGAATACTATGTGTTTATGAAACTGTTCATTTAGATTTTAAGTGTTTATGTTAGGTTGTTTCAGATTGTCTGCAAAGGAGCGATTTCAAAGCACTTGAAGGCCTTGTGGAGAAAGATGCCATCTCAACTCTGAAGACAGCTGTCTCTAAACTTTCTGTATCACAGAGGCAAATGCTATCTATAAATAAGGAAGATATTTTCTATGCTTTTCCTTATCAGGTAATTTTTGATGTTTAAGATTAATAATGCTGATGTGCATTCTGGCCATGTACTTTTTGTTCCATAGTGATATCTCTTAGAAAATATAGAGATAAATTAATGCATAAAGTCCTTGGTAAAAGCTAGTATAATAATATAATTTTGATTTTGTTGTACTGTATAGGTGGGAGTTATGTTTGATGAGTCTGACAAGAGATGGGTTGAGATTACAATGTGCTATCATGTGTTAAGAGGCCTCAAGCAGATGCAAGAGACTGGAGATCTCCCGCCTATATCATTAGGGTATGTATATTTCAACCAACTTAAAAAAAGTTTATCAATTTGACGCATATGAATATAATTAGCCGGGATCCTAGTGGGTTCAATTCCCAACAGGGATATTCCCAATTTAGTCTGGTGGGAGGCTATTTACTAACCTATCTCTCACATAAAGATTTTTATTTATTTGAATTTATAATCTTACATCATCAAACAATGTTTATACTATAACACTGACTTGATGTTTTACTCCAACAGTGTCCAGCCAGAATACCAAGATAAAATATTTATTCTCAACTACAGATTTATAAGAGAGTTCACTAAAGGTGTTGAGGATAGCTGGTGGGTAAACATTGTGAACCATTTCCAGCCTCATTCTCTCAAGAAATCATTTTAAAACAATAAAAATATAATATTAGTTATGGTAATATTAGGTAAAAAATGTGAAAAATCTATATAATTAAAATACAGTTCTTGTTTAAGTTTTGTTTTATTGTAATTTTTTTTTTTCAGTACTATAAGTATACACAACAATGTATACTCACTAATATTACAATCTAGCCGAATAATATGGCTAATGTGCAATTTTACTTTAACCTAAACTTATAAAATATCTTATATACTAAGAATTAGTCCACTGACGTAACTTAGTCTTTCTTTATTGATTGAAGACACTTTGTTCTTGTGTTCTTTGAGGCATATTGAGGTTTTATTGTAATAAAAAAATTGTATTTATAACACAAAACAAACATTATTACACATTATGTAACTAATTGGCTACATAAATACAATGTAACAAATATAATATAAAAATAATTTTTACAAAATCTGTGCTGAGCTTAATAATAATAATTATACCTCATCATACTTAAAACTTATTTAAAAAATAAATTAAAGATACTCTTTCTTGCCAGTAGGCTCTTCTCAGTATAATCTGCTTATATGCATATTATATAGCATTAATCTATAATGTATTAGATATGCAATCCCACAGCTAAAAGTGTTGATAAAAAACCAGTTCTCGCTTACCTATGAGAAAAAAGCAAACTTTCCATTTTTATCACTGCTAAAAGCACATCACTACATCGTAAGACATATTCGTTTTTCACACTAACAAAAAAAGGTTTTTGATCTCAAGTGACTAACAAATATTTCTCAGGCATTAGTTACGAACATTACTGATCTATTTAGTTTGTATTGTATTGTATTGTAGGTATTTAGTTGCCTTCCTCAGTACACAGTGCAATTATCACTGTATTGCTGTAAAGCCTCTCTAATGAGAACTAAAAGCGCTTTTGTATCACCTGCAAAAATAAAATAATTTATATTTGTTACCTACTTACATCAATACAAGATTAATAAATATTTTAATACTTTTTGGACAAAAGAAAAATAAATGACCTTTAGTTGGATCATGTAAATATCTCTTTGAAATTCCACACTGCACCTTAATGGGTCTTTGGTATTTGATTGAGCTTTCTACATCTGTAAATAGAAAGAAATTTTTCTACTAGCAATTCAGGCAAATCAGTGAAAAATCAAAGTAAATAGTGATTTTGCCTTTGTAAAGAAATTACTTATTTCTTAACAGTTAATATAAAAAAAATGCAAATTACAAAATTAATGATTTCATGTAGGCCAACTTGTGGCTCTTATGACAAATCCAATCCATTATGATTAAATCCAATGCTTGTATAAGTTAGATTTATGGCGTCACATTTCACAATTACATACTAACTTCAACACAAGGTGTTTTGAGGTGTGATAGAATTGCAGACTTGATTTTTTTATTCCATGACAAGATGGTCCTTGACTGCAATTTCACCTGATGGTAAGTGACGATGCAGTCTAAGATGGTAGTGGACTAACTTCGAAGGGGTATGCCATTGTACATGCAACCCATACCCCTAATCGGTTTCTACACACCATTGTGCCGGCATGTTAAATCGCTTGGCAACAAGTCAATATGATTAGAACATTCCTACTGTCAACGCCCAAAATGCCAGGTCTGGTTACTGCACCGTAGAAATGAATAGTAGTAAAACCTCAGTCAAATTACCTCCATGAACTTTGTCCAACATGGTGCTTATATCAGCGTATTCAGTTAACCTGTTACACAGAGCATCTACATATAGACTGGATCCACCATGCACAACATCTGTGGATGCCAGTGAACGTGATGTCACTCCAATACTTTCATCATTCTCTATCAGCACACACTCGTATGCAGCACTGGATGATTGTGTGGAATAACTGATCAACAAGTTACTGTGTATACTATACTCTTCAATATTTGAAATTGCTGCATAGATTTCAGGATTTGTATGTCTAGAAAAGATTTTTTTATTGTTAGAATTGTTATTTACATAAGGAGTTCTCAGAAGAAACAAACTCCCAGAAAAGAAGTTTCATGATTTGGCCCATATATTTTTTTTAATTATTTCAGGAAATCTGTTTTAGATTATTAAAAACCTAAATCAACACCAATGAGTCACAAGCATTGGCTATCTTAGGTAAACTATAGAACATTCTTTCTTTTTGTAGTGTTATTTCCTTTCAGAGATTGGCAACCATTAGAGCTATGGTTATACTTTAGATGCTACTGCAGAGAATAAGGATTGGGTACTTTTCTTCTACAATTGGCATTGCATAGAAGCATGCAACACTTTGCAGAAGTTCATTGCAAGTTTTTAAGCCAAAATGTCCTTCACAATTTTTCTCCTAAGTTAGAAAAGATTACCTGTCTAAATTATTCCTACACATATCCATAATCAGTACACACAACTCCGGCTTACACTTAGCAGATTCTCTAAGTAGCCAATTTTCAGTGACGCAGTGATCTAACTCAATAGCATCAGTGGGACAATCTGTGCTTAGTATACACTTGGTATTGATGAGCTCACAGCCGTGCCCTGCGTAGAACAAAATACCTGAAAAGAAAAAATATACATATTTAATTTATTATAAATTATTATAAGTATAGATTGTTAATGGGCAAGAACCTAGACCACCTACAAGGAATCCTTTAACAATGAAAGCATCATCATCATCAGTTAGTTCAGCAACTCATCAACAGCTCATTACTGAGCACAGGTTTTCCTCTGAGATAACGTGTCAGGCCATAATCCACCAACCTGGGGCCCAAGTCTGCTATTGCAATTGTAGTTACATTGCCTATCAATGACATCCCAATTGCTACTTTTAGCAATTTTGGTAGTCTACTAATTCAATGGCGTCACAATTGTTTTCCGATGGTTTGCCACTGACACATCTAGCTTTAAATCTAGCTTAAATAAACGTTTTTAATATGTAGTTTTTATTGAAACTCATTTCGGGAAACGCTTTTTAAGCTAATTCCAATACCGAGGTATCATTAAATTACAATCTAATTATAAGAAATCGAACGACCATTGTGAATTTAGTAGACTACGAAATTTTGGACCAATGATAATTGTATTGTAATTGTATTGCGGATCAATGACAATGACATGTAAAATAGCAGACTTGGGGCCCTGGCCACACACACATGCACCTTTGAGAACATTATGAAGAACTCAGGTGTGCAAGTTTCCTCACATGTTCTTCATGGTTGAAGAATGTGATATTTAACTGCTTAAATACACCACTATTGCATGGTATTTATTTAGTTACTTACAGTAAGAATTTTCAGGTATCAATCCAATGGTTTTAATTAAAATATCCTTTAAAATGCCACTTCTGGTATTTTTTACTGTGATTGTAACAAAGCCTAACTTTCTTAGAATTTGTCCTAAAGACTCACAATCTATAGAAGGTGTAACCAATTTGGACAAATGTTCATATTTATCATTGGCAATAAGTATTGCCACTTTTGTTTGAGGGCTATAGCATGTTGGGGTCTTAATTTGGTTAAAAAAATTAGTGTATTGCTCAAAGGTACATCCTCTACGGTCAAGGTGTTTAAGAAGCTGTTCTCCTGGTGTTTTAGGACCTTCAGACACAATCCTGAAAGTAAAATAGTTTCCATTAATAATGATTACAGATAGCTATTGTATTTTAAAAGGAAAATGAATTCTGAATATTTGTATCAAAGCAAAGTAGTTCAAAAAGTTGTTTAGTATCAAAATTGCTAAAACTCGCTACACGTATACAACTAAATATCTTTTTAACAAGACAAACCTACAAATACTTACTTAAGATCTGTTAGATTAGCAATTTCTTTAATTTTTTCACAAACTTCTATACTTAAGGTAGAAGCGTATTTTTGTTCTCTAATGGATAAAACTTGTAAAAGAGGCCTTGGATATGACATTTTAATTTCAAGTTTCAACACATCACATTTCTTGAGTTTTCAAAATCCAAAAGTCGATATCAGTAAATAGCTACAACTGTTTTTCTTTTTTTTTCTTTTTCTTTACTTTCAAAGTTATCAATACAGACCGTGTGGCTGATTCTGTAACCCAGTGCCTATTAACGACGATAGGCATTTTTTATCCATTGAAGGTTTGAACATAAATGTCATTTAGGGTGGCAGACCCAATTATGGGCACTTTAAGAGTTTATCTAACTTCAAATATGTTTTTTAAATAAAAATTTAATCAAATCCTATAAATCACTGTAGTCATAAGGTTACTTGTTTAATAAAATATATAATTAAAGAAGATATTGAAATAGTTTTGTTTAAATCAACTAGAATTTTAAATAAGATTGAAAAATGACCCAGTCCCCAATTATTCGCACATTTATTACCAGTTATGGGCACAAAATTATCCAATTATCAACACTCAGATTTTAATAGGGTTTAAGGGAAATAAAAGGCTAGGCTACCTACCTAAGTCTTTTAGAATATAAATTTTATTACAAAATAATATAAGGAACGTATTATAGTAACTGTAGGTGACTTAATTTTTTTATATTTATTATATTTAAAACAAACACACTTACATATTTAATAAGAAAAAAAAAACATAGTCTTTATCAAACGATAGACGTCCACTGCTGGACAAAGGTCTCTTGCATGGACTTCCACAGGCCTCGCTCTTACGCCACCTGAATCCAGCGGCTCCCTGCGACTCGTTTGATGTCGTCGTTCCACCTAGCTTCCCGGTACGGGGTCGCTACTCCAGCACCATGGGATCCCATCGACCATCAGCTCTTCGAACTATATGCCCGCCCATTTCCACTTCAGTTTCGCGGAGCTATGTCCGTGACTTTGGTTCTCTTACGGATATCCTCATTTCTGATATGATCTCGCAAGGTTACTCCGAGCATAGCTCTCTCCATCGTCCGCTGAATGATTTTTGTTTCGTGATATATAACTGCCCATAGAACTTCTCAATCTCTCTCCATACCTCAGGTGGAGAAGAAACGTGACAGCATTCGTTAGCTGGCTCTGTCCGATAGATAGATCTCTCACGGACACTTTGGAATGGAACTTCTGTTCCACTAGATGGTATCTTTAATACACTTGGTATTCAAGGCCCACAGGTCGCGAGTTCTTGCCTTAGAGATCTGCCTATTAACCTATCAGTAGGCATCCGCGTCTGCTGATGATTGAAGTCTCTTGTCTGTCTTCCATCAGTTTGAGAGTATGGTCAGAGAACTTCTTGGTCCTTTTCGTGTGATGAGTCTTAAAGAATTTAGACTCCATAATATGGACAGTTTACACACACTTGCTAAGATCGTCTACAGACTCCCAGTCTGTTAGGGAATCAAATCGGTTCGGAGTGTTGATAAACAGGAGAATCTCCAAATTTTGTAACCAGATACTGACACCCCTTGTTTTGCAATGAAATAACGGGAAAGTTTCATTTACTTTTTGAATTAGTAACTAATAATACTTAGAAAATCAATTGAAAACTATTATATTATTAAAACTCAGATAAAACTACAGTTAAATCATAATTAAGTAAGTACTGACCCTTAACGTCGATCAGTCAAAATGGCCGAAAATTTTCGGGAACTCCAGAACGATATCTTTCAACTACGATACTGACGTCATTTTAAAACATTCTAGATTAGAAAGGTTGCGACTGTGAAAAATATGAATTTTCCTAAATATTTTTAATCTGAAAATTTAAAAACCACAATCAGAAACTTATATTTTAATGTTTTTTGCCAAGGTGCGAATAAACTGGTGCAGTGCTAGCAATTGGGTTGGTCACCCTACTATTTCATAGTAAACCTTCAATGGATAAAAAATATATGTATGTCAGTGGCTTTCATTTTTTGATAGGCACTGAGTTACAGAATCAGCCCCCATGAAGGTATTAATCACAGGTAATAATTAATGATACAGACTACGTACATTACCACAGAATAAATATGACATATATTGTTCTGTGACCATTACAGATAAAAAAAACACCCTAGTCGGTATAATGTAGGTAGGTAGGGTGACCAACCCAATAGCTAGCACTGCACCAGTTTATTCGCACTTTGGCAAAAAAGATTAAAATATAACTTTCTGATTGTGGTTTTTTCAGATTAAAAAATATTTAGGGGAATTCATATTTTTCACAATCGAAACCTTTCTAATCTGGAAAGTTTTAAAATGACGTCAGTATCGTAGTTGAAAGATATCGTTCTGGAGTTCCCGAAGTTTTTCGGCCATTTTGACTCATCGACGTTAAGGGTCAGTACTTACTTAATAATGATTTAACTGTGGTTTTATTTGAGTTTTAATAATATAATTGTTTTCAATTGATTTTCTAAGTATTATTAGTTACTAATTCAAAAAGTAAATGAAACTTTCCCGTTATTTCATTGCAAAACAAGGGGTGTCAGTATCTGGTTACAAAATTTGGAGATTTTCCTGTTTATTAACACTCCGAAGCGATTCGATTCCCTAGCAGACTGGGAGTCTGTAGACGATCTTAACAAGTGTGTGTACACTGTCCATACTCTGGAATCTAAATTCTTTAAGACCCATCACACGAAAAGGACCAAGAAGTTCTCTGACCTTACTCTCAAACTGATAGAAGACAGACAAGAGATGAGACTTCAGTCGTCAGCAGACGCGGATGCCTACTGGTAGGTTAATAGGCAGATCTCTAAGAAAAGAACTCGCGACCTGCGGGCCTTGAATACCAAGTGTATTAAAGATACCATCTAGTGGAACAGAACATTCCAAAGTGTCCGTGAGAGATCTATCTATCGGAAAGAGCCAGCTGACGCGGCTGAAAACTGACGAAGGCTGTCACGTTTCTTCTCCACCTGAGGTATGGAGAGAGGTTGAGAAGTTCTATGGGCAGTTATTTATCACGAAACAAAAATCATTCAGCGGACGATCGAGAGAGCTATGCTCGGAGTATCCCTGCGAGATCATATCAGAAATGAGGATATCTGTAAGAGAATCAAAGTCACGGACATAGCTAAGCGAAACTGAAGTGGAAATGGGCGGGCATATAGTTCGAAGAGCTGATGGTCGATGGGATCCCATGGTGTTGGAGTAGCGATCCCGTACCGGGAAGCTAGGTGGACCGACGACATCAAACGAGTCGCAGAGAGCCGCTGAATTCAGGTAGCGTAAGACCGAGGCCTGTGGAAGTCCATATAAGAGACCTTTGTCCAGCTGTGGACGTCTGTCATTTGATAAAGACTATGTTTACGTTTTCTTATTAAATATGTAAGGGTATTTGTTTTAAATATAATAAACATAAAAAAATTAAGTCACCTATAGTTACTATAAGAATTTCCGTATATTATTTCGTAATAAAATCTATATTCTAAAACACTTCCGTAGGTAGCCTAGCGTTATATTTCCCTTAAACTCTATTAAAATCGGAGTGCAGATAATTGGATAATTTTGTGCCCATAACTGGTAACAAATGTGCGAATAAATGGAGACTGGGTCATTTTTCAATCTTATTTAAAATTCTAGTTGATTTAAACAAAAATATTTCAATATCTTCTTTAATTATATATTTTATTAATCAAGTAACCTTATGAACACAGTGATTTATAGGATTTGGTTAAATTTATATTTAAAAAACATATTTGAAATTAGATAAACTCTTAAAGTGCCCATAATTGGGTGTGCCACCCTACCACGAATGTAGCCTTGGCCACTAACACAA
Organism: Hipparchia semele; assembly: GCA_933228805.2. Lineage (NCBI taxonomy): Eukaryota > Metazoa > Arthropoda > Insecta > Lepidoptera > Nymphalidae > Hipparchia > Hipparchia semele. Next base: position 11,706,525 of record OW121715.1, on the reverse strand, counting down.
GTCGATAGGTACATAGATATAGGTACCGTAAGGGCGGGTTACTTTGGCTTTTTTTTCCGTGTATTATTAGAAATCCCTCTGGTGCCCTATATACACTGTAGTCTTTGCTCTGGTGTAAGGACTGTGATTGGCGCCTAAGGGTTATTATGGTCTTATTTGGTAAATAAGGATAGTAGCTAATCATTAATAAATTATTTTATACCAAAAATATAACAGTTCAGTTTTTTTTAATTTTTTTTATTTGAGTCAAAGTTATTCCTTGAAGAGGGTTACTTTGGCTCGCCAATTTTTTTGGCGCAGAATCTATACAGAACCAAGCAAAAGACCAAAATAAACCTTTAAAATGAAAGATAATAAAATAATACACGTTTTGATATATAAAATTCTTTAATTCTTAAATTAATTAATAAAATAAACATTCCAACAGCCTTGTTACTGAAATTTAACAAAACTTAAAAACTCTTTTTATTTATTATTAAATTACTAAGTTTTAATTCCTATCTAAAGTAAAAACTTTGAAATGTTGCAATAAATAGGCATATATGTCTACAAAATAATCTTACAGCTTCTCTATTATTGAGATTCATCGTATTAAGGCTCATTTATCTTACTAATCAATATATGCTTAATTCTAAAACCAAATATGATTTTAAGGAACACTCTTTTGTTTCATTGGTACTTGGCAATCTAACTCAGGTACTGAGAAACAGCCTTTTTTTTAAATTTGGGGGGTCTATCTTGGAGACAATATAGTCCCAACTATAAAGCTACTCGTCTTTGCAGACTGGCCACCGCCAATAGTTTTCCTCTTTTCATACAGCTCACAAGGGCTCCCTCTTCACTTACTGCAGCAGTCACTTGCCTAGGATATTGTCGTAAGTTCCACTTGATCTTGAGCTAATGTTACCCGAATTTATGAGTCAAAGTATACCCATACTTAGTATTTAAAATTTTGCTATCTAAACTTGTAAAAAAGCAATTGTTTATAGCATCATTATAGTCTTAAATAAATTTCTGAACCTATCTAATATAATATTAAACAATACTTACCTTAAAAATTCCATTACAATATAAAGTTCGCAGACCTACACAAAACACGTTCATACATGCGATAAGTTCGAAACACAAATGGCGCCTTTTTTCCTTGAAATAGTTCGGGCAACCGTGGGGCAACCAAACAAAACTAAGTGTCAGTTATGTCTTCTAACAATTCCAGCTTAAACTAAATCGATAACTGCGATGGCTGCAAAGAGGTGGGAATTTTAATCTTTTTTTTATTTTGAGGCAAAGTTACCCCTTAGAGCTAAAGTAACCCGCCCTTACGGTAGGTAATTCATTGTTCCTAGCTAGAACAATGAATTACCTACTACTTTACAAAGAGTAACAACAAGCTAAGATACTTGGAACCATAGAGAAAAGTAATATAAATAGAACAAACTACAAAGCTGACTGCTGCGTCGCGAATATTTGGCACGGAAACGGGAAAATACTCTTTGGTTGCGAAAAACGTGCGAAAACGGAAAAACTGAAAAACAAGAAAAAAGCATAAAAATATTATATTTTAAAATATTTGACTGAAGAGTATGTAGGCACTGAACAATTTGTTTCATAAGTATTACTAGTGTTATCAAATACAAGACATAATGGATGACCAGGCTTGTCCTCGTTGTAAAACTACGAAATACAGAAACCCTTCGCTGAAGTTAATGGTAAACATATGTGGCCATGCTTTGTGCGAAAGTTGTGTGGATTTATTATTTTTAAAAGGTAATTGAACTGATATATTGAGAACCTATTGCTTGGATAAGAGAATTTTTTTACAAAACGCCATGGTATTATATTTTGTTAGTAAAACACTGACTATACCTGTAGGTTTAATTTTTTATGCCTAGATTAATTCGAGTTACTTTTAAGAACTTCAGATTTTAATAAGTATTATTTCTCAGGATCTGGTTCCTGTCCTGATTGTAATGTACCTTTACGCCGAAGCAATTTCCGAGTTCAGCTCTTTGAAGACTCTATGGTAGAAAAAGAAATAGATATAAGGAAGAGAGTTCTAAAAGATTTCAACAAAAAAGAGGAGGATTTTGCGACATTAAGGGAGTTTAATGACTATTTGGAGGAAATAGAAACTATAATTTTTAATCTGGTGAATAATATAGATATAGTAGGGACAAATAAAAAGATAGAACAATATAAGAAAGATAATAAAGAGGTCATAATGAAGAATAAAGCTAAAATTGGTGAGCATTATTCACAATTAAATACTACAACTGAACCAAGAAGTGACTATAGCTTGTTTTTTGCTTGTTTTTTTAAAATAATTCTATTTATATTACCTATTAATTCTATTAAGTATTTATATTTAATGACTCTTTAGAAGGCTGTGGTAAAAGTAATGATTATCCTTATTACTTACATAATATGTGAGTGTGGTTCTGAGCTAATAGATTAGATTTCTATGCAACACAAAATAATATAGCCAGTCATGAGAAAAAGGGAACTATAAAGCTTTTTAATGCTAAAAATTTATTATTTACAGGCAGAGAAGAGCTGGAATTGGAAGAAATTCTTGAAATAGAGAAACAAATGGAGGAACTCCGAAGAGCAGAGATAGTCAAAATGGAGGAAGAAGCTAAAAAGCAGAAGATTAGGGAAAAAGAAGCTCTTATCGATGAGCTTATGTTTGCAGAGGGTGATGCAAAGGATATTCTGAATACATTTGCGGAGACTGTTGCAAACAAACAAGCAGAGATTGCTCCCGTTTTACCTAAAGTATGTTTGTATATGATGATAACCCTTAAAGCTGGTCTACCTTAAGTGGGCCTTATCAGAGATCAATAGTATAATTTTGTATAAACTAACTGATACTAGACTACAACACCCCTGAGCTATTCACACACAAAACTATTGAGAGCTCTTATTCTAAGACAGCTAATGTCTTAAAGGGTAAAACAAGTGGTTTTTCAAAAAAGGCAAAAGCACAGCACTTATATTCTTACCATACCTGTGTGTGTGTTCTTACAAAAGCGTGCTACATGTATCCAAACCAAACTTGAGAATGTTTTACTTGCATCTATGTTATGGCTATGTTTGTTGGTTATGTGTTTCTTCAAAGTGTTGTATTTCAATCACTTTTATGAAACAAAATGGTCTTATTTAAAAATATAAGATGTTCCTTTTCGAAATTGCCTATTCAATTGTAGGTCTAATATACCTGTAATTGTGCTTTTTTTCCTTGGATAGAACATCCACTATTAATACTTATTAAAAAGTCAATTTAGAGTTCTTGCAATTATGTCTTTGTTTTATTGTATGAGTGATATTTTACTAGTTTTTATCCACATATTCAAATTGAGTTAGGTTTTTAAATATCATACAGGAATACTCTGTTTTTCCAAAATAAAAGATGGTTTGTGTCATTCTCATTGTTGTTGTTGTGTCATTCAGTAGTCAACTATCAACCCATGCAAAAATGCTGTTCTTTGTTTTCTCTGTTGCTGTGTGATTGAAGGACAAACCAAAAAAAACAAACACTGCAATTTTATAATATTATATAGCTTACTATATCCTTAGATTATCATGTTTTCCAGGTGACACAGTTCTCAACAGGGGTAAAGTTTACGAGAGGCTCGGGTCAACAGCCTGTGCCGCTCATAGAAGAGGGCCCTCTATATAGATATGAGCCACCCGAGATACCAGACCGGTGTGGACCAGATCCTCCCAGTATTGAAGAGATTGTGAGCAATGGATATCTGCAACACGTTCGGTAAATAGTTTTATCTACTCCAGCATCGAAAAATTCCAATTTCAAATTTGACAGCTGAATCTAAATGAACCCTCTTTCGGTGTTGCTTCTCTTTTGAATGCAGCTCCCATGCAACAAGCTGCAACTCAATGATCTATGCTACTAACTACTGATACTGATCTCACTACATATCTTAGAGCCAGTTTTAGCAGCTATTTTTATTTTCAGGGCAGAGAACGAAACAGAGAAGGCGGGCGGGTACTCGTCAACTCTGCCATGTCTGCGCGCACTGCAGGACGCACTGTCTGGTCTATACCATGCCAGCTGACACCCCGAGCAACTCGTTGTGGATACCATTGTACTTGACTAGCGACTCATATTACACCCTACCAGACAATTCTAATAAGATAATAGAATGGCCTTTTTTTGTAACAATGTGCGTATACTTGACGTAACTTCCTAATGTAGTTTTGCAAAATTTGGACCACTACATGTTCATATTATCTATATCATTTATCAAACTTTGGAAATGTTATGATGTATCTTCTCTATAAATACTAATGTTCTAGAACTTTTAACTCTGTATGCTTGGGATGAAAAATCTCTTCGTCCAAAGTGATCTTATGGCATAAACCTAGTAATAATACAACATTCCTAAATCTGACAAATAATTATGATAATGTTGATGGTGCCAATGTGGTTGTACGCAATCAAAAATACAAAAAGAGCGCTTCTTTTTTTCACAATGTTCCCTGCATTACATTTGGATCTGTAAAATTGTTAGCTTAGAAATTGTGTTCAACGGAATAATTAGTACTAACTACTATTTGTTCGTTAACAATTAATTTTAAATGTTAAATTAATTGTAAATAATGAATACTGCCAAATAATGTTTCTAGTATTTATTAGGTAGGCCTGCTCTTGCGCCGTCTGTATCCAGCGGCTCCCTGCGGTTCGTCTGATTCTACAGTAAATAAAAAAATGCCCTGTAATAAATACTCTTGAGTTAGAATACTTATTGTGTTAGTTGTACATAATAACTATCTTGTTACAATGTCACGGTTGTTTGTGAACTTGAAATTCAGTTTTGGTTATTGTTGTGTGAATAAAATGGTCATGAATACCTACTTATTATTTCGGACTTTTATTTTTATTATTTTTTTTTTTTATCTATTTTTTTTTTTTTTGGGTTTTTTACCCGCAGGCACGCCAACCCCATCCAAACGTATAAAAGATACAATTAACTTATCCTACTTAAAACTAACTTAACTACGAAAACATCCGACAGTCACTGATGGCAAGCAGCGACCATACCGCACACTCTTCTGGCTAATTTTGATGTGGAGTTTGCCAGATAACTCTGACAAAGTCCCACATCAAACCTGTTCAAATTAAAACTTACCATCAGTGACTGTCGTTCGACCTTATTTTTCTTACACTCTAATAAAATATGCACTACATCCTAAGATAAGACTACATCCTCCACTGTGCCACAAACCTCACAATTTGGTGACCTTACTTTTTTCATAAGGTGGGCGAACTTATTCAATGGGTAATGGCCCGAACGAAGTCTGCACAACGTACTTTTATTTATTTCATACGATTTACTTTTAATAATATAAATAAATATTCAGTGATTTTAAAAATCGAAACAACTGCCTAGCTTTTATCTAAATCTATATACAGGGCGTCCCACGGCTATGCCACATGGAGGGGAAGTACCTTAAATATTATAGATGGAACATTTTACTGAAAGAAGACTTCATTTTAATTTAAAAAACAATTTAAACTGCATTCATAGATTTTTAAATAATTGCCTGGTTGAACCGGGACTCGAACCCGCTATACGAGAAAAAAAATTAACCTATATCTTTATCATACCGATCGGAAGGCTTCATCATAAAGATTATTTTTTGTTAAATAACATAGCATGAGAAATAAAAGGAAGACCATGAATTTTAGCCTTTGATGTAAAATTTTGTTCAGAAAAATGAAAAGCTGACATTGGCGTATCGACATACAACTGACATGAACTATTACTAATGAGTACCCACTTGAAAAGTACGCATCATTTCCCGATCCTTACTATCCTTACTAATCCTTACTTATATTACCTATAAATGCGAAAGTGTGTTTGTTTGTTGATTTATTGGTTTGTCCTTCAATCCCGCTGCAATTCGTAGCTCTGTTGCAGCGGGATTGAAGGACATTTTTCTGAACAAAATTTTACATCAAAGGCTAAAATTCATGGTCTTCCTTTTATTTCTCATGCTATGTTATCTAACAAAAAATAATCCTTATGATGAAGCCTTCCGATCTGTATGATAAAGATACAGGTTAATTTTTTTCTCGTATAGCGGGTTCGAGTCCCGGTTCAACCAGGCAATTATTTAAAAATCTATGAATGCAGTTTAAATTATTTTTTAAATTAAAATGAAGTCTTCTTTCAGTAAAATGTTCCATCTACAATATTTAAGGTACTTCCCCTCCATGTGGCATAGCCGTGGGACACCCTGTATATAAAAATGAATCCCTATTTCCTTGGTCATCGCATCACGCGTGAACGGCTGGACCGATTTCGCTAATTCTTTTTTTATTGTATTTGTTATTGTCAGGAGAAGGTTCTTATGAAAGAAAAAATTAAGAAAATTGCGCGAAAAATTAGAAAATTTAAGAAATATTAACCACCATATTAAATTATTTCTAATGTAACCGCTTTTACAATTCAAACTTTTTTGATGTAACCTTATGGCGTTTGACATAACATTGACAGAATGCGTGCTGCCAATTTCGTCAAAGAGGATGTAAAAAAACTTAAGACAGGACAACGTCTGTCGGGTCCGCTAGTATTGTATAAAAGGAAAACTCCACTGGATGCATAGATAATACACTATATACTACTTGATGGATCGGGCTGAAATTTGGCATACAGATAGCTATTATTATGTAGGCATCCGGTAAGAAAAGATTTTTGAAAAAAGAGGGTAAAAAAGAAGTTTAAAAAATCTAACTTAATTAAGCTCATAATTATTATTCATCCAGCGATTATTCATCATTATTATCTATCGATAGACTGAACATAGGTCATAGTAGGTCTCTTGAAATGATCGTTCGACTCGTTCGTCGTTCGTTGGTCAGATTTAAAACTGCTCGGCTCGGCTGATTTTTATTACAGGTAAGTAGATATAGTATCAAGATCGCAATAAACTCTGCTAAGCATACACTTTCGTTATTGGCGAAAATGTAAAAGCATTTTGGTAGGTAGGTAGGTAGGCTAGGTATTCCACAAGAACACTACTTCTAACTTCAGAGCTTCAGTCTTTCATCACAATTGGGTACCTACTCCCTACTTAAAATAAAGGTTTTAATTATTTTATGACACAATATCTCTTTTTTTTAATATCTTAACTAACTAGTCTCGAAAATATAGAGCTTTAAGTTTCCTGTAAGAAAAAAAGAGCGCTATTGCAACATGACGTTACGACATATACCTACTCCAATCAAAATTTCGTTTTAGAAAGATAGGGATACAGTCACAATAAAACACACCATTTTATTTTCTGTTATTACAAATGTTATTCTTACTTTTTTTTTATACGAATAGCGGGCAAACGAGCTGGCGGGTCACCTGATGTAAAGTGATTATCGCCGCCCATGAACACTTGTAGTACCTACCAGAGGCACCACATTGGTGGTTGGCGTTGCCGACTTTTCAGGAACTTATTGGTTCGCCCCTTGAATAACCCCATATTGTAATTAGGTAAGTGGGAACACTGTCGAAAGGAGATGATTCCACAATGTTACATGTTACATTACATGTTACATTTTCGATTGTAGGTAGGTAATTACATATTAGTGGTGAATATCCACATTTTGACAACAGTCAACATAGTTAGGTACTCAATTGAGATTGCAGCAGTGATTGATGATTCAGTTGATACAAAAGTACTCTGTGGTTGCATGGTAGGTATTTACCAAAATGCGACTGTGTGGCCAGGCAGATTCGAAGCTCCATGCACGTTTCCTACAAATTCTTCTACGCATTGGACGTGACCCGCGCCATTCATATGTCGGCGCTTCAACTTTATCGCTAGGACAATATTTGCTCTTCTCTCGTTTGTCGGAAAGAAAACTATGAGACTCACACAATGTTGTGGTGTTTGCGTTGATGTTTCATAATCCCTATACCAATGAAGTATATATTTTAGTTGTGCCTTTATCTATTTACCTTGAAACCAACACAGGGCGCGAATTAAAAATGTGTCCAACGCGGCTCGTAATGTTACAATTTCTTTGAGTTCTTTATAAAATTGTCGTATTGTCGTGGCCTCAAAAGCGCAATAATGGTCAGGGCGCATACCAACTGAAAAACCAAAAAGTCGAAGGTTCAATTCCCATCCGTTGCACACAAACTCCAATCTTATTGTTTCTGCTCTCTGCTCCTAACAAAAGCTTTAATTAGGCTATTTCATTTTTTATTTTGTCTCGTGGAAGCAAGTGAGTGTCAAAGTTTCTGCTACGGAGGCTTTGAGGGTTCAATAGCAAAGTACGGAGGTGCCTACCTACACAAGAATGGAGTCTTTACATTTAGACTTTTAGAGCATTGCGAGCTTGTTCAATGTATCATTGAATTTCACTTCTGTACTTAGGTAGGTTACGTAATTATTATACGGTAGGTAAGTAATACCTTAATACCTACTTATCTCTCTTTCAGTTGGAACAACAAGAATATCATTGTAATAACTCGTAGGTATGGGAAGTGTAACTTAATAGGTAAAGCAATTTGGCTGGCAGAATCATAATGGGTCCATAGTAACTAATACCTAATCTGTGAATGGGTCTACAAACAAATATGTAGAACTTAAGCAGTTTTAGAGAAACTTTAAACTTTATCCACAATCGTAGCACCGTCTCTGACAGACACACTAAACTCTACACTATATTAGGATATTAGGATCACTGGACGCTATCTGATTTTACAGTATTATCCATTGTCTACACGTGCCCTTATTGGATCTTATTACGAACTATATAAATTTCCACAATCCGATGTCCATTGCTTGTTCGCAATAGAATGTTGTAGGTGTGTCTATGTAAAGTCAGCTATGTATGTAGATCAGTTAAATATTGTTGTGGAGCACTGTTATCCTGTGTGTGGTGGTAGTGTAACTTGTTGTGATGCGGATTGCGGCAACGATCACGCGGTTACCGGTAATAAGAAGTCAATATTAGTGCTGGGCGGGCGGGCTTGACTGCGATATTTTACTACGGAGACAGTTTTTTTTTCATAGAATTAATCGCGTAGAACAAAAACTGCTGACATAGCTCATGGAGTCGTAAAGCTCAAAATAGCAACGGGCGGTCTCAAGGTGCTCATATGGTGACCTCGAACCGGGAAACTCAGTGTTGAAAGACCTCCTAATAGGTCGACGGATTATTACAAGCGAGTTACGCCTTAGCACTAGACCGTTTTTTGTGGCAATATTATCATCTTACCTAGGCCTTTTTCAGGTTCATCTTCTATCGTTTGAGACGACTCGACGAATCGTAGCAGTTTACGTTTGTAGCGCTGATTGAACCCTATTAATAGGGTAGGTACTTACCTACTGTAGACGTGATTACGAAGCAAATTTATTAAACCGCCATTTTAGCGCTGATTGCTAACAAAAATAAAAGTGAAGGTGCAAGGAACTTATGTGAATTGTATAAGATTGTAATTATTGGGAAATGTAAATTATAGTGTTCCAAGTAGGTGCGAAGCATTGAATCGGCACAGGAATCAGCTGTCATTTTGTAGGTTCGGTAAGTACAGCCTTAGCAGTGTAATTAAAGTTTAGTAAATACCTATAAATAGGTAAGTAAGTATATTATAATTATTGTAGGTAGTTATATATTCACATTGTGTTAACTAACTTTTGACGAGATACAAATTCCCTAGCTGGCCTTATAAAGTCTATAATATATTAGAGACTTTATACGGTCTGCTAGGGAAAATGTAGTTCGAACATTCACTTAGAACGTGTCTACGGGACGGACAGAACACTCGTTGATGTAATTTTCCCGTGGAAGCTCTCTCCACAGTGCGCGACTCACCGCTCGGGGCTCCCGATAACAGGGCGAGTTTACACAGCGCCAATTAGACGACGCCCGCGGCGGCGTCGCCGGGACAGCGCAGTGTTTTCACATGCTAATTGTAGCAAAACCAACGCTGTGCTGTAGCACAACGCTGCCTGACGGATATTTGTAATTTAGGCTTTATTGTGACTTGATGAATGAAAGAATGAATGAATGAAATATTCTTTATATTATCGGATATTTGCGACGTCATCTGCGTGGATTTAGTTTTTAAAACTCCCCCGGGAACTTTTTGATTTTCCGGGTTAAAAGTAGCCTATGTCACTCTCCAGGTCCTCAACTAATCCATGCAAAAATTACGTCGATTCATAGCTCTGCTGCGGCTTGTGTGAAGGCCAAACAAACAAAAACTAATTTTTGCATTTACAATATTAGAAAGGCTAATGTCATTTACCTAACCACACCAAAGAAACATAGGTACCACAACATGCAAAAATTAAGATTCAGGCGGCGCAAGACCGAGACCTGTGGAAGTCCATGCAAGAGACCTATGTCCAGCTGTGGATGTCTATCGGTTGGTAAATAAGAAGAAGAAGGTACTAGGTAGGTATGTAGCACAGAAGTTCAGAGTGATTAATTTTGAATTGTAATGTAAGTGAGCCTATATAATCAAATATCTATTGTTTTAATAGTTTCTTCTCATAAAACGTAGAGGTATTATCATTAGGTATGCACATCAACCTGTCTATGTAAGTAATTTGAGGCTCAGGCATCATCAAACAGCAAATTAGCATACTGTACTCGATATCCATTTCCCCGCCATTCAATCCAATGGTTCCTTTGTTCTCTCGATGTGTTTCAGAACGCAACCCGACGCAATATGGCGTCTTATAAACGTCATAGAAACAACATGGCGGGTGACGGTTATTGTTCGAACCGACCCGCAGGGCGAATAGTTTGAATTGCGTTGTACAGAAAATATCAGCTACCTACGTGAAATGCAGATAAATGCGTAATCGTTTAAGTAGTATCGTATCTACCTTGGGTAAGGTGCTATAATATCTGCATATATCCCTCACACGAGTTCGATATGGTGTCCATGCGCCCTGCATTATTGCAATATTAGGCAATTAGGACGCCCGTTGCAACAATCTTATGTATAAAAAAAAGATAGGCATGGCAATAGTAACTGCTATGCAACTAACCAATCGATAACAATTTGGCGGAGGCTATTTATTTATCCTGACTAAAGGCAATAACGAAGGATCATCGCTGGCGATGGGGAACTGTTCGTCCATTCCAATAGGTAACTAGTTACTATTTTAATGATCTAGAAAAAGCGTGCGTCGAATCATAAACTTGAGTTCGAATACGCCAGAATTTTTCTTCCACCCATTTTTATTATAGCCGTAAATTAGCCGGCTAATAGAGCCGAACAGATTAATATGTAGTTAAAATGTACAATTTAGACGGACAAGTTTACACTGGCATTTATAAAGACGGATGGTTCTGGTTTTTTGCCGATGAGTGATTTGAAAATACCCTGATGATTGAGGGCTGATACAAGCCAGTATTTTGATAAATAAATAAAGATACAGAGTTGGGATACCTTGCTCATAAGTCGATATCGATAAAGATTTAAACTTACCAATATAAAATTTATACAAATAAATAAAATTGAAGTGCTTGGAATGCAAAGCACATTTTGCTATATACAGCGTATTAATGAAATAAACATCGCGTGCCAACTTATAGCTAGCGCTATCTATTTTAACTTACGACATTACAAATGGTAGAGTTACATCTATTAAATTGAAGTGTTTGTTTGATCGCACTAATCTCGGAAACGGCCGAACCGATTTTGACGCAACTTTTAAACCAACTTTTGAAAAAGAAGAAGGAATTGTGTTTATCTACCTATGCATATCGATATCTCCCTGATTTCTAAACCTATAGATACTCCAAGCATAGCTCTCTGTATCGCCCGCTGAGTGACCCTAACCCTAAGCCTATAGTAATTATTAGAAACTACGTTTAGGATACATAAGTACTTTTGGACGAAAAGACATCGCGAAGCTTTCCAAACGCTACCCAGCCAAGTTGAATAACCATGACCATAACAAATTAAAATTTTTGTATTAAATAATTAATAGTTAATTAATGCATATGCATGGAAACAAAATCTAAAAAAAAAATTAAATCAAATCTGTAAAAATGAAGTGAAAACCATAAAAAATATGCATTTGTTTTATATGGGGAATCCAGAAGTACGAGCTCGTCTTAAGACCTGTGTATTTCCTGAAAATTAACATAATAAAATATATAATTAATAACATCGATACTTAGGTGTCACCTCTCTACAAATCAGAACGTGTATACGTTGCACGTTTACTCGAACGCAATGTTTTTATTCGGCCAGGCTCGACGGGCGATGACGTTCGCACCAGGCCACTGAACAATTTAAAAAGTATAAAATTCTCAATGGCGTCGTTTCCGCCGACCGCGTTCTCTCTTCAAAAGTTTGACGTCTTTGACATTTATTATCAGTTAGGTACACTCTATATTTAAAATTTTATATAAACCTTAGATCAGAGGTGTTTATAAAAGTAGCCAATTGTTCGTAAAACTTCCTAGGATAGGTAGAGGTGGTACACGCCTCAAGGATCAAGAATCAAGATAGACTATTGTAGTTAACATTTATTAGCATGTTGGTGATGTGAATCCATAAGATAGTCTGCTACCAAAAATCGCTCAATGCACCAAAAGAAGTTTCACGAAAAAAATATTTTTTTTAGTTCAAAATAGATAGGCAGAAATCCCAGAGGAAGAGAGGGAATTTGCTATAAATGAGTTTTGTTCCGAAATATTAATATTCCGATTCGAAAAATGGACAGATGAAATTTACGGCATCTCAATTTATATTACAATATATTTCATCTTTCATCATGTTAGCGTCCAAGACGTTATGTACGAGCAACAATACAATAATAAATTTCGTATGAGCTAATTTATGTTCATGTAATGGGCTGATATTGCCCGCGAAAGTAATTCCCATACAAAATATTGTATCGATATTTATTGCCCACGTTTTAGTTGTTTATTGTACTATTGTTATTGCATGAGAAATAATTAAAATCAATAACTAAATATTATTTAAATCACTTACTAAATATATACTTATTCATAAATATTTTTTATATTTCATGCGTTTTTGGATAAAAATCTTTAGTAGGTAATTCGGTCAAGAGAAAATCAGATTTTGTCTTGTTTAATGTTCATCAGAGATTCTCTGTAGGTACGCTCATCATCAACGCTGTACTCTCTAGAATTTAAAATATTATGGCAATAAATAGTAATACGTTTACATCTGCATATTTATTATAGAGTTCGCCCGACCTTAACCTTATGCCGTTCACCTACTTACATCTGAACAGTTTTATCGAGTAAGTATAAAAAAATAAAAAGGTTCCGTACGCAGTATTGAAACAATTTCTTTACTTATTCTTTACTAGCTGATACCCGCGACTTAGTCCGCGTGGATTTAGTTTTTAAAATTCTGCGGGAACTCTCTGATTTTCCGGGATAAAAGTAGCCTATGTCACTCTCCAGGTCCTCAACTATACCCATGTAAAAAATCACGTCGATCCGTAGCTCTGTTGCAGCGTTATTGAAGGACAAAACAACAAACAAACACACTTTCGCAGATATTAAAATAAGGATTTGGAGGGGAGGGTAGAATATTAGTCAAGCTCAGCTTAGCTCGGTATACTCTTTTTAAAAGAAAAAATATAATATAATATTTAAAGCATTTTCAGCTATTTTAGGTACCTAATACCTATATGATTAGTGAGACGTCAAAAACCATATTTTGTTCGCCGACTTAAGGGTCAAGGTAGGTATATTGACGCAGAATCTAAGGGAAGCGATTACAATAGTTTTAACTTTTAACATTATGGAGACTATGTTGTTATATGAGAAGTTCCCTAAAAGAAAATTTGGGCCAGGGTAGCTTTGTAGAGATTGGTAGAGATATAGTTATTCAGTCTTATACGTTACAATATTCAAATCGTGCTAATCGGACTAAATATCTCTAACCTAATACCTAAATAATAAAAACATACTATTCATTTTTACATAATAAGTAAGTATTTCCTGTGGGATTCTAAAAGACACAGGGTAGAAGCGACCTCTCGCTGGTGTTCCCAGTAAACAAAAGAATAAAGATGGCTATGAATAAAATAAAAATAGCATGAGATGATATCGACGGAATTAGCTGAGTATGGAATATGCCGACTTATTATACCTACTCTAATAACATGAACGTATTAGCTGCTGACATAGACAATAGTGCTATCAGACATGACTCAATTTTCATTAATTTATAACGTATACTTAATAATTTTTCGTAATAATGTACAGAAAGGACAGTTTTATTTATAAGTAAATACTGTGTTTTATTGGTAGGCAATATGAAGGTCTTTATTTTATTTTTAACAGACTTCCAAAAAAGGAGGAGGTTCCCAATCCATTGGAATCTTTTTATTTTTTTATGTATGTTCCCCGATTACTCGGTTCTCAATTCATTGGATTTTTTTATTTTTTATGTATGTTCCCCGATTAGGTACTCAAAGACGCCTGGACCGATTTGGAAAATTCTTTTTTGTTTTAAAGGGGTTTTTTGTTTGTATACTTCCTAGGCGGTCCCATTATCATCAGGTTAGGATATATTGATGTGATCCTGGAGAAATTGAGGGAACTCTTCAAATATAGGCGATTTACAATATGGTACTTTGTAGCGGCGTTTGAAGGCGATTTTGTAAAAAGAATTTTTACGTTTATATTATTGTCAAAATATTTAAAATGTACCTAAATACTTATTATAAGTACTACATCTGTAAGTATCTAAGTACCTATGTAAGAGACTCTAATTATATTAGAAAAATGTCTAGAAATCATTCTGCCTATAAGTAGTGAATAAAAATATCATCTGAGTATAGTTTCTGAGATGAAGTTGTCAGCAAGATTTTCAGATTAATGCAAATTATCCCTTATATGAGTCACAACTCACAGCATAGTACGGTCGTATTGAGTGACTATTTATGTTATTGCTATAAGTGAATTTAAAATAAATTATTTTAATTAAACCAAGGCATCGCAATGTTAATGCAATTAAGGCACAGCACAGAACGGATATTGCATAATTAAAATGTTTATGTGCATAAAATTATTGAAATATGGAACAAGTTATCGCACGATCTTTCTTAATTTGTAGGCAAAACTAGTTGACACTCGATCGTTATAATTAATTGATTAAACAGAATTCCTAGTAAAAAAATAAACCTATTGTAAATGACTATTATTTTTGTTATATGGTTTTTTCTTCTTGCACTAGGTATGGTTAACGTTGGAACTACCAGAATATGTAAGCAGCTGTGATCGTTCAAAATGTTTGTATCAGTGTTAGAATTGCAATCAGCTCTGATTGGCTGGTAATCTCTATTGATGCAGTAAGAACGCCGTAAACTAAGCCAATCAGAAGTAATTGCGATGGTCACACTGATATAATCGTTTTTAATTAATCCCGCTGCGGGTAATTTGAAATTTAAACCAAATCCTACAAAAATAGTCCACTCAGACCCCCAATTTTTTTTGAAATCTGGTAAAAATAATTATGCAATTAGCTACCAATCAGTCTAATATATTATCATGATGATTATGAGTTAAGGTGCAGTTTGCCGACTCTATTACTTTCCAAAGTCCTACTATGAACGTCTTTAAGGCATTTATAGATTTTATTCATTTGTATCTCGCAGTATCGATTCTTTTATGTTATTGTTTGGCTGTCGTCGTGTCTGCTTCTCGGATATGAAACGTAATTGCAAGCCAAAGATTACAAACTATGCTATTCACTTTCAGTTATCCTTATTTCTTGGTTACTTTGGTCGATTTTTGTACGTTTCATATGAAAATAATTTTGTGTGCATTTAACGTTTTATTGGACTTACATTGTATTACCTATTTTTTATGGTTTTGGGGTTACGGGTTTAGAAAAGGCTTCATAAGAGCAAATCCTCACGAGACAATTTAATCAAAATAGTCACGGAGCTAGTCACCCGTTCATGTAGATATATAAGAACAGACAATTTCTATTTTCACACTGTGTACATACCTAAATGATGCAATAAGGCTATGGAAGCTTCCCTTTTAATGATCAGAATTGAATTGTAAATAACGGTACAATTATTTTGACTCCAGCAATTAAAATACTTTCAACTTGGGGAGCTGTTTAATTATTGCAAGTCCATATTTATTTTGTGCCAACCTACTCGAACAATAAATAATAATTATTAATGCTCTACATTTTTGTATTGTAAGGAATTTCACTGTACAGTGTATACTGCACAGGTCTACGAAAATACTATGACGTCGGAAGTAGGTAGGTATATTAGGTATTTTTTCGCAGCTATTTTGTTTATCTTGCAACTATGACGTACCTTTACAGCTTAGTATTTAATTCAGCTAAAGTTCTATGATACCTACCTTATTTTAAACAGCTAAGTTGCAGCAGTTTGGTTTTTTACGCACTGTAAATGTTCAATGCCAGTCGATTTTCTGTCTGTCAATTTCTGGCTATTCACTGTACCTATTGTACAATAATTACAGTGAATAGCCAGAAACTGATTTTGAACCTTCTTTTCCAGAGATTCTTTCCACACGAAATGACGCAACGTTTAATTCTTGTAGCCTACACAAATCCTTCAGTAGCTAACCTTAATGAAATAATGTGCAAAACAATTTAAAATTTTCATCTCAGCGCATTCATGAATTGGAGACAATCGCTGCAATTGAACAAACTATTTACAATACCTAGGTATAACTACCGACCTACATATTCCGGCTTTACATATATTTTAATACTTATATACTTTACATATTTTGGAATTTTTCTATCATAATCGACATCGGCAACCCGTCAACAGCTTACTACTGAGCGCAGGTTAAAAAAATGTTATAGACCACCAGAGAGACTTAGACACTTTTGAGAATATTTATTTACTAGCTGCGCACCGCGGTATTACCCGCGGTGAAAAAGATTTTGATAATAATAAGGTTGAATGAATTTTATCTCGGATTATGTAGAGGCTGAAATATTTTTATTAACCGAATTACTACGATAATTTTTTTTATTTGAAATGAAGTATCGTCAGATTTTTAAAAAAAAAAGTCAGGTTGGTCCCATTTAAGTTTGGTGAAGATCTGATGAATATCTTCGGAGATGGAGGACGGAACTCCTCAATGTATAAGAGCAAATCGCTCGTGATCAGAGTGTGTGTAGGATTTTAACCATGCAAACTTCATAGCATACATACATATGCTAAAAAATTTCTATTCGGTATTTCAAATTTTTTTAAGGAGCAAAACAAAACAAATTATTTTAGTTTGTACACGTATGTTAAAGCTTCGCGCAACGGGTTCATCGTTTCTATATAATTGAACAATTGCCTGGTGAGGTGACCACTTATACGTCAATAGACACAGTGATTGGAAATGATGACGCAAAAACTACATACCATACCCTGTCAAGTTTTTGAATTCGCTAGAGCTGTCAGGGGTGCTATATGTTATGCCCGTCCGACTCTATCATACGTGTACAAAGATTGATGTTGGAAGGAAGAATTGTAGGCAGGAGAGCACCAGGTCGCCAAAGACGCAAGTAGTTGGACAATGTCTGAGACAATGCCTTGAGTAGAGAAGCTTTTCGCATGCTGACCGCCAAACTTCATTTCGAAGAAGGCACGCGATGATGATGACAAACTAAAATTATTTTATACTTTTAGGTGGCGTTTGAAGTCGATTTTTTAAAAAATTTATTTATTATTATTGCAGTACGTCCCTGTAGACAACGTTCCGGGACTTGTTGTCTTCTGCGTAAACAAAAAGATTTCTGGCTCTCGATACACGCGAGCAAGCCACGTAGAGCTGTCCGTGGGAAAAGCAGGGGGTGCCCAGGTGTATACCGGCTACCTTCAAAGTTTGTCCCTGGCTTTTATTGATAGAGATTGAGAAGGCCACTTTCAAAGGAAATTGCAAACGTTTGAACTGAAAAGGTACATTAGTGGGTATGATGGGGATTCTGGGTATCAATACGGTTTCTCCTTTGGCCCCACCGGTGAGGATAGTGGCCTGCACAATGTACCTTTTCAGCTCTGTGATACGTAGCCTGGTACCGTTGCACAATCTGGGTGCATCCAGATTACGCATCAGTATAACAGGCACACCAATCTTCAGCTCTAACTTGTGGGATGGCACGCCTGACAGCTCTAGCGAATTCAAAAACTCGACAGGGTATGTAGTTGCATCATCATTTGCAATCACTGTGTCTATTGACATATAGGTGGTCACCTCACCAGGCACTTGTTCAATTATTTTTTTATTAATTTTTCCCACCAATTCGTTCTTAGGCGCCATAATTATTCTTTCGCACAACCACTCCTCGTTGTTTAGGTTTTGTTGTAAGTTCGGAAAGACCTCATCAATTAGGTGGTCTTCCGAGCTTACTACAGTGCTGAACCGATGATCAAATGTTATAAGGCCGTCCGTGTCCATCGGTATGCGGCCTTCACCGACTTCGAGGAGGGTTCGTGCAAAGAGTCCAGATTCCCGATCGTTGAAGAGCTGGACTCTCATATTCGTTTCCAGCTGCAACCGTTCCACCTTATTCCACAACGGTGAAGATTTGAGACACGCGTTTATCTCGTCTGCAGCAGTACCTCGTTCGATGACCGGCAGTGTCTGCCGGAAGTCACCTGCGAGCAAGACGATCACTCCACCCATCAACATTCGATTGGCACGGATATCTTGCAAACTACGATTTAGTGCCTCAATGGCCCGCTTGTGTGACATCGTGCATTCGTCCCACACGATCAATTTGCACTGCTGCAGGAGGGCACCGCGACCACTGCTCTTGCTAATGTTGCAAGTGGGCGTTTCCTCACTTGCAAGGTTCAACGGGAGCTTAAACACCGAGTGAGCCGTTCTTCCCCCGCTGAGCAAGGTCGCGGCTATTCCAGAAGATGCAACAGCCAATGCAACATTCCTGTCCTTGCGCAATTGCGCTAGCAGCAAATTCAGTAGAAATGTCTTGCCAGTTCCCCCTGGTGCGTCTAAAAAAAAGAGACCCTCTTGTCCGCTCGCCACACGGTTTAAAATTTGGTTGAAAATTTGCCTTTGCTCTGGTAATAGCAGGGGCTCTGTTTGGGCGACTTGAGCCACCAACTCTACGGTGTTATAATTGAGCTCTCTAAGCAAATCCGTCGATAGCCCTATCGTTCTTTGTGGGTCGGGCATGCCCAAGTCCGACAACCGTTTCCCAACCATCGAAAAAACTTTGTCCTCAATTACTTTGAGCGCCTCGTTAAAATATATATTATCGTTGGCCGGTGTTGTCCCTTGGTATCGATGAGCAATATCGTCAGATAGTACATTTTTATATTTGTGCCATATTTGCAGAGGATTAGAGAGTCCGCAGGTACTCAGCATAATGGCGAAGAGCTCTCTCAATTTAGCCGATGACCGGCACAGCACGGCATCGTCCATAGTAGCATCCCAGTGGCCATCGTCTTCTAGAAACCCCATCGCCTCACACGCTTCACGGAAAGTGGCTTTCTCCTGCCCATTGACTGTTTTGAGAAATTGAAAACTGGTAGGGCCCCGGATTCTAGTTAGTAGCAACCTTACACAGTAACACTCGAAGTGTGATAAGTGTACAGTATATATTCTGCCTAATGCATCTGTGGCCTTCATGCCAGGCCAGCCAATGACGGGAGTGCCCTGCAAGCGACGTTTCCACTCTTTCTGAGACGCGTTCCACGTGTAGTATCTTGGCACTTCCACGTACAATAACGTTCGAGCAAAGTTGTCTTCTTGGCATAGGCGGAAAAATGCGGTGAGTGTGGTAGTAGGTGGTGTAACTAATCGATCACGAAAGTTGGCCTCCGTGAAGTATACGCGCTCACCGTTGGGTAGGTGCACCGATAGATGGATCACTGCTGGATGTCTTTCATGCAGCGGCAAACCCAATATTCGCCACGCTGCCTCGTTGCTGCTGACATATCGGCCCGCTCGGAACATTTGCACCTCGTCTCTAGGGTCGATCGTAGCATTTCTCTGCTGTTGAACAATGAATATAGCCTGGTCACTTCCTTTGTTAATATATTTACAAATATACTTTATCGCTTGCACCGAGCTACAAAATTCCACATTAATGTGGGCATCAAAAATCTTGCACAGGAGCGGCGAATATGGGACTACCCAAGAATTATCCACAGCGACGGCTTGCGCGGTGCCTCTGAGATTAATATTTACCGTCCCCCGTCCTCGGGGGCTCTACGCCTGTATAACGGATAACCGTTTTCGTTTGTTTGCGTGTCTTTAATGAGCGCCCGAGGATACTTCTTTGTGCATTTTCCATCCTTCATGCAGGGGGCCGTATGGTTCAAGGGTCCACATGGTCCGTGGATCAGGCTTTTGGACACCGTGTCATACAGCTTTTTGTCCAAATTGGGATTTGGCAGCTCTGCGGAAATGACGTGGTCAATTTGGCTGGGACGCAATTTTTCTTTTAACCACAGTAATAAATGAACGTGAGGCAGCCCACGCTTCTGCCACTCAATCGAGTACATAAAGCACTGCACTTCACCAAATACCTGTCCTTTGGTGAGGAGGGCTACCAGCTTTTGTACTTTCATCCGGAATACTCTCGCTACTATGTCGTGTCGGTCCGTCGACTTTTGCCCAGCCATCAATTCGTCTTTAATTTCGGGCCAGGCTGGGTTACACGTCATCGTGATAAATAAGTCCGGTCGCCCATAGTTCCGGACATAAGAAAACGCATCTTGAGTATACTCGTGAAGATAGCGCGGACTATTTACAAATGATGATGGGAGGATGACCATTTGACCCAAATCGTTCGGGTTTATATTGCCATCATTTGCAATTGCGTCCTGGAGGTGTATGTAACTCTCGGCCCGCAGCTTGCTCTGATTCAGCGCTATGAACCTTAGACGCTCGCTCTCTATTTTTACGTACATGTCCACCAAAAATTGAGAAAGAAGTACCCTACATCGCAGCAATAAATTAAAATTATGTTGACGGACCATGAGGTGAAATGCGTAAAAATGCATGCACGACACTTTTTTAGTTGAATTGGTTTGAGGGATATTAAAGTGATATCCCTCTTGTCCTTTCCAGAAAATAATAGGATACTGTAAAGCATCGTAAAATCGGTGCGTATCAGCGATCCTGGTGAGGGAGTCGTCGTACTTACGCAGAACTATATCTCTCGGGACGGTGGGATCAGCGCCCGCGACCACAGCCGCGACTTCGGTGGTAGCCGGCGCGTTGTAGCGGCGCGGGTGCTGCCCCCGCGGCACGCGATCCGCATGGATCACCACCTTGCAGCTTTCATTGGGCATGTTCTCCAGAGCTGTTTTGAACTCATGCACTAAAACGTTGTGATTGTGCAATACTTGCTGAATCTTCAGT
This sequence comes from Hipparchia semele, assembly GCA_933228805.2. Taxonomy (NCBI): domain Eukaryota; kingdom Metazoa; phylum Arthropoda; class Insecta; order Lepidoptera; family Nymphalidae; genus Hipparchia; species Hipparchia semele. The sequence continues at coordinate 11,685,158 of OW121715.1, read as the reverse complement.
ACAGTCGCCTGTTCGACTCCTTGAATGATTTGACATCGTCGATCAGCTTCCGCTTCGTCGTCTCCTATAAAATAGACCTGTAAAAATTGTGGCTGTCCATTAGGTGGCGGCAATAGTGATCCTATACGATGGTGCACTTGTCCCTGCACTGTAAAAGTGGGCGAAAATCCAGGCATGGCGAGGATTCTATCCGCTCCGAAGGAAGTCATGTGAAAACATGAATTATATTTTTTGATTCGGTTAAGAAACCGTCGTGACTCGTCAGTTTCGCCCAAAAATAATTGTTTTAGAGGATCGACCGGCTCCTCCAAAACAGGAATTGCTACCTTACCCCCAGAGCAACACATTCCCGCCGTTTCCTCCTTCCACTTCAATGCTCCACAATGCTGACACTCCTTGTTCATGCGGTCAAGTTTTATGAGCCTATGATTACTGTAGTCCAAAGTGGTATCATATTCGAAAGCACATTTTTCGAATACCCCCCAAGCGTTTCTTGAAAAAATTTGCCGACGATCCGCTTGACGCTGAGCAACTGCGAGTCGGCGAGTATTTGCTTCATCTGTTGTCTCAGAAGCACGCTGAGAAGCATTGCGTTCTGCCATCTCTTGACGTCGAAAAGCCGCCTCTTCAGGTGTTTCAGAAGCACGCTGGGAGGCCATATTTTCTGCGTTCTTCTGACGCCGAGAAGCCGCCTGTTCAGGTGTTTCAGAAGCACGCTGGGAGGCCATACTTTCTGCGTTCTTCTGACGCCGAGAAGCCGCCTCTTCAGGTGTTTCAGAAGCACGCTGGGAGGCCATACTTTCTGCGTTCTTCTGACGCCGAGAAGCTGCCTCTTCAGGTGTTTCAGAAGCACGCTGGGAGGCCATACTTTCTGCGTTCTTCTGACGCCGAGAAGCTGCCTCTTCAGGTGTTTCAGAAGCACGCTGGGAGGCCATACTTTCTGCGTTCTTCTGACGCCGGGAAGCTGCCTCTTCAGGTGTTTCAGAAGCACGCTGAGAGGCCACACCTGCCGCGTTCTTCCGACGCCGATAAGCTGCCTCTTCAGGTGTTTCAGAAGCACGGTGAGAAGCCATATGCTGTGCGTTCTTTTCACGTCGGGATGCCGCTTCGTCTGGTGTTTCAGCAGCACGCTGAGAACGTATACGCATAGCATTTTCCTGACGTCGAGCATCTGCCTGCGCAGAGGTTTCAGCCTCTCGTGTTTCTGCCTGACGTCTCGCTTGCTCAAGTCTCCGCTGTTCAGCATGAACCGAAGATTCTTGCTGTCTAGCTATCTTCCTAGCTCGAGCTTTTTGTGAACTGTGAGAAAGATTTGACTTGCGTTTGCGAGTCATGATAAAATCAAAACCAAATTAAAATATACACCTACAAATATAATAGAACGACTTAAACCTTACCTAACCTTATTATTATAACACACAAAAACCTAATTCAAAATTTATAAAAAGAAGCTTACCTAAACTAATGTAAAAAAATCAATAAGATAAAACAAAGAAACTATCAACAGAATCTATTTAACTAACTGAATTAATTGATAATCCTAATCCTAATACAAATAACTGGAAAAAGCAAGAATTCACATAAAATCACAAAAACATAAAATCACAAAATCATTCAATACAACTTCGCAATTAGTCGCATATCTAAGGCAATGCGAAACGTTGAATTGATTTACTAATGTTCGCTGCTACCAATAAACTTAGCGTGATATATAAGAAAAATCAGCGCCATCTATCGGGGCCTTTTTTAAATCTCTTATTTATTGTAAAGTTCACTTTGGTCCAGAATTATATGTTTCTATTCAGACTAATCGCTTGGAATGATGATGTAATTTTTGGCTGTTTTTTCGGATAGTTAAAACTTGATCTACTGCTGTAAAAATCAAATCTGCATCTGAAGATTTACCATTACACGCGCTCTTAAGGATACTTATAAAACTAACTAATATTATACAGGTGAAAATTTGTGTTTGTGTGTTTCTTAATCTTAATATTATATTATTATTGAAAATGAAAATTGTCCTATGGGATATGTCCCTTTTATACGGGATAATATGTCCCTTTTAGTTCCTGTTCCGTTTCTTCTTAACACATAAACGTAATTTTAAGGAAGTTTGCTATAGCAAACTATCGCTATAGTCATTAGTCATAGCTCATCCACGCGAATTTCTATTATTTCAAAATCGAATGAAAGAGTAACAAACATACACACACACACACATGCAAACTTTCGCCTTTATAATATTAGTAGGAATTAGGATAGGATAGGATTTCGGACAAATCGGTTCATTAGTTATGGCATGAAGAAGTAGCACGTTAATTTCGGTTTTTCAAAATCCCGCGGGAACTATAATTTTTTTCAGGATAAAAAGTAGCCTATGTTTTAATCCAAGGTGTAATCTATCTCCATTTTAAATTTCAGCCAAATCGGTCCAGCAGTTTTTGCGTGAAAGAGGAACAAACATACACACACACACACACACATACAAACTTTCGCCTTTATAATATTAGTAGGAAGAAGTAGCACGTTAATTTCGGTTTTTCAAAATCCCGCGGGAACTATAATTTTTTTCAGGATAAAAAGTAGCCTATGTTTTAATCCAAGGTGTAATCTATCTCCATTTTAAATTTCAGCCAAATCGGTCCAGTAGTTTTTGCGTGAAAGGGGAACAAACATACACACACACACACACACACATACAAACTTTCGCCTTTATAATATTAGTAGGATATAATATTAGTAGGAATTAGGATAGGATAGGATTTCGGACAAATCGGTTCATTAGTTATGGCATGAAGAAGTAGCACGTTAATTGCGGTTTTTCAAAATCCCGCGGGAACTATAATTTTTTTCAGGATAAAAAGTAGCCTATGTTTTAATCCAAGGTGTAATCTATCTCCATTTTAAATTTCAGCCAAATCGGTCCAGTAGTTTTTGCGTGAAAGAGGAACAAACATACACACACACACACACACACACACATACAAACTTTCGCCTTTATAATATTAGTAGTCAGGATAAAAAGTAGCCTATGTTTTAATCCAAGGTGTAATCTATCTCCATTTTAAATTTCAGCCAAATCGGTCCAGTAGTTTTTGCGTGAAAGGGGAACAAACATACACACACACACACACACACATACAAACTTTCGCCTTTATAATATTAGTAGGATATAATATTAGTAGGAATTAGGATAGGATAGGATTTCGGACAAATCGGTTCATTAGTTATGGCATGAAGAAGTAGCACGTTAATTTCGGTTTTTCAAAATCCCGCGGGAACTATAATTTTTTTCAGGATAAAAAGTAGCCTATGTTTTAATCCAAGGTGTAATCTATCTCCATTTTAAATTTCAGCCAAATCGGTCCAGTAGTTTTTGCGTGAAAGAGGAACAAACATACACACACACACACACACACACACATACAAACTTTCGCCTTTATAATATTAGTAGGATATAATATTAGTAGGAATTAGGATAGGATAGGATTTCGGACAAATCGGTTCATTAGTTATGGCATGAAGAAGTAACACGTTAATTTCGGTTTTTCAAAATCCCGCGGGAACTATAATTTTTTTCAGGATAAAAAGTAGCCTATGTTTTAATCCAAGGTGTAATCTATCTCCATTTTAAATTTCAGCCAAATCGGTCCAGTAGTTTTTGCGTGAAAGAGGAACAAACATACACACACACACACACACACACACACACACATACAAACTTTCGCCTTTATAATATTAGTAGGATTTATTTATTAATCTTTAATTTAGTTTATTTTTCACATATAAGATATGTAATAATAATACTTAATATAATATAAAACTAAATACTAAATTAAAACTAAAACGTAAATATCAAAAATAAAAGCTAAATATAAAAAATATCATCTAAACCACTGGAACGAGGAAAAGTGCCCAGAACGCTGGCTGCGTTACCCCGCTGAATGGCCAAACTTATATGCTGGCCGAGGTAACTTCCAGCCTTCCGGTCACCAGTGGACTCTATGAGACGGGACGACAGATCCTTAAAAAAGGATCTAGCATTAATTAATTAGTAATCAACAGCGTTTACAACACAATTTTACAAGATTATTATAGTCCTTAAATAAAGCCAAAAATGATTACATTATTTGAATTTAAAATATATATATAAAGTTTAACAGAATTATGTAGAACTGACAGGCGTGTAGGTTTTCTCACCATGTTTTCCTTCACCATTGAAACTTCATGTGATATTTAATTGATTAAAGCAAAACTCCGAAAAGTAAAAGGACAGGCACGGAATCGAACCTGCTACCCCACGAGTAGGAGACCGCTGTCCGAACCATTAACCTCAACTAGAGATATTATACAATAGTATAATAATTATATAATTACTAGCTTTTACCCGCGACATAAGTCGGGGTCCTCAATTAGGTCTTCAATTGACAAAGATATCCTCAATAATGGATACATGTACCTACTTGCCCATTCTGTGTCCATGCATTAAGTATGTTGCTCGGTTGTTACGCGATTGAAGGAAAAACCAACAAACAAACTCACTTTCGTATTTGTAATATTCATAGTAGGGATTAGTAGAAATCATAATGTTATTATAATACATCCTTATTAATATTATAAATGCGAAAGCGTGATTGTTTTTTGGTATGTCCTTCAATCACGCAGCAACAGATCAACAATCAGCGTGATTTTTTGCATGGGTATATTTGAGGACCTGGAGAGTGACATAGGCTACATTTTATCCCGGAAAACGCAAGATTTAAAAATTAAATTCTCACGGATGAAGTCGCGGGCATCAACTAGTAATTATATATACCTACCTACCTAACATACTATAGTTTGAATACCCTCCCATTTACACGTCTTTTAAAAGCTTTTAAGCTTTTCATGGTTCATGGAAATCTACCTTAATTTAAATCGTTAAAATACCAACCCATTGAATAAAATCGCTCGAAAGTAACAACAAGAGAAAATTCACCGTAGTATCATTTCTTGCGCCTACTTCAAAATAATCAAATAGCAATGCACCGTGACATTGCAATCCAGACTGTATTTTTCGCTATTTAAAATTCAAATTCCTGTAGTGAGCTGATAGGATGCGCAAAAAGTGCATTAGGCCGGTACAGTTAACAGTTTAGGTTGCGTGCCCACTAAGCTCAATCGATGTATGTATATGTATTTTAGATTTAATTAATAAATGAATCAAAAAGGCTTAGCGGACAAAAAAATAAACACCTTTCAAATGAAGAATTCCCGCCTGAATTACAAAACCATAATCCTCGCAGACGAAGTCGCGGGCATCATCTAGTAATTAATATAAATAGCTATCAATGCTATCATTAGCTATAGCCATAAATTGAAATCAGGTTTTTCAAAAATGGGAGAAGACGTATTTAATAAAGTACCTACCTACTTAAAAAGGTAAATACTAAATATTAAAAATTAATATCTACCAGTCAGAGGCCCTAGCCATAATACAAACGTGTTCTCTTTCTATGATCGCTAACGCTGTAGAGCAGGGGTTCCCAAAGTTTTTGTATCACGCTTCCCTTCTGAAAGGATGGGATGCCCGAAAATAAACCTTTGGGAGCCCCTGCTTTAGTGTTAGCGATCGTAGAAAGAGACGACACTTAATGTAATAAAGCTAGAGACGCAGGTTTGATATAAAATAATACTTAATACACATGGATATTATTATTAGCTGATTCCCGTGACTTCGTCCGCGTGAAAAAAGTTTAGAGTGACTTGCTACTATCCGCGAGAAGTTATATCCTTTATCTCCGATAATATTCAGTAGATCTTCGCTAAAATTAGACAAAATATTTTTAATAGTAGGTAACTGCACAATTTATAATAAGAAACGAATTATCCAATTCGGTTTAGATTTGACGAAGTTATGGAGCAAAATCAAAAAAAACTTTCATCCTCTATCCCGGATAAACTTCATTGTTTATTAGGATAAAAAGTGTCGTATACCTACTATATTGTCCCGGTGTATCAGCTACCACTATACCAAACATCCGTTCAGTAGTTTTCGCGTGATGCGCGCACAGACAGACAGACAAAAAAGTAAAATAAAAATTGTTTTGGGCTCAGTATCGATAATGAAGCATCCTCCGATTAAAATTTTCAAAATATATTTAATGTACAGAATTCATCCCGTTACAGTTTTATTATAAGTCTATAGATAGGAGAGCAAGTTGTTGGTTGGGTGGAACTGTACAAATAGGGACCAATGTTAATTAGCTACACTATTATGCTAACAATTATTTTAATTAATTATCCTTACATAAAGAGATGTTTCATATGAAGTCAAGCAAACTACTCATTTATTAGTTGGCAAGACGACATTGCTGCAATTGCTATTGGAGTATGTTGACGCGAATTAGTGCGAAATGCCTCTGAAAATAGCGTGAGAACTATTTGAGATAGATTAACATAGAATCACTATTGCAATGAAGATGGCTACTTATAGTTCTTCTTAAAACGTGGCACTTACCTACTTTTTATGAAGGAATTTATGTATTTAAATGCATGATATAAATAACAAGTTGGTACAACTTGTTATTTATTTTAGTTAAGTTTTCGTCACTGGTTCCGAGCTTTTGAGCGTAGTATCAATTGTCTCAAAAAAAATTTTTACGTGTTTTTAAAACCAGCACAAAAAATAACATTCTTTAAATACTAATAAATTAGCTCTCCCAAAAGGATATACCTACTTGAGGTGTGGAACGCTCTTCCGGCGTCCGTGTTTCTTGCTACATATAATTTGAGTGCCTTCAAGGCAAGAGTGAAGAGGGGGAAAACAATCTCGTAGGCTACATTAAAAGCTAAAGACATTATGAAGCAAAAACATATGTTAAGCAAAAATAAAATTACTAAAAAACGAATCTGATTATCATGTCAGAGACCAGAGTAGAGTGGTATACCGATTAAAAAATAAAGAGTGAATAGGCGTTGCCTAAGCAAATGCGCTCCAACCTAGACCTCGTGAGTGCTTTGCTTTCCATCATTGTTTGACGTCAAAATATGCAAGCCTATCTCGCAAATGTTTTTTACTCTATCAAGCAAAAACTACCAGACGGACTTAGCTGAAATTTGGAACGGAGATAGCTCATTCCTTGGCTTAACACACAGGCTCATTTTATTCTAAGCTCCCAGTGTACAATCACCTCAATAATCGGTCGGTCCGTTTGATCTGTTGCAATTACAGTTTTACAGCGACCATAAACACGGGGCACGGGATGCCAGGTAAGCCCTATTGTTCCCTTTTATCCCACACCCTTTGTTAAATCCCTGACTCTTATTTACAAGGGCTAAATGTTGAATTTTCAACAAATCCATAGCACATGGAGCCAAAGCACACTCGATTCTTAAACATTGGTGATCAGCGATTTTGCGACTCTGGCGATGCTAATGCTATATCGCGTTTTGCGAGCACACTAGTTGTGTTTACATAGCCTGGATGGGATGGGTTCGGCTTTGAGGGATGAAAACATTACTGTAGGTAGGTATAGCTTTCTTTCTAATGATTAAAAGAATGTGCGAAACTTCAGCAGGTCTCAGCTGCGAAACCGAAAGTTCGAAGCCAAACATCATAAATAGATAGATAATAAATAGATAAAAACTTTATTGCACTCAAGAAAGAGATAAAGTTGCATAAACTACGCATGCAAAGGCAGCCTTATTGCTAACAGGGCAATCTCTACCAGTACCAGACAACCATCGGTGACAAGAGTGAAATTAGGTGTGAGGGTAGAGTGTTCTGATGCAAATATTTTACTAATCACTATGACGCTCCGATTGATGATATCCTATCAAAGAACCTAAAAAACTAAAAAGATAAACCTTGAAAAGGCATTTCCGCTTCCAGTTTCGTATAATACTCCGTTACATAACGGATGATTTGTGGTATGCTTCAGCAATTACGATATATTTATTTCATGGCTTAGGTCTGCAGCAAACCTAAGAATGTAAGAGCTTTCGAAAAGCGATTGAATGATCGCCGATATGAAAAAAATATACTTACTTACTTAAGCGACGAATTGAAAACCGCCTTTGTTCATCGCTTGAAGAAGTATCATGTGATAGGGCCTTAAGAATTGTAGAAATACAGTCAAAATGCCAATTTTTAACTTGTTCATTATTATTAGTGAATGGAATTTTAGTTTTTATTCCATTGCAATAAAATTTATAATTGTGCATCAAGACTTTTGATGCACGATTTTAACGTGATAAATCTTGGAAAGTTGGATTTAGTTTCTCAGTTCTCAACTTTTGTATCGAAATTAAAGCGTGATGTGTAAAGAATTTTGCAATTTTACCTGTAATCTGTCCTTGTTGAGAAACGGAGCTTTCGCTTGCGCTTCAGTTAGTTAGTGGTCGATTATAAGCTGGTTGGATAATACATTTTATTAATAGCTGCAGAACTTAGTAGATGCCTCGATAGCTCAACGGGCAAAGGGTCTGAAATCTAAAAGGTTGAAGTGAGTTCGAATCCCGCCCATTGCACAATAATTATTGTTGTCCACACTCTTTGCCACGCTTCATTTTGAGGGGAAAGTGAATATGTTAAAAAATTGCAAATTAAAAATATGGTTAGGTACTTTTCGGTAATATGCTATAATGTCAATTCGCCTAGTGAACACGATCCTAAACTAAGTTAAGTTATATTGACAGGTCTAAATCAGGTACTATCCCTTTCATAAAGCTCGCTGTGGAAAAGGAGAGCACTAGATTTATACCTGTCAGTTTAGTTTAGTTTGTTTTGTCATTGTATACAACAGAGTTAGCCTCAATGCCTTACTGCTATACTATATCTAATAAGGGTCGATTTCACCAACATAAAATAAGCTTTATCCGAGCGTAAATTTGATATTTTGGCAGCTTTTCAATACAAAAACTGTCTTTATGTGAATGAAATGCGTGAGTTTCTATTCACACATTTCATACGCATTCTTGTATGTACCTACGTGTCAAATGTGACACTTGCGAGTAGAAGAATGTTATCAATGTGCTCTTATTGCAATTCTCAATGGACATCTCAGATAGGTCCGGTTAAACGAGGAAATATATCAACGTTTACCTTATCTTCAACTTAATGCAAATCTGTAGTTACCACTTTAATAAAAGTCATACATAAAACGCTTTGCATTCTCGTCTGTACAACTAAGTAATACGGACCATGGTGGTTCTCCAGGGATATGTTAACTAAGATTAAATTATTATTTATGAGATCACTTGACCACTTAAGTATCGGATTTTACTGATTTCCTCCATAAATAAAATTATTTAACCTCCACGATTATTGTCCCCTTTAATCTTCTTTCTATCAAGTACAGTACATCTAAAAAGAGTAGAAATTAATAAAAATGGAACTAAAGTTAAGCTTAATGTGGCAACACTACGTTTGTTTACATAGTTCGGGTTCTATAGTCTCTAGTATAGTGATCTGTGGTCTCTAGTTCGGTTACTCTAAAAGAAAACATCAGTATTTTCTATTTAAGTTTGTTGTTTTTACGAAAAGGAAATAAGCACCATCACTACCATGAACCGTACAATACGCAGCGGAACGCGAAAAGTTATTTACAATGTGTATATGCGATGTCTTGCCGAGGCACAAGCTGGCAAAATTTTATCCGACTTATCCGATGTTTACAAGAGAGTTGCTGAAATGACAGGTATGTTGAGTGTATTTTGCTTTTAACAAATAAAAAATGAAATAATTATAGTGATAGTTGCTTAACAAATTCATTATTTTCCAGTTTTTGCAAATTTCTTAGTATTTTGAGGTTATTTCGTAGTTATAACTTTTTCACGGAATTTATAGCGCGATCGGTTGATTTGATAGTTTAAGCAGAAAGTTTTCTCATCATCATCATCAAACATCCCGTGCCTACTTTTATTCGTATAAATATTAAAAACCGGACAAGAGCGAGTCGGACTCGCTCACCGAAGGTTCTTTGTAGGTACATATTATAAATAGTTCGAGAATCGAGTCTCGTACGAACTTTAAATAAAGACTATATTATTATGATTTAATTACAAATTTTAAAGTTTTAAGTTTGAATATTTTTTACCTACCTATTGGAGTGAAAAACCTAGTTAATGTAGTGAAATTATTTTTGTTTCAGGAAAATCGGAAAGTACGATTAGAAGAATAGCAGAAGAAGGATCCAAAAATAATGGAGTATTTTCTACGCCCGGCAAAAATCGCAAAGGACGTCCAAAAAAACAATTGGATGACTTTGATATTTCTGCCATAAGGCAAAAAGTACATTTCTTTTATTCCGTTAAAAAAGAAATGCCTACTTTAAGTAAATTGCAAGCTGTTTTAAAAGAAGATATCGGATATGATGGATGCCGGGAACACTTACGAAAACTGTTGATATCAATAGGATTTCGGTACAAGAAATGCCAATCGCAAAGGTCAGTTCTTATAGAACAACCATTAATTGCCCATAAAAGGGAAAGATATTTAAAATTTATTATGGATAATCGCAATTTACCCCCCCAATTGCAAAAAAATATAATATATTTAGATGAAAGCTACATCCACTCGTCATACAAATTAAAAAAATGTTGGCAATCTATTGAAACAAAGGGCGTTCTCGCAGACGTTTCAAAAGGTAAGAGATGGATTATTGTGCACGCAGGGAGTGAGAAGGGATTTGTTCCTAATGCTTTATTGATATTTAGCGGAAAAAACAAAAATGAAGATTACCATTCGGAAATGAATCAACACAATTTTAGAAAGTGGGTGTTAGAGAAACTGGTGCCAAATTTGGAAGAACCATCAATAATAGTCATGGACAATGCCCCATACCATTCCGTGGTAAAAAATAAAGCGCCCACATCTGCAAGTAGAATAGATGAAATTAAAATGTGGTTGCAGGAAAATAAAATTTCTTTTGACCCATTCTTAAGAAAGCCTTCGCTTTTGATTTTAGCAAAACAGCATAAACAAGAGCCAATTTATGAAATCGACGAAATATTGGGAGAATACGGACACACAGTGGTGAGGCTCCCACCTTACCACTGCGACCTAAACCCCATTGAGCAGATTTGGGCTCTGGCTAAACAAAAAATAGCTTCAAGAAATGTGGGTGCTAGTGACATAAAGATGTTGACCGAGAAAGCTTTTCAGGAAATAACAGAAAATGATTGGAAAAACTGCTGTAATCATGTCAAAAAAATTGAACTGGAATATTATGAGCGGGGCAGGACAATGTATGAAGATATTGAAAAGTTTATTATCCAGGTAACAAATGATTCAGAAATAGATACATCTCATTCTGACTTTGAAGCATGTATGGATATTCAGACATATTCAGAAGTACATAGAAATGAAGAAGGTGCATCTACGAGTGTGTTAGATGTACAATATTTAGATTATAGTTTTTCTGATTAAATCTTTTAAAATTATTTTTGTAATTTATTATCAAAATAGATTTTATTTTTATTTTAAGCTAACTTCATTTTTTTAACTATGTTTTATAACATGTTATGGTACTTGCTGTAACCGAGGAAAAAGGGATTTTTCCTAGACAGTCATTGATGTAATAATATTTATAATACATTTGACTTTGGGACACCAAATTTCAGTCAAATCGGTTCAGTAGTGGCGTGAAGGAGTAACAAATATTTAAACTGCAATATTTTTAACGTTTGTAGAAAGTAGTTCTATGTAGGTGTGTGTTTCATTATTCCACCATAACTTCTAATCGCCGCAACAGATTTTGATATAGGTACGTGGTATAGGTACAACTTATGCTTCTCAGGTTAGTTCCATATTCCACAAAGGCAGGTAATTTTTAATGTTTTAATTAGACTTATTATACACCTCCATTTCTAAAATAAAATTAATGATAATTTAAAACGATTTTCTTCAAAATAACCTTTTGTCTTTTAGATGTAGCTATTTATTACGCAAAATAATAATAAGTAGATTCAAGGTTCATAGTTCTTTATTTCATATAGGCACAATTTACAGGCACTTATAATTAAAATATACCAAGTATGAAGCCGGTTGCGGTCGCAGTATATTGAGTTGCCAAGTGTAAACATAAAAGCGACACTAGCGCCCTCAATTAATTTCTACTCTTTTTAGATGGGCTGTAGGTAATCGACTTGAATGTGATAATATTTTTGCATAAATCCTCTTTTTGTGGACTTAAGCTTGCAATTGATAGCCTGTGGCTATACTTAAGTGGCTATACTTAAGTATAATATATACTAATAACTTATTATTCTGTAAATACCTACTTATTTGCATATCTCTGTCTGATATGTTTTTTTCTCTTCTTAATTTAAAATATAGCTTGGAAACCCTGAGGCCATGGAATGTAGTGCCAACAAAATCTTACGAGACGGTTCACCGCGGTTCCCTCCGTCAGGAATAGGCTGGATCACTTTCTTGCGCAAAGAATCAGCCTAGCTGTTCAGTGTATAAAGACTGCATCATTATTATTACATAATAATAATGATGAGCACAAAGCGATTCTTACTCAAACAAGTTGTCCTTTTCAGTAATTACAGTAAGTAAGTAACTGGCTAAAAGAATGGAAAAAAGAGCAAAAAAGATGAAAATAAAAAATTAAGTAAAAAAAAAATGTAGGTATTTCTTTTACTATTTGTACTCTTTCTATAGCTGAACACGTTGCGGTCTGCATTAATGAACTTTCAGAAGATAACTAACCTCGCAATACAGTTTCAATTGTATTGCGAGGTTAGTTACCTTCTCCTGAAATTGTATTGCAAAGTTGATCAGTTTTTCAAAATTTCATCCATAGACTAATAAATAATTAAAATAGATTTTGAAAAAATATCGTTCCATCTATTTTTTCGTTGCTTACAATATGGAAGTGACGAAACATGGGTTAACTTCGTTAACTTGTAAAGGTGTTCGCACTTTAAATTTTTAAAGCGTCTTCAGGCACGCCGATGTGCACAGCTTTTGTTTATACATCGAACATCGGACATGTTCTTTTTTCAAAAAAAAGCTTAGCTCGTAGGGGTTTTGAAGGATAGTAGTGCAGTGTATTGCATTTAATACACGCCCTCTAGTTCGACCCTTCCCCTTACGGCGAATCCTATGGAATACTTACAAACGACTTAAAGCAAGCCAGTCTGGTTTTGTATTTCAAACCGCACGGGCCGCAGGCGCGTTGATAGTACATGTCAGGCTAAAGTCTTTCGAATTGCATAAAAGAATACACTTCTTTTAAATAAATTAATTTCCTGCTTCTCATTTACGAAACGTTTATAATTTACAAAAAAAAACTCTTTTGAAAAAGTTTGTTTGGAGTTTTTTTTTTAATTTTTCAACAAATTATATTGTGTTACACTATGTTTTTGTTAAGTTCTGTGGTTTGATTCTTTTTTCGAAATGGCTTTTTTATTTTGGTTATTGTTTAACTCGGTGTAGTGAAGTGTTATTTTGGAGTTTTTTTATGCTCTTTTTGGAACTTTTAAAGCACAATGAAGCTTTTTTGGAAAGTTTTGTGCACTCTACTGGTCCTGGTAGAGGCCGTCATGGGTAACTGGTGGTAAGTAAACAATTTATACCCGCAGGTACCCACTTAGATATGAATTATGTATTTAAGTATTTACTTATTTTCAAAGTGAACATCTTCAAATAGGTACTTATTCTCCGTTAGGTATAATTTACAGTTATTTTGCCATATTTTAAGGTAAAGCAGGTTTTATTAGTACCTACGTTAGTATATTTATCTATTACATAAAAATTTTAATTTTTTGGGCTGTTATGTTATCGGTTTGGTAGCAGGTAAGTATGCAATAGTCTCTGGTTTTTGTAATTTTTATCGAAACCAGCTTACGTAAAAAACTTTGTTCTAAAAACTTTAAAAGTTCAACCGTTCAACGCAATGAAGTAAAGCTTCTTGAACTAAAGACTACAAGAGATTTCAAGACAGAAATAGCTAGCAACTTTTTGGGTTATCTATAAATATCTTAGTTGCTTTAATGTAAATAATAAATTGTTTACATTGACTATGTTTTGGTGTAAAAACAAAGTAGATATCAGGTAGGTAAGTATCCCAGCTGCTCAATAATAATTGATGAACTCAAAGGTAAAGAAATTGCTAATTACCTATCTCACAAGTCACAATAAAATAATCTTGCATCTCATCAATTAAAAAAAAATCTATAATTATTAAGATTGTATAATTATTCTCTAAATGTTAAAGTCTCGTCAAAATCAGTTCAGCCATTCCGAGTTCGATTTATCGTAATAGATACATAATAGTAGGTCATACCCATTAAGAACATTATAGTTATACAGCAAGATACAATTATGCATTGAGTATTTTTAAACTTGTTAAGGCCCAAGACACGGGTCTGCCCGCGAAATTCAAATTTAATTTGGTTTTTCGCCATTTATAAACGAATACGACAAAGTAGGCTTATGGTATTCAAATTGCGCCAATGGCAGTATCATCTTCACAAGATTAGTATATAAACCTGTGAAGATGATACTGCCATTGGCGCAATTTGAATACCATAAGCCTACTTTGTCGTATTCGTTTATAAATGGCGAAAAACCAAATTAAATTTGAATTTCGCGGGCAGCTCTGTGTCTTGGGCCTTAATAACGTAATAAAGTAGGTATAACTAATAGGTAGAGTTAGGTAGGTAGGTACCTACTTACAAAATTGACTCCCATTGACTCCCAAATAGTAAAGCTTCGATGTATAAACCTACAAAAAATATTGGCTGTGATGACACCATTGAGTTCTTAATTCCATGGATAAAACTGATTTGTTTAGACTAGCTTCAGCTTATCTCAGCGATGTGATGCTTATGAAAGCGAAAGCAGATAAGACTGAAAGTAGGTAAGCGCCTATCTAGTTTGCGTAAACTGTACAAGTTAAATAAAGAAACACGAAAAAAGCAATAGAAGTTATTACTTTCTTATAAGTAGGTACCTATTACGTTAATAATTTAAATAAACGGTTTCCAAATAAAATAAATAAAATCCTCTGTGTCTATCGATATCGATTTAACCAAGAACCAAAGTTACCTAGGCATTTAAAATGTTGATGACATCACAATCCATGATTGTGATGGTGATTTCCAAGCTTACCATTTACAAGCTCCTGTTAAGCAAGCGTTTTGACATCTTACAAAAATCCTACAAAAAGAGTGCTGATCAGATTAGGAGACAACATCCCAACTTTAAGTTCAAATTATTCAAAAAATCAAGTAGGCTCATCACTTTAGTAGACTAAAGTTCGTGCAATGGTAATGGGGGGAATCTATATGGATATGGGGAAAATAACTCAGTATAGTAACCTCCACCCATCAGACTCCCTCGCTGATTCAATCTAACTTACAGCGAAAAAAGGAATAATATATCCAATTAAAATCGTTTTTTTGGTAGGTACATTTAATGTTTTGTTCTTGAATCTGCTATTGAACATAATTAATATCCTCATTCCTTCAACTGGATTTAAAAAAAACATAAATCCACGCAGCCAACATCGCGTGGTTAATATCTTGCCTTGTTAACTACAAATCTCATTCAAGAAAGCTCGTTGAATATAGATAGATATATTATTTCTTCTGAGGCAACGCTATGAAAATCAAGAGAAACTGCGCATTATGAAATGTGTGTAAATCAACAGGACGTGACCATTTGGAGAAGTTGAAAGTTAACCTTAGTGTTTAGACAAGATTGTTTTAAACAATGCAAGCTTGTGTAAACTGAACAGAAATGACATCCCTTTGAGCGCGCGGCTTGGACTTACCGCGGAGAATGTAACTGAACTAGCTTTGGAGACCCGACGCTGTCCGTGGACCGCAATGGTCCGAGCGGCGGACCTAAATGGTTCAAACCCCACCAGTTTCACTATTATAGTACATATCTACTCCTAGTGGTCCGGGTCCGGTTTTGACGACCTCCCTGGCGTACTGGTGAACGCTGTTGTCTTATAACTGGGAGGTTTCGGGTTCGATTCCCGGCGGGGGCAATTTGGGAATTCATAATTTCTGAATTGTCTCTGGTCTAGTGGGAGGCTTTGGCCGTGGCTAGTTAGACCTACCGTCAAAGACGGGCTGCCAAGCGATTTAGCGTTCGAGGACGATGGCGAGTAGAACCAATTAGGTTGAATGTACACCTTCCAACTTAGCCCACTATCATCTTAGACTGCATCGTCACTTACCATCAGGTGAGATCGCAGTCAAGGACTATATTGTCATCGAATAAAAAAAGGTTCTGTTTTCGCCAACCTTATCTTAAAACGTATTTAACGCAATTTTCGGTGTCCATTCCTACGTTTGTCAACCACCTTTGATGTCCAACTATTTCCGCGCGCTGTAAAATTATTTATACACGCCAGCACTAGCACAAAATAGCTTTCCCCTTTTGTTACTATTTTGTAAACAAAGCAACTTGAAAGTAAGTTTAAAAATAAGGCGCAACATGTGGGAGGTTAAACGATTAAAATCGCAGTTGGTTTTTTCTCATAGTTTCAAGAAGATGAACTTGTTTTTGTCACATAAGTGTTTTAGAGTTTACTTCTGGGAGGCTGTTCGCTATTAGTTGCTTACTAAAACTGTGGACTGAGCTGTGCGTTGGTAGATCAATCAGTCAGTCAGTCACCTTTACCTTTTATATATTTAGAAGAAAATATAAAGAAGATATGACCAAGGCAAAAGATCGAGTTTAAATACCTATCAATCGAAAAAGTAGATACATAATATCATTAATTTAGTGGCTGACGTGTGGTTTGGCCGTGGTGTAACGGTTAACACACTCGGGCGCGATTCCCAGAGAGATGTGGGTTCGAATCCTGCCGGCCTCGGAATTTTTGATATGTATTTATAAATCTATTAGGTTATTTCCTTTAAGTGTAGATTAACACTTCAATAAAAAATTAAAAACCTATCAATCGATCCAGTTATTTCACTCTAGCTGAAACTGACTTTTGGCGCATTTCCCTCTTATTAAATAAATAACTTTGAGGTGTAATTAGTATAACTTTGAGGTATGTAAAGAGTATACCGTATGTAGTATAGAAATAAAGTAATCAAAGTGTTGAGTGCGTGCGATCGCGGTTGAATTACTCTTTGAGTGGTGTTTTTAATTATTGAGAATTATGTCGTTGTGTCCTAAAATATAGACTAATTAGCGTGCAAGGTGCGCGAAACAGTTCTGTCATGTCCTGAATAAATTCTTAGGGTTGCCACTCACTAAACCAAGAACCGTGGCGGCGACGGATACCTACGGCGGCGCTTACGTTCAAAAAGCGTGCTTCCTTTTCGGCTCTACCGCAATAGTGTACCTACTACGATTTGGACGCGGAAGCGCTTCTTTCTCTTGAATTGACTGAAATAATAGGATCTTAATAATGAATGATTAATGATTTTTCAATTTGGTATAAATTAAATTTTCATTCCAAATCCGTTTTGAACTCTGACTGAGTATGATTCGTAATAACGAATTTAGGTCCGCAGAATAGGTTAAGTTATAAACTGTGAAAGAACATATACCTAAATATGTAAGTATGTGTAGTATAATGAATTATGTGTCAAATGAAGTGCGATATGCGCCAGCGCAGGGCCCTTTGATCTCGACCGAGCTACTTATTCTCCGAGCGGTGTTTTCTAATTACGGGAAATTGTGTCCTTGTTGCCTAAAATATTATTCCAATTAACGTACAAGTTGTGCGAAACGTCACTGTTAGAGGTTTGAAGTATTGGTTTTACATAAAATAAACGTAAAAATTCTTTTTAGAAAACCGACTTCAAACTCCACTACAAAGTAGGTAGTTACCTATACCAATTGTGACTATAAAATTGGAAGAGTTCCCTCGATTTCTCCAGAATCACAGTATTTATACTGTGTTCCTATGTTTTTTTTTCCATTAATATTTGTCAAATTTGTACATTTGGCCTCTATTCATAGCGACGTAAATAGGTAATTTTTAGCATTTTTTAAGTGTTTCAGTGCTTATAATAAGATAATGTCTCATCAAAAATGAAAACATAGAGACATAGAAGACGTTAATATTTATTTAACTGCAAAAAAAATCATTGCTTTAAGGTCATAAACCATAAAGAAAACAGGCGAGAGAATTTGTATGGAGAAAAGACGATCCGGATTTCCTCTTAACTTGTTTAATAAAGTTCATGTTTTGTTCTGAATTATATATCAAATATCTCCTAAGTATTTAAACTTATAGTTTGCACAAATGAAAAAAAAAATTAACCTAAGTGAACTTACGAGCAATGAATCCGAGCCGTTTATTGAAACAAAAATTATTGTGTTGTGACCTGGTTGTGACCAACCCGCTCTACTGTTTAGAATTATTATATTACTAGCTGATGCCCGCGACTTCGTCCGCGTGAATTTAGTTTTTAAAATCCCGCGGGAACTCTTTGATTTTCCGGGATAAAAAGTAGCCTATGTTTTAATCCAAGATATAATCTATCTCCATTTTGAATTTCAGCCAAATCGGTCCAGTAGTTTTGGCGTGAAAGAGTAACAAACATACACACACACATACAAACTTTCGGCTTTATAATATTAGTGTGAAGTGTGATGTGAAGTGTGATAGTGTGATGTGATGTGAAGTGTGATGTGATACTCGCTTATGACTACGACGAGTACTAGACTTACCTACCTACTTTTATTGCAATTGTCAAATTCCGCAATTTCGCACCTGTCTGGGAAAGGTCATACACCTTTGGTGCCTACATACAACATAAAAAATATATAATAACGCACTATGTTCTTAATACATACGTATCATGAAAGTCGACGCCCACAGTGCCGCCTCTTGGCCAAAATTCGATTATAATTAACCGGTCGCAATGCCCTTTGCCAATAATATGAACAAGAGTCAAGACACTTTAAATAACGACGGGTTATAATTGAAATTCCGCTACGATCTCGTAAAATTCTTAACATACGAATGATGTGTCCTTTTTAATGTAGCTGTAAACTAGTTTAAAATATTAATTTGTATTATCTTGACCAACTTCAAACTATGAGATTGTAGTTACATAGAGTGCTTGTGTTTGCGCACACACTTGTGTATTATAATATCTCCAGATGGCTAATCTCTATGGAGATTGACCGCCGTGGGCGGATTCGTTCGAGAGAACATTATTATGGATAATTTTTTGACAACACAATAACTTTTAAGCTATTGCATAGCTTCTATCGCGGGCCAGCGTGGAGACCTAATCCAGAAATTCCGTAACGAAAATAACCTGACATGGGACTCCTCTATGGTGAGCCGCTAGATGGCGTTGATAAAAAATGCTATGCAATAGCTTTACCGCGGTAGTCCCCGAGTGCCACACGCCTTTTTTTTCGCCCGGCTCGTGATTCGAATCCGAGCCTTTCTGATTTGTAAATAGGTAAGCTAGCTACTAGACCGACAAAGCACATTCTCAGTTAGATCCATTAGAGCACTGACTTGGCTCGGCTGAGAAAACCAGACACAAATATGTCCTGAGTCCTGACATAAGGTAAGCCTACCAGCCTTGGACACTTGGACAGTATCCCAGTGATGGTCATTCATAATAAAACCTACAAAAATGAGAAACTAGCTTGATCCTGGTATCTGGTAACCAGGTGTCCATCATTAACTTAAGGCTTGATCATTATTAGTTACTTTTTTGACAATTTTCTTTTAAGATTTTTCATTTATAGAAGATGTACTACGAGAAGCAGTTTGGCCTTTATAGAAGCAACGTGAGTTTGAACATCATATTATTCAATAGTTATTCAATAGTTATATTTGGAATATTTGTATTAAAAGTTCTTTTGTAAATAAAATAGTGACTTTTCAACCTAATACCGGTACCGTTACTGTACTTATTATAAATCAGTCTTGGTTTAACCCCATCTTGAGTCTACTAGATTTTAGTGCCGAGATAAAAGACAGTATTCACATGACTATGTTCATGGTTCTTATAAAAACATTTGACGGCTAAGGAAATAACATTGACACGGTGCTGAAGTTCTAAGTAAAATGATTCGCTATTCGACACACTCCGTTTGAAGCAGGCGGCGCGTGTGTTCACCACATCTGTTGCTCTAGCTGAAATACAAAGAAATCGTATCAAAAGCCTCACTGGCTTGAAGGTTACTTTAGTTAGTGGACCGGAATCAGTATCACTACCTATCCCTTTAAATCTTTGCAGCATATGTTTTAAGATATGTGAAAGAGTAATATTGATAATAATCCTAATAATCTTCACGAGAAAGTGAAACGAAGTTCGACTTGTCTAGCAATATTTTTCTAAAAAGTTGGTCATTTTAATTTAACATTAAATGAGTTTGAAAAATTTGTATGGGTATTGAATTTTTGACTAAAATGTTCATCTAAATATATAAAACGCAAAGGTGACTGACTGACTGATCTATCAACGCACAACTCTAACCACTGGACCGATCGAGCTGAAAATTGGCATACAGGTAGCTATGATGACGTAATCATCCACTCAGAAAGGATTTTTCAAAATTCAACCCCGAAGGAGGTAAAATAGGAGTTTAAAAAATTGAACCTAACGTGAGCGAAGCCGCGGGTTAAAGCTAGTTCAATAATAAAAAGTTGAAAAGTAAATACTTACCCACATCCTACTATCAAGCGGGTGTTTTTAATTTATTGCGCTGGAATTGGTAGAACGCGCTATCTTGATCGTTATCACATCGAAAGCTTTTCAATTAATCTTGACTCTTTTGTCTAATTTGTTTAGGGCAACGTTACATAGAGTGTAATTATTATACGCTTTAGGGGTTTTTTTAAACTTGTATGAGTATGGGAGTATGCCTAAGATTTAATAAGACTTACTTCTTTAAATGTATCTAACTGAGAATGTGCTTCGTGGGTCCTTACCCACTTGAGGAATTGGTGTTTAGCTTGTGAAAAGTTATTTAAAACTAAGCTTTAGAAAGTCAAAATTCGTAAATTGTCTTTATTAACCTTAGAATACCCATGAGCATTAGCATTCTCTATTGAAATACTTGCCTACTCCCTACCTACGAAGTCGAAGGAAGCTACGTATTCAATAAACCAGTTCTAACGAGTCATCACTTAATATGAATTACACGGGGGAATATTCATCAGTTTTCTGGTTGAGTTTGTTTGAATGCATTTATCGAGCTTCCCATCACGGCGATGCGATGTCATAACACAAAAATGATCCGTCACTTAATTGCCACATATGGATTAAGCTGTTCACATACTTACTACAAGATGAATTGCTGCAAGACACGCCGGAGAAATTTATATGTATAATGTGCTCAATACTATTCAGATGACACAGTCATGAGACACGTTGTTTGTTGAAGTCGAGCCAGCATCGCGCATCGGTTTCATTGTTTCTATTTAGGCCCGCCCGACTTCAACAAACGTGTATAAATTAAAATTATTTTTATACTTCGTAATGTTTGAAGTCGATTTTTTGAAAAGAATTTATAGGTATTATCCGTAAACTGAGATAGTACCTGTATGAAAGAGACCCATCGCTACTAATTAAGTTGGTTTAAACGATATTAATAGTGGGCAGAAGTTACATAATGTGTTAAAAATAGCATACCACGAGTACTTACATAACACACCATTCATTAGGTACTTATAGGGAACGCCAAAATAAACCACTTAGGCCATCATAACAATTATAGAACAAAAATCCCTTTTGTAAATGGAACTCGATATTAAACAGGTGTACTGTTACAGTAAGGCAACTTTGTAAAAAATCGCTTTGAGTTAATGTCAAACTTGATAAATAGTTTTCCAACAATCTAATTTTGGAACAATTCTAGATATTGTTCTGGTGGGACGCTTTGGCCGTGGCTAGTTATCATCTTATCGCCAAAGATGTGTCACCAAGCGATTTTATGCGAAGACGTGTAGAAACCATTATAGGGTTATGAGCTTAATTTATCATACCAAGTCATATGATTTAAATACCAAAATAATACAAATAATGAACACTCGTGATTACCGCAGCGGTCGTCCTAATACTCACCTAACGTCTCCCAAGCAATGAATCATCGAAAGTTCTTTACTGAATAACTATACTATAATAAGTTACTTTAATTTTTACTTAGTAAAGACATAAGGTTTACAAAAATAACGTCCCTGCTATTATTATGTGTATTAGGTGTAAAAGGCAATAAAATAAATACGGGGTAGGCACAGATTTGAGCAATTAAATTTCAAATTAACAAATAAGTTACCTATGATAATAATTCCTGTTGTATGCCATAGAATTATGATATTTATTGTAATGTTTTAAAGTCTACATTAGTACGTCAGCAATTATAGAGTAGTTATTGTTGCGTAAACAACTACCCTATTCCTCATTACTGGAATAATAACCTATTACGGTAGGGAGTTTAAAAGCACATGTGTTCTCAGGATATCTCGGCCAGATTGCGTCGAATTCAATTTTCCAAAGTAATATTTCACACAAAACACGACGGATAAAATCATTTATAAAGGCGTCACAAAACATTTACATATCGCTACCAGGTTAGGGTTGACTCCTTGTATTATAAAATGTTCAAGTATCTTATTAAAACCTCTGCAAAATTAATGTTATTTGTTTTAAATACAAATAAATACATAGGCTTGGAGTTGTTGTGAGTACAAGACTTGCAATAATTTATAAAAATAGTACCTGTTGTAGTAGTTTTATCCTTTTGATTGTATTTCACCTAAATCTCAAATGAAACTGATCTGACTGATGCACAAGTGTGTGCACAAGCATGGATACACATGGATTCTGTAACTCTCAGTCAGTCTCACAATTTAAAGCAACGGTAATTGGAAGAGAGATCAGGCGTAGGATTAACAGCTTTATGTGTACCTACTGCGAGGTACGAGGAACTTTCAAACTCCAATTTCTTGACAGAAAATCTAGCTTTTTGTCCCAACCCTGGACTAAAAACGTGATACATACCTCTTGATCTGTCACCGAATAAGCTAGCCACTACACCAACGAGTCAGTCAAAGTCCTCTACTTTGAGAAAATATGCTAAAAAAATCCGAGTTCTTGTGACAGCCCTGAATACACCCGGGGGTTAGTGCACACGGTTGGCTAATTTGGTGATGTTCTACAAGTCTCACTCTTTACCCTGTCTATTACGATATTGGACTACCTGTAGTGATGTCTGTAGTAAGCGACGGTATCGATTAAATCATCGTTAGATAAATATTCTCTTATTTCAATCAAAACTATTTATTTCATGCAAGAACTGTTTCTTATTTACATTAATGATGAATATAATAATAATAAAACAAAAATTACTCTTAATTTCTTAATTTCTCTTACGATGAGTAAAAGTTTTTTTTGAACGGATAAAAAAGTTTTTAAATAAACTGTATAAAAATGATTATCGATTTGAATAAATATCAAGGAAGTTCTATGCTTCTTGCCAGCTTTCTCGCCTCACCTGAGTCTTGGAATCAGTGGTACAATTTTTAAATAGAGCTTTTAATTTATTCATTTTGTTTAATTCATTATTTATCACTGTATATATATCATTGTATATGTATATCATTATATATCACTGTATATGTACTTATACAGACAGCATAGAGGTTATCTACGTTAAATTACTGATTGAAAATAATATAGCGGTGCCATGTATCATGGATATTATTAGCGTCGGATCATAAATTTGTTGTTAAAATTAAGTGGTTAACATTAACGTACCCTGAAAGGAATCTGGTTAGCCTTTCACGAGTGCGGAGGGCAAATGGCAATTACTCGATTTTAATAAACTTAACGAATGAGGTTTTTAAAATGGCTCTCTTGCTTTTATTTCTCAGCAGGGTCGATACAGTTTCACTTAAGGTTTCTATTACACATAATATGTATACACAATATATTATATAGTATTTATTTTATAAAAAAAGAACCGATTTTTTCGGCGACGATATTTATTCTTCATAGTATAGTTTTTCAGGAAAATGGTAGCAGAACATGCACAAGTTTTATTCTGTTGTGGGTAAACTATCGGACTTCGATGTAAATATACATATTTTTTTAAACTTATTTAAAATTTAATTTCGTACGCTGCCGCGTCCACAGTTACACGCATCACTAGCTCTATGAATATTTAACTCACCCCTTTCGGCGTGTTTATTTATTGGCCGTATATTTCATAACCCCGGGTGAAATGCAGGCGATACAGCTGGGGTGAATATGCAACAGTAAGGGCGAATTCACATTAGTTCAGTAATAAAATTACCAATCTTTGTTTTCTAGTTTGATTGCTTTGTTTTTGTCACACATTGTTCAATGAAAATAAGTGGCTGAAGAAGAACTTGACTAACACGTTGTACCTAGTTATAATCTTTTATTTTGTCTCAAAATAACAAAAGTCTCTTACAACAGAACGAAACAGATCTCGCGCCGGTTAGGTTGGGGGCGTTTTTAAATTTTTTTTACATGGGGGCAATTTTCGATTCCATAGATTTTAGATTATGATCTCACATGCTAAGTACGATGCAGTGCAAAGATACTAGCGGACTAAATTGGTAGGATTCATAATCATGAACAACCTATTAATGTTTCACTACTGAGCGCAGGTCTCCTTTCAGAGATGGGTTATATGGGTTCACCAACCTGGCCCAATGCAAATTGGTAGACTTCCC
Source organism: Hipparchia semele (assembly GCA_933228805.2). Taxonomy (NCBI): domain Eukaryota; kingdom Metazoa; phylum Arthropoda; class Insecta; order Lepidoptera; family Nymphalidae; genus Hipparchia; species Hipparchia semele. The sequence goes on along the minus strand of OW121715.1, from coordinate 11,660,517 downwards.
ACACCTTTGAAAACATTATGGAGAACCCTCAGATATTTAATTGCTTAAACATACATAACTTCAAAAAGTCAGAGGTATATCTACGTAAGAGGTTGGCAGGATTATGGCAGTGTAAAATAATCCCATACCCCTAATCGGTTTCTCCACGCTATCGGACCGGAAGGCTAAATCGCTTGACGGCAAGTCTGACGGTAAGGTGGTATGTAGTCACACCAGACAAGACCAGAGACAATTTAGAAAATTATACGTAAAATGGTCACTTCTCTCCTTATAAGATCTCTCAGGCCTCATATAAGACCTCTCAGGCCTCACATAAGATCTCTCAGACCTCATATAAAACCTCTCAGGCCTCGTGTAAGACCTCTCACATAAAAGGCCTCAGTGCTAATTGCGCCCGAGAGGTCATCTAAAACACTCGCCTGGATGCGTTGTCAAGAACTTACCTCTATGAGTCGATCTCTGATACCCGTTTACTTATTTTTACCTAGTTTTGTTTTACAACTAGTAATTCCGAGAAAATGCATACGTATTGTAATTCACAGGAATGCTAGCGAAAGTAAAGCGGTACACGGTATAGGTGCGGGCTATGAGAATTTATTTCCCATCTTTTCGTCATCAGACTCGCCGTACTGTACATTCTCACGGGTTTTCGTAGAAATTGAGAAATACCGTTCTAAATTACCATCAGGTGTGATCGCAGGCAAGCGCTAGTCTATATATTTAAAAAAATATATATATTATCATACTATCTATTTTAATTATTAATTATAATATTATTATTATTGGTAGGTATCTATTATCTACATAAATGAGAATTTTCTATAACTGTTAAGTAAAAATTATAATAATTATCATAATGCCAATTTCGCGACGCGATACCGAAAAATGATTACGGAGGAATTTTGATGTTGTGGCAAATTTTCAATACAAAAACTGTTAGAATGTCCAATTTATTCCTCAGTTACTGCTCAGCTTATTGAAGTTAATTATTTGTTGATTTTTATTTTTAAACCTAAATACACGCAAACGAAGCTGTGGGCATCAGCTAGTATAATAATAGGTAATAATTATAATTTCTAGAAATACTCGTAAATAAATTCTGCTTGAAATCTCGATGAAGCGTAATTTGATAGTCCATTCTGACGCTAACACCGTTTGAACGTTATATCAAATTTCACATAACCAGTAACAGTTAAAGGTGTTTTTTTAAGATATTATCATCTAAAAAATTACCAGCTCTATACGCTCTAGTAATTCTTTAACTTCTTAATTAAGGTAAATATCTACTTTAGTATTAAAATTGTTCAACTCGAATTACTAAAATAATTTTAAAACTGTTCAATATAATTATTATTTATTGAAAAAACTTCTATCCGATATGCCGATAGGAATTTATTTATTTTGTTGAAGATGCATAATCATGAGAATATCATCGTTTTAATAATAATTCAATTAAAAATATGTACATTACCCCGTGTACCGCATTGTTTAACATATGACATTTTGTTAATTAATTAATTTATGCCGTCATAAAATATATTATGGTCATAATGTTCCTATTGATAAGACCGACAGAAGCAAGGTGTCTGATAATATGTCACATCGTGTAATGGTAAAAAAGTAAATATGTTTTCACAAATACGTATGAAATATCTAATGAATCATACCTAATAGACTTTTTAGAGACGTACACATTACTGCATAATGTATAGGAACAGTGGGCTGCAATTGATGTACAATATGTGCAATGTGAGCTCTTTTTAACCCCCCGACAAGAAAGGAGTTTCCTCGCAGCTCCTTAACGAATGGACCGATTTTGATGCTGTTTTTCTCTTTGAAAGCTAACGTAATCGAGGTGGATCTTAGCTGTAAGCTTGAAGCTCATTAGCTTATTTCCTATTTGATGAAAGGGATTAGATACAAACTTACACTGGTGGGATTGTTTTGAAATTTGTAATATTACTTCTGATTATTTTCAAGGTGTGGTAACCTTGAGCTGATGCTGGAGAATCAAGTAGTCTCCGGGATACCCGACTCCTCAGCAACTTACAGCAGATATAGTATGTTTGGCCTCATTAGAGTGGTCTCAATGAGTAGATGTTAGATAGATGATGATTGAAGATCGAAGAGAAGAGAGAAGAGAAGAGGATCTGATGATGAAGCAGAAAACTGGATAAGAGGCTGTCAGATAGGATTATGTCGGGGGTGTTTTTTTTTTCAATTTACACTTATAACTAGGGTTGCCAGATTTTTTTTCAGCCTATAAGGGACAAATGGTTAAATGGGCAAAAAAATACGGGATTTCAGTTTTTTACCCGGGACAAATAAAAATTACAAGTTGTTTATTATAATTGACAAATTATTTTTTATATTTTTCCGAGGATCGAGTCAGTTTTAACATTGTCATTCTGACACTAACACTGTCATTGTTCGATGCGGGCTGCGAGTGCAAGTTAGTAGTGAGACGAGTACGTTTTACGAACGTTGCGTGTGTGAATACGTAGATCGATTTCATAATGAAAAACGACGTACGGTTCAAATACGGGACAGAGTCAGTCCCGCTGGGACATTTTAAACTATGCCTAAAATACGGGATGTCCCGGGAAATACGGGACGTCTGGCAACCCTACTTGTAACCCAACTGTCATATAGCGTAGCATTCATGTACATATAATTGTACATTTACGTTTGTTAACTACAAACGATTTCAATAAAATCGGCTCAGTAGTTTAAGCGCTACACCTGTACCGTAGTGCTTGTACTACTGAGCCGATTTTGATAAATGTCAATAATGTAACACGTAAAGAATAAGATAAAATACATCATATTCTATTTTCTCTCTAGTGAGGTAAATCCATATGACGTAATACGTAAGAACAAAGTTATGTGTTTCTTGTACCGTTGAATCCCTTATTACAGTCAGGATAATAAGTTTATAACTAACAATCACTCGATATGTTTATGAATCGATTTATAGAAGCTTTCACTCACACGGGATTTAAACCCGGCATTCAACAAAAATGAATTTTGCTCTCTTATTGAACAAATAGGTAGATATTCTCCGATATTTTCATATACTATACATACAGTAGGTAGTACAGTAGGTAGTAGTAGTACCTTTCCTTTTTGGCGGTCCATCCACATTAACATGAGAGAACCATTGTAATGTGAGCGTCGAGTGGTTCAAAGCAAAATACTGTATTAATTTACCTAAGTATCTAACTGTTTTGCATTTGACATTTTTATTACTAAACGGAAAGACTACTTAGCATAAATATTTAGATATCGCCTTAATTCCTATGACGGCAAAACCGAATGCAAGATGTTTCATTGTAAGTACGTCGCAGACATGCATTAGCTTATTCACCTACAAAAATTGCGCATAAATAATTAGGATTTTTTGTAAGCGACGACGAAAATGGTAAGCCGCCTGCTGAGCGGTAATGCTCACAAACTCCCCACCCTCGTTAACAAGTGATAAAGTTGACTGGTTTTTGCCTTATGTATCCTAGAAGAACTACTCGCATACTTAAGTATGTAAATACCATTTCTTCGTCTCTACAGTACTTACAGACTATCGTTTAATGATACCACCTGCCACTGAGTAGGTACATTTCGGCATAAATTATCAATTTTATGTTTATGTAACTTGTAATGCAGATGTTCATACTTAAGGAGTAGGCATGCTATTCAATTTATTTTCCACCTTTTCTATTGATACTCTTACTTATTTCCGTAAAACAGTAAAATGCTAAGAAAACATATCCAATCACTCTACTTGTACAGCAGCTTCAAAAACAAAAATAAAGAAACAACTTAAAATCTTATAGGTAGGTACATTTAACCCAAAAAAATCCAACGTGAAACAAGAAATTGTAATAAGGACTAAAGAGATCCCATTATAAAGGTATCAAGTATAATGGGGCTCCCACCGTAGATAAATTCCCACTTTTAATTACTTACATATTTCACACGATAAAATATTTTAAGGACGTATCACGACCGCATTAGTGTTTTTTTGTTATTTTGTTACCCAAAACGTGTAAAGGTAGACCACCTCTGACTCTGGTAGCACAATAAGCCACGACCGCCATTAATTTTAAACCGCGGCAGGTGTTGTCAACAGTTTCGTTGAATACCTTTTTTTTGTATTAATATTTTTCGATAATAAACTATGTATTGTGAATTTATTGAGATTGGTATAATAATTAGATATCAGATAAAAGGATAAGATTAATTTTATTTTCTGTAACAAATCTTTTATTGAACTTTCTGAAATTTTTTTGATTGTTAATGTATTTTTTTAAGAAAAATGTTAAATACCTAATCTATTATAACTGTAAGAGCAAATCCTGTTGGTGCGGTGGATTGATACCAGGAATAATAATATAAATTAATACATACATTTAGTTTAAAGTACATAATTTATAAAATGTAAAGTTTTAGGTTATTCAATAAGTTTGTTGTTTAAATTCTAATAAAAAAACGAAAAATAAATACTTAATACTGAATAAATTATTTCTAATTATTTTATAAATTCTCTATAAATTTATAAATTCTCAAACTTATTACGTATTTTATCAGTAAGCAGCTAAAATTACCCTTTTGCTATCATCAAATCTGCCTGTCTTCCAACTTTTTACTACCATTAAGTTTTTATACAATTTTTCATTAAAACGAGGCTACTAAAGAAGTTATTAACTTGATACGATCAGCCCGCTCATCGTGCTTTTATAAAAGACTACTTAATTTCGTGTTTATCGAAGGAAAATATTGCTTTAAAATTGTTAAGACTCCAACAATCTTTCACGAAAACGGGGAGAAAAATTGTTTTTATATAAAAGTTTAAAGTGTCGCCTCTGCTGCAACTTTCTAGAGTTAAATTTCTCTTTTTTTTTGACAAACAATTGCAAATAAATCAATTGGTACTGCAGCCTATGTTTTAATCCTGGGTATGAGCTATCTTCATCCCAAACAGCCGAATCGGTTCATTCGTTGTGGCGTAAAGGAGTAAGAAACATACACACACACACACACACACACACACACACACACACACACACACACACACACACACACACACACACACACACACACACACACACACACAAACTTTTGCCTTTATAATATTAGTGTGATGTGATAAAGAACTGTTTAAGTACTTACATAATAGTTAACTTTTAAAAGTCGGTCTACTGATTTCTACCTATATCGAGTAAAATTTTCGTTGAAAATTAATAAACCGATACTTGTAAATAATTTATTTTTCTTCTTCTTTAACCACAGCCAGATATATAACTGGCCCTAAAACAAGTAGTATTCTACGGAATCCTACGTCCGTAAAAACCATGTTATAGCTTTATACATTGTATGTCAGATGCCAGCCATTGAGATTCACTAATTAGATATGAGATAGTAATCAAGATTTTCAACAGTCTTTGGTATAAGTAAAAAAGCCATCATCTTGCCGTGTGGTCTTCTAAAGTCATTACCGGTCGATGCTGCTTTTAAAGATGGCTGAAACATTACGGCTCATGGAGATTGGAGATATTTTATAAGTATCGTGACTTACGATACTTACCTTTTTTTTAGTATAGGTACAGTTTTTTTACTGTTTATACTTACTGAGTTGTGAAAAAATAAAAATAATAGTCGATCCCGCAAAAGGTTATTACTTACGCCCAGTTTGTATAAATTATTAATAATTAAGAAATCTATCGGTAATTTTTTTAATAATTGAACGAGCGAAGCGAGTTCTCTGAGTCAACTAGGGCGCTTGCCTACTAGACAGAGAAGTGTGTCCGTCTAAATGTCTGTCAGAGCCCTATAACTTCTGAATTACTGAATATTAGAACGTGAAACTTGGTTGAAAATTCAGTTATATCCTGTACTTGAACAACAAATACTAAAATTAGATAAATCTATAAAAAAAAAACGAAATTATTTAATTTTAATGCGCCATCTATTAGCATTATTGTGAAGCTAATAGCTTCACTATAATGCTAATAGATGGCGCTGTGTCAGTAAAACAGTTTTATGTCAACTATTATTTTTTTTATTGCGTCTAATGTTAAAAGTTAATTATTACAATATATAATTAAAACTTTTGGGAATTATGGGATATCGCGAGGTCTCAGTTCGGGGCGAACCACTAGTAATTGTAGATTAATTGTACATAATTAATATCCAATTTTAGAAATTGTCATAAAGGTATACAACGTACGTACGGGTAGCGGATATTCGTGAGATTCCATTACCATTGAGTGTCATAAAGTATAAGTGTATTTATAATATTATTTATAATTGTGATACTTTTAATGACAGTTAATACGCTGAAATACTATTATTGTTACCAATATCTATATCATATCTATATAATATAAATATATCTATAACAAACTTGTATCGTTATTGATGGCTTAGACACTGTTTTCTGATGTAGACTATTCTAGCCTTGGTAAGAATTTTAAACTTTTATTCTCATTTCGCATACAACTTTGTTTAAGAGATTAATGAAAAATGATCGTAAATAAGAAACCAGATGGATTCTGATTGAATTCACAAAACACAATGTTTTCAAAATCAGATTCGGAAAATCTGTCCTAAAATGCAATCTTAGTTTTAAAATGTGTTAAATTATGATTAAAATAACAACGTTGATTGGATTTTTTCACCGGAATGATCAAAATTCTTTTTTTAAGAGTAATAAAATGTTTTAACTTTACACGTTTAGATATTCAGATAAAGGTAAGAACAATAAGGCAGTGCAAATGTATTTCCAGAGGTGCAAATAAAGTTCATTTGTCGGTTTTTTAAAGAGAAAGTCGGCTTTTTCGGCGCCTTTTTCATTTTTCGGATGCCGATGCGGCGAACGTCGCAGTTCATAAAGTTTGTGGCATTCTACTCTTACTTTAATGCCACGGTATGGCTTAATGATAATTAGCTGTTATTTTAAGAGAAGTTCTTAGTGGATAGGTATACACTTTTCGAATGGCATGGAATTTAAATGATGACCAACATCGCAAAATCAAGAATCAAGAAAAAGTGCCGTGGTGAGTTGCCTAAAAGCTAAAGGCTCAATTAAATACTTTGATAGCCAAAATAGCTACGATTGTTGAGTGACAACTTCTACTAAAACAATTTTATGATAAGCCTATGATAAAATAATGTCTGCGTGAGGATAGACCGTTTCACTATAATTTCGCTTCTGTTCTACAGCAAGGAATTCAATAATCGAATACCTATTTAATAACATTAAACCTAGATTAGGTTGATGTTACTTTAATGATAACCGTCATACGTGAAATAACTATAGACACCACTTATGCAACTGATCGTAGAAAATATTGTGTAGAGTAGAGCATAAATATACGTACACGTACATTTCGGACACGGGACAGTTCCTTACATTTTCAGATTCACCTTGCTTGCTAACTTGCTGATAGTTCTAAGGGGTATCATATAACGTTAGAAATATAATACCTTGTCTGCTTTATGAAATTATGAATTAAAGGGTTTATCAATTTTGTGAATATTCTGTATGTATACATCATGCTAATTTGTACGGTTTATTAGTGCAGTGTCTACCAATGAATGCAGAAATCCTTGATGATAACATTTCAACATCTGTACAGGTTATAAAAAATATTACAATGATTTGAGTTTATATGTAACATATAATACATTACATACATACATATGTAATGTATGTATGTAAAATGTACTTTAAAATATCATCTTCCTATTTTTCACGAGATGCTAATATAGAAATATTAGCGTCTCGTGAAAAATAGGAAGATGATATTTTAAAGTACATTTTAATAAAATAAAACAAAACGTTATTATTGTTATTTCAAATTTTTGTTTATTCTGAGTACCTATTTAATTAAGTGAAGAAAGAGCAAGAAGCACAAAAGCTTCCAAATCAAATCGAGGCAGTCGGCAAAGTTAAATTGAGGTTAATAATTTAAGCTGCTCGCGACTGATAATCCCGCTCTTAATAAATTCATTAAATAATACTGTGTACCCAAAGAATAGCTAATATTCGTAGATTGTCATATTACTGTACTTATAGCAATTTTGTCTATGCCAGACGTGCTTAGATTTTATTTGTCTGTGCTTTGAAATACTTTCTGAATATCATTTCTCCTAAAAGTAGCAGGTTGCAACAATGTATTCTGAAGATTCCATTTTTTATTTTGTTGTTGTTTCTACTCTAGTTCACTCAAGGGTTTTTTTAAGTTCTGATTTAAAGGCAAAGTGCTTTTAAATCAAATCAAAATTTATTTAACTAAAGTAGTACTTATTCTGAACGAAGGTTTATTTCATGATTGGGGTAGAAAGCAATAATTCATGGTTTTCAAATTTATTTCATTGAGACAGTGATTGTTCATAGTAAATATTAATAATATTATGTGTAAGCCCTGAATATAATAATTACAAGAAAAAAATATTTATTACCTTATTATATTATGTATTAGTTATTAAGATAAATCTGTTTTACAATTTAAAACGACATTTTCGTTTTAAATTGTTGTCAAAGCATTTGTTTTAGAAGATTTTCACAACAAAAATATTACAAAAACATTTTCTTCGAAGAAAGTTAACTCTAGTATGTAGTAAAGTTTGCGTTTTATTTTTTCTTGGAACACTTTCAATTTGCGACAATAGAGTATAAATTCTATGCACAAAGCACCCGCTACGAAGACGCGTGCACGTTTTGTTTTGTATGAAAATGTAGGGTTGTCCAATCTCTTAAAACTGAAATCTAATCATGTAAGACTAGACGTTGTAACAGATTCATAAGCATCAGCTAAAGCCATCTAGAAAATAGAATATAGAGGAATAGTTTGTAGACTTTAAAAAGCAAGTGTTCGCAAATAGAGCGGGGGTAAAGAATACGATTACGAATTTGACGCTTAGACAAACAACAAAACTGAAGAATTCGGTTAAGGAACCAAGGTATCAATTTTAAAAATAATAATTATATTTGCAGCCATTGGTCGCTATAGGCTTTGTTAAATGCTTACAAAAACGAGTAGATATGTAGATTTAGAAAATAATTTATTAAAAAAAAAGACGTGTGGCACTTGGGGACTACCGCGGTAAAGCTATTGCATAGCATTTTTTATCAACGCCATCTAGCGGTTCACCGTAGAGGAGTCCCGTGTCAGGTTATTTTCGTTACGGAATTTCTGGATTCGGTCTCCACGCTGGCCCGCGGTAGAAGCTATGCAATAGCTTAAAAATACTTTTAGTAATAAGCAATATCCAAAATAGGTACTTTGTTAAATAAAGATTCTAGTCTACAGCTTATGAACAGTTTGGGTGCCTATAGTTTACTCTACCACTGCAAGTCAGTCTAGACATACATAGCATATTATCGCTATCACCCAACTTGCATCCTTGTAAGCCTGTAAGTTGTAAGTATTACATACTATTATTACATTAAGTTCTCTCATACAGGTTGCCTGGAAGAGATCACAATTAGTGATAAGGTCATCTTTTGTGTTACACTGTTTATTTACTTATGTATTTTGTTCTTGTTTTTCATGCAATAAAGTTGTATAAATAAATAAATAAATATTATGTAAGGTAGTCAACCCTAATGAGGAGCACAGTGCACTCGGGTGCTATCACACGTCGTCAGCCGCGACTAGCAGTGAAGGAAACTTGAACTCTCAACTGCACTACTGTATTACTAAACTCGTGTTATATTAATTTGTGGTAATAAACTAAGACTTTTTTCCTAGATGTCTACAGTCATCCTCATTTTTATCAAAAAAAGTGATAAGGATTGATTTGTTCATTGTCGTGTACTGAGAAAAGCTAATTAATGCAAGTTTGCGAAGTGATCCAAAAATTAAAGTCATTGTTATTTGTATAATATTATAAATTTTCGGGAGCTTACATGCTTTAGATTCTAATGCTGATTAAACCATTATTCTTAAGAAGAAATTAGGGATAATATTTTGGTCTAATCGTTGTAGCAATCTTGGTAAATTTTGGAGAGACAAATGTTAATTTTAATCCCAGGAAATTAAAGAAGTCTAACGGCATTTTGAAAAATCTATAAATACGCACGAATGAAAATGGGGTGCCCATTTTCGTTCATGCGTTGTCATTAAAAAGAAAATAGTAATTTTGCCACGTTTTCCACTAAAAACCGGTTAAATTTCTACAGTCCTTAAGACAATTAATAATGTATACCGTGCAACATCAAGGGAAAACATCGTGACGATCCTGCATGTCTGAAATAAGAGTTCGCGACGCTATGGCATTCGTCTGTCGAGAGCGACCTACGCCAAAGCAAGCCTCGGTATCCGGTGAAAAAGTGAGATACGCTTTCATGCCAGCTAATATTGTATAGATATATCTAACTCTCATTGTTAATTGCTTTATTGTACTACCATAATGGTTGATCCTCCAAGCGACCACGAGCCGAAAACCGAAACTTTAAACTTACGAACGTTTCGTTCGTAAGTTTAACCATGTCCATCAGACTATTAAATATTATATCTCCAATCATCATGAAACTTAATACCTCTTTCATATTATTAATACATTACGAGTAACGTTTAACTGACAAAATTAAATGATGTTTTGACTTTTGATAGACATTTTATAGAAAAAAGGGTCAGGGTTTGGTAGTCCAGAAAGTTCTTGGCTGTAGGTACCTACTGTCAAAAACTGCACTGTTTTTTGCGCCCAATATTCTTGACTCCGTCATGGAAAATGAGGAAGAAGGAGAAGATGGTTAAAAGTTAACTACTCGGCGATGGTGAAATTGGAACTTAGTTTATGATAGAATAAGCTCCAATTTTACCATCACTGATCTTCATCGCGATCTTTATATGTAATCTAAGAAAGATGTTCTATCTTAAGGTTATTTAGATTCATTATAAAGATCGTGGTCAAACGCATGCCAATTAATATGCATTTTTCTCCCCTTTTGTATATACCCTAATATTCGACTGAGAAACTATACTACGAGTGAAACCGGTCACCTACCTACCCTGTATGTACGAATAAGTGTTGGAACTTGAAAACTGTGCCTGCGTGGTCTGTAATTATAATCAGTATGATTAAATATAAAAAGCCACGCCTATACGTGCGTGTGAGAGGTAGCCGGTTATTGGGATGCGTATTGTTCCCATATCGGCCATATCGTACCGAATTCTTTTGAATTTTCAACTACATAAGGATCAATATATAGCTACTTATTTTGATAGTCGTCAAGTACTTAAGTTAATTAGGTGGTTCCACGGGGTGGTTCACTTTGATTCGTTGTTTTGTGATTTTAGTTTTTTTATCGCAACTGAAACGAAAGTAACGTTTTGTTAAAACTTCATTACGGAAACCCTTGAAGTATATAACCTGACAGACTGGACTACACACGTATTATTTTTTAATCTTATTTTTATTTTTTTTAATTTAATCTAGAGAATAATGAAGCCTCAACAGCCCAACGGTTAAAGGTGCAGACTGAAAACTGAAAGGTTGCAGGTTCAAATTCCACCCGATGCACTATTGTCGTACCCACTCCTAGCACTTCTTTCCGCTTATTTGGAGGGGATAGGAGGATATTAGTCAACTTCAGCTTGGCTAATATTCTTAAAAAAAAAAAAAAGAATATTACTTTCTATCGATTTAAGTCAGAGATTGGGTACAACCGAAAAAGAACCACTATCTGAACTCATTATCATGGTGCATTTTTATAGGGTTTTTCAAATTAGACGCAGTAAAGGCTTGTATCGTGCGGTGTAAAATTTTAGTAGAGCAAGTGAAATCGAGGGGAATCAGTGTAGTAAATTACCGGTAACAGACACAGAGTAGAAATTTTAAATTGATGTTTATGAGAAAACTTGATAGATTAGGTTGGCGTTGCTTTTTTCCAATAATTTTCCCTTAAAATGATACTACAGTTTTCAAAACATTCATGTAGAATGTACGTGTATAGATCATTATGTAGGTACTTACATCCAAAAAAGCCTTTTTTTAATGGGCTAGTGCCGTAGATTCTTAGAGGCTTTAACCAATTTAATTTTGATTTTCCAAGACGAAGAAAATGCATAGGAAAACATAGCCATAGCAGTAGTAGGTATAATGTTGTATCTGTCGCATCAAGCAACAAGACTTTATTTAGGCATGGGCTTTATTACATAGGCTTTATTTTTGGGTTTAATGTGGATTTATTGTGTATTTTAACCCTTTCCCTGTCCCATGAATCACATGTGAGCATGGTTATTGTTTAACTATTGTGTCTGTTGTCTGGACAGGGAACCTGTTAATTTTAATATTTTAATGTGTAATATTTCGCTCTATGGCACAATAGTACCTACCAGATTCTGGTGCAAAGTGAAAAAGATAGATTATATACGTAAGAAAGACTAGTCTAGCTTTTAGGCTTGTTCGCTTTAGGACAGATTCGCTTTACGACAGATTCGCTTTACGGCAGATTCGCTTTACGGCAGATTCGCTTTACGGCAAAAATTGTACAGGTCGAGATAAAATATGGTCTCCACTCCAAGGAAAACTTTCCTTTATATAATTATTATTGACCGAGCGAAGCGAGCGCTCCGAGTCTACTTGAGTGAATTTGCACTTGTCCGTCATTTGAATTTTTTCTTTAAACTAAAGTTAGGTTAGGTTAGGGTTATACATGAATATTCAGGTGCCACGCCGAAGGCCGGGCACTTAGGTTCTGTTGGGATCGTAAACCTACCTAAAGCTTACAAAAAAAAGTAAGTTAAAAAAAAATTGAATTTTTTTATGCTAATATTAGGTACATTTTGATGATAGAACAATATAGGATGTGTTATAAAATATAATTATTGATGCTTCACTAAATTTTAAAGGTGCCGAGTTATGAAATTAGAAGCTTATATTCAAAATATAATATATAGTGGCTAAAATAGTATTTTTAGAGGCTTATTGGTTGTGACTGACTTAGTAATTTAGAGGCCAATAATGGTATTAAATAGAAGCTTGTTTAATTACATGCCAATTATAAATTATAATTAAAAGTTAAAACTATCTTTAGGGAATTATAGGATACCGCGAGTTCTCAGTTCGGGGCGAACCACTATATATTGTAATAATTAACTTTTAACATTAGACGTAATAAAAAATAATAATAGTTGACGCAAAACTGTTTTAACATGACTTGGCCGATAGTAAATACAGCGCCATCTATTAGCATTAATGTATTAACTTGTTTAATGTATTATTAATTTTAAACAAAAATCTATCTATATATATTCGAGTTCACTGTACTTCTGCCGTAAAGCGAATCTGCCGTAAAGCGAATCTGCCGTAAAGCGAATCTGTCGTAAAGCGAATCTGTCCTAAAGCGAACAAGCGAGCTTTTAATTATATTTTAACATATCATAAAATAGCCGGTCAAATGCGAGTTGGACTCGCATACGAATAGAAGGGTTCCATACCAAAAAACGCTGAAATATATTCGTGTCTAGAAGGAGAGAGGTATACAGCCCGCTGACAGTTAGACGAACGGACGGACGGACGAACGGACAGACGGACAGCGGAGGCAGCAATAGAGTCCCGTTGGCACCCATTGGATACGGAACCCTAAACAGGCAACAAATATCACCACATTGTACAAAAGTTTAAACAAAAACAATCGCTTAGAATCAAAACATAAGGGTTATTCCCTTCTGTTTGCAATGCTAAAAATAGGCAAGGCGATTCGTTGCATTGTTGAAAATGCCGAGCTATAGATGTTTATTCAAAACAGGCCTTAAATTTTCTGCTAAGACTTTCAAATCATATTTTATTTGCTTTTACTTGTCAAGTGTAAGTTTATATCTCTTGCGTTTTGTGAATCATTTGAATCTTGTTGCTTGATTTTATTACGAGTTCATTCATATTATGGGATGCTTTAGATTTGGGAATACAGTTTCATTAATCAATATGCAATTAAGAGATGTCATGACTATAAGAACTGACCTAGTCCGACGATATAATCAAGCTTGTGGGCAAAACTTTGATATGACACAACATCGAAAGGAGCTATGATATTCTACTAGGCATGAGTTATATACTCACAAAACAAGGGAAAAAATTGTTCCGAACGACAAAGATGACAAATTAAGACAAATATCTGCCATTAGGTACGCGCTTCATTTACCGCATGCTTGTAACATATCCACCTCTTTTTATACATATACTATATCATAGGAAAGGAGTGCATATGAGGCCTATGTTCAACGATAGAGGAGATGAAAAGGCTTGCAAAGAAGAAGAAAGACGAAGACATAAACATTAAGGTTGATTGTGGAAGTTGTAGTAATTATCACAGACCAGGAAAAATTAAAGATTAAATTAAATTTTGATGTTAAATTTTTATTATTGAGCAACGGAAATGGATCTTCGATCACAGAAAGGGCATCTTTACAATTTAGGTAGATCAAGAGACTGATAGACATCAGCTGTCGATCATAGTAAAATGACTGTCATAGATTGTTAATGTCGCTAACAGTGATTCATATTCACTTGTGTTACTGTTTTTTTCTATATTGAAAATGTATGTATCAATGGCTATATCCTCCCTGATCAATACCTACACTTTTATGAGCACCTCACTTTCCAGGAGTAGGTAGGTAGGTATTATTTTGTTAAGTAAAGAACAAGAGCAGGTCAAGAGTTTTGAATTCAAGTATTATAAGTGCACAAAATTGCGAGGAATTTTTTTGGATCACTCTATGGAAGGGTGATTTCAAAAGAGCCGCTGGAAGCCACTGGACACAAGCGGCACAAGATCGTGTTCTGTGGCGATCCTTGCAAGATAGTACCTAGTGGATCTCAATGGTTTAAGACGGCGAGAGCAACTGTTTGTATTTGATCAATATTAAGACGGTACTCTAGTCCCAAGGAATTTGAAAAATAGGTATTTGAAGAAAATATCGCCGTCGCGCTGCGCCCGACCGACAGGAATTATCCATGTGTACGAGTAGTGTATTTGTGTGCGCGAGCCCTCGCCCCTCCCATGTCCGTAACATTCACCCGCCGGCCGCCTGCGGGTGAATAAATATATTTTGAAAATTTGAATCGGATGATGCTTTACTATTGATATTGAGCCCAAAACAATTTTTTTTTAATTTTTCGTCTGTCTGTATCTTGGCCACGCATCACACTGAAACTACTGGACGGATTTAAATGAAACATAACATGATTTAAGTTCATACTACGAGGTAAAATATAGGATACTTTTTATCCCGAAATTCAGCACGGTTCCCTTGGGAGAGGGGATGAAAGTCAAATTGTGTATTTCATTGTAATTCATTAACGTGTACTCCAATTTCATTAATTCATTTTTTATTAGAAAGAACATACTGCAATGATTGTTCTGTAATTATTTCAAGGTCGTCAGTTTAGTAGTTCAGAAATTATAGACTTCACAATGCTCAGTAATAGGTCCAAATAACTTGAACCCCGTTACGTACAGGAAACTTTGAATGTACGGCTCATCTTAAGCTGGCATAACACACTATCGTAAACCATAATGGATAGCCCTATTTTTAACCGACCTTCAAAAAGGAGGAGGTTATCAATTCGGTCGGTATCTTTTTTTTCTATGTAGATATGTCCACCGATTACTCCGGGGTTTCTGGACCGATTCACGCGATTTTTTTTAATGGTTCATTAAAAATTTTTACCTTCAACTTCTCAAACCTGATGCTGCAGGGGTACTTTCTCCCTAAAAGCTTTAGGAACTGTCGTTTACGAATTGGTATGCTTGCTACTAGATCATAGAGCTCCAGGTCATCCTCCTCAATCCTGTAGGGTACTGCCCACCTAAATTGTAGGGATTTAGGAGGGGAGAAAGAGAGCAAGCTGCAGGAACAAGCTACACTAAAAAACTTAAAATAAAAATTCTTTTCAAAAACCGACTTCAAGCGCCACTACAAACCATAAATAAATTAAAAGTAAAAAACTTTTTTTAAAAACAAGCTTTTATTTAAATGCGCTAAAAAGAATAAAATAAACTTTTCTGTTAAAACTTTTACTATCAACTTGTTATGTCATTACACAATTTAAGTATATGATATAAACGTTTTTCGCGAGATTTAACTAGGTACTCGTATTTACATACGCGGACGAAGTCGCGGGCATCAGCTAGTATATATATACATATACAAATAAATAATATTATCTGTGTTGAAGTGAAGTGTTTGTTTGTAATATCAAAAGAACAGCTTTTTAGGGTTCCGTAGCCAAATAGCAAAAAACGGAACCCTTATAGATTCGTCATGTCTGTCTGTCTGTCTGTCCGTCCGTATGTCACAGTAAATTTTTTCGGAAACTATAAGAACTATACTGTTGAAACTTGGTAAGTAGATTTATTCTGTTAACCGCATTAAGATTTCCACACAAGAATAGAAAAAAAAACAATAAATTTTGGGGTTCCCCATACTTAGAACAGAAACTTAAAAATTTTTTTTCATCAAACCTATTCGTGTGGAGTATCTTTGGATAGGTCTTCAAAAATGATATTGAGGTTTCTGATATCATTTTTTTCTAAACTGAATAGTTTGCGCGAGAGACACTTCCAAAGTGGTAAAACGTGTCCCCCCCCCCGTAACTTCTAAAATAAGAGAATGATAAAACTAAAAAAAATATAATATGATGTACATTACCATGCAAACTTCCACCGACAATTAGTTTGAACGAGATCTAGTAAGTAGTTTTTTTAATACGTCATAAATCGTAAACCGCAATTGCTGCTACGGAACCCTTCATGGGAGAGTCCGACACGCACTTGGCCGCTTTTTACTAACTGCATACGAAAGTAAATACGGTACTTATACCAAGACAACAATTTTAAAGTTTTTGTCTGTCTGTCTGTTTGTTGCCACTAATCTCGGGAATGGCTGAACCGATTTTAACGGGACTTTCACTGGTAGATATTATCGGGCATCGTATAGGCTAAAAGGAGGAGGAGTTGTGTTTTTCTACCTCTGTATATCGATATCTCCGTGATTTCTTAACCGATTTGCGTGAATCTTTTTTTAATCGACACAAAAACTTTGCGAGATGGTCCCATAAAAACTTCGGGTTCCAACTCTTCAATCCTGATGCTGCAGGGGTACTGCTTCCCTAAACTGTGGGGATTTAGGAATTGTTGATTATTATGAATAGTTATTGTAGGGACCAAGTAAAGACATCGTTAAATTCCAGGATCCAACTCCTCAATCCTGATGCTGAAGGGGTTCTGCCAACCTAAACTGTGGTGATTTAGGAACGCGGACGAAGTCACGGGTGTCCGCTAGTAATAAATAAAATAATCATTGTATAGTGTAAATATCGACATCAGAGTACATCACTAGAGTATCGATAAAAATATCGACAATTGTCACATCCCTATTAGTGTACATGTAAGCCTTACCCTCCCTCACCTCCACCCTACCCCCGTAAAGTACGAAAGGGACGACTGCAGCTCGGGCTGATTTTACCTACAAAAACCTTGGCCAAAAGACGTTTCGTATTCTGCTGTTTCCTTCTTCAAAACTGGACATATCTCAAATATTCTTATATCAAAATTTAGAGGAAGAGTATATCTATGCTTCTATGTTTTTCTTTTTTGTTAAAAACTTATCAAATTTGTCTGATAGTCGTTTGAACATGGCGGTAAAATCGAGGGGTTTTTTCGGGTTTTTAGATTGGCATATTTTTTTTAATGAAAATGTTTTGGAAAAAAGAAAAACATAGAGGCACGTATTAATTAGACCTAGATTTTTTGGAAAAAAATCATTGCTCTAGAGGCATTATCCACGAAGAAAACAGCAGAATACGTTTGTATGGAGAAATGCCCACTAGAGTACCCTCTTAAGAGCCAAAACGAAGCGGTGGTAGAGTCTAGAGAAATAAATTATTTTGAATTTGAAACAGTTCCACTTGAACAGTTACTATATTATTTTGTAAACGGGTCTACAGACCATTAACGCACATTCGCTGCCTAATGAATTCATTAGATAGTAGTGTGAATTTTAACACACCCAACGCACGTTTCCTCAATTAGACGTTAAAACTTATAAAGCTTTGGGATCGTTCATGCTCACTAAAGAGGTTTATATAAGCGCAATATTATGGGCTGTCGGAAGATCAATTAAAACGGTACACACTTTCTTGTGTTGAGTGGAGAGAGATTTACGCTGAAGACGGGTCATCGGTTAAAGCTTGAATTATAGCTAGAATGACCATCAATGTGACACTTCAAGGGACATCTCTAATAATCTAAAATAAATATAAAACCCCTAACCGAAGAACTAATTCAGTACTTATTTTGAAATAATTTTTATTACATTAATTTTTAATTTACTCCCACATGCACATTTCAGAAGAGCACTTCTATGACAGAAGTTAAGTATACGTATGTATCAGTATGCCTTTAATTTTTAATATTTAGGATTTAGTTTTAATTTAGATTTTAGTTATGTATTATTTGATGTCATAGTGTAGTATGTAGGTGTTTACATCCATATTGGTGAACTTTCAGTATTTGTTTGTGTTATATTTCAATAATAGTTATATAAATTATTTATCCTATATTATGTTAAAACAATTTTTAGTGAAATACAAGTACATTATCTTCTACTTACTTATAAAATTTTGGATATACATATTTTTAGTATGTTCACCTTCGAGAACATATTAGGCTGTTTTAAGATTCAACTAAACGATGAATCGACTGTTACTAATATATCTAATTAAGTACATTCTACTCAAAAAATATTTTTTTAAATTTCGTAAGTAACTTGCAGACTTTTAACCTCTGCATAATTTAAAACTCGCAGTTTGAGATAGTATTTAAAATTATAATTGCATGGTCAACGCTAAAAATGCTGACCACTCGCTAATCTCTGTCAGCGAAGACTGAAGGATTAACGGCTGTGTTTAATGTGTGTATTTGTGTTAATCTTATATACATAATAATATACTATGCACCGGATATAAACCTTGTACTTGTAGGTATAATATGCGAAAGCTGTAAGTTTCAAGTAAAGTGTTGTTGAGCATAATAGTTAATTATTGGGATGTTACCTATTTTCAAAATAAATTATTTCTTACTGATTAATAAATAACTAAAGTGTCTTCCTAAATAAGTAAAATATATATTATATATACGTATAAATATACGTATACGAAACTTTTAAGTTTCATCACCATACTATACATAACATTTATTTATGCCACTTACACCTCGCATAATCGGTTTACTATCCTTCGGTGAAAACCGAATAAAAATCCTTCAGAAGTTTCAGATATTAGCGCGCAAAGTCAGTCAAAGACGCCAGTAGTTGTACTTACTATAAAATCATGTCTCGAAAAAAAATCTCTCAAGTCAATGCTAAACTATTGTGTGAGAACTTTTTGTAAATAATGTAAATACCACTGTAAATTCAAATGTTGTCTTGAATTGGAAACGGTCAACATTCATTCAGAACAATTGAATTACCGCTACACTCGAACTCTTGTGTAAACAAACAGATTTTATTTTTAAAGCCCGCCACAAACGATACATCAGCCACCGCGATGAGTATGTCATTTAAGTTTATGTTTCTCTGTGCCTCCATTGACAAGTGACGTTGCAATGCGCGGGCAAATGTTTTGGCGGGACGCGGTGGAATGCGTCTTGCGCATTTTGTCCTTTGCATTTATGTACGTTTCTATTTTTTGTAACATATTAGTATGTATATTATGACATTAGAAGCCTCAAAATAGCTCAATGGTTAAAGATGTGGACTGAAATCTGAAAGGTTCATCTCCATCCGTTACACTAATATTGTATGCACTCCTAGCACAGGCTTTCCACTTATTTAAAAGGGAGAGGAGAATGTTAGTCAAGTTAGGGTTCTTTAACCCGGCGGGAGTGTGGTGACAAAATATTTCATCGAGTATGTGGCGGGGTATGACATACCCGCAAATTAAACTGCCTGTATATGATTATAATAATCAAATTTAATTGAAATTTTAATTTTATTTATTAAAACATAATCCCTATACTTATATTTAAATGAAAAACTTAGTCATATTAATATATTTTAATAGTTTTTATTACCAAAGTTAAGGCACTAATTTTTGGTTACAAATCAAAACAGTCTTCCATAAAAAGCATCAATCCTTTTTAATTAAACTAATATTACCAAATTAAACAACAAAACATAAAGAACATGAGATCTTCAATAAAAAATCTAACATTATCATCAAGAACTAGATTCAGAATCAGCACAGTCTTTGCAGGAAAAAATCGCATGTTCAAGACAAATGGCCTTTCCACAGCTTACACATACGTGTTTTGTTTTACGATATCTATCGCGTGTACAGTCAAAACATCGAACATAACATTCCGGAGCATTCTGGACAACTGGTTGCAATGTTTCATTGAGTTGGGAAGATATTCTGTGACGTATATTTTATGAGGTGCGTGACCTTGAGTAGATGGACGACGAGTTCTAAGAACTGAAAGAAGGACATTATCGTCGGAATCTTGATCACTACCACTCTCAACATTTAGCTCCTGTTCCCTATCGGATGCTATATTGTGTTCACTGCAATGATCATCATCATCATCATCACATCCGACGAGCTCGATTCATCTGAAGAATTTTCTAATATATCGTATAACATAGACCTAAGTCTATTTTACCTACTGTTTTCACCCATGTTTGTCAAAAGCCTAAAAAAGACAAGAAATAATAAAATTAAATGTAAATAATGTTATGATTAAATGCACACGTAAACTATGTGGCGGGGTGTCACTTACCCCACGCAAGTTTACTCGTGTGTATCTCGAACACCGGCTGACGCCACATTGGGATCATACCACTGTGCCCTCCCGCATTACCTCAGCTCCAGCTACTCAAAACCGCTACCACGTAACTTACAATAATAAAAATGTACGCCAGTAAAAAGAATTGGTGGGGTATGCTACACCCCGCCACACTCCCGCCGGGTTAAAAATATCTATCTATGTAAATCTACCAGTTTACATGACTATGTTGTAAGGTTCCGTGCCGAAAAAGTACCACACAAAGCTCTCTATATTAAACCTCCTCTGTCTCTTTGTTTATCACATACTAAGCTTTAGCTTCAAAATTTTTACAGATATTTTACGGATATATACCAGTTAAGTACCTACTAAGTATATTATGACTTTTTCTCGACATGTAATAAAAATCTGAACAATCAAAAAACCTGGGAAAATTGGCATTTTCTCAACATTATTTTGTTTCAGCTCCATCTTAAGAATGGTAAAACAAATCTGCAATTTGCAAAAATCTTATACATAATACGGATTCTTACCCAAATGATGTACTATTTTAGCGTACATATATTATATACATATTAGGTATAAGAGACAAGATTACTCAAATAACACCGGTAAAATAAGTAAGATTACTCTGTGATTGATAAATCCTTTATAATTTACATCCTTATACAACCAATTTTGAACTCCCCTACCCGGATTACAAATCTACCACTCTCAAAGCAAAAGTATCCATTAGAACATCTTTGTAAAGAAGTTTTTAAATCCCTTATGATTTACTTTCACTTAAAAATGACCCTTTATCTGTTTACACATTAGTCGTTCAAATGACAAAACATACAATGCATCTTATATCCAGAATATTAAAACTTGGCTTGTCATATATTCACTATGTAAATCGGGCTCTTTTAACGTTGGACGCAAGCGTTGTCGGGACGCCTTACGTCTACACCTTTTCCAAACAAATCAAACGCCTGGAATTATTTGACATGTTGGACAAATATTGGGCCAATACTCCTGATCCATTTGTTCGAAGAAAACCCTTATTTGCATCTGGCATAGAATGGATTTTCGTTCGAGCTTTTCACTAATAGGTATGTGCTTTGGTCGGAGATAAGCGTTATTTCAAAGCAGAGCAAGGTGACAAAAGCACGGCCCACTTTAAATGCATTTTGTTGTTTTTATCTGAAAGTAATTTTTAATGGGAGGCTTTGAAACGAAGTAGGCAATTAATTATGTTTTTGTTTTCTTGTGACGATACTGTGCGGAATGGAAGTGAGAAAAATATTTCTATTACATTTTTCTTTAATTACAAATTACATATTTAATAGATAATTATAAATACTGCTCATACTTAATAGATTTCTCGACTGATACGAGTATTGATAAGTCTCCATGATATAAATGAAATAAAGTCATAATAATATGCAATTTATTAAACTACACAGTGCGCAGTACGGAATAAGCTTACGACTACTAAGCAGCTTCGTATTGAAATGGAACTTTGAATGTCTGTTACGAATTTGACATTGCTATGAAATACTACCCTTATTAGATGCCTATTTTAAATATTTTGTTAAATAATCAGGATTTTGAATATCTATATTACCTAAGAAATATTATGCTTTATTTGTGAACACTGATGTGACTTTCAATTATGTGGACAAAAACCTACAACAAAAACAAAAAAAAAGAAATTATTATGTAAGTACTTACTTAAATAAATTTCATGAACAATAAGTAAAAATTAAGATCATATTATTATTTTGTTATATTTACCTACAGTAAAACAGACAAGTACACGGTTCAAAAGTTCTACATCGACTCATTAGAACTTGCCGTAAAAGTTCTATAACTCGCTTTGACGTCGTCTAATGATACTTGTAAGCAATAAATAACAAGTGCATGCTCTGTCAAGTTTGAGTGATAGTTACAAACAATCAGGTATTACTTACGGCCACGCGGGCTATAAGCCTATAGTTAACCCGTTTTAGTTGTGAATAATTTTATGACTGAGAAAGCTGTAGGCAAACTTTTATGCACCAACTAGTGCTGCAACTTCACTCGCCGAGATGTTAAGGTGTCAATTAATTATCATAATTCCTATGAAAACAATATTTTTGTCTGAATTCATTCCGTGTTTATTTATTCAAACAAAATTATGCACAAAAAATGTCTCTGTTCATTCTGTAATTCTTTCCACATATGGTATTACTCCTCTAATATCCCCTTTTGTTGATATTAAGTGGTAAATATAATTTGTCTAGTGTCGTTATATGATAAAATATTATAGGCTATTTAAAATATACAACAGCTAGAGATAGTGGTCGGGTCGTGACTGTGCATACCAATATGTGTGGTCCAAGTTTTAAGCGGTTTTATTAATCAAAGTAATAGTTTAAAAAGATATGAATATGAATTCTTGAGGTTTAACTTTATATTATCAAACTTACTTGAACTTTATAATCTTGAGGTTTATAATACATCATACTTACTTACTTTGCTGCCTTAGAAACCTAAAGAGGATTAGACTCTATACCCGTTTTGCTTCGTTTCATGCTAATTGGGTCTATTGATAGCTTGCAGGTTGCTCACTTGGTCCAACCGGCGATACCTGGGCCGTTCAGCAGGGAATTTTTCATTATAAGAGTACGGAAGATTCCGTAGGTTTTTTTTATATATTATAGGCACACGCTTGATCACTATCACACCTGATGGAAAGTGATGATGTGGTCTAAGGTGTAACGCGTTTGCCTAGAAGATGCCTATTCACTCTTGTTAGCAAACACACATCTTGGAAGAGCATTCCAGACCCTAGTCGTGCGAATCAGGAATGAAGACTTAGAGCGCTTGGTGCGCGTAGGTGGAATATCAACGACGTAGTGATGGAAGCTCACCCTACAACCAGTGGAGTCTTGCCGATTTTAATAATATTCTCTCTCCGAGTCTCTTTAATAATATTTGATTCGACGACTAGATCAAAAACCTTTTCTTCTGCCTTCAGCCTCTAGGGTCAGCCAGAATGGAGGCTAAAGTGTGTCAGTTGTATGATGTTTGTATGTATGTTTCACTACCAAACTTTTATAGCTTTGTCGTTTATAGTTTGCCATTGACGATTTCGCATTAAATTAGCATTAACGGGTATTAATTGGTGGGTCAGTAATGATTATGAAGAAGAAAAAATAGCCAATCAATTGTGCACTTCTTATGACTTATGCCAAATGTTAGTGGCCCCAGAAATTGTGCATTACCATCATCGTACTATGACCTCTCGCATATTAAGGGGACTGTGACCCTCCCCAGGTGAATATTAGGGGTCTTTGTATGCATAACATCAATTATTTTACGATTAGCAAGTTGTTGTTCTCTACATTTTAGCCGCAGTACGAGTTGAAAACATGTGTTGCCTGTATGTATATTATATATTTATGTATATTTGTATGTAACATGTATACAATGTGTATTGTGGTGGTCTTAAAATTTATAATAATCTAAATATATGCAATAATTCTTAAAGATTTTTAAATTCCAAAATTTATGTTCTTATTAAACCAATCGTAAAATGCTTTTACGTTAGTGGTGATATTTTTTGATACTCATGGTTAAATATTGAAAGGATGGAAACTCGAAAGTATCTGAGGAGTTGTTAACAAAATTAAACTAAAATCTTAAGTGTTGATTTAATTCACAGTGTTCCATTGAATTTTGATTCAGAACTGTGTACCTACTCGTATTTGTAAACTGGTGAGCTGAGCAAAAGGTTTCGAAACTTAAAAATCCTTTTAGAATTTTAAATGTGTAAGTACATGTTAATCGTTGGGGAAATACAACAAAAAGCTTCATTGTGATATAGTTATTGTACTTCACGTGTATTGAAAATATATTCGGTGTTAAGTGGACCTCTGTTGGCATCGTCCATTTGCACCTTTTTTAGGAAGTAATCTCTCGATTCTGTTGATGTCGGCAACTTTGATGCTGGTGATGGGATTAGGATTTATGTTATCAGAAGCAAATGGACTTTTTGTGACTTCTATTTATTAAGTTATCATTGGGACTGATTTTGATGGAAAATATGTACACTACTCAGAATAAAATTAGTTCATCGCTTGATCTAGTTCCTAAGTTAGTAGAAAAAAATATTGGTTCATAAAACTTAAAATAAATCTTCGAGTATTTAAGAGTAAGACTAACATTGCCCCATTATTTCATAATTAACACAATAATTAATGTAGAATGTTTTTAGTATTACTACTTGTTAATCACTATTAGTATAGGATCCCGCTATACAACGACCTTCACCGAGATGCTTATTTAATGAGACGTATTTTTTATGTTATTAAATATGCCAATAAATATATCCTATATGGGTTGCCTAACAAATTTCAGTCCAGAGTATTTTTAATTAATAATTTAAAAAAAAAATTTTTTTAAACATTGCACCGGTGTGATTATTAAATAAATTTGATACCAATCGAAAGTTCGAAGCGCATAGAATATGCAAACGTTAGGTTGCCTATTTTTTTCCGGTCACAACCACGGGTTGCCAGGTGTAAACAGGTAAATCTATACCTACTAGCATTTTGCAACGGTCTGATTATTGAATCAAACTAAGATAAAATGAAAGATTATTTCATAAGGAACACGGTGGTATAGGGTTGCCTGCGAAAAATCAGTCCCGAATTACGGTTGTCGAATTTTAAATAATAAAATATCGCTGCGAGTGAATGTGTGTGAGTAAACAGAAGTATTCTTTTAATTGTTGTTTTTTATTTCGGCTCCCAATAATAAAGATAAAATTTGCCAGATAAGTAATATATATGTTTTACTCTAACTGTCTTTTTTACTAAAGATGTATATATACTTTAGTGTCACATAAACAATAAACATAGATAAATAATTAATTGATTAAAAAATAAAAAATTAAATAACTATTTCTGTATATTAATAATTAACTACTCCAAAATAATGCACAGCATATACGAGTCTATCGCTATCCTTTTCATTTCCAAGCACAAATAGCATGCGCACTCTCCTTCTTTAAATGGGCGAACTTTAAACAGCTGCTACGCTGCGTCCTTTTCTACCGCATGGGATGGTTGGTCTGGGACCTCTCTCTCACACACATTCACTCGCAGCGATATTTTATTATTTAAAATTCGACAACCGTAATTCGGGACTGATTTTTCGCAGGCAACCCTATACCACCGTGTTCCTTATGAAATAATCTTTCATTTTATCTTAGTTTGATTCAATAATCAGACCGTTGCAAAATGCTAGTAGGTATAGATTTACCTGTTTACACCTGGCAACCCGTGGTTGTGACCGGAAAAAAATAGGCAACCTAACGTTTGCATATTCTATGCGCTTCAAACTTTCGATTGGTATCAAATTTATTTAATAATCACACCGGTGCAATGTTTAAAAAAATTTTTTTTTTAAATTATTAATTAAAAATACTCTGGACTGAAATTTGTTAGGCAACCCATATAGGATATATTTATTGGCATATTTAATAACATAAAAAATACGTCTCATTAAATAAGCATCTCGGTGAAGGTCGTTGTATAGCGGGATCTTAGACTATATTATACACTACATAAAGTACCTGCGTAAAATTGGCATATAAATCTATTTGAAAGCGCTACTTGCACACAAGCGTAGCTAGCGTCTGTCACTAAATTATTGCAATCTAAGATTTTACTAATAAGAGTAATATTTAAGAGTATGAATTTATTTGAACTTTGTATGAACAGATATGGATCACAATTCAGTCAGTATTTTCTTAAAGTTATAGCTGGATTTGTGATATCATAAAGAATATTACATTGTAATGTTTATACACCGCATTAGGTACGCCAATAACAATAAACTTCTGTTAGCGGCGAACAAATTTAATTCTCAAAAAAAAAAGTATTTTTCATTCTCCCATTCATCTTCTTAATTGTCTGAATATGTAATTGTTGTTAAATAAATATTGAACAGCTTTCCAGAATTGAATATATTTGTAAAAATAAAGCAAACCCAACAAGAAGATAATTTATTCCAGTGCGAATAAAGAAATGAGATCTGAGACAAAGGTATCACTGAATTTAAAATCGCATACTATTAACTTTTTATAGTTTGAAACCTTAACAACTGCACTTTCAGTCACTATAAAACATATTATAATCTAATATTATAATGTACATATATAATATACCTATATACTATAATATAATCGTTACTTAAGAATCTCCTTAGTAACGATTAAAACATCCCCATTTTTCGTGAAGACATATAAATGACAGGTTATTAAAAGATTGAGTTAAAATTAGTTAATGACTCATTGAATATGATTTAATTAATGTCTCTGAGTTAATTCATTTTAAAACTTTAAGACTTTAATCTTCATAGCAGATTAACTGAGGATATTAATAATTAATATAAGACAATGTCTAAAAGATTTAACATAACAATAGAAAGCAAGCAAGCAGAAAAAGGTAGCTTTTTTGACAATGATAGATGTCTTCAGATCAGATAGATGCAGATCAGTAAAAATAAAATACATATACAGAATAAAATATTCGCGAAGTTATAGATATCTATCACTAGCATTAATATCCCTACTACTTAGTAGTAATCCCATAATAATATCTATTATCTTCAGACTTTACTTAAATTATTTTACCGTTTCTTAAATTTAATAATATAGAAATCAGGTTTAAATGATCAGATCAAATCTAATCATGTACGTTTTATAACAGCGGCTAACGTAACCTAAGGACGAAATAAAAAATCAACAGGACGACGATGGCCGGTCCCTTGAACTCCCAAAGAACCTTTGTGGATCCCGGTGTATCCATTAACAGGTAATAATGTGGTTTTGTAAACGTAATAGACGGAATTTATGTGACGGAATTATTAGCGTTTTTGTCCACGGTTCCCGCTTTTCACCCCACTGTGCGATTAGTCCTGTCTCTTCTCATTAGTTGTACGCTTTCGTTACGAGAAGGTGGCAATGTTTTGCTTGGGAAATCAAATCGACAGTATATTTGGACTCATTTGTAATTTATTATCCTGGTTACATCTTCTTTTGGCGATGGCTTAAAGCACCTACTTTTTACCTGTTACCTTTTGCGCGAGTGGAATTTTTCCTTAGGTATTATAATATGTATATATTCGTTAATATATTTCTGGTATCTTAAAATTTTCTGTCCCTAGATTTGGAAAGCAGATAGCTGCTGTCCAGTAAGAATAAATATATAGATTAAGATTTTTCCACACTAATATTAAAATGCAAATATGTTATCTTTTTCACTTTCTTTGTCACCGATAGACGTCTTAGGCCTCTCGTATATGTTACAGTAAATATGATAAATGTGGTAATTAGGTATTGTTAATAAAATCAATGATTATTAATAATTACCTCATCATTTGGTAAATGTGATGTAGTGACTTCCCGCAGGAATTTAAAAACCTTAATTCACGCGGATGAAGTTGTGGGCGCAATCTAGTTATTAATAACTAGCTGATGTCCGCGACTTCGTTCGAGTGGATTGAGGTTTTTTAATTCCCGCGGGAACTCTCTATTTTTCATGATAAAAAGTAGCCTATGTGTTATTCCAGACTATAATAATCTATCTTTGTGCCTATCCAAATCAGTTCTCTCGTTGTGGCGCCATTGAGTAACAAACATCTATCCTTTTATCCCGGAAAATAAGAGAGTATCTGCGGGAATTAAATAACCTCGAAACAAGCGAACGAAGTCGCGGGCATCAGTTAGTAAAATTATAATGCTGTTCTTGACAACTTTTAATCGATTGTACCTATAATCTCTGCATAATTTATTAAGTCAATCCTCTAATTGGGTACAGAACTGGTTTGCTCAATATTAACATTCTGTAAAATACTGATTGATATAATAATAAAGTATGTGTGTATCAATATTATAATTAGTCACCTCTTGGAAGTAGGTTTTCAAGTAGTATTTGTAATAGGTATGTGGCACACCTAGATCAATAATTTTAGTTTTGTTTGTTAGTTAAGTAATTAAATTCAAAAAAAGTCTTTCTGAAACTTTAGTTAATAAAAGATTCAGAAATACTTTTTTTCGTCTAGGGCACAAATATAGAGCAATAGGGCCTTAACCACCTATATATTTCCTTGGGCACCTTTTTTGAGTTGTCTACCTTTAATATCTAGGTGTGCGATATATTAAATTTCAAATCCATTTTTTTATCGATGGCAAAATAGCCTTTGACTGTGATCTCACTTGATGGTAAGTAAAGATGAAATATCAGTTGGAAGCAGGCGTTACTTTGCGGAACTCCATGATACTCAAGGAAAATCAAAATTACTTTGCTTTTATCCGCTAAACCCTAAACCAGAAAAAAATTTGTTGGGCCAAACGCGGCGTTTTCGCTGTATACTGTCGCTCCTCCTGGTGTAGAAAATACGCAGGAACAACGCAACACCACACACAAAATTTCCAACTTCGATACCTGAGTATCTTCATTCTTCAGATGTTGACTCAACATCGCTGTTTGCAATTTTAACGTGAGAAAATATCATTTATAAAAAAATGTTAAACCTCAAAAAATAATTAAGAACAAGAGACTTCAAGACATCGCTATTTTCTCGTTAGAGGTCCTTTCAAATATGTCCCGTTGCAAGCTGACCCTTAAATAAAAAATAAGTAGCTTGTATAAAATTTTAATGGAGGTTATGAGCGTTTTGCTAAAAGGTTCCACCGTCCGTCTGAACGATTGTCTTCCGACCAGTTGGAAGGGGACTTAGCCGGGACTCCATGAATTTTCTTAAGATAAAAGCTTAATAGTGTAAGAGACAATGCCACAAAAATGTTTAGGCAGACTTTGATTTTTTGACAAAGTAGAAGAAATTTTCAAATTTTGATTTAAAACAATTAGTTTTTGAAATTGATTTCTGTAGTTGAAAGTAAAGTTCATCAATCGAAATAAGTTTCGTCTTATTTTCTTATCCGTTCTCAAGACAAGTCCAAAGGACAAGAACCGTAATTATTTAATGAACCTGATTATTTTTATGATTATTTTTAGTAGGCATGACAGCTTTAAATACAAAATAACGAAGCGCTTACAGTGATAATTATGTTGTACGCAACATACGGTCACGTCACACGAGTGCAATCTGAGCGACGGACTGTGTGTATTCGTTTTTGTTTTTTCGTAACTATTTTGAAGCATTGTACGTGGTAGACCACCTCAGAAGGAGCAAACATTTATTTGGCTTATTATTGAATTAAAAAATTGTATCACGAACGTTTGTACGACACATTTTTTTAAACAAAAATGGTGTACTGTAGTAAGTGTACTAAATCCTTTTGCTTTCCGCGCAATAACTGCTATAAAATTGGGTTCCTTAAGTACGAAAGAGCGAATTTAACGATGTATATTTTTGTTTAACGTTTAGTTACTCGCAATATTTTCTACGAATTATAGTAAGTCACCTCCTAGAGTATTTTTTAAATCGACGGTATTTTTTGCATTGCGTAAACAAATAATGAAATAGAGCTCTAAATAAAATGTAAATGTACATACCTCTGTCCCGTATCTAATATATTACGAAATATTTTGTGAATAAAAAAGAAACCATATTATACAAGAAAAACCATGTCAACTATTAATAAGGTATTAATACAATATAATATCAATATTAATACAATAATTAATAGTTTACATCACATTATTTATTAATATGTCATTATGATTATATCTAATAATCCTACAAGCGATCCGTAATTTTACTGTCAAGTAATAGTACCTAATGAACCAATTACTTAGGTCAAAAGTATATTGAGATTTTTACAATAATTGAAAATGAAATGTCCGATAAACAGCAAATGATAAACGTAAACTGGCTCTTGATTTGGTGTAAAATAAAGTGTATTCATTACTTTCCAGTTTATAATAATCTGTGTTATCCACTGCACACACACACACACACACACACACACACAGTTCAAATGCAGTCTGTCAGTGTCTATACAATAGATTGCTAAAATCACAACCCTTCTTTTTGGCTTTGCCTCAGTTGGGTAAAAACTTTTTTCTGCTGTTAATAGCACGGCGCCCGCCTTGTAATTATTTACACAGTTTATAGAACCTCAGGTTTAACTTACAAGTTACAATCACCCTTGCAGGTAGGTACGCTTATACTTTAATATGGGGAATTAGTGATCATTAAACGTAATTACTGTAAAAAAGTACCAAAATTGTTTTGTCTGACAGCGAGCCGCGAGCAAGAGACGCCGTATCCGAGCTTTCATTTTGGTTTAATTGCCCCGTACTTGTAAAATTATATCCAAACGAAAAGTCTTTACAATCAAGAGCTTTGGGACTCTCTTGATTTTGGACGGAAGGCTATATAAAACAATTTTTTATGTTTTATTTTTAATTTCGGATGCTTTTCCTTGAATTTTGCTACAGCTAGTTACCCACTTAAATGAATTACTTAATTGAATTGTATGATGTTGTTGATGTGTGTGTAATAGCGTATTTGACTGATGTCAAAATATTGATTCATTAATTATAATCGAAAATATAAAATGTAAGAATAAAATTTTTGTAAAAACAGAAATTAAATCGGTCAAAAAACAAATAAGTTATAAGCTGTTAATTAAGTTATAAGCTCTTTCTAAAAGGGAATTTTCTATGGAGCGTTATTTATGGAACTGGTGACGTGTGACGTCAAACGCCAGTAGCGCTGTCTTTGTCAAACCAGAAACTTTAAAGCTCTGTATTTCCGAAACTATAAGGTAAGATATTAAAAAAAAATTAAAATGTTGCGTTAATAATATTTACTTACCACTTTATTTTAATTATATGAAAAAATATCAATCCAATACCCTATTCTATCCTTCTGTGCCCTTTCTTTATCTTACTATTCTAGTCTGTTGCTCCTATAGTTCATCTTGTTTTTCTTTATTTTTCGAATCTGAAAGTAGCGTATCTTGTAACCGCAGACTCCCCACTAATAAAGCATTGATGGCCACGCCACGCCATGGGGCAGAGTTATGTGCTGGGGTTGTTTTACGAGCTTGTTTTACCACTCGAGGGGTGAGCGTGGTTAAGAGATGTCTTATAAAATCGAATGTTTTTCATAAACATGGCAGCTGACAGACTAGATGACATATTTGATATAAGGCACGGTTTATCCAGAAACGGCGAGTGGAAGAGATTTGGCGCGGACGCATTTTTGCCTGTGCAACCATCACTGATGTGACGAATAACAATCATTGTATTAAACAGTACAGTCTAATACAATGATCGATGTTTTCATGGCCAATATTGCTCATGATTGACGAAATTGGCTGATATGCATGAAATAGCGTAAATACTGACCAGCATACCTTAGCTACATGATGAAAAGACTTTTGTAAAACACATCCTTACTCATCGATATAAATGTACTAGTGACATATCGCGGAAAATCAAAGAGTTCCCGATGGATTTCAAACCAAAATCCACGCGCACGAAGTCGCGTGCATCGATTAGTGTTTTATAACTCCTTAAAACGAAATTTTCTATTTCTTTAGTTTTCTATTTTCCGACCCATATAAATGCAGCTTTAACCTTATAAGGTTAATGTACAATTTTTTTTAATTCTATTGTCTCGAAACCCCGTACTCGGAGCCATCATTATTTCTAAATCATTACGCTTTATTCCTCATGTTTCTAAACACACTAACTCATCAACTCCATATATTTTATACCGGCGAAGGTATAATTTGTGCTGAACCCCTCATCCGAATAGAAATGCAACAAAAAACACCACTACCACCGTATCCGATTGGAGCTGGTGAAAAATGAACCTATATTATCCTTACTAAATTATTGTAGGACTGCCCCTACTAACGGTTCTCATACGATAGCCCATTCTTAAAGAGAGAGACGGCAATGCAACCTAAACTAGGTCACAAGTCGCAACTGACACTGCCAACAGCAATGCGAATTATGTTTTTAGATTGCGCGACTCAAGTCCTAACGATTTCAGTCATAAATGGCGGCACCGTTCATCAGGTACATGAATATAATATTATGATCAAGTGTGTTCATTATAGTTTTACTGTATACATTCGATATAGGACGACATATGTAGGTTGCGCCGTGCAACGAAAGATAAAAGAGATTCAAGTTATTTATAAAAAAAATCAGTATGAAAAAGCTGTAGTTCAAGTATCCATCGAAAGGGTTACCTTTATATATAGGCGTCAAAAAAGATCTGTTGAAATTAAAGTTAATTATTTCACAACAGAACAAGACGTTGACGAAATTTGCCAAAAAAATAGCTTGTTTTCATCCTTTGTCTGGTTTAGAATCAAAAAGTTTCCACAGCCTTTTAAAAAATCTAAATCAATCAAATCTAAATGTAACTCTCAGGTAACTCTACATTTATACAATCTGTATTGTAAAAATAAACTTTAGAAGCGTAGTAAAGCGATAACAAAATACGTTTTGTTCCCATAGTAGGGGTCTGGGCCAGACGCTGTAACTTTACGATTTCAACTTTACTGCAACGCCCTGCAACGATGGGGAAAAAATAAATTGGAATCCGCGCCCTCCGATGCCGCATTTTACGATGCGTGCGTATCTTGTGCACTATCCTTAATTATATGGGTATTGCTCATCCTAGCTTTCACCTGCGGCTTCGCCCTTGTGGTTACTTACGTCTATTACGATGGTTTGCTAACAAATACTCGTAAGTCGATGACACTACCGAAGTTCTTCACTTTTGTAATTGGGTACTTATTTCACTAAATTTGTTTTTACATACTTAAAATAAAGTTTTTTGATATTAAAACACAACGTCATTTTTGTTTTTTTAATATCTTAACAAGTCTCGGAAATATAGAGCTTTAAAGTATCCACCAGGATACTTACCTTAAGTACATATCTACCAAGACAGAGAGAGCTTTACTGACATGTGGCGTCACAAAAGTAGCTCCATACACTGTCCATACAAAATATCGTTTTAGAAAGAGACGGATACAGTTCTGTTTTTACAAATGTTATTCTTACATGTTACATTTTAAATAGTAATTAATGAATATCATTTTGACAACAGTAAAATACCCAATTTAAAAAAAGTGTCCCTTGAATGAGCGAGCTTTAATCAAAGTCAATTTAATTTTGTAGACACACTCGAAGCTGCTTTGTGTGTGTGGTTTATAGATTTCCGTTGAAATATGTTTTTGTCAAAAACTTTCAAACTACATAGGATTTTCCTACTAGTTTATAGAACCTGACTTTAAAATCTTATTGACTTTGACTGGTTAGATTGGTTATTATCTTTCCTTTTAATTGCACATAGCATCAACCAATATACCGTGGAAACTTTGAAATCCGCCTTGCAGTGCATTCCTTTTTTTACTGCAATCTCTCACTCGGTTTGATTGCCCACGAAATCTACGGTTAAACTCTGAGGCCCTATTAGGCCAGGGACAAAAGCAAAATTCCACTAGCGGTATGCAACATACTGAAATATTAGGGACGCGTTATATCTGCGCGGACGAAATGCCTAAGCGAACTGCGCGAGAAATTCCGCTGGCGTTTTTTGCTAGATTTTTCCCTGGCTTTAGATCAAAGAATTTAAACTGTAATATGCACATTTACTCGTGTGGTAATAAGTTTATATTTAGTGATGCCCATGTCTTCATAGTGTATTTAAGTTTTAAAAACATGTTTTTCATTAGTAAAAATTCACACACACCACGCATTTAGTGTGAAATTTCAAATAATAACTCATACAATATTTATTTCTAAAATCTAGGTCCACCTGTTGCATTTTCTGTCAGTCATTACAGTATTTATTGCTTTATACCTACGTATAGAAAAAAATTGTTTTCTGTACCTACTTAATATTAATTTAATTTTAAGAAGCCTCAATAGCCCAACGGTTAAAGGTGCGGGCTGAAAACTGAAAGGTCGCAGGTTCGAACCCCATCCATTGCACAATTGTCGTACCCACTCCTAGCACAAGCTTTCCGCTTATTTGGAGGGGAGAGGAGAACATTAGTCAACTTCAGCTTGACTAATATTCTTTACTTAAAAAATAAATAAATTAAGTATATCACCATACAGAAAAAATTGCGGAATGAACTTAATTATGTAGTATTATAATGTTTAAATAAATAATGATCCACCCTTCCTTTCCCTAACCATGCTTATTTCCCATCGACTTTGTATACTTTAATAAGCCGCCATTTATGGTGCCTCTGAATGGTCTTGCTTTAATTTGGCTGTAAAACGAAGCCACATTTATAGGAGAGTGGTTTACCTTCGTTATCGCTTTCTACAATCTAAAATATTGCTAGTTTATTCTTGTGGTTTTGCCCGCATTCTTTGTGGTACTAGAGGGGTGCTAAGCTTTATCGTATGTTCGTCCGCTTTGATTTTTATTTTGACGTGTGAACAAAATAGTTTATGCCATAGAATCGAGCCCCAGAATTTTTGGTGTTTATTGAGTTAATTAGTTATAATGTCGAAATCAAACAAATCGAAATTAAATAAAGAATGAAACTTGGCTTGAAAGGCTTCTATGGATCATGAAAAATCTTTAGGTATTAATTCTTAATTCTAACTATTGAATTTTAAACGAGATTCTAATATTTGTTTATAAAAAACCTAATAAAAAGAAGTCGAACTATTTAATCGAGGAATACAATCATAATACAGAATGGACGTTAAAATTTTTGAAATCCGATCCTTATAAAGGGCGATCCATCAAACTTATGACAGATGGGAAAGTTCTTTACCTTTTGTACAGGCTTCGGGAATAAGATGCAATGAACCCTATAATTAAAAAATCCTTTTGTACCTAACCTACCTAAGTCTTATTAAATGATTTGCTACGATTTTATGGTAGGTATTGTGATTTCTACACTGTCTTAATTAAACAAAAGGTATTGTTAAGTTTATAAACAAGTATAAAAAAAACACAGAAACCAAAAAAAATATGTACCTACATGTAAAAATATACTCATATGAGTAATATTCATTCATATATAATTCGAATGTTAGATTAGATTGTGATGATTCGTCGATTGAGCAATCAAAATTCGAAATAGCTTAGATTTCTCCTGAATTCCTTTACCTACCTGTCTCTCGAAGTCTTATCAAAATTGGTTCATTCGTTTTGAATATATTATTAGTTCATACAATTACAGACAGAGACAATGTCATATAGATGTGTATAATAGTTTAAAATTGGTGAGATTAGAAGTTATGATGCGGCCTTCCAGAACAATAATCGGGTAACTTATTTACAAGTAGATAGCTGATGATGCCTGTAACTTCTTCTGAAAAGATTAATTTTTTTTAATAATCTCGCGGGAACTCTGATTCCCCGGGATAAAAAGTAGCCCATGCCTCTGGGCTACCAATATCTTTGTGACAAAATTCTTCGAGATCGGTTCAATACGGTAACTATAAAAAAAAATGGGATTTTTATTTAAAAATTTTAGATTATTTACTAACGACTTCCGTACTCATGCGGTAATAGATACAATGAAGAACACAATTTTCTATGCCTATATTAAGGACCGTATTATTTCGGCACGCTATTGTGATGTATGGACGCTTGCCTCATAATTATCCCGTGTGAAATATCACACCATCGCAGAATTTATTGGGATGGTATTTTCGATATTGTAGACGATAATTAAATTATGCATGTTTAAGTAGACAATTTTAGTAAAAGTAGCTCTTAAATCAAGTTTTTCTAATGTAACCACTGCATTATGCCACGTTTAAATTATATTTTAATTATCTTAGAATTAAGCGCTATTTTAGTCGAAATATAATCAATAGAAATTCATTGATACCTATTAATAATAATGATTTATAAACCTGCTTACCTAAGCCTTACTCAGTGCTGGCATAAAATTATAGCTTAAACAAACATATGTATTTAAATCCGACATAATGGTATTCATAATTCCGTTGTACTGTAATCTCTACCCTGCGACATGTCTCGTACAAAGGTCAAACTTGAGCTTGAGAAACCGAGAGCCAACCATAAATTGATAGATTGCGACATTTGCTAGTGCTTGTCCATTTTATACTATACGATTTTATACGGAAATCTTAATCGTATTGAATCCAAATTGGCAAATCCACAAATTATTACCTAATAAATTTTTAGACTCTGCGATCTAAGTTTTACTCCATTCAAAGACTCGCAATTTTGGTATGTCCTATATGACAGTTACTAGGTAATTATCATTATCTAACACACTCAGAGTAGTTCATCCTTACTATAATAAGTATAAACAAAAATTGTAATAATATAAACATTATAAAAATTATAAATTATACACCTAAACCTCAGCATCAAGCTGTCTGTTCCGATAGTTAAAATAACTATGATGTCGAAGTCGTATCGGTATCTTGAGGTTGAGAAAGCTTCTTTAAATTGCTTAGCTTAAATATAAATACGTACTTTAAATACTATATATGGTAATAAATCACGATCTGCACAACTTCTGTCATAAAATCTATTTGTATTCGCTTAGTTTTGCCATTAGGGAATAGTTTCATAATAGTAAAATACAGGAAGAGTGTGGAAAATTAAATTGTTTACTATAAATATTGAAGTCAATATGGTTTTCGTGTTAGTAACATTAATAAAATCATACTAACATTATAAAGGCGAAAGAATGTTTGCTTGTTAATTTGTTGGGGGTTCTATGAATTACGCTACAACACAGCTACGGATTGGGGTAATTTTTTGCATGGGCATATTTGAGGACTTGAAAGAATGACATAAGGTAGGGTACCCTATGTCATTCTGCCAAGTCCTAAACCTGTAAAAACTGAGAATTCTCGCGGGATTTTTAAAAACCAATTCTAAAAGCTAGAAAATTAATAATAATAATATTATACTGTCATGATTAAGTGCATAAGTACGAGTAGGTATATTTAACTCGTATAGGTTCTATGATATATTTATGGCTCAGTAAAATTTATTACGATCATCTAGCGCCATCTAGTTACAACGATTAAATCGTTTTACTCAATATGGCCGCCTTTTATTAACCGTAAAGTTCATTTTCATGAGTTTTTTATTTTTTTCAATAAAGTGTTTATTGGATTTTCACTTTATTGCGGAGATAGCGCATTTTATTAGACATTCAGCCATAGCACGTTAGGGCTTAGTTTTGGGTGTTCTATTTATATCAACTTATTTTATGTGTTTTTTTGTGATTAATATAGAATGGGTGTATTCTTTATCTGTCCCGTTTTGAATATAATATATACTTTATAGTTAACTTTTATTTATATTTTAACTAGCGGCCCGCTCCGGCTTCGCACGGGTATAAAATATCATTATGTCATTCACTGTTAATGGATGTTATTATACATATAAACCTTCCTCTTCAATTACTCTATCTATTAAAAAAACCGCATCAAAATACGTTACGTTACGGATTTAAAGATTTAAGCATACATAGGGGGCAGAGAAAGCGACTTTGTTTTATATTATGTAGTGATGAGATCCAATAGTTTTTTTAAGTGCATAATATTATGTGAATACCTTCTTACTTTTTATACATTATTTTACACAATATAGTCGTAGTACCTACGTATTCGTAATAACATTTTTTTTGCCAATTAAAAAGTAACAACTGGGACGTGACCACTTTGACCTGAATTAGATTTTCACTCTAAACCTAAAAATGAACCATTTTTAAGATTTTTCGCTATTCACTAGTTTCTAAAATTAGAGCATGACCACAGTAACCTGCTTAAAATAATTTCACTCTTACAAATTCCTAGGCTCTCTATTCATGCACATGAAATATTTCTAACACCCTTTCGCTTAGAAAACACCTGACATCAGTATACTCATTTTTTGCTTTGGCTTAGTAACGATAATGAAGCAGGTAGAGTATTATTATATATGACTTGCTCATTATATTAGAAGTGAATGAAGAATTTTGTCTCGTTTGTCTGTAGCCAAAAAGAATTCAATATTTTGTTAGAAAAATAAAAAAAAAACATACGCGTCGAATTGGAACTTCCTCTTTTTTTAAGTCGGTCAAAAACTTCGTAAAAGCTACATTTTGACAGTTACCAGTCATTATCAGAAACCACATTGTTACACATTATAGAATTGAATGTTCTGAGATAGAAACCTTGTTTCTGATCCTGTGTGAGAGAAAAGTGAGACGGAGACAGTATAAGTTTCAATAGGTCAACGGTTAAAAGTGCGGACTGAAAACTGAAAGGTCGCAGGTTCGAACCCTACCCGTTGCACTATTGTCATAAGCACTCTTAGCACAAGCTTTCCGCTTATTTGGCGGAGAAGAGGATATTAGTCGACTTCAGCGTGGTTGATATTTTTTTTAAATAAAAATTGAATAATTATTAACCTGAAAGGAAAATAAAGTAAAGTGAGTGTTTTATCCCAGTAAAGTAATACTGGATACCCGCAGGATTTTAAAAGAGATATCGAGTAGAAGCAAGAAATTTACGATGTCTGATGTATGTCACGAAGTGTGTCTGTCTGTATACTCTTTACCTTTGGATTGATCTAGATTGACGTAAGCATTAAAATAGAAATTATTATACGAGGAAAGTAACTGTACAAGTACCTATGAGATTAAGGCTGAAACCGCACTCATACTCAGCTCAGACTCAAGAAAGAGTTAAAACGACACAGATTTATGTCAGAGCATATTTCTGTCTCGTTTTAACGTCTACTTTGAGTCTGAGTTGAGTCAGAGCACACTCTATAGATCTCAGCATAAGTCGTGGGCAAAAGCCAGTAATACAAGTTAATAATCTTTTTAAAGCAGACAGCTTTCGCCAGACGATTTAGTTGATAACTGCAACAAATGAAGTTTCTCATAAAATCCTATCAGATAAGTTGATAACTTGAATTATTTATTAAACAGCGAGTCAATATTCATTGCATATAAACAGGGCATTCGAAGGGTGAACGGAACACACCTGTGACTCAGCCAATTGTGTAGGGTAGCCAGGTTTTTAAACGCTAAAGTAATATATCTGAATACAATGACAATAAAAATAATAATTATTATTAACTTTTAATTTATATTTTTCTCATTCTGCGCGTCTTTAGTATAGCATACTACGGATAAATTAAATATAAACCATATTTATGGTCTGATAAAATTGTCTATAAAAGGAGTGGGAAGTTTACTACAACTAAGAATAACTTGGACTAATAGGTCTTGTCTGCGATCTTAATTTTTGCTTGCTCTACAGTCTACACAATGGAGTATTTTGTAATATTTTATTTGTATATTTTATTTGTGATGGATGGATGAATGTTTGTTACTCAATCACGCCGCAACAACTGACCGATTTAGCTGAAAGGCACAGAGAAGGATTATAGTCTGGAGTAATATAAGTATAGGTTTTTTATCCTGGAAAATAAGATAGTTGCCGTGGGAATTAAAAAACCTCAATCCACGCGAATGAAGTCGGGGGCACCAGCTAGTTTTATAAATGCGAATGTTTGTGAGGCTGGATGGATGGATTTTTGTTAGTCTTTCACGCCACAACGAATGAACCGATTTGGCTGGAAATAAAGATAGCTCATAGGCTACATTTTATACCGGAGAATTAACGGCTTCCCGCGGAATTTTTAAAAACTAAATCCAAGCGTACGAAGTTACAGGCAGCTAGTGTTTTCATAAAATAATAAATTAATTAATCACTACAATTAGGCATGCGAAGTTATTATTATAAACAAATATTCCAAATTCATGTGGCTATAATTACTTTTCATGCCATAATTATGGCGTAAATAATGGCCTTTATTTCTTCGTAAAAAAATCCATGAAAGTTAAAATAAATGGAAAGCTTAGCTATGACGAATGCTAAAAACCGTGTGTATTTTACTCGAAAGTGTCGTTAAATTGACTAATGCATAGAGAACGCAAAGAATTTTTATTTTATTGTAAATGCGAATCGTTTCTTAGATACATTTCAGGTTAGACTTAAAAATATCCATAGGCCGCTTCGTGCCTACACGCCCCGGTATCGGAGTGAAATGTATACAGAGACGACCGTATTTTCGTGTGGTATTGTGGGCAAAGTCTTGCCCTAGGGCACCTATGCTATACCTGTTTATCAAAAGGGAAATACTTTAGAGCTTACTTCAACCTTATTATTCCATCAACCATCTCAGTTAAGGTCGTCAAAAAATTAACATTAACTCAGATAGCAGTAGTGGTATTCTCTGAAATTGATTGACCTCTAATTGGCTGGTACTCTGCTGCAATTGGTCAAAAATTAAAATGCACTGATGCAGCAAGAACGCCATGAATTTAGCCAACACTGATGCAATTATTTTTAGAGAATACCACTGCGGTTAAACCAAAGACTTCAGACTCTACATTGTCAAGCTCCTACATAGACTTACTGATTTAATAGAATTAAAATATTGTAAAACAGATAGTTAAACTTAGCGTAACTTATGCAAGTTCAATGAAGCAGTGCCCAGAGCAACAATCCAAGCAGGTAACATTTTAAACGCTATTTCACGCGTTGCGGCATCATAAAAGACCGTGTTCGACCATAGACAATTTCGTCACGCGGCTGCAGGACTTTAAGCTGTCAACTAAGAATTCTTTATAGGAAATTATTATCGTTTTATGTTTTTTTTTTAAAAGGAAGGCCAGACTTGACTAATATTCCCCTCTC
The DNA here is from genome assembly GCA_933228805.2 of Hipparchia semele. Taxonomy (NCBI): domain Eukaryota; kingdom Metazoa; phylum Arthropoda; class Insecta; order Lepidoptera; family Nymphalidae; genus Hipparchia; species Hipparchia semele. The sequence goes on along the minus strand of OW121715.1, from coordinate 11,619,039 downwards.
CCTTCCAGATAAGCTTGTGTTAGATGTGGATACGACCATTCTGCAATGGGTGGGAATTGAACCGTTGATCTTTCAGTTCTCTGTCAGCACCTTTAACCATTGTACTATTGAGGCTTTATTACAAAAATATTATTTGAATCTGAATTTTTCTTTTATTAAGAGATTTTGAAAAGAATTAGAATTTTTATAGTAGGTGCGAAAATTATAATTCTAGGAGATATGGCGAAGACCATAACTTAAATCTAGTAAAATATAGGAACTTGAGTAAATATAAACGTTAACGTTTACAGTAGTGAATACAGTTTCACTATACAAGCAATAATGATTTTAAAGTTATTTTAAAAAAAAATAGGATTCAGGGAGAGATACGCTCACGTGCAAAAAATTAAGGGCACCGTAGACGCATTAGGAGAAAATTTATAGGTAACTTATTAATTGCATGGCCAACTGATTCAATATTAGGAAAAACTTACCCTCTTTAAAAGACGTATTCTTAGTTAAATCTGGTTTCAAAGTGGGAGGTCGGCATTTAATAAACAGGATCGTGTCCAAAAAATACATCTTAGTTACGCTTTTCGATTTTCAATGGTGGTAATTCTTCTAGGTAAATGTAAGGAAACATTTCGTATAGCACACTGGTACAAAGAAATCTTTATGAATAGAGTTTAAAATCTTGTTGAAATAAATTGTTATTCAGTCTTGGAGTCTTTTCATGTTCTTCTCTGTTAGCAAGCTCTTCACACTTTTAGGTCTACTATAAAGTGTGTAGTGGCTCCCTACTTGTTTGATGTGTCGTGATATTGCTGTTACATGAGTAAAGACACATGTGTTATTGCTGCTAATGACACGGTACTGTTTTATAGATATTAAAAATAAATAAACTATCGATAATCAATTTTCTTGTTCGCGTCAAAAACCGTTTTTTCTCTTTTAGGTCACTTTTTGTTGACCGCTTTACAACAACGTTTAGTAACCAAATACAACAATTTACATAGAATAAAGAACGTTGTTCTAATGGCACAGAGTTTAAAATAATTGTGTACGCTATGTTTATTTCTCACCATGATGTGAAATGAGCTATAAACGATAGAATGCTAACAGAACATAACATTTCTTACCACAGTGCCTACTCTAAACAATTATTTATTATTAGTGCAATATCAAAATGTTTTGATGAGATGTTAGATCTATAGAAAACTTTTGCTTTATGCTAACCACGTATTAAATAGTTGAACGAGCGAAGCGAAGTTCTCTGAGTCAACTAGGGCGCTTGCCTACTAGACAGAGAAGTGTGTTCGTCTAAATGTCTGTCAGAGCCCTATAACTTCTGAATTACTGAACGTAATTACTTCAAATTTAAATATAATATGTAAACTGATGGCCTTCAGCCGAACATTGTATAAAAAAATATAAAAAGCTTTATTTCAGGGGGGCTCTCATAGAAGCGTATTTGAAGTAAAATCTTGTTTGTTGCTCTACATAGACTTGCGATATATCTTTTTAAAGACGACTTTGAACAGAGTACAAAAATATATTTTTTTTAATTTTTCCCTAAAAATTGACCAAATGGGGGGGTTTCAAAGTGGAGATTTTAATTTGAGCCATATGTCAAGAATTACTGAATATTAGAACGTGAAACTTGGTTGAAAATTCAGTTATATCCTGTACTTGAACAACAAATACTAAAATTAGATAAATGTTATAAAGAAACGAAATTATTTAATTTTAATGCGCCATCTATTAGCATTATTGTGAAGCTAATAGCTTCATTATAATGCTTCACTATAATGCTTCACTATAGATGGCGCTGTGTCAGTAAAACAGTTTTATGTCAACTATTATTTTTTTATTGCGTCTAATATTAAAAGTTAATTATTACAATATATAATTAAAACTTTTGGGAATTATGGGATATCGCGAGGTCTCAGTTCGGGGCGAACCACTAGTTATTCCAAAAAACTTTTTGAAAATGCTTCCTAAATTTTGTAATTAAGAAGTGCTTTCAAAAAGTTTTTTGGGAAAGTTGTTTATGTGCTGAAAAATGTATTTATAAAGTTAAGTTGTTATAGTGCCTAAACAGCACAATCATTAGGTTACCTATGCAGCTATTAAACTTATTTAATAGCTGCGTAGGTAACCTAATGATTATCTCTTAAGATAAGTATAATATTTTCTCTTTTAAACAGACTAAAGGCCTAAAAGGTCTTAGCAAGGTTTTTGAAACTGAAGCAATGAATGGGCCGCCCGTACTCCTACAGCGTCAAAATTGTAGAGCTAGTGTAGTCTGGCGTTTGAGTTTTACCATGGGGATGAAATTCGAAACAATACTTATGCTTACTAATAGTATAAATGCGAAAGTGTGTTTGTTTGTTGGTTTGTCCTTAAATCACGCAGCAACGGTGCAACGCATTTACGTGATTTTTGGCATGGTTATAGTTGAGGATCTGGAGAGTGACATAGGTTACTTTTATCCTGGAAAATCAAAGACTTTATTAACTAAATCTACGCGGACGAAGTTGAAGGCATCATCAGTAATAATATAATTAAAACCCATCGCAAAATTTGCAATAAAAATGTAAAAGTAAAATCAAATAAAACTGTTTATTATTCAGAAATATAGGTCAGTATATTAGTATTATATATCATCCATAAAAAAATTGCGCTTTGCAAATTATTGCATTATGAAATAAACGGCAGGCGAAGTGGGCAACACTATTTGTCAGTGTAGCCAGTTTTATTGCCTCACAGCACGCGACTATTTAGTTTTCATTCCGACCGACACTGATTGAATGTAGAAATTAGTGAATTATACACTAGAAACAAAAGTGAAGCTTTGTTTTCTAGTGTTCAAATGTTAATTAATATGCACGGCTTAACACCTTCCGGGAACTTCACTCACAATTATTTATTGTAATAGTTGGAAGAATATTGGTAATGAGTGAAGTTATAGGGGAAACGCAAACCACTTCTATTACTATCATTCGAATTGCAGACGGTTATAATAATAATTTAAGTTTCGATTGAACTTTGAAAAGTTATGGCACATTGGAGTTATTTCATTCCAGTTAATAGTTTCATTAATTTAGTTATCACGGAGGTAAAGTCATGTTGATGTAGCTATAAGTAATTGTTGTACCTTATTCTCTTAGACCGTATGTGAAGAACGCTTCAGCTTGTTTCCTTCCGACATAAGTACCTCCTGTAATTACTACAAAAGTGCACTCAAATTAAATTGACCCACATAATGAATCGAGGTAGTTGCAAGAGAACTAGTCATAGAGAAATATTACGCTGTAACCCCCATCTGACAACATGGATGACATAAACAAGATCCCTTCCCCCCATAAACAAGTTGAATGCGCTTCCCCGATGCCGCAGTCTCTGCACGTGCGGCACTCAAGGTCTTACAACCCTTTACACATCCTCTCATGTTTGCAATTAAAACGAAAAACTGAGCGGAATACACATACACGTCCTGCTAAAGACAAAAAGAGACAGCGCGCCTCATTTACCCGAGCACTTTTTATTTCCACTTGCACTCAAGGGAGGTCGTCGGCCAATCAACGTACTGTGGCGCGCCCGTTCCCATTGGCCGGTTTGAATAGAGTATTTTTTAAAGAACAAAAGCGGAGGGTAGGTAATAGCGAGTTTTGTTTTCTTCGAGTGGCATTTCTCACTCGAGTGCCAGAGTTCGTACGGAGCGGACGTCTCGAGACTAATTACCTTAGCTTACTTGCATTGTTTACGAGGGTGCTCTCACTAAGCTCACTTCATTTGAATTGTCAGACGATGATGTTAAACATTGTTATTTATAGTATGAAACTCGTTCTCGGTTCTTGAGTTGGGTGAAATTGCAGAGCAAGCAAATTAGCTATGTTTATTTCACTAACAAGTATCCTGTCTCTAATGTTTGCAAAGAGTCGGGATGGGTGTTTGCTTTCGTTCAAGTATAATAAGATACATTCCCCTTATGAAGGTATCTCGTTATTTACAATTCAAATTGTGTTTATTTTAATTTCTGTTAATTACAATTTCATCTTCTGTTTACCGTTTATAAGAAAAAGTAAATAGAAATCAGCTTTACTATTTTTTAATTGAAATAAAAAAGTGATTACTATTTACTTTGATTTATGTTTGTTATAGTTGATTCGGATTGCCTACTGATTCATTATTTTTAATTCTTGTTTCAGGAACTTAGCAGCACCGAATAGGCCCATCCAGTCATCAAACTCCACTTTGGAAATCTTCACAACATTGCACAAAGAGAGCTGTCACAGATTAGACTATCTCGTCGAGCGACAAAAGCAGTTATGTATGCTCTCTGATAAAATGGTGCAGGTAAGAGAAAAACTTTGTACTTAACATATGAGCAACATAAAGGATAATATATTTTGTAATTATTATGGAACTAAAAATATTCTTATGATTTTCCAAGAAATGTTGAAATATTAAGAATGTATGAAATAAACATATTATTTTATCGATAAATTATCACAAATTAAAAAAAGGCGATTGAAACTATAAAAATCAAACAGCCTCATCAAGTAGCAATTAAATGAAATGACGCTCATGAAATAAAATTTTTATGTACAAGATTTTTATTCAAGATGGCAAACGAGATAAAATTTCAATATGCATTATGTTCCTAATGGAATATTCATTTCGATTATACATTAATTGAGTAATCGAATACAGATTAAAAGTGATAAGTATTCTAGTCTACTTTTAATAAGGCATCTTTGCATTGTATTGGACGTTAAAACTAAGACTTTATGTTTACACTTCCTCTCGTTTAAAATCAACAAATTATTTTGTTATAACTTTGAGTGCAATTCAGCTCGATTGACATGTGTACAATATAGTTTCAATTTGAATGAATGAATTGAATTTAATGGTGATGGGTTAAACATGTCGTTTGCATGTTATCACAATTAAACATTATGCGCTAATTTAACCATAGGTTTACTTTTAAGTTCGTCAATTATTACCTCACTTGCAAGGAGTACTATATTATAGTTTTTGACAGTTAAAAAGTGTGAAATGTCACCTAATTTGACTAAAAAAATTATTTACTTAGAAAAAAACATTTAAGTGCACACATGTATGAAATTATTAGCAGTTATGCAGGCCATACCCTTGAATGACTTTCTTTCCATTACTAAATTGATAATAGGAAATTGAATCAGCGACCTCTTGATCGCATTGCAGGCACCCGCATCTCTTCGCCAAATATTAATATCGCTAGGTCGTTGATCTCATAATTTTGAAAAAGTATTCTATATCCAAGCGTATCGCCTACTTACATATTGCTTGTATTAGGAATTAAGGCTTTTGTTATTTGCTCTACCTCTGTACCTATTTTCTTCAATTTCTCATGATTCTGATTGCAGGTAATACAAACGGGAGCACAGCAGGCAATTGAAGAGTGTCAGCATCAGTTTCGGAACAGCCGTTGGAATTGCAGCACTGTCAACAATTCCACTGACATATTTGGCGGGGTGCTAAAATTCAGTAAGTAGCATTCATTGTTTCAATGAAAGAGTAGTTAAGTTTTCATCGTTAGACTTAATTGGGATGTAAAAAAAAATAATTTTTTAATGATTATTAATATATTTATTAAATTATTTATAGTAGAAGATGATATACTTTGATAATCATTTTAAGTTATCGATTAAAATACAAAAACTGCGTTAAATGTTTACGACAATTCACTATTTCATACAAGCTCCCATACTATGTTATGTTTTGATGTTTGATAAAGAATTAGCTGGTTTAATTAGTTGACAACATCTCTAACTCCATTCATAAATAAACTGTTAACAGTTTAACGGTTTTATAAACTTCTGCAATTGCAAGTAATAAAATTTAAAATTTCCGTTCACATCGTACATATTCAAAGCAAGCCGTTAATACTTAAACAATTATCGCTTGCAATCCTCACCTCAACGGTGATCCCAGTTCAAAGGATGGTGTTAAGTGAACGCCACATGCGCTTTGATGTTCTCGAAGCCTCTTTGAACCGACTCGTTCGTCAAAACTGTTTATATTCCGATTTGAATGTAAGTAAGCCTAATTTTGGATTTCAGTAACAAGTTAACGTTTGCTCGTGCTATTGTAAAGATTATTATATTATTATCTCTTGCTCTTTTCAATGAAGGCAATCATAATAATGAAGTGAATAATTTTGCCTGGGTTTTAATAAATACAATAAAACCTAAGAGTGAACTATAATATCATTTTAATTCAAAACAGTATCTAAATACTGATAAAAATAAAGTCAAACTATTTTTAACTTTGTATCTTTTAGTAAAAATACCAAATTTTATTGTAATAATGATCAATGTATTTCATTTGTAAACGATTAAAATGTAAACTAAACCACACACCTGTCTTAAGTTAGGTTTTCAAATAAATTAATCTAAACAACGTGCAATCCATTATTATCATGTCAAATTTTGATCCGACCTCTAAACATTCGATGTATTTGTTAGGTTAAATTATTTTTAGGTTTGTATATTATGGCCTAGTATTATAACAGGATGTAACAGTAGGGATGTTTTCAAATAATGGAATCAGCAACTATTTATCAAACTTCAAAACGCGAGCATAGAATGGAAGCTATTGTCTGAAATAGTAAATTGTGATGGCATTTAAACATTGGACGCACTTTTTATAGTTTAATCAATAAATAATTTAAATTGGTTATCAAACTTAAAACTAACAGCGGGCTTGTATTTTACTTTTTTGGAAGACCCTGTGTAAAATAATCATTAAGAAATACATACTTTATCTAAGAGTGCAAAGTTTCCTCACGATATTTACCAAAGGTGTGTCAAGTCTGCCAATTTGCATTGGGCCAGCGTAGTGGACCTTATAACCTTTCTGTAAGGGGAAACCAGCGCTAAGGAGATAACTGTTGACGGATTTTTGATGATGAACAAATTATTTTTAACATCTCAAATTGTCATCAGTGCAAATTCACTTCCGAGGACTTTGACTCTGGACGTGTCCCATGATTAATTTACAAGACCATTATGAATTTTCTTCAAAAGCAACTGAAAATAAATTTAACGTAACAATGTAATTAACGTCACCTAAATAAACAGTTTACATTGAAGGCGCCTTATGAACTATGGTTCATGTCAGACATGTTGTAGAGTCAACTTCAAGATTGTGTTCAAGGAATTTCTTCTCTTCATGTATATGTATTGTTTATTTTCAAATGTCGATTACTGGGATCACGTGTGTACTTGCTGATGGAGTAGCTCAGTTTGTTTATCATATCCCACTGGTAACATGACCAGTGTAATTTGGCCTATGGTGCTATACACATAATTTCGGAAATAGGCTTATATGCTACCTTATTTCGACAGTGTACGGATCTTTGTTTTTGGGTATTTGAAATCAAGTCGGTCAGTGAACTATTTTATAAGTATATTTTTTTTTTTGGAAACCGACCAGTGTTTTCAATTTTTAATACGTCATGAGGAGTTTCGTCTACAGCGGCAGCGCCTCGAATCTCGATTGATTTTTGGGTACCGCAAATAAAGCTGGTAATTTTTTGAGAATTTATTTTAAGCCTCAAAACCCAACGGTTAATAAAGGTGCGGACTGAAAACTGAAAGGTCGCAGGACCCTCACCCATTGCGCTATTGTCGTACTCACTCCTAACACAAGCTTCTCGTTTGAGGGGAGAGGAGAATATAAATCAAGTTCATTATTTTATGTTGCAGAGTCACGTGAATCTGCGTTCGTTCACGCCCTGTCCGCGGCAGCACTCGCACACACAGTGGCACGGGCCTGCAGTCGAGGTGAATTGAATGAGTGCTCCTGCGATGCTCGAGTCAGGAAGCGCACGCCGCGGCATTGGCAGTGGGGTGGTTGTTCAGAGGTAACTTTGAAGTTCCACCATTAGAGACGTTATTATAAAAATCATCATTGGTAAGAAAAAATGCCCTTCGTCCGTGTTTCCTGCCTTGTGAAGTACCTTTGAGTACCTTTGAGTACCTTTGAGTGAATAGTCATCATCTAGGCAAACGCTTTCCAACCTAGACCATATTAGTGTTTTCTATTTTCAACAACGATTATACTGGAGGTTTTAAATACGGTCTTACAACTATAGAAAACAACAAAAAAATAAGAGTGGTTATTGGTAGAAAACATTTTTCGTTTTTCGTTGCTGAAAGGCCATTAATGTTAATACTCGTAGATTGAGTTATTGAGGAACTTTATTTATTACAGGATATACGATATGGAGAGAAGTATAGTCGGGACTTTGTAGATGCTAAAGAAGACAAGGAAACTGATGAAGGTCTGATGAACTTGCATAACAATGAAGCTGGTCGTAGAGTGAGTATCGCAAATGTTTCAAATGTAGAGAAGCAATTTATTTGTGTACTGAAGTCACCGCTAGCTACCTATAGATGCTTTGAGTGGGTTTAGATGCAAGCATCCGAGAGAGATGGCAAGATGTTGACTTGATGACCCGATTAACTAAAGAGCTTTATTTATTGTTCTAAGCTTCATTTAAAATACATATTGATAATCCCTTCATTCTACAATTGGTTTTTATGCTGTTTCCATTGAAAGTTTTCTTTTGCAATTTTTTTTTTTGAGTTTCAAATAATACTTACCACAATTAACCCATTCACGGCTCACTACTGAGTGTAGATAGAGACCTGCGCTTGAAAAAGGGTTATAGGCAATTATCCTCGCCGGTCTAGTGCAGTCCATATTGGCAGGTTTAATACACCTTTGAGAACATTGTAGATCACTCTCAGGCATGCAGGTTTCCTCACGATTTCCTTCACCGTCGAAGCATGTGAATCAGATCAGTGGGCTATCACTGCTCCTTAAATATAATAACCACATACAACTACCCTACAGTGAAAAAGGTTCGTTGATATGCTTCAGGCGGTCCGCGGTCGCATGCAGCGCGTGTGCAAGTGCCACGGCATGTCGGGCTCGTGCTCGGTGCGCGTGTGCTGGCGCCGCCTGCCGCAGCTGCGGCTGGTGGGCGACCTGCTGAGCACGAGATACGAGGGTGCCTCGCACGTCAAGGTACTATTTCATTTGATCATCGTAATCAGTCTGACAGATTCTCAACGGACACTGCTATTTTTGGGCGCGCCTGCGTGGGATGACATTTGTGATAGTTACTGGTAAGAATGGCCTCATCTATAACGACTTATGGGGTCAAGATGCCAGATGGGAACGTTCACGGGGAAGCGGGGCCAATCTTCTACATCCTCGTCTCATCAGCGAAAAATTAAAACCCGCCGCGGAAGTTCGTGCACCAATGACACAGAAGCTTGGAGCAAGCAGTGACCAGGTAAGGAGTGACGAGAGGAAGGCGAATTGAATCCGCGAGGCTGGTGGGGCCGCAGGAAGGTTGTCATCGTCGTCATCTGTGAAATTCCATTCGAAACCATACTAAAGCATGTGACGTGCCACGGATAGACGGTGCGTTTTCATAAATCTAAGACCGAAATAACATGCGTGTAGATTTCCTCGGTCTGAATAAAAACTGAGCTTGGTGTGCCAATGACTACACAAGGCTCATTTCAATTTCCGGAGAGGAGATAGCACTGGTGCGAAATTCGTCCAGAGGCAAACACTGATTTTGATTTCACAACCTCATCATATCCGGTTTTTCTAGTCGATACCGTCCTATTTTTGTAATTTAACCTTTTAGGTTGTGGAGAGGAAGAGAGGCAAGAATATACGCAAACTGCGACCGCTCCATCCAGATATGAAGAAACCGAATAAAACTGATCTAGTCTATTTAGAGGACTCGCCTGACTACTGTGAACCCAATGACGAGTAAGTTTAAATTCATAAATCCCCAAATTCACCCACATGGAACAAGTCTTTACTCGAGAGCGTTTTAGAAGTTATTTTGAGAATAAACTATACTTGTTTCACCATAGCTTAATCTGGGATTAAAATCGCAAATCGCGAGTAAAATTCGAGTATCCAGGATTATCTGGAGAGTGAAATCAAGTCTAACTTACTTAACACATTTTGAGTACATTTTGGAGAACAATGAGGCATGCAGGTTTTTCCACGAAGAATTCCTTAACTGTTGATGCATGTGATATTTAATTGCTTAACTAGGAGACCCTCAAAATAGGAAACCATAGCCCGAACCACTATGCTATCACTGCTACCAAATTGATTTTAACTTTGGGGAGTTTTTATAGGTTGGGGATATTGGGCACACGGGGTAGAACGTGTAACAGAACATCGGCTGGTTTGGACGGTTGTCGATTGCTGTGCTGCGGTCGCGGATACCAGACCAGGGTGAGAGACCACGAAGAGAAATGCAGATGCCGTTTTGTTTGGTGCTGTCGGGTGCATTGCGAAATTTGTCGATCCAAACGGGATCACCATGTGTGTAATTGAATTAAGACTTTTTTACCAATGATTTTGAAAATTTCTCCGAACTACGAGAATGACTAATTCAATTAATTAATGAAGATTTTTTTCCAAATAATTTTTGATCATAATATGAAGACGATGATAATAATTTCTGATAATATGAAGATATTTAAAGTTTTGACTTGATGAATTCTAATCACATTTTAAGTGTTTTTTGATTGATTCATGAATAAATATAATTAACTCGATTTTTTTCAAACTATGTACTTACTTAATAAAATGCAAATGAGATTTTTTACTTACTAAAGGAATAGTAAATATGAATAATATGAATATATAAAAAATTAATATTCAATGATGCAAATATTAATGTTATCCCATTAATAATAATATTAAATTGATATGTGCGGATAACCAATTATTGCAAAATACGGACTGATATGTTTAGTTACTTACTTAATTATATTTTTTAATGTGTTTTCTGATTATAAGCTTTAAATTTTTTACAGTATTACCAACTAATTTATTTTATTTTACGTATTTAATGTAAATATTACTTGCAAAGTTGTAAATAGTATTTTCGTTATTAGGTTATTTTAATTAGCAATTACTTTTATTGAACAAATTTAACCGATAAATAAATACGACGTTATGACAAATTTGCTAAACAAAAGTCAAAAACGTTAAACGAACGTTAAAATTATTTCTCGGCGATGGTAAAATTGGCCCTTAAAATAATAAGATCGATTCGTCTAAATTGGTTCAGAATTGGTTCTTTCAGTTTTAACATTTGACTTTCTATTATAAAACTTTTAAAAATATCCAAATATGAAATTTTTTATTACTCAAGCTACTGCTTTAATTTAGGTATGTACTTGTTTAATATGGACACAAAATAATTTTTGTCACAATATACCTACTTATTTTGCGGTGCATTTGCATTGTATCGTCAACTGTAAATAGTCACTGTGTACTTAATGTACTTATTAGAGTTAAATTTAATTTTACGTTCTACCTCAGAAACGAAATCTTTTTAACCAGCTTCGATGATTTTAGTTGTAAGGGAGGCGTAAGCTCGAATAGTCTTTGAATCATTACCTAATTGTTGATTGTAAATAAACATTATTGTACTAAGTTAGTAATTTATTGAATTAGATTGTGATAGCTTTATATAATAACATGACTTAACCAGTGGAAGCATTAGTATTTCGTAATTTTTAAAATTTTCAAGTTCTATAGTTTTGTAGATTTTAACCATTGTAAATACTCCATAGTGAATAGTTGTTGTACATCGTTCGTAATACCTTTATTATGAGGTTCTCTTGCATTTGATCTAATATAAATACTTACTTACATCTGTGCGATACCTTTTGATATTGTCGTAAAATACAAAGTGATTCCCAAGGGAATAAATTATTGTTTTATTGTATCTGGGCCTACACTACCAACCAACCCCTATGACAATGTCCTCCTTAAGGTAATTAAATTAAGGGTGTCTTTATAAAACCTCCCGAAACAAAATTGAAATAATACTGCTTTAAGCATTGGTAATATGGTTCTGAAATGTAACTGATAAATTTTTAATTCATTAATTATATTATTTGAAACAACATATGCAAGAAAACTAACCTTATAAACAGAATAATTTGCATTAAAATTCACGTTAAAGTCGAATATTATCCACTTCAAATGAATATTGTAATAATATTAGATGATTTTAAAAGAATTGATACGTAAGAACTTGAGAAGTCCATACCAAATGTTAATGTTATTTAGATAATAAAATGTGTGCAATCGGCAATAATATTAAGTCGAACGACTTTCAATTTAAATTTAAATAAAGATAAAGGTTTTACTACAAAAAATTTAAACATGCATTGATTATTATTGATATTTCAAATACAGATACTTGCATAATAATAAAACATCAAATGTTATCAGTTTAACCCGAGGAAATTTTAAACTATAAGTACTTACCTAGTTACTAAATCTAAATTAAAACAAAATTTTGAATATAAAAAATTAATAAGTTTTCGAACCGCTAGGACGAGGAAATGCAGTTTTTGTTTAAATTTATTGTAGTAAGGCTGAATACATTTATTTTAAAAACGACAGTAATTAAATTCAGAGTTCAAAATGAAGTTTCAGATTGCGCACATCCCCAGTGCGATATTGTCAAAATCCTAGCTTAATCACTTTTGGATATGGAATAGTTACTATTTGATGTAAACAGCATACAATAAATGTATCATAAAGGATTATATAATTCTTTTTTATTTATATCTTTGACATTGTAAGCGTTCTATTCAAGCATCAGGTTAGCCATGTGATGTGTGACAAAATCGTTGGTTATATATAGGTACTCAAAGGACAAAAACGTATTAATTTGACAGCTTATAAAAATTCTTTTCAAAAAACCGACTTCAAACGCCACTACAAAGTATAAAAATAATTTTATTTTGTACACATTTGTTGAAGTCGGGCGGCTTAAATAGAAACGATGAAACCGATACGCGATGCTCGCCCGATTTCAATAAACGTGTCTCTTATATGTCACCATAAGGTAAGCGTCGCAAATCGATTTCATCGTTTCTAGTTAAGCCCGCCCGACTTCAACAAATGTGTACAAAATAAAATTATTTTTATACTTTGTAGTGGCGTTTGAAGTCGGTTTTTTGAAAAGAATTTTTATTTTAAGCTTTTTAGTGTAGCTTGTTCCTGCTCTCTTTCTCCCCTCCCTCCAACACTACGGCACTAATGTAGTTCTACACTTGGTACCTACAGTACTTATTAACAATACACAAGAGCTAGGACTAGGAGCTCCATGTTCGTAATTCCTCCAACTCTGCAGCATCAGGATTGAGGAGCTAGAACCTTGAGCATTATGATGAAGTATATGCTCGGTACCAACAATATCAATTCGTAAACGACAGCTCCAAAATCCTCATAGTTTAGGTAGGCAGTACCCCTGCAGCATCAGTATTGAAGAGCTAGGACCTTGAGTTCCACGATGTAGAATATGCTTGATACTAACAATATCAATTCGCAAGCGAAAGTTCCTAAATCCTCATAGTTTAAGTGGGCAGTACCCTGCAGCATCAGGATTCAGGAGCTAGAACCTAGACCTCGATGATGTAGTATATGTTTATTACATACAATAACAATTCATGATTAGCAATTCCTAAATCCCTATAATTTAAGTGGGCAGTACCCTACAGCATCAGGATTGAGGAGTAGGACCTGGAAATCCATGATCTAGTATATGCTTAGGCTAAGCATACCAATTCGTAAATGACGGTTCCTAAGGTCCCATAATTTAGGAGGGAAATACCCCTGCAGCATCAGGCTTGAGGAGTTGAAGGTAAAGATTTTTATGGGACCATTTCGCAAGCTTACTCTGTCGATTAAAAAAAAAATCTCGTGAATCGGTCCAGAAACCTCGGAGTAATCGGCGGGCATACATAGAAAAAAAAAAGATACCGGCCGAATTGATAACCTCCTCCTTTTTGGAAGTCGGTTAAAAATGTAAGTATAAGTTCTTTCAACCAAAGATCTTTCAATCAAAGACAAAACTTTTTTGGCTGTAGCTACCTCAACAGCTCAAGATCGAACAGTACAAACTGAAATTAAGCGCACCCCACGCAAACGAATTTTTTTAACATTAATCAAAATCGATTGATCGGTTTATATTAAAAAAGTCCAATCAATATAATACGTAGCTATTATTGTTAATATCAGCCAAGCTGAAGTTGACTAGTATCCTGCTATTCCCTCCAAATAAGCGGAAAGCTTGTGCTAGGAGTGGGCACGACAATAGTGCAACGGGTGGGGTTCAAACCTGCGATCTTTCAGTTTTCAGGCCGCACCTTTAACCGTTGGGCTATTGAGGTTTTAAATATAATAAATCATGTCAAATCAACCAAGGCTACTTACGTACTTAATTTTTTACAGAAACAACGATGTCTTAAAAGCGTATTCAATTAATTTTAATGATAAGATTTATACAATCATAATTACTTACATCTTCATGTTTTATTATCGAGGTGATAAAAATTGTTATCTTGTTAAAGTTGTTGGTACTTAAGTGTAGGTATATTGTGAAGTTTGATGGGAGTTCGTTAGAAGAAAATTAAACTGAGAATCGAATGCAGGAGATACTTGTACAGTTACAGTTACAGTTCATTTTAGAATTCATTAATTTTGGTCTGTTAAAGTAACTGTAGAAAAAAGTACGCATATGTAATATTTTAGTGATATCAAGTAGACCAAACTGAGGCGTTAAGCGATCTATTTACACTCGAAATGTTTGGCTTATTAAAATTATGACTGGAATAAATTATTATAAACAATTTTGGCATATATTTAGAAGTCTGTCATACATTTATTCTGTACGAAGGTACGGTCAAATAAAATAATCTTTTATGTCGTCATACGATTGTCTTGCCTCTGTATTTCACGAGGCCGCGCCATAGTCAATGGAAGAAATGTATCATTTGGCTAAAGTCTGCCTTCTTTTCGAATGCGAGATAATATTACGAATCTTATTATATTTTATTTAAATTAAATATAACTCATTTATTTCATATTCTTTCGTATTTAGAGTCCAAGAGGATTGTTCACCCACGGATAAGTTCTAGGACATCTGCCGCAAACTCGTAGGTAGTAAGTTTTCTGAAAAATAAAAATTAACCGCTGATTGATTGAATAATAGAATAATAGGTAACTCTAAGGTAACTTCAAGACAAAAAGGAAAAGAAACTGAGCCAAATATAAGAACAATACAAAACAATATAATCACTACTATTATAATATTGTGAATGTGTGTTTGTTTGTTGTTCTATTCTTCAATCACGCGGCAACGGATCTAGAGATCGATGTGATTTTTTGCATGGATCTAGTTGAAATCTTGGAAAATGAAATAGGCAACTTAGTTATCCCGTAAAATCAAAAGCAAGTATAAAATAAATAAAATCTGTTTCAAACATACCTGAGTATCAGGACTGAAAAGCGATGGACAGAGAGTAGGGCGGCAAGGTGACGGTACTGTGCGTCTGCAAGCCTTCTTAACATACTCGTTGATTGGAACTGGATTCCGTACCCAATCGATCACTTCCTTCGCGTTCACCTAAATATGAATAAAATAGTTAATAGGTACGTACATCCTTGTACCCGAACTAAATGATGATGAACTACGCTCAGAGTAACTCTGTCTGATAAAATAACAAAAAAAGGAGAACCAGAGTTACCGACATAGCTCATCGAGTCAACAAGTTGAAGTTGCAACATTTATAGCCCTAGCAACTGATAGACATTGGGCTCTCATTGCTCGGATGACAATGCTGCATCGGGAATCCCTACATGATGTGGACGGACGATCACAAGTGTTTCTGGACACAGGGTCGTGTTATGAGAGGATCCTTGTAAAAGACTCTGGACGTCTTTAGGTTAAAAGGACGACGACATTTTTTCCTGTTGAGGTCGACTTTCTTTTATCATCAGCTCCACATTATACTAGGTTCATAAGTGGAGCTGATGTTTAAAATAAGATATGTTCGATCGCAAAAAAATCAAATGAACCAACCATAAATACATCATGAATGTTATTGATTGTATCGAAGAATCTTTCAAGGGCTCTCCGCACTTGTGGCCTAGGTCTAATGAATGCCTCGTGAATGTAAATCCCAAACGGCGCGCGATTGCCTAGGTAGTGTCGTTCAAAGTTCTTGATTATAAACTGGTACCATTCCTCTTCAGTCTCTGGACTGAAATTAAAAAGAAAATAGTCTGTTTTAAGAGTATCGGAGATGTGCGTTTTAAGCAAATAAAATATCTCTTGTTTTAATGGTAAAGAAACCATCATAAAAAAAATGTGCATGCCTGAGAGTTATCCCATAATGTTTCCAAAGGTGTGTGAATTCTACCAACCCACACTTGGCCAGCTGGTGGACTAAGACCCTTCTCATTCTGAGAGGATCTCCTCGGATCTCCGTGTCTGTGAGTGTCGGTGATGGATTGAAATGATGATGATGATTACTCGTACTTACGTGTAGAAACAAGCATCGACCATAGAGCATGGGAATCCTTCTAAGTCCGTCCAAGTTATCATTGGGATGACCCAGGCGCCCGGAATGCTTGCAGTGGGGCAAGGGGCTACGACACAATCCTGGGTGGATTTGTAATCCAGGGTGTATGGCCACAAACCAGGATCGGTAAATCTTGTGGTAGGCCAGGATAAGTCGTATGTTATTCCAGCGCTCTTCATCATTTTGAAAGTATTATTGCCACTCATTTGTAGGAACGGACTACGAACTCCTGAAATAAAGAAAATGTATTGCTGAGTTGCTGGTAATGTGTTTACTTACACAATGATGTATCTATGTTTGTATTGGACACATGGCTTATAGTTACGAGATACCTATTATCGCTGTCATTTGAAAGCTTTGTAGCTAATTGTAGATCTGAATGAAAATTAATTTGTCAAAATAAATTTCAATGTAAAACTTCCTAAAAAGTTGGTAGTAAAGAATTTTTTGAAGGTATTGAGTAAGTATCTGTTAAGAATAGAAGACAGCACAGAAGTTTCTAACAAAGTTTCGCTCCAAACGTTACTCCAATACTGACCATGTACAGTGTTAGCGGGAATATTTGCCAACACAGAGACTTGCTCTTTTTGATCTCCGATTTCACGCATCAAATCATCGTATGTAGCGTTTCTCCAGAAATCTTGTGGTGTTCTATGGGAAATGGAGTGTAGGCCGATTTCAAAGCCTTGATTGTACAGCTCGTTGACCATAATGTAGTCGGTATATTCATGATGCATAAAGAAAGTTACTCCGATCGGGCACTGGTTTCTATTGACACGTCTGTATACTAGAGATCGATAGGTCTGTGTATTTAACTCGGTGATAGCATCGTCGAAAGTTAGGACAACAAACTGAAATGAAATTGAAAAAGGTAGGGTACATTACGATTTTAACGGTTTTAATAATAGATTAACACCTAAATTAATAATTTAATTCGGGATTCCTAATGCCTACCATTGTAATCGGACGTACATCTATATATATAAAATTCAAAGTCCTGACTGACTGACTGACTGACTGAGATATCAACGCACAGCCTAAACTACTGAAGTTAGAAACTTGAAATTTTTACAGTTGGTTCCTTTTATGACGTAGGCGCACACTAAGAAAGGATTATTGGAAATTCCACCCCTAAGGGGTTTAAATAGGGGATGGAAGTTTATATGAAACTCCGTCATTTTTCAAGCTGTTTCCATCAAAGTTGGTATTTGAGCTTTCAGTTAAAAATAAAAAAGTACGTGTGTCACAGTTTTTGAAAATTCTACCCCAAAATCTAATTCCACGCGGACGAAGTCGCGGGGGCAAAAGCTAGTTTTTTATATAAATCATTTCATTTCATTCAACATCAGTCATGCGATAGTTCCGTACTAAACGTTTTCATTAGCAAGTTTAAAGCAGAAAATCGTATTCATTTCATAGTATAAAGAGTATGTTTGAAATATAAATTATTGATATTAATACAAATTCCAAATATCCTATATTTTTGTCTCACCAATATTAATATGAAGCAACAGTGAACATACCTAGAATATAGAAATAGATCAATAGATCAATACATAGAATTTAATGACAGCAAAATTACTATATACAGCGTGTAATCCTATCCTATTATCCTATTAATTAATCCTATAACTGCGAAAGTTTGTATGTTTGTTACTCAATCACGTCGCAACGAATGAACCGATTTGGCTGAAAGGAGGTGGGTTGATAAGGCCCAAAATCCGCCCCTCATACACTCGAAAAAAAAAGTTCCAGATTCCGACAAATTGTAAATGTATTTATATACTTGAAGATATAAACTTTATTTTAATATGAAGTTTAGGTGATAAAAAAAATAGTAAGTTACAGAAAATATTACCCAAAAAGAGAGTGTTTCTTTTACTTTTCTTACATTTTCATACATTTTAGTCGTTTTTTAAGCTTTGATTTAATATTTTAGAATGAGGCGCTCCTTGAACCAAAATAAATTAATACTCATATAAAAGCTTATAAAAAGGAGCATCATTATCAGTTACGTTTACCATGGTTCATGGAGCGCCTCATTCTAAAATATTAAATCAAAGCTTAAAAAACGACTAAAATGTATGAAAATGTAAGAAAAGTTAAAGAAACACTCTCTTTTTGGGTAATATTTTCTGTAACTTACTATTTTTTTTATCACCTAAACTTTATATTAAAATAAAGTTTATATCTTCAAGTATATAAATACATTTACAATTTGTCGAAATCTGGAACTTTTTTTTCGAGTGTATGAGGGGCGGATTTTGTTGCCTTATCAACCCACCTCCTTTGGCACAGAGATAGATTATAGTCTGAAATAGCACATAGGCTTTATATATTTATCCCGGGAAATAAGAGAACTCCCGCGGGAATAAAAAACTTTAATCCACGCGAAACTAGTCGCGGGTCTAGACCCGCGACTTGTTTCGCGTGGATTCGCGTTTGGTTCTTTGGTTCGCGTGACAAAATAATTTGACGGGACCTACCTGTGGCGTATTTCTAGGTTGTAGCCCCCCTGGAATATCCAAATTTGAACATCTGCAGTCAGGAAGTTTGCATACTTCTTCGTCACAAGGCTCTGCCAAAGGAAGCTCATCCGGTTCAGCATAAGCGGAGGCAAGTACTACCGTTAACACCACAAGCAATGCCAACTTCATGTTGCTCAGTTATTTCAGTTGGCAAATGTTACAAACGAAAAGAAATATCTGATATTTATTAGGTATTTTAATCTTAATCGAGATCCTGTGATTAAAACGTTAATTGTGTAGTGATTTTTTTATCTAATCAGTACATGCACAGGTTCTAAGAAAAGATACAAAAGTGAGTGTATAACATTTTGAGATAAGTAGAAATTTTGGTAAATAAAAATTCTTTTCAAAAAACCGACTTCAACGCCACTACAAAGTATAAAAATAATTTTATTTTGTACACGTTTGTTGAAGTCGGGCGGCTTAAATAGAAATGATGAAACCAATACGCGATGCTCGCCCGATTTCAATAAACGTGTCTCTTATATCTTACCATAAGGTAAGCGTCGCGCATCGATTTCATCGTTACTAGTTAAGCCCGCCCGACTTCAACAAACGTATACAAAATAAAATTATTTTTATACTTTGTAGTGGCGTTGAAGTCGGTTTTTTGAAAAGAATTTTTATTTTAAGCTTTTTAGTGTAGCTTATTCCTGCTCTTTTTCTCTCCTCCTTCCAACGCTACGGTACTAATGTAGTTCTATATTGGTACCTACAGTACTTATTAACAATACACAAGAGGACTAGGAGCTCCATGATGTAGTCTATGATTGCTACCAACAGTATCAATTCGAAAGCGTCAGTTCGTAATTCCTCCAACTCTGCAGCAACAGGATTGAGGAGCTAGAACCTTGAGCATTATGATGTAGTATATACTTGGTACCAACAATATCAATTTCTAAAAGACAGTTCCTAAATCCTCACAGTTTAGGTAGGCAGTACCCCTGCAGCATCAGTATTGAAGAGCTAGGACCTTGAGTTCCACGATGTAGAATATGCTTGATACTAACAATAACAATTCGCAAGCGAAAGTTCCTAAATCCTCACAGTTTAAGTGGGCAGTACCCTGCAGCATCAGGATTGAGGAGCTAGAACCTAGGCCTCAATAGTGTAGTATATGCTTATTACATACAATAACAATTCATGATTATCAGTTCCTAAATCTCTACAATTTAGGTGGGCAGTATCCTGCAGCATCAGGATTGAGGAGCTAGAACCTAGACCTCTATGGTGTAGTATATGCTGATTACATACAATAACAATTCATGATTAGCATTTTCTAAATCCCTATAATTTAGGTGGGTAGTACCCTACAGCATCAGGATTGAAGAGTAGGACCTGGAGCTCTATGATCTAGTATATGCTTAGGCCAAGCATACCAATTGTAAACGACGGTTCCTAAAGTCCCATAATTTAGGGGGGAAATACCCCTGCAGCATCAGGCTTGAGGAGTTGAAGGTAAAAAATTTTATGGGACCATTTCGCGAGCTTCCTCTGTCGATTCAAAAAAAAATCTTGTGAATCGGTCAAGAAAACCCGGAGTAATCGGTGGACATACATAGAAAAAAAAAAAAAGATACCGGCCGAATTGATAACCTCCTCCTTTTTGGAAGTCGGTTAAAAAACGAGGTTCTCGATGTGTTTTTAGTACTTTTTAGTATCAAAAAAATAAAACAGTTAACATAACGAAAACAATTAGTTATCTTTCTGATGATAAGATTGATATCTTTGAATATCAATAGAGGATGTAGGGATTTTTTAGGAAATAAATAGGTACGAGTATGAGTCATAAGTAATAATTAGGTAAACATTTAACTCCTTCATTATCGTGCAGTAGTTAGCTTGTTCGGCTGCGAATCCTGCGGTCCGTGGTTCGACACCCGATTCGAGCCAAAAAAAAATTTTTATTCACCTCAGAACTCACAAGCTCTTGTGACGTTGTCGGTCCCGCGCTTGTTCGCTCCAGTCATGTCAGATTGATGTTCCATCAGACTATGAGAGTGAGGGAATAGGGAACGCCGGAATGTAGGAGTGCAAGGAGCTAGGACTTAACTATTTAGCATTCTCACATGGGACGAAGGCAACGCAATTTAAACTAGTTCGCTAACTAGCAAGTGATAATTTAGAATAATAATAGTAATTTAATAATTTTTTTTAAAGAGGCATGGGTTGAATGTTCACTGCCATACCCCTTCCAAGTTAACCCCCATCTTAGACTGCGTCTTCACTTACCATCAGGTGAGATCACAATCTCCGCTGGAACTCTTTGATTATTACGGATAAAAAGTACCTACCTATTACTATTAGGCATTCTCTGCTTTAGTGGTTTAGGCTTTGCGTTGATAGATCAGTCAGTCAGTTAATCAGTCAGGACAAGACTTTATGTGTACAGAAGATAGAAGAATATTAATATAGAGCATTGAAGTTAAGATAGCGACGAAAATTGAAAACATCGATGTCATCATAGAACATCCTAACGAACAACCCTTTCGCATGCGAACGCATCCGTACGGATGCGAACGGATCCGTTCGGCTCCGTTCCCATGCGACAACGCGCGATGCGCGACGTGCGTCAAATCATACGGAAAAATCCGAATCGACGCGCATAGATCTGATTTCAGCCTAAGAAGTTGCTATAGTAAAATACTTTTCATTCCAGATACTTCAATTTTATTTATTTGTACAGATATGCAAGGTACAAATCAATCCATTGCTACGTATGTATTTGAATGACAAACCAAAAAACAAACACACTTTTGCATTTATAATATTTTAGAATTGGATTTTTTATTTTATGAGAAGATTTTTAAGATTTAGAAATTCAAGATAGTGAAATAGTAAATAGTAAAAATTGGATCACTCATCCAATTACTCTAACTTTAAACTAATCTAAACGTAATCTTTTATTTTCATTTTTACGGTTTAAAATTGGGATTCCAGGGAAGAAATTAAGGGATAAGGGATATGATAGGATATTATATACCCATATTGGGTATAATGGTTGGGATAAGTAAAAAAGCGATTTACTCAGACACTTTTATTTATAGTTTATTTTAAATAAATATAAAATTTACAAAAACAAAATATGGATGCTTTTTATTGTCCAAGAGGGTTGTTCAACCACGGATACACTCGCGGGCATCTCGTGCACACTTGCAAGTAGTAAATTTTCTGTAAAAAAAAAATACTTAATGAAACTTCCAACTTTACTCTTACAACACACAAACTTTCCTACTATTAAGGCGGGTAAAGACGTTACAGGGTATAATAAGGCATGTTTTTTTTTTGTTACAAAGCGATCTTTCGTGCAATCAGTTCAGGGCACTGAATTCTATATTTAACTGGACGATGCCCGCGACTTCGTTCGCGTGGATCAAGGTTTTTTCAATTCCCATGGGACCTCTGCAATTTTCCGGGATAAAATGTAATTTTAGTCCTGGACGTGAGCTGCCTCCATTCCAATTTTCAGCCAAATCGGTTCATTCGTTGTGGCGTGAAGGAGTAACAAACATACACACACACACATACACATACAAACTTTCGGCTTTATAATATTATAGTGTGAAGTGTGATGTGATAGTGTGATTTATGATTAATACTAGACTTGCTATCCCTATACAAATGACAACATATTCATGGATCAATTTAGAGCGCCGCATTTGATTTACGAGTGTCTTCGGAACTAACAATACTGGCAATGGCGCATCGACCTCTATGAAATCATAGATTAAATAAAGAGTTTGATTATGCAATATTATTAGATCCAAAGAAACACATTATCTATGTTTACAGCACCAAGATTGCGTAAATCAAATCCAAAAGTCCAGTGTTAATCACAGATTAAAGACAGAGTCAGTGTTCTAGCTTTACAAAACTCTCAAACTTTCCCACTATTAAGATAGGTAATGACCGACGTTACGGTGTGTAATGCAAAATGTTACAAAGCGATCATTGCTGCAGTCTATACGGTGAAACAAGCGAACAACGAGTCGCTTTCCAGGAGGATTAGTATAAGATTTAACACTATTGACACTATTGATCGTATTCGTATACTATGTCATTAGCGTCAAAGTAAAATGAACTTTTATTTTGATTTAAAGTCAAATTCAGTACAACTGATTTTAGGCTAATTTCTGTGTGTGTTTCGGGAGGACAGTATTGTGCTGAGAATACTATAGTTTTACAGCATACTTCATCGTTTTCAGGAGAGCGTAGAGGCCCGCATGCGTTATAGCTGCACGGACTTCTGACAGGGTTCCT
Source organism: Hipparchia semele (assembly GCA_933228805.2). NCBI lineage: Eukaryota > Metazoa > Arthropoda > Insecta > Lepidoptera > Nymphalidae > Hipparchia > Hipparchia semele. The sequence continues at coordinate 11,595,788 of OW121715.1, read as the reverse complement.
GCAGGCTTGCTGACGGTACACGTTGTTTGGAACCGGGTTCTGCACCCAGTCAGTTACTGCCTTAGCGTTGACCTGGAATAGGCATATTTTTCAATTTTTTTTTATTACATAGAGAGATTGAAAACTCAGATTTCGAAAATTTTGAAACTTACTTAGATAAACCTTTTTTTTGAAAAATTGAGGATTTTCGAAATGACACAGTGTTGCAGCGAATAAGCATATTGTCGTACTCCTAAAATAAGCTGCACGCTTATTCGGAGGAGGACGGGGAATATAATTCATGTTTATACTTAGCATAGCTTTAAATAAATAACTAAAACAAATTAAATTTTAATTGACCTTTTTATATATCTGTCTGTCATATAACCAGGCTCTGCTATTAATAAAAAAAAAAAACAAAATTTACCATATATGCGTCAGGAAGGTTGTGGACATAGTTCAAAAAGCGCGGTAACGCCGCCCTAAGGCCAGGGTTGACGCGGACGAACCACTCGTGCACGTAGAGGCCAAAAGGCGCGCGATTACCACGGTAGTGCCTCTCGAAGTTCTGCAGGATGAAGCGGTACCAAGCTTCGTCATCAGGGCCGTCAGGGCTGTAAATAATAATTCAGGTATACTTCAATCTTACATCTTGATGATACCATTTACTCTTCAAAGTTAGCTCCCTACCATCTTAGACTACATCTGATAGTAAGTGAAACTATCAGTTGAGATCTCGGTCAACGGCACCCATAAAGCATTTAACCAACAATTGGGTATTTGTCAATTTTTTTATACTTAAAATAAAGGTTTTAATAATACAACACAAAGTAATTTATCTTTTTTTATCATCTTAACTAATCTTGAAAATATAGAGCTTTTAAGTTTCCTGTCAGAAAAACAGAGCGCTATTGCAACATAACGTCACGATCCAGTAGCTCCATACAATCTCCATACAAAATTTCGTTTTAGAACGAGACGGATAAAGGCGACTTTATCCGTCTCGTTCTAAAACTGCGAACTGTTTTACTGCGAAGTAAAACTGCTTATAACTTATTTATTTTTTGACCAATTTATTATCTGTTTTTACAAATGTTATTCTTACATGTTACAATTACGATTGTAATTAATGAATATCCACATTTTAACAACAGTCAAATACCAAATTCAAGAACTCACCTTCACAAGTTCACACACATTATCTTGTTGTGATAAAAAAATATGTAGGAGATATTCATCGGCTTATTGAGCTAGTATGGAGTAATCGATATAATGGCCAAGAGACCAAGAGACCCGATTGACGAAGATTCTCTGAGAACGGGCACGGGCCCCAGTATGGGACACAATGTGCATTGACACATTCGCCTCGTGTCTTTTACATAACATAAAAACCGCTCAAATGGCAATCAATGATTCTGGTAAGCTACGCCACTGTAACTCTTTCATGGAGCATATTTATCCCGCTTGCTATGGGGACTCTGATGCCCTGGACTCTTCTCGTAGGTACTCCTTCAAGCGCGGAGCAACGGAGTTACGGATCGACCTGATTTTTTACATGGGGTTATAGTTTAGGACTTGGACAGCGACAAAAGCTACCTTTTAACACGGAAAGAAGAGGTTCCCGTGGGATTTTCAAAATAATAACTCCACGCTGACGAAGTCGCGAAAAACTAGTTTTTATACTTACATGTGGAAACAATTATCGATCATCGAGCAAGCTACTCCTTTCAAATCCCTCCAGGTGACCATAGGGATGACCCAAGGACCAGGAATAGATGCACTGGGGCATGGAGGAACTAAACAGTCCTGAGTAGATCTATAGTGGAGTGTGTATGGCCATAGACCAGGGTCGTGGAAAGCAACGGTGGGCCAACTGGAGTCGTACGTAAGACCGGCGCTTGCCATCATTTCAAAGGAAGAATTACCCGTCATTTGAAGGAATGGTAAACGGACGCCTGAAAATTAAAAAAGTTAATTATTTGATTGCGATCTCAACTGGTAGTGACGATGCAATCTAAGATTGTAGTGGGCTAACTTGGATTATGCATTTAATTATAATTGCAAGAACTGAATTTACAAATATCATATTTACATATTATCGTTTCGAGTTAAGTTTCTGTCCTGGTCAGACACTTTTTAATGATACAAATTTTTCAAATGATCATCTGTGAATATGATTTGATCTGTGCGAAAATCGCATCCTGCTGAATCGATTAAAGAAATCTGTAGATCGTATCCTTAAACCATTCCCTTAATCCCTCCCATATCATACCCTTAATCGATTTCCGGCCGAAGCCGTGGCTATAGCTACGAGAATCACACTACCAACTACCGTCAAAGACGTGCTGCCTAAGATTTAGCGATACCCATTTCCAAGTTAACCCGATTTCATCTCTCTGTATCATGAGACTGTATCATGCAGATGATACCGCAGTCACGGACTATCTTGTCACAAAAAAACACTTACCATGGATACTGTTAACGGGTATATTTGCAAAATGAGCTATTTGACCTCTTTGGTCACCAATTTCTCTCATCAGAATCGTGTAGTTAGCATCTCTCCAGTACTCATTTGAAGTCCTGTGGGAAATTGAGTGTAGAGCGATTTCATGCCCTTCGTTGTATAGTTCGTTGACCAAAGTGTAGTCCGTGTATTCGTGGGTTACAAAGAAGGTCGCTGATGCTCTACAGTTGTTCGAGTTAACTCGGTTGCGCAGAAGTTGTCGGTACAACACCATGTTGCTGACGTTAATTGCATCGTCAAAGGTGAGCAGCACAAACTGAAAATGTCAATAAATACCTAGTACACATTTGACGATAAATGGTGCTATTGGAATTTATAAAATACTTGTTTTCACATGAATCACATAATAAATATTATATTCTGAAATATATTATGACAAGATATCGTTAAACATCTTCATTCTTCATGCTTAAAAATATAATTCGATGGAGTCCTCTTTCGCAATCTAAAGTGTAAGGTCCCGGACTCTATCCCTGGTGAGGACAAATTGGAATAATTGTCGAAATGTACTGGCTTAGTCTGGTGGGAGACTGGAGTTACAAGCCTACCGCCAAAAATGTGCTGCCAAGCGATTTAGCGTTCCGTTACGATGGCATGTAAAAAATTAATAGAGGGTATTAAAACTGCTATTTTAATTTGTTTCGCTACCATCTTTAATCTGCCTCGTCATTTACCACCAGGTGAGATCGCAGTACAGGTCTATCTTGCTATCGAAAAAAGAAAAAGATACCTTCTGAAACTGAACAGAAGATTCTGTAACTATTACTTCTGAAACCACTGAGCCATATAATAAGGCCGCTTTTTGTATGCTATACATTAAATTTGTGATGTATAAAAAAAGTGTGAAACAAACAAATACATAGAAATTTTTTGATATACTATCTTGAATATTGAAATGTTAGCATACCTGAGGTATATTATTAGCTCCTAATGTACCGGGAATATTTGTAGTTGAACACCTGCAGTGCGGTAGTCTACATAATGCCTCGTCGCAAGGCTCTGCAGCCGGAAGATGGGCTTGGCCGTAGCCAAAAGCCAGCACGGCCGAAAGTATTACAGTAAAAGCAAACTTCATGTCTACCTTATCACCTCTTTGATTGTCAAAGAACGCCATAAATCATACATCGGTATTTATATTTCCTTTATCTTTATCTGCTTGTTCGGATTTAATCTTATAATTGCCGAATATTGTATTTTAAGTGCTCACCGATAACTGCAGTTCCCAGAATATTTTGTCAAAAAGATTAGCTACCCCTGTAGCTAATCTTTTCGACAAGTCTCTGGAAAATTCTACGAAGTGCCATTTTACGTTGAAGGAAAACATCACAATGTTCAATGCTCCTTCACAATGATTTCAAACGCGGTGGCCTATAATTCTTCTCTAAAAGGAAACCTGCGTTGGATGATCATACGGCATAACACGCAGCAACCGCGAACTCGGATCGATTCGATTGAAGTCGGGCTATGACAAGACACTAGTCTTGCATCGGTTTCATCGTTTCTATTTAGGTCCGCCCGACTTCAATATACGTGTACAACCTACAATTATTTTATACTTTGCAGTGGCATTTGAAGTTGGTTTTTTAAAAAGTATTTTTTATATTAGGTACTATTATTTATGTATCTTCGAATGAGAGACTCATATCTAATGTCGATCGAACTTCGCTTGAGAATTCGTTTGATGACATAATATATCTATTAATTCTTTTTTATTAACTTCATATACAATTGTACGGTACGTTGGTTATATATATACCCAAAGTACAGTAGGTACTGATGGACATAGATCTCTTGTATAGATTCCACATTCTCGGTCTTATGCAGCCTGTACCCAGCAGCTAGCAGCTACCCTGAGACTACCTAGTTCGATGTCTTCGTGTATATTTACGCCTTACGTAGAACTTAGGCGAATAATTAATTGACATAATGTTATTGAAAGATAATAATTATTATTATCTATTACTTGACGGCTCATACCTATTTAATAAAGAAAAATATTTTCATAGCATATACTTAGGTATAGGTATATATTATTTTTGCCTCCCTGTTTTGTTTAATTTATTTACGTCGCCTTTACCCACATCTAGAACATTACGATTGATAATTATCATCAATTACCTACATTTTGATAAAATCTTGATAAGATTTTATCACATTTTCCAGGAAGTTAAGTCGCTAACGTACGAGTAATGTTGCATTTTAAAAGGTACCTTTTTTTTTATTCGATGACAAGATAGCCCTTGACTGCGATCTCACCTGATGGTAAGTGACGATGCAGTCTAAGATGGTAGCGAGCTAACTTGGAAGGGTTATAGCAGTGTAAATTCAACCCATACCCCTAATCGGTTTCTACACGCCATCGTCCGGAACGCTAAATCGCTTGGCGGCACGTCTTTGACGGTAGGGTGGTAACTAGCCACGGCCAAAGCCTTCCACCAGACCAGACCAGAGACAATTTAGAAATTATAAATTCCTAAATTGCCCCCGCCGGGAATCGAATCCGAGACCTCCCAGTTATAAGACCACAGCGCTCACCACTGCGCCAGGGAGGACGTCAAACCTACAATTTATTTTCAACGATTTTTATTTACTTAAGTGTTCACCCACACTTGAACGAAATTCCCGAATGGGTAGGTACTTTTATTTAAAAAAAACTAATTTGCCCATTACTTATTCTCTCCCCGCTTAAATAAGCGGAAAGCTGATGTTAGGAGTGGGTACGAAAATAATGCAACTGCCCAATCCGTTATACCTACACTATTTTCATGAACCGTCGACCTTTCACGGACAGACTGACGGAATCTTGTTTTACTATACGAAACTAAGGAACCCTAAAAAGAGCTATAAAAGAAGTCATACTGCATATTTTAAGAAGTTTTATATTAATCTTCTAGATTTTTTTTTTCTAAAAATTTACTTACCTATTATAATACCTACTTATAATGCAGCACTGACATAATCTGAGGAGCTGGCGAACAAAAAGGGGTAATTGCAAGATATTAAATTTTACAGTAGAAGCAAAATACTAAAACACTAGGTTCTAGACCACCTATAGAGTTGTGATTTTTGGATTCATATGACTCTCAAATTTCAAGTCTATATACGTTTTGGCTAATTTTCAGAAATCAATGTTTAACGAAATACAGACTAGACAAGTTTTCAATTAACCCATTTTGTTAGCCATCGGTTCACTTATTCCGTTTTGATTGAAACTGATGTGCAATTACCACATTTTGATCATCGATTGAGTAAAAATAAAAAATAGTCTGTTCTAGAATAAAAAAAATTAATCAACTTAAGAATTTTTTTGTTACATTAGTAATTTAAAAAAAATTAGTTTTATGAAAAAATTATAGAAACTGATATAATTATTATTAAAATAGTACACGTTTAGTTCTACATCTACTTCAACATTGAAGATTGTGGAGAAAGATGCGAATCTTTTTCAACAATCTTCAATGTCCTCATTAGCGTCACTTTTACCACTGTTTTCTACGTCACCCAAAACCTCGCCGTACCATACTAAGTCAGGGTTTTCAAGCCAGTTTTCATCAAACTGCTTACTCAGTAGTTTTAGTCCCCGAATTCAGCCCAGAAACAGTGCTAGGACTTCCAGATGACATTTTAAAACTTTTTTTGGCGCGGAACTGGCTTCAAAGATATACAAAATAACAAACTAAAATATTGCCATATTTAAATCGGGGATGCCAGAGTAATATAAAAGAATTTCCCCACAAAATTATGCTAATTACTTCGTTTTGATTGAAATCCATGTTCCGTAATCTTGAATAATATGAAATTTACCCCCTTTTGATTGGTATTCAAAAATATATTTGAGAGACGGGATTTTTATTTTACAATTACCACGTTCTGAACGGAATCGTCAACTTTGAGCCCATTTTGATGCAACTTTTAGGCCGTTTTCACAGACTTTTTTGCACGTAATAGATGGAGAGGTATGATAAGAACACGATTTCATGAAAAAAGTTGTTTGAGAAAATTATGTAATTACGCCCTTTTGTTCGCCAGCTCCTCATCTATTCTCCATTTTCTGAATGCAATAGATAAGATTGCAATGATCACTTTGATCAAAGTGTTTAATTAAAGTTAATCATTATTTATATCGCGATCATGATAATTATTATATTAACATTCTTCATTTCCGATTATTTCATTAGCAAGTTTTTCCAGTAGAGATCGTAATCAGAATAATTTTACTGAAAATTACTTTTGATACGACGACGCCAGCGTCGTATCAAAAGTAATTTTCAGTAAAATTATTAAAATTAGTAAAGTTGTGACCCAGGTCACAACTCATTTTCATCAGCTCCATCTATATGAAATCCTCGAAACCTTCATCTATACCTACGTATTTTGTTGACCTATTGGGTTCTTACATAAGTAAGGTCACGTCTTAGGTAATGTCACGTCTTAGTTCTAACATGTACTCGTAGATGGCGCCAGCGAATTTTTATGATATTTAAAATTTTTTTTTAATACTAATATTTCACAAACTACATCCTTTTAACCCGACTGCGGCACGCAAAGGAGGATAATGTGTTTATTAGTCTACGTACTCGTATGTATATATGTATGTATGTATGTGGCGCTCTGGTGACCAAACGCGTGGGCCGATTTTGATGATTCTTCAATCGATTTGTGTTAATCTTAGGCTTTTGATTTTTTAAATTTAATATGTTTATCATAAAGTTATAATTTCATTTGTACAAGACTTAGGGTACATTCGTACACTTCAATGGGTGGCACATTCGCACGCATACGAATGCTCCCCTTTAGACTATCTTGTTGAGGCTTACCGCCAAAACATCAAATTTAAAATATTTTAAATTAAGTACCTACTTATTTCAAACTTAATATGTTATGTTTAAAAGAAATATTGGAAGTATTGGAACTTTTACCTCAAGATATCGAAAAGCTTACGCAGCGTTCAACGAATGAACGAATATTTAATAATATATTACTTAATATTATTATAAATGCGAAAGTTTGGATGTATGTTTGTTACTCAATTACGCCGCAACGCCTGAGCCGATTTAGCTGAAATTTGGCACAAAGATAAATTTTTATCATAGACTTTTACTATAGACTTTTTATCTCGAAAAATAAGAGAGTTCGCGCGGGAATCCAAAAAACCTCAATCCACGCGAACGAAGTCATCATCTAGTTAATTATAATAACAAGTATGTGACTACATACTTGAGGTACATATATACCTCAGTAGATGTAGCGGTGAATGTTCTCAGAAAATGTTATTTCCTTGAATTTCCATGCTTACGTCATGGAAATATCTAAGTCACCACTGACAAAAACAGGGTCAGTTTTGTGTTTGCCGAAAGCTGCTTGTATACCTTCGGGAAAACAATCCTTTTTTGTTATAATAATAAATAACGCCGTTTCATGACGTTGCTGTACTTGTTATGATTTTTCCTTTGGTGAATGGCTTTTTTTTAGTGCCAAGCCAGCACAGTGCACTTCGCCAATGTCAAGTAGTTTGAAAAAAGGAGATTGGTTGGTTAGCAATGACATAGAGCTATGAGCCATGTTAGTAGGTATATTCTTCAAGGCACAGAGCTTAGAAAGTAAGATTAAATAAGTGGGTACCTCCAGGTAACCATCTATTATACAAATAAATAAAACTATCTTTAACTAGCTGATGCTCGCGACTTCGTATGAGTGAATTGAGGTTTTTTAATTCCCGCGGGAACTCTTTTATTTTCCGGAATAAAAAGTAGCCTATGAGTTCCAGACTATAGGCATAGAGATTTTTAATCTATTTCATAAAATTAAAAAAAAAAACCGTCAACCTTTCAGTTTTCAGTCCGCACCTATGCTATTAACCCTAAAATACGTGTAAGGTATGTCGATGAAAGTGACATGAAAAATTTGTTCTACATACCTTCCTACTTTATAAAGGTCAAATACAAACCAGAGGGTCCTCACGAATACAAGGATTGCGTATCAAGCAAAAAGGGCATACCTTTTTGTCTCCGTGACGCGGGTCGAGCGGCCATAAGCATCCATTTAATTATTCCCGCTTTTTGCTGCGGAATTATATTATGAGGGAGGTATGCTGTATGAGGTTTAAAAATAAATAGGTAGAAATCCCTGATCCACTGTTTAGACAAAATCGCTTATTTGCTGCAACAATGTTTTATTATCCTTTAATAAGGGCGCCTTCAATTTATGCGTTTCTTGACAGCCTGCTGCGGTGCCGAAGCGGTGCGTTAGTCGTACTGCGCACGGACGTTCGTTTTTTTCACTATTTAACTAATGTTCTATGAAAACAACATTAAATATTAAACTAATACACACAATGGAGTTTACCGGGGTCCAAGAGCTGGCAGCTACCTTGGCTAAAGGATTAGTTTGTACATTCAAAGGGACAATGCTGCCAGCATCTTGGGTACTATGCCACACTGCGGTTACTTCGATGGGGTTTTAAAGTTTATTTAGTTTTAATATTAATTAATTAATTAATTTAGATTAATTAAAGATTAATTTAAGACTACAATAAAACGGAAATTAAGATTTTGATAATTTAGAAACTTTTAGACTCATTTTTATTAAAAAGATCGAAATTTTTGAGATAAAACAGTTTTGCAGAAAACGAGAGAAATATTCTGCATCAATGAATTAATACAAAACACTTTGTAAGAGTTTACTTGAATTAAAAAAAAATTCTATTCCACTCTTTTCCTTTCTGTTTTGTTCTGGTCCATGCTGTTCCATTATTCCATTCTATTCCATTTTATTCCATTATATTTTATTCCAATCAATTTCCCATCTTATACATATTTGCTCATCCCCATTTTCCTAGCATGCTCTTTCATTTTCCACATTAGAGAGACTTCTAGTCTTGTCTTATCTCGTGTTAATATTTTCGCTTCTTATCATTAATGTACCAACGTAATCCAATTTACCCTTTCATTATAATGTACGAGGCTTATGAATTTCATGCTTGTGCGATTTCATTACGGAGGCTCATTTTAGTAATTAAAAAGCAAGGAATTATAAGACTGTCACAACAGCCTTTTCTCGACGGCATTTTTGTGGTTTTTAATCTTCTTCATCAAGCAACAGATGACCTCATGCCTCTCTTTTACCTTTGGACTTCCACGTGCCTCGTTTTTGTACTACCTGTATCTATATACTCCCTGTGACTCGTCTGAAGTTCTTCCATTTGAGTCAGCCAACATTCCGCTTTCCGATGCAGGGTCTGTATTCTGTAAACTTCTTCTTCTCCTTCTTTATCAAATGATAGATCTCCACTGCCGGACAAAGATCTCTTGCATGGACTTCCACAGTACTTGGTAATGCCTTTATCTCGTGGTTCCCTGAGATCGGCTGTGGTTCACTGCAATTTCTACTCCAGCATATTAGGACCACAACGACCATCAGTTCTTCTAACTGTACTCCGTCCATTTTCATTTCAGCTTTACGATGTCAAGAAAAAATCTGTTCTTTGAACTGCGTGGGCGTCTACTGCCACTTCAGCTTCACGAGGTTTAGTATGCTTCAAATTTATATTAAATTGAGTTCATGACCTCGCTATGAGCTCGCTGATCAAAGCTGGATCATTCCATTGGGGATTTAAAGTTCAGTGTACCCAGAGAAACTAATTATTATTTAGGGAGCTACTGGCCAGAAACTGTCTGTCGAGATAATTTACTCTTGGGATAGCGATGATAGCTCACAATTTCATATTTACATCAATAATTTATTGTTTCAGTGAAATCCACCTTTGGTTAGAGAAACTCAGAAAGAAACTTAGCGGTCGCTCTTGTGAAAGAATAAATATAAAACTAACTAATATTATAAATGCAAAAGTGTTTTTGTTCGTCGGTTTGTCCTTCAATCTTCCACTAGATTGACATGATCTATTTTGCAAGGACAAGGTTTTACACCGGAAATATGAAAATAAATGGAAGCATCTGCTAAAGCATTTTCACAATTTTGAGCTTGCAACAATCTTCAGTATCTAATCCTATTAATATTGTAAATGTGAAAAGTGAGGATGGATGTTTGGTACTCCTTTACGCCACAATGAATAAACCGATTTGGCTAAGGAATGGAGATAAGTCATGCGCAGGATTGACATATCCCGGAAAATTAAAACGTTCCCGCGGGAATTAAAAAACCTTAATCAACGTGGACGAAGTCGTGGGCATCATCTAGTTGTTTATATTTGGCGGGCAGTAAGACGTAACCACCACATAATTAACGTAGGCACAACGGGCTACAACTTACAAACCCAATAAGCAGTTTATTTGCTACACAAACATATCGTTAACGTTTAGTCGCCTGGGAATCCCCGTCGATGTTACAATAGGCTGTGAATAATTCTTAGGAATCCGTTTCAGGGCCCGCTCGTTTTTCATTAGGCTCGAAGTGTACAAATTACGGATGTTAGCGCGTGACGTCAGATTGTAAGGCTTTGCTATGTATTCTTGTAGCTCAGCATTGAATATGTACTCTCATAGGAGAGTCGCAAACGTACTTTATTCCATAGCGTTTGCCTACATATCTCTACGTAGGTATGGAAAACTGTACCTAATATCCAAATAAAATATGAGCATTATTATTTCCTAGCAATACGGATTTCAGCGGCGTTGGAATTTTTCATCGGTCAAAAAATGGCAAAATCACGAATAGGTACCTGATTTTGACATTCTTTTTTCATTTTTTAAATAAATACGAAATGGAATCGTGTATGTAACCTATTTCAACGTGATTTAAATTGAGAACAAAAAAGAAATGGCAATATTTAATACAAAAACGCAATGTAAAGCCCGCGCCAAATACAAAGCGCCGCTTGTAACAAGCCTAGCCGTACCTAAAACGAATGTATCGGCGTTCATTGTTCGCGATACATTGCGTGCTCAAAATAATAAAATATTGGTAACCCATCGTTTCTGAGATGAGTGGCATTTGGCAAGTTTTGATTATGGTGTCCCTTACACCCTGTATAGAATCCTTGAGCTTGGCTAATGGAACCGAAGCCCTTGTCCCTTAAAATTGTTGAGTAAACGACATCCTGCTCTATTTTAATTTTACATACAAAAATCGGCCAAGTGCGAGTTGGACTCGCACATAAAGTTTCCGTACCATACAGGGATTTTTAAGGCCGAGCAAAAAATGCTGAAAAATCAAGTTTTTTGTTTGGAGACCCTTGTTGATTATTAACTTTTTTATTTTTGTTGTTTTGGCCCTATAATGCCAATAGAAATACACATTCTGTGAAAATTTCAAGTATCTACCTATTACGGTACATGAGATACAGCCCGCTGACGGACGGACAGCAGAAGTTTAGCAATAGGATCCCGAAGGTATCCTTTGGGTATGGGATCCCTAAACCGTAACCCACAATTTCCAGTAAGTAATAGTCTGCGTCACAGTTTTGACAGTGCAGCGGTGTAAGAAGAGAAATTTTACGAGCGAATGTCAAGAAAGTATCTTACTCGTAATATTCCAGTGAACCGCACTGTTATAAATTAAGGTTAACAACGGAATATTCTTAAAACTTTGGAATTCGCTTGGAATAAGTTTTGTCTCCGAACATAAAACCATTGGTTCAATACTTGAGCGATAGTCTAGCAATCATACAGTTTAAAGTCTAAATGATCGATTTTGAAAAACTGTTCGGAAGTAAATCTACTATTTCGAGAAAATATCTTATTTCAGCAAAAAAAAAAAGGTTCGGCAGATAAAATTTAAGTTTTAAAATTCACGCAAAAACGCTCCACGGTGAAATGGCGTCGTTCGTGACGTCACTTCTATGTTATTTCATAGTAAGTCAATGTTTGATGGTAGATGTGACGTATCGCTCTGATTGGTGTTCAATCCAATATGACGGATTTATTTTATCAAAATAAATATCAATCTCGCTCAAAATAGAAAAATAAGAATAGTTACCTGCAAACTTGCGTGCTTATATGCGTCATTGTTCTGGCAAATTGTGATCCCGATGTTCATCGTCACCAGTATTTTGTGCTTACAACCCATCTATTAATTATTTTTACCATTTCAGTTTCGCCAATTCATATCCTTTGAGCTATGTCGGTATGTGTTGTACTTCTACAAGGTTTGAGAATTATTCTACCGGCTTCTTTTCACGTCTATTGTTCAACATGAGTACCTACGTATATACGTTTGTGACGTAATTACGTCACAAACGCGACTCTCACAGGACAAAGTCCGAATCTTTAAGTTTGCGCGGAGGCATAAGTCCAACATGTAGAGGATTCATGAGCGAGTTCTTGTTTATCTAAATTGGACTATGAACACACGAACAGGGTTTTATCTTTCAATACTAATAAGTTACTCTGAACGATAATTCTCGTATCTACGTTTATTATTACCATAATGTAATGTGATTGCTAAACTGCGCTCAAAGTATTTTGTAGATACTGGGGCTGTATTTCTAAACCTCTCGCGATAAACTTAGCAATAAATACACTTGGTAACGCGCTTTGCTAGCTCAGGTGTACTTTTCTATGTCTATACTATCACGAAACTGTAAGATAAGTGTTTCCGTGCATTTAAGTTTTGTTGAAAAGCAGTTTATAGTATCGTTAAACATATTTAAGTACCTACCATAGATGAAGCTAAGCGACTTTATTCGCCTGGGAAAATACCTAAATACCTAGCTTATTTTACGGCAAGAAAACATACTGTTTTTCTTTCTACGTCATGTAAGGTTATTGTTTGAGTAGCTGATATTTGAGTAGCTTATATTCGCGACTTCGTTCGTGTGGATTTAGTTTTTAAAAATCCCGCAAGAACTCTGATTTTCCGGGATAAAAAGTAACTTATGTAACTCTTTAGAACCATATCCATATATCTCTATATCCATGCAAAAAATGACGTCGATCCGTAGCTCTCGTACAGCGTAATTGAATGACATGCTATCATCCTAAAAGCTATGTTTTAAAATGTCCCCAGACAAATAAAACTTCACACACGGGTTATCGTTAAAAGTTAATATCAATTTACACCACCAGCTTATGTCTTTCGTTAAATTGAACCCGCCCAGAATGCGGACGACATTTTGAGCTAAGTATACCAACCCTTTTTATATATGCATTAACCTGTAATGCTGTGGAATAAAGTGTACTTTTGTATAATACAGGTACTGGTTAAGTTTGTTTTATAAAAGGACGATGCAGTGACCATAATATCATATAGAACCTCAATGACAGTAAACTTATTTCTAGCGAGTACAAACTTTTCATAGCCCGGCGGTTTAAAGGGTCGAAATAAAGTTGTTGAATGCGGACGTTTTACACTCAATTTACAACTTCTGTAGGACTGTGTATTCTAGATGTTCTATTTAGGCTCTTTGAATAATTAAACATCTTTTGAGAACATTGCATAAATTATTATATTAGGGCGTTAATTAATAGGTAGGTACTTCCTAACTCCAGGAGATATTTATAGCCCTCTTACAAGCTCTTTATACTGTGGTATGTCATTTATTCGATGACAAGTTAGCCTTTGACTTTGATCTTACCTGACGGTTGCAGCCTGCTGAGATCAGTAGCCATGAACATTTTAACTTTCGAATAGTAAAGGTAAAGTTAACGTTAGTATGAAAATGACAGGAGCGCTTCTGTCATTTTCATACAAAATTTCTTCCTGGCGTTAACTTTACCGTTACTGTTCGAAAGTTAAAATGTTCGTGCTTAGACTACTGTAGAGCGTGCTCTGACTCAGCTCAGACTTGAGATAGAGTTTAAAACGAGACACAAATATGCTCTGACATAAACCTTTCTCGTTTTAACTCTGTCTTGAGTCTGAATTGAGTGTTAGTGCGGTCTACAGATTACAGCCTCATATGGAAGCGAGGAACCTTTGATCAGTTTCTCTCTTCGATCATAGAAGAAAAGGTTTCTCTTTCTACGTAGTATTGTACTGAAACTCTAAATCGCTTTGAGCACGTCTTTGCTTGTAGGACACTGAGTAGGCATAGCCTAAGCTTCCCGCCGTAGTAAAATAACTTGCGTGATTGATGGACGAAAACTCAAACCAAAAACAAACACTTTCGTAATAATTACGATTACGAAATATAAATACGATTCAAGTATAAACATTTAACATAAAACTAGTATTATACCACTTGCTACTGTATTTAAGGTAGTCAAACAGCTGAAAATCCCTGCTGACTTACTGTCTTAATCGGTGTTCGCGTTGCGGTGAATAGCTTCAGGTCGAGTGCGATATAACCAGTATTTCGTTCAAGTCATTTTGAATGGCCACTGGACGGCTTTGACAATTTAACCACACTGTAGCTGGGAAATTCCGACTGCAACTCTTGGAAATGTCGGAATGCCTTTCATACTAAGTTTTGCTTGGATCTCCAATGCGATCTAATGGAAACCAATTTAGGTGATTATGGAACTGTGAATGTTGCAAGTGTTTATCCGCTTGGTAACTTGTTTAAACATAACTTGTGTAATATTCACCATCATCAACGTCATCATCATCATATGCCTCGTTGGAGTGTCTCTTACATTGGCGTGGTGAATACTCCGGTAAGTGTAACCCACGCCACTGCCAGGGTCCATGGAGGGACAAAGACAGATTTTAGTGGGTGCAAGCCCCATATAACCTCTTCGTTTCCGCTGACGGAGGGGTATGCGTTAGGCATTTTCTGTCTATCTCCGTGTTCAATTTCAGCCAAATCGCTTCAGTTGTTGCGACGTGATTGAGTAACAAACATACAAACTTTCGCATTTATAATATTAATAGGTTTAGTAGGATTAAAATCACTTACCTATCAAAGACATATAAATACCAATTACAGAGGTGTTTATTATAAATATGTTTATAATAAATTCGTATAATGTCGTTAGATAAATAGTTGAAATACCAGTACCTCCTGATCGGTATTTTTCGGGAATGTTGATATACCACGAAGCGTATATCTGTCGGAAAGTTCACTCATTCCCGAATATATTGCGTACAAGTGAGGCCATGAAAAGTGTTCACATATGAACGAAACGGTTACTTGAAATGGGAACTGTCTTTTACGCAATTGTTATGTGAAATTATTTTTCGTAAGACCGTTAACTAAAAACTCTTTATAAAAACTTATATTTTTTGAAACTTGCTGTGATAAAGCTTAACAAAAGTATGCAAAAGCTTGACTGAACTACTTATAAGCTATTAAAAATTCCTGCCAGAAAGAATTTAGGCACTCTGGAAGAACAATGCTCAATACAATCTGTGGACTCATCATCAGAATTTTTCAGGATTTTATGCGTTTTCCTGGCGCTCGCCGGTTGCAGAAACTCAAAAATTTATAGATTGTTTCAAAAGTATGCAGCCGGGCTTAAGCAATGAATAAATATACGAAATCTAACAACAGGATACTAGATGATTGATGATGAGTTTTTGGAATTAGTTGAGAAGGTCGAATTTTCTAAAATCCTTAAACCAAAAATATAAATATAAAAAGAAATACTATAGTATTTATATATCTTGAAAAATGATGGATTTCATACAAAATTTCATCCCGTACCTTTCAACCCCCTTGTGAATGGAAACTCAAAAAATATTTTTTCTCAGTGCATGTCTACGTCATAAAAAGAACCTACTACTCGGAAAATTTCAAGAAGATATCTAACTTCAGTGTTTTGGGCCTGTGCGTTGATAGATCAGTCAGTCAGGACAAATCTTTGTCTAAGTATAGATAGAAGATTATAAAATTAAAAAGACAAACATACCTTTTAAATTGAAGCTTATGTTAAAATTAGTTTCAAATTACATCATGAACATAATGCGGCTACGGCGTGTTTTGAGGCTGCAAGAGTTAATGGGATAACACTGGGTTGAAAAGAGCAAGTTAATGAATATTTAATCGTTCCTTATTTTTTGGCCTACAGTGTAAAAAAAATTGCGAGTTAAATAATGTATTTTGCGCAGTCATTTGGTAAACTAAAGTATCTGAAGCGGCCAGCCATATCATAAAGTTACAGAATGTGTCGATTGTTTGTTTGCCTAAAGTATTGCATTGTGATGGATAGGTATTTTGTGTAACCCTACCCTTATTTTCCTTTGTTATTGCGCCCATTAAATCATGATTGGGGCTAGTGCTGGTTGGTAGACTTCAACATTATGGAGATCATTCAGGTATGCAGGTTTCCTTACAACGTTCTCCTTCACGGTTAAAGTAAGGCAAGTGATTTTTTTTAGTTTAATGCGCAAAATCAGAGATGTGTACGATCTGGGAACGAACTCCGGACCTCCCGAAAAGTAGGCCGAAGTCTTACCACTAGGCTACCACCGCAAATTATACAATTTGCTTGTATAAACTTTTTTTCTTTTTCTCCATAATGATCGATGTATGAAAGGCAGGATAAAATGTACCTACCCTTACCCAAATATAACGTACATTAGCACCTAAATTACAATAAAAACGCTAATTACGGAGCCAAAATGGGAAAAGTTACAAAACAACGCAACACTTGAATAACAATTTTGTAATTTATAGTCTGCGCGCAATTCGTTGGCCGCACCTTAGGGTCCTTAGGTATGTGCGCCGGGAGACGGGGCAGGTAAATTCAGACATAATAGGTACAAGCAGGAGATACTACGTATAGTAAGTATTATATCAAAGACAGCGATGAGTCAATCTTCTGTAGGTACAACACAAAATTTTTTTTCCTCCGAGGTAGGTACCCACTCATCCGGTCCGAAAGATACTCATAGTAGTAAATTATGTACGGCTTCACATCAGGAGACCAGCATTGTTCCTATGCCCTGAGTAGAGTGAAGTCTAGTGGGTCTGACGGTCTAGTGTAACTTTTTTTTTATTTTATTCTCATTATTTAATATGGGACTTTTAAAGGTGACCTTTAAGTTTACGTTAATTGTGCGTCTGTCATTTAGTATGACAGACGAGAAAGAGGCGGATAATTTTTTCATCCATTTTAATTGCCAGTTTTACTTCAAATATTACACTATAGTGTCACAGTTTAGGACAGCTCACGACACATTACCTTCAAAATTAATTTTTACTGAAAAGTTCATCAATGATCAACACATACCTTTCTAAGCATTTTGAAAAAAAAAAAAAATGCTATTAAACTTAATAAACGCTTTCTTTCTGTAATTCTTTGTCAAGTAATAAAGGAAAAAATTAAGGTCGTAAATAAAATTTTACATAACGAAGCTAATAGCTCAGAACTTCTCTTTTCATAAAAGTTTCAACCCTAAAAAATTGTAAAACATTCAAGTTATTTTCCACAGCATTTCGCCAGCCAAAAGAGTTTCAGCAAAAAGATTAAATTGAGCAACTAAAAAGATAAAATTAAGTAACTCCACTCCATTCCGGATAACCC
The DNA here is from genome assembly GCA_933228805.2 of Hipparchia semele. Classification (NCBI taxonomy): domain Eukaryota; kingdom Metazoa; phylum Arthropoda; class Insecta; order Lepidoptera; family Nymphalidae; genus Hipparchia; species Hipparchia semele. The sequence goes on along the minus strand of OW121715.1, from coordinate 11,577,923 downwards.
TAACTAACTTTTTCAAAACAGCGCAGTTTAGAATTTAACTGACCATTCTGACGTACTTTCAGTTTACGTAATTTCACTTAGCAAGAGTGTTCTGCTGGAGTGCCAGCGATTTTTGTCGGTAATAAATTTTTTTGATATATTTAAAATGAAGGTTTTTAATATTAAAACACAATGTCTTTTTTCTTTTTTTAATTATTTATTTATTTGAAATGTAATCAACAGCGTTACAGCTAATTACTACCTATACAATTATAAATAGATATACCTAAAATAGGCCAAACAGATTACACAATAATTATGGTAAAATGTTCATTGGTAAAAATGCTTGTCTCGAAAATATAAAGCTTTAAAGTTTCCTTTTAGAAAAAGAGAGCATTATTGCAAATCACAGCTATCTCGTGCTTTCTCGAGATTATTATGCTCGTGCTTGAGGGGTGGAGGAAGGTCTGCCAAAACTGACCTTGGTATTTTGGATTTAGCTGAATAAATACCGAATTATAAACACTGAATAGTAAAATAAATTACCTTTTTGAACACACTTGCTCATAAAGTGGCTCCAATTTCACCGCGATTAGGCACATAATGACACCTATAATCAAACTGTGACTTTTCATTACTATTATTCAAAAGTGAGTTATAGAGTTTTTTTTTTTAATTTTATTATATAAATATTTTATTATACGCGAAGGCCTCAAAGGACTAGAATCCAGGCAGTAAACAAATTTAAAAAAAAAGTAAGATGCGCGCGCATAAGAAAACTGATCAATTTTTGCCGTCATTGCGAAAAATTTTTCACAACTCGTTTTCACTGTTTTGTACCATAATGTACTATTTTAGTATTATTCTCTTCACAAGTGTGTTGAAAAACGTCGTATGATACACCTGTGTATTGATGATTACCGTCCTCGGCTATCTTAAGACCCTCACCTAACGGCTCGGGTCTCAATAGCGCCTCAGCTGTAATCACCAATATTCCACACTTGTACCACAATGTACTATTATACCATTTATATAGAAAAAGCTTGATAGTCCAAAGTTTTAATGAGATCTCTAAAATTTTGACCGCACCCATAATTGTAGCGAGCTCAAGGCCGCCCGAAGGACGCCGGGGGTGATTAATCGACACTAATGAAGCAAGCCACCGCTCCACTACGATTTCACTAATTTGCAAACATTTATACGTACCATTTGCTAGATGAGAACTCTTTAATTAAAAATATAAACAGAGCGGTTGCTGTGTTGGACTTCGTCAAGCGAGCGAGGAAATTAGTCAATACTAAAGTAAGTAATAATCCAGGTGTCTAGTCATTATGGCTTCTGATGTACACAATCTCTAAACTAAGTTAATTTTTTTTTTTTGTTTTTTCTTAAAAAAGAATATTAGCCAAGCTAAACTTGATTTATATTCACCTCTTCCCTCCAAATAAGCGGAAAGCTAGGAGTGGGTACAGCAATAGTGCAATGGGCGGGGTTCGAACCTGCGACCTTTCAGTTTTCAGTCCGCACCTTTAACCGTTTAACTATGCAAAAAATCAAGTAGATCCGCTGCTTCATTGCTGTGTGATTGATTGACAAACTGACATACCAACAAACAAACACACTTTCGAATTTGTAATATCAGTAAGGATAGCAACTTTATTAAGGATGGATATGGATTATAGTAATAACGCATAGAACTCTTTGAATTCACGCAATGAAATTTATGAGGAATGATAATTCGTGCCACAGGCTTTGAAGTCAAAAGAATTGGAATAATGCGCCGCACTTATCCAAATAGATTTTAAGAAAAGTGAAGTGAAGAACTAATTTGAGCGCAACTCAAATGTTGTCAGCGGCTGGCGCTATCCCAGTGTAATATTAAATCTTGCCACCAGAGGGAGTTTGTTCTTTAGAGACGCTCCAGGCCACAATCCGTCAGAGAGTATTCCTTTAGCGTCCAAGTAACGCTAACGACACGGCTACGATATTTAGAAACGGTAACAACACTGAACGACAATAGTGCTAATTTGTCTGTGAATAATTTGGTAGGTCTAAAACTAGCGATAAACTCTTCACATTTCAGAAAAAGTAAGACCGCTTTTAGAGATCTGTCAATTAATTTAGAGATTTGTGTTCTCTAGGTGAAATTTTGGCCAAGCGCTAACAAATTACTTATCGTCTCCTTAGGCTTAGCGTTATGAGTTATGACTTGGTGGCGTTAGTTTTATAGCATAATCTAGCAGCTTATTATGTGCGTCCGATTTTTTGAGTTTTTGTTTTTTACTGTGGTCATGAATGTTTAAGTTGTTGTTTTTCCCTTTCAGTTTTTATTTTAAAATTAAATTTTTATTCGAAGGTTATTGATTTTTTTAGTTTAATATATTTTTTACTTGTTTAAACAATAAAATAAACAAGGTATTACAACACAAAAAGTATGCAGAGTAAAGTTAGTTTCGAGGGGGCTGAGGGGATTTAAAAATACAACTAACCATCGATTTTTACAACTAACCGTATTAAATAAAGCATAAAACGTTGTAAAATAATCACATGCACGTTCCCTCACTCAGTAGGTGCAATAGTTCGTTGAAGTTAATTTAAAAAATAACAAATCAAATATTGCACTCATATTTCCTCTTGTAACCAAAATTAATTTTGCAATACCTACTCTGCAAAATTGAATAATTGCTATATAAGTAGAATGTTCCGTAACAAATTGGTGCGGTCAGAACGAATATTATGATTTCAATGTATTAATAGTACATTATGGTACAAGTGTAAAAGTTGGTGATTACCGCTGAGGCGCTATTGAGACCCGAGCCGTCAGGTGAGGGTCTTAAGGTAGCCGAGGACGGTAATCATCAATATACACGTGTATCATACGACGTTTTTCAACATACTTGTGAAGAAAATAATACTAAAATAGTACATTATAGTACAAAACAGTGAAAACGAGTTGTGAAAATTTCGCAATGGCGGGAAAAATTAATGTTGTTCTTTTGTTCGCTTTCTTGAGATGCTCTTGAGGGCAGGCAAAGATCGACGACCATACAGCCTATGCAGGTGTTTATTCGATTTAATCAGTTTTCCGGAATGCGCCTTTAATGGCCATAGACTAAAAGAATGAGGTTTTTTTTTTTGGCTTTTCTCTTATAGCCACGTACAAAATGGTAAATTTCCAGTTTTCTTTATTACAGAAAAAACAAAAGTTATATTTGAGTGACAGTTTTATTTATTAAACACGTACAAGTTGAAATTATCTATTTAAATACGAAGTTGTATGAAATGAGCAAGCAATAGGTATCTTGGCAATAGGTAGGATCTTTTTTGTAATAGAAACTTTTTTAAGAACAAAGCAACTCAAACAATAAAATTAAAAAAAAATTCTATAACTCACATTGTGAATAATGGTAATAAAAAGTCACAGTTTGAGTTAAAGGTGTCATTGTGTGCCTAATTGCGGTGAACCGGGAGCCATTTTATGAGCAAGTGTGTTGAAAATTATATTAATGTACGTTAATGTTCACGTACGGTTTATTTTGTTGATTGACTGCTTAAATAAATGTTACTATTTATAATGTTCGCTAAAATGAATATTCATTTGGTGTTCGAATTCCGAATATATAATATAATAATAATATTAAATTAATTGATTGTGACAGTCTAGATATTTTTGAATTATATAGGTCAAAACAATTACAAGCTTGTTTTTGTCACAGTCACAGATCTGTGGTCACAGTTATCATCATCGTCGTTTAGATTTTTTTTTCATCGTTCTCACATTTGAGGAATTAAAAAAAAATCTCTTCCTTAGAGATAATTTTTTGTGCTTGTGCACGCTCTTTATGTTTTAGCTGTAATGGTACTTACAGCATAAAAAAATAATAGTTAGCTTAGTAAGACTAGGTTAGCTGTGCAGATCTAAACACACGCTTTTTTATTTTCCACCACCACCCGTATAAATTCCCACGTAAATGCACTTCAAACGTTAATTTTGTTTAATATCAGAGTAAGTATAACAATTAATACAATAGTAAGTCGTATTCAGACGAGAGGCTTGCCAATTAGGATTGGATAAATACTCAAAGGGTTGGAGATTAGTCCGGATTTAAACTTGCCGTTAATAATGTTACTGCGGTTTAATTAAGAAAATCTTTGCAACGCATAATCTCACATCGTACTCATGACGTGACTTTAAAAGTGTTCTTCCACTAACAAGCTACCGAACTATAATATCTATCTATGGCCTTTCTACCACTTCTTACTTTTCATTGATACCAAAGAATAGTCGTCCTTCTTAGGACTTTTAAGAATACTGCAATAGATTTCTATTGCAGTATTTTTAAAAGTCTTAAGAAATGGCAGAGCAAGAGAATTTTCTCTTGCTTTGCCATTTCTTTAGTAAGACGGAAGATGCTGAGAAAATTACAGCTTAAATTGTACTGACCTTTTTTTTATAAAAGCTGAGTTTTTCAATTGAATTTTCTAGTTGTACCTAGTTAAGTTAAAATTTACCATTTTCGGGCATCGAACTCGGGATTTGTGCCTGATTAATTCCTGCACATATGCTTGTTTAAGGGGGGGGTAAAGTATTAAAATTTATTTTTTTCGATTTTTTTTTTATTTTTCTAATTGAATGCATAATATCTCAAGAAGATTGTGTTAAAATTTCAAGTCGATCGGTGCAAAATTGACGAAGTTATGAGTATTTCAGCGTCCGTTGCCAGCCTGAGGTTTTACAGCCCCACCCGGCCCAAAAGGACCTGTTCAGGAAAAGTCGAGTATATTCGAGGCATGATCTATGCATCAGTTAAACGCTGTATGCTGTGCTGAGCAGTAACAAGTGACGGACCTGGCATCGACGACTCTGTGTGAGTATAAAAAATTGTCGAATTTTATCTTGAATACTTCAGTACGCAAAACTTTAAAGCGTTTTTCTGAGACTTGTCATTTTTGAAGTCCGTGCCCACCATAACTAAAAATCTACTGGACCAATCGTTTTGAAATTTTGCACAGTGTTTCTTCACATAATTCCCCAGGTATTGTCGAGAGCTTTTTTTCTTCAATAATTATCAATTTTTTTACAACAGCAAATTAGCCGTTTTTTTTAGCGAAAATCTGGTTTTTGGCTTCCAAGTGCTACGAAAAATCGAAAAATCGAAAGAAAAAAAAAATCCTCTCGTGAATACCTGGACAAACATCTCCTTTAACGAATGCATTTTGATTTTTTTATTTCAGATGATTTTGTTGCGAGTTATGATGGGCACCGCAAAACAACTTTTTCTCGAGGTGCCTCCGGAAATTCACTGTCACTCGCTCAATTTTTGATATTTTGCAATGAAAATTTAGGAGAATATTGTTCTAATGTTACATTATCATGTATGGATCGACTGAATAAACTAACACCATCTGTATTGCCAAAAAAAAATCTTGAAAACATGCCTTTTTTTACCGAATTAACCTTACCCCCCCCTTAATAAATCTACATAATAAACCTTCATTTGCTGTAGTTTAAAGTAGGGAAAATGTTTTAAATTCTCAATGCCCGTCGAACGCTTTCTGCGTCTATTTGGAATGTATTAGGAAACTCTATTGCAATCAATTTTTTATTTTAATTACATTACAGTAAAGTTATCGAATTTGGTTTTTGTGGGTCACGTGATAAAACTGTAGTACAGCACACACTACTATCAGGAGTTCTTGAATCTTTAATTCTGACCTACATCTCTTAAATAAAGTAAATTGACAGGGGTTTTTTCTTTCACTTTGCTCCCTGGCGAAAAGGATTATTATTAACTTATTTATCCTAAAATGAAAAAAACAGCAAATATGGATTTATCCCAATACAACAAATTACTGTTTGTTATATCCGCTAATTTGGAATTCTTATAATGTCTATATTAGGTGAACGAAATCTGCCTTTAGTAACATTCATTTATCAAAAACGAATGAATAGTATTAGTATTTGCAAGGTCTCCAATAAGTGACAAACTTACTCAGATATGCCTAAAGGCTGCTAACAACCGATATCATTAAGTTTGATTAAAAATCTAAAAGGTCTAATACAAACCATTATTAAACATGGTTTTATAATCTAACTATATAGCACCTTAGCACAGAATAAATAAGTATATGATATATGGTAAAGTGTCTAGTCAATATACACATTGAGATTGCATTATGTTTTATCAATAGGTAAATACTTTGTACTTTTCTGCATGTAATATTTTCTATTTATAAATTTGGGATTTGAAACTAGATAGATTATTAAAACCAGCCCTAATTCTCCCGTAATCGGGTAGATAATAACATACTTTGCGACAATCTCATTGCACGAATTACATGATACGTAATATAGCCACCGTACAGCCAGACGGTAATCTCTATTCCGTTAGTTACGATCCAATTGGGCATCGAATTTACACTTAACGCTTATAAGTTTCACTTAGAGTGAATTTATTTTATCTGCCCTCGGTTACGCTAAATTAAAATAAACTGCAACTTTGTAAATAAATTTTCTCGATGCTGAAAGTTTTTAATTATACTTTATTACACTATACGCAAATTATCTGGAACTAATATTTTCTGCGTTTTACTTCATTCCTATCAAACTCACACTGTGTTTGGCTACATTTTCGACTGAACCGATTTAAATGGAATTTCGCGATAATCTCAAAAAAAATACTCTTTTACTCAGGAATAATGCCGTCTGGTACAAGTATCTAGCTCTGTATAATATGTAACCGGTCCTAGTTTTACACCGTATACCTACCTATCCTTAGAACACTTAGTTGACCTTAGAGCATATTGGTTAAGTGCTATAAACATATTTTAGCATTTGGTTGCTTCCACTTTTATGCTCAGATTATGCCGAACATAATCGGATCATAGCTTAAAAAAAAACAATTTTAGGATAGAAAATAGATAGGAAAAAATATGTCGGCTGTTTTGCAGGACTATTATTATTGATTATTATTGAAAAATACTGGGCTAATAACAGACAATGTTTTATTTTTCCTGTTATATTTACATAATCCTCCAACAACCCTAATAAAATTTCAGATTTTTCGCTTTGCAAACTTTACTAGGAAAACAGGATTTCAAGTTTATTTTCATTTATTCAAAAAATATGGTAAAGTATCGTATTTATTCAAAAAGGATCCGGTTGCAAAATATTAAGCTTTAAAGTGAATATTTTTGTTAGAGTCGCCCCCCACCCCTCTAAAAACTAAACTATTGTTTTTAGATATGTGAAAAGTATTCACAATAGTAGTATATAAAACAAAGGCTAAGTAGGCTTTACAAGTTAACGAGTAATAGTCGACAAACTTTTAAATGTAAATATTGAATAGAAGCAGCGTTACTTTGCGGAATTCTATGACATAATCAAGAAAAAACTACATTTGTTATACTACTGGAGACAATACGTATACAATATGTTGTACGTAGAATTTTTGCTATTTATCACTCCTAATGTTATTTTAAAGTAAAAAAAAAAAAAACATTTTATAATGAACTAGCTTTAACCCGCGGCTTCGCTCACGTTAGGTTCGATTTTTTAACCTCCTATTTAACCCTCTTGGGGTTGAAATTTTCCAAAATCCTTTCTTAGCGGATGTCTACGTCCTAACAGCTACCTGTATACCAAATTTCAGCTCGATCGGTCCAGTGGTTAGAGCTGTGCGTTGATAGATCAGTCAGTCAGTCAGTCAGTCAGTCAGTCACCTTTGCCTTTTATATATTTAGATAACTACATAATATGTACAGTGTACAGCTGTTGTACACCCTTCTAAGTATGCATAATATTGTGAAATGCAACTACGGAACCCTACATTGCGCGTGGCCTGACACGCAACTGGCCATTTATTTTTGTTCGGAACCCTAAAAATGAAATACCCTGTGAATGAAAAACTAGTTCGGATGAATACTAACAGCGTCGGTGCGCGCATCCCTGTGATGGGGGATGAAGATAAAAAATTGATTGGATTGTTACCAAACCGAAATGAAAAATGTTAACTGTTATACAGGTACACTGTACAGCCTAGGTTTAGTTATATAACTAATCGATCTGGGCTCGCTTCGCACGGGTAGGTTAACACTGCGAATAAAGCGTCATGTATCGGACTTTATAATGGCTAATGAAAAACTAACTAACTTACTTTGTTTGTTTGGTTTTCTTTGAATCGCACAGCAACGAAGAAAACGATTAACGTGATTTTTTCGCATGGAGTACTTACCTATAGTTGAGATTTTTTTCCAGAAAAAAAAAGTTCTCGCGAGATTTTTGAAAATGAAACTCCACCCAGACGAAGTCGCAGGTAAAATTATACCAACGAACATAATTATAGAACTTCAACTTAATTTGAAAGTTTTCGATCCCAAAATTGTGCAAAATCACATAATTGGCATTAAAAATCTTTGATCATTGAAAGTATTCACGAGCAAATTTATAACAAGCATAAATTTCTTCGAACCTAATGAAAGAACAAACTATAAAGTGTTATTTATTAGAGTTACTCACAAGTTTCTTTGGAAAGTTTATTTTGAACAGGAATTTTCATATTACAGACAGTGAACGACCTAGACTATAAACTTGATGGCAACGAATTTTTCTTTAAGTCTAAAACTCCGGAAGATGGTCAGGCAGCCAGGCTATTCAGTATTCCGATAAAAAAGTCATGCCTGATACTGCTCGTATAAAGTTCAAGACACATTGCGGTAGATTCTAAGCGACCTGACGCGTTTTTACAATGTTATCATAACTATTGTACATAATAACATTATATAATGGCTGAAAATTGCACACTTGAGAATTCTCGTAACGTTCTCAAGGTGTGTGAAGTCTAACAATTCGCCAGCGTGATACCTATAAACCCTTCTCGAGACCTGCGCTCAGTAGTAAGTCGTTGGTTTCTACCTAAGGGATTGTCAGAGATTGAGTATTTTATGAATTATCTTAGATATATAGGTAAAGGTTAGCTTTGTTATAGAACCCATAGTTTGGATCCATAAGTCACCACTGGTAACACGCGCTGCGAATTTTTTGGTTTTTGGTACTGAAAGGCGTTGCGATACTGAAGTGGAAGTGGGTGGTGCACACAGTTCTAAGAATCTATGAACGTTGAACACTCAAGGAGTTGGAGTGGCAATCTCGCACCAGAAAGCGCAGTGTTGGCAGACCCGCCACTAGGTGGACTGACGACATCAGACCAGTCGCAGGGAGAAATACATGAGGCGCAAGACTAAGGCATGTGGATGTCTATACAAGAGACTTAGTATGTCTAACAGTAGATCCCTATCGGGTGTTAAAGAAGAAGAAATATTAAACACTACACGTTACTCGTAGCGTTACTCGTTGTATGATTGGCATGATATTGTTTCACAGTACTTTTCAGTAAGTAAGTGATACCAAGATGCGGAGTTAGTGAAAATTTATTTATCGATTTATCAATTTTCACGCTTGCGGGACTAATCCGAATACGTGACGCGCATATTATGAAAAGGCTCTTGTTATTCCTCTCTATTAAAAGAAAATATGAAATATTCAAACAAAAATAAAACAAAAAATAGAATACCTAATTTTTTTGTCCTGAAGCGGTATCGTTTGTTTTCACCCCGGAGCCGACAAAAGAAACGTAAGCACCCTTTTGTAAAGTCTTGTCAGACGTTAAAATACCAAAAACCATTGTTCACGTCTCGTTTTTATCATCCTTGTCAACTTTGCCATTTATCACCTAGGAAAATTTCGCCTCCTTTTTACGCTAAAACCAGGTTTTATGGTCATTTCATGAATGGTGACGATTTGTTTAAAAAGACTTACCTAGACAATGCGACACAAAAATGCCCAGTTTGACATTCATTCACTTTATTACTAACTAGCAACTAGCAACTATCTGCGACTTAATTCACGTATTACATAAGTACATATAAATGTATACCCAACTAACAAAATGGTCTTAATATAAGTCATATAATAATTGTGTAAACGTTTTCGAAAAACTGAATGGCATGAAAATAAGGCTTACAAACGCTTATACAACGCGATTTTGGCGCAGTTACTATTTCTATAAAGTCGTATAGCTGTCATTCAAAAGTCATAAGCGAGAACATAGTAGTGTTGTAATATTATCATTGGTATGAGTATTTAGTCGTATAGTTACCATAGCATTCATAGCGCAGACGTTTACCGGACCAATGAATCTATTTGATGCAGTATTGAAGCGCTTTCAATTATAAGTAATAGAATTTAACTATTAATAAATTCTGCATGTGTGCAGACTATATTTTTATACTTTTATACTATAAGTGTAATCAAATTATTTACAAGTTTGAAATGGGATGTGTTTATGTTTAAGTTTGGAAAACTTAATGCGAATATTACTTTAGGGACCAACTTTTTAGGTTTATTAATAAATTTTAAATGCCCCCTTCATTTATTGTGTATTTAATTATTATTTTTTAAATAAAAAATAAATTATTATATGTCATAATGCCATTATGACTTACGAAATACTTATATACCATGAATAGTGCTGTGTTAAGAGTTAAAACTCCCTTCATCGTGCCATTATAAGTTACAAAATAGTTGTATACGATGAATACTGCTGTGTTAAGAGTTATAAACTCTTAAAGAACATGGCGTTCTTTCATTACGAACCTATCAGAGTTCCCTAAAACATTTTAGTAAACCGTTATTTGTCATTCCAAAAAATAGTTTTTTACATTAACAGAACATTTTAGAGACCATAAGTTTTTTGGGAATGCGGCAAAAAACATATTTTGTTAACGTGGAAAAATGACATAATTGTCGGTTCCCAACTTTATCCGGGGACTAGGGGCCGTTGTGTTGTGTCGTTAACCATGGGAGGTATGGCCATAATGACTTGATTGACATGATTAAGGTTTCTTTAATTATCAGGGATAAAATGTAGCCTATGTGCTAATCCTGGGTATGAGCTATCTCCATTCCAAATTTCAGCCAAATCGGTTCATTCGTGTTGACATCGATTTTCAACAGAAAAAAAAGATACCGGCCGAATTGATAACCTCCTCCTTTTTGGAAGTCGGTTAAAAAATAGGTACGGAACCATCATTCTCTGTCGCGTTTATTGGGCTTGGCTGGTTTACATTACTGCGAATATATCTAAAATGTCATGTTCACATGCATAGTCTTATAGCAGCGTTATTAAGGTTGTAATACCAGCCAAAATGTCCCGCCTAAAATGTTTGTATGACTGTGTATTTTCTACGATTAAATTGCTTTATAGCTACTTCATACAGACGTTTGTACAACGACTTTTATTACCTAATAGCATTGAAACTTAAATGCAATATACATGATGCCTGTACAACGTCACATTTTAAAACTTGCTAATATACGACACCTATGTGACGAAATAATCATAAAAGCTTAAAATCTTATGACCATTTTGTTAGTTGGGTAGTAATAATAGTTATCTGAATACATTAAGTCAAGATACAACAGAAACTACAGTCAGTTTTATGATCTATGTTATCTAGGTATTAGTTGATGTTGATGACGCGACTTCGTTCTCGTGTTTAAGGTTTTTCAATTTCCGCGGGAAATCTTTTTATTTTTTGAGATAAAGAGTAGCCTATGTGTGATTCCAGATAATAATCTATCTCTGTACCAAACCGCTTCAGTAGTTACAGAGTAACAAACGTCCATCCATCCACCCATACATACATCCAAACTTTCCCATTTATAATATTAGTAGGATTAACATAAACAGCTTTCAAACCATCACACAGTCAGGCTTTTGAGAGTTCATATTATGCTTTTTCAAAGCTTAAAAAATGTAAATGAACTAGTCAACCATAGTCTATTTGAGAAAGCGGATATTGAAGTGTTTTTTTGCAGTCCAAAAGCAAATAATAATCAGAGCAGCCTTTATTTACTTCTTCATGCGTGGATTTGTAGCTTTAAACGAAGGGGGTTTTCCATTTGAAACATGCCAACTTGTTGGTATCCAACTGTGACCGAAATAAATCGTCCCAAATATCCGACTTCGCGATTATTAATTACTGTCTCAGCCAAATCGGTTCAGTCGTTTCGGCGTGATTGATGTATGTTTGTTGTAACAAAAATCCATCCATTCATCCCTTTCCATCCATACATACTTACAAACTTTCGCATTTATAATATTAGTAGGATTACTTGTAGTCCGCTTACTACTAAGACCTCGCGTCCTAGAAATTCGTCGAATTCTCATATATAAAGTGGTGGCATAGAGAAATTTTTACAAGGAAATATTTATTAATTATAGTAACTTATTTATTTTATTAATTATTATTGAAATATAAACAAACAAACTTACAGCTTTCTATTTTAAGCCAATTTTGAGTTAGACCCCGCTAAAAAAGGGTGAAAACTATGACTTTGGTAGTGTCCCGAATCGTAATCTATATTGCATCGTACTGGAATGCTAAATCGTCCGGCAGCACATTTTCGATGGAAGAGTTCCGGGACCCGTCCCCTGAACATTTACTTATAAAACCACAGCGCTCACTGTGCCGAGGCTTTACTACAGTCGATACGAATCTGCAGTGGTAATAACCGACGGTCGATTTGTTGGCATGTCTGTAGATGGCCTAATGCGATACCGATTGCTGAGTCGAAACCGTTTCGTGGGTGTTACAAGCTAATTACATTCATTGTCTCATACGATTATTCAAACAGAAGGCTGGCGCCGTGCCATTTTGTGGCGGTATTACGGCTCACATAATCGTTTATATCAGATGAGAATAGTTTCAACTGATTCTTTAGTACGAGTTTGCGTATCTCTCCAACGTTGATAGATTTCGAGTATCGAAACACCATGCTTTTAGAGTAAGCCCATACTCACATGCTATTATGGGTACATTAGTAGACAATTCTATCAGAAAAAATTAGACGCGGGTCTAAATTGGCACATACGTACACAATTTTACTTGAACTAGAGGGGTCTAGTGACATCACGTTATGTGGGGACATAACGTGATATCATCATTTTACCATCGTACGTCTTAGGAGAGGACAGACTGGCATTTTTTAGCAGCAGTTTTTATGGCTTTTAACGCTAACGTTAATGTTAGAAATCAGCAAAAATCGCGAAAACGCGATGCAGACGCGAAAAGCTACAAAAACGCCGATCGCTGCCGCTCCCCTAGAATAGATCAAACGCAGAAATACCTACCATAAGTACGGAAAATTTTAAAATAGATAATTTCTGATAAAGTGCAGCGCCTTGTTTTAAAATTATAGATACTCGTACTACGAACTCGATTTTTATTTATTCAAAAAATGATTCTTTATTTTGTGAGGTACTTACGAGTATATCGTATATGATATTGCTACGATTACTGCTTATTGAGTTTGAAACTGGATTGAACCAACAAGGATCGGAATCTCACTTAAAAATTAATTCAATTCGAGGTTGTGAGAGGTTTTCAACAGATGAGCAGATGGGGCGACTGTCAACAACAAATTCCAGATAGAATTGGGAGAATATGCTCGAAATACATACTGCAGTAATATTTGGAGAGTAGTTATATTTATCTCAGCCCATCGCTTGCCCATTACTAGGCACAGGCTCCTCTAGAATGAGAAGGGTTTAGGCCGTAGAAGGCAAGCTGGCCAAATGCGGTTGGTAGACTTCACATACCTTTGAGAACATTACGGAGTTATATAACGTTATATAACCTCATAATTGTTATATTAGGAGTGAATAAAATTACATAGCAAAATAATATGATTTAAGTTTTAAAGATGAAAATAATCTTCTTTCTTACCAACCTATAAACGTCCACTGTTGAACAAAGGCCTCTTGCATAGACTTCCACAGGGTCCGTTCTTGCATCGCCTGTATCCAGCGGTTCGCTACGACTCGTCTGATATCATCTTTCTGCCTCGTTGGGTGTACCAACACTGGTCTTCCCGGAAAATATAATCAAAATATGGCGTAAGATTAAAAAATACACCTATATTATGACCGTGACACTAAGTAAAGAATTTCTCGAACATTTTGTGTTAGAAGTTAGAAAAAAAGAAAAATGTTCAAAACTGTTTAAAAGTTATAGTGTTTTATGTGATAAGGGTAAATTAATAAGTATCTTTTCAAGAATAAACTTTTCATCGATGAGAAAGAGCAAAAACAGATCGCATTGTGGTAAAAATGTAACTTTTTTGTTTTACTTTTATTGGAGACAAAAAGTTTTACATTTGTTAGGCTCGTGTGTTACAAACTCGATCTGTATAAGTTCAAGTTTGAAAATAGTTTATAGTCAGTAGCAATGAGAGAGAAATAAATTATATCTTCTCTTTCATAAAGGTGTTCGATTTTATGGCGATGACAAAATTACCTATCTTACCTGTAAATAAAACTAGTGTTATTAGATCATAAGAACTGGCAAAGTGCGTATCCGAATACGCATATGGATTCTGTTATCATGCTTGTAAAAAAACTATATTATAAATGCGAAAGTTTGGATGTATGGATGGATGGATGGGTGGATGTTTGTTGCTCAATCACGTCGCAACGACTGAACCGATTTGGCTTTAGCACAGAGATAAACTATAGTCTGGAATAACATATAGGCTACTTTTTATCAAAGAAACTAAAAGAACTTCTGTGGGAATTAACAAACTGCAATCCACGCTAACGAAGTCGCGGGCATCAGCTAGTACATAATATTGTTTTGTACGGAACTACGGATCGACTTAATATTTTGGATGGTATAGAAAATGATATAGGCTAATTTTTATTTCAGGAAAACAAGGGTTCTCGCGGGACGCTTGAAAGTCTAATTCCACGCAGATGAATTCGCGAATGCGCAGTGAATTTTACTACGGAATCCTAAAACTCCTTCACTTTGCTCATTCAACGTTCCGTGAACTAAGTATCTTTATCTGGTCGTTTACTAAACCGACAATTCAGTTTCTTTTATTCTCGACTTAAAAAGGAACTAGTAACAAGAATTGTGGTTACAAATCTCTTGCCAACAAACACGTTTATTTGTATGTTGACCCCAAACTTCGGGTGACCACGCGTTACATCAAATACGAGTACCTAACTAGGTTTTCAGGTGTACTTTGTACTATGTACTGAGTGTGAATGTATTTTTTATTTCTACACATATTTTGAAGTTTAGCTCGTTCTCTCTGTAATAAGAAAATAGTAGGTAGTACCTATCAGTGAAAGTTTTTTGAACAGAACTTTTATTTTACTTAACGGTCGGGTCATCCTTTTGAATTGGTTCAGATTCAGAAGCTTAAGCAACATGAACACTTACCGATATGCAAAGATGACGTTTTTGAGGTGCTATCTGCATTCTGTATGACTTCAAGTGTTTTATAAACATCGTTCCTCGAAAGCTGACTCTTGCCTTGACCTAGTGATTCAAGTGTCCAAGAGCCTAGAGCAAGAGAGTTTATTTATTAACCCTAAGGCTAAAAGTTTAAGAAGCTTTGTTAGCTAAACAGGTTATAGTGCCAGCGTCTAGGAGATTCTTACATTTTCTTGTCGGGTCTTGGACATATTATTTACAAAAAACATCTTGGTCGAGTATGTTTTTTGTAATGTATTTTCTTTTCTATTTTATTTAAGTATGGTCGGGTCGAGTCATGACGTGTCATAAGAGCTATAAGTTGGCCTACATGAAATAAATAATTTGGAATTTTGAATTTTTTTGAATTTGTTATTTTATGTGAAGTTTTCGTAAATATCTGAAGTTTAACATACAACAAGAGCTTAATCAAATAAATTTTTGTATTGTGGTTTTACATTGGAACAAAAACTATCATGATTATTGATTAGCTTTCACTCGTGCGGTTAATTTATTTTTTTTAGAAATAATATCGTTGTATCAAAAAGCACATATTGGGAAAATCCTTGGTATTTAAATCAAATGTTAAACCTACTTGGAGCAGACGAGTTGGCTGCTTCCGTCAAAACATCAGCCATTCCGGTACATCCTGATTGAGCAGAAAACTTATTGAGTGTCTAGCACTGGTTAATGTCAGGTGGTAATTTATCTTTCCCACAGCTGACGCCTGGAACCCCTGGAATATATTATAAAAGTCGATGGATATTTTCGTTGTGACCTGAAAATCGAATGATGGCATAATGACGTCATCTCTCAATAATGTGATTGGTTCGCCGAAACATTTGCGCGGCAATCTCGTGGGGATTTGTACGTTCTATTTTGATACGTTTACTGACAGGGGTAGAACAACCACTGGTACCGCACCGTATTGTCTTGACTGAATAATTCACCTTTTCTTCGGTCCAACTGGTATGTCTATACCGGCTACACTGCCAGGCAAAACAATATTTTGCGATGTTGTTTTGCTAAGCCGAGATTTTAGTGTTCGGGCCAATTTCGAGTTGGGCCGAAATGTGAAGGGGCTCTTAAGGTAAGGTCAAGGGGAGATTTTCTGCTTCTTTAGATGGCAGTTTAAGGCTAAAAATGTTAAGTAGTTAAATGTTTGAATATTCAAACTTTCAAAGCGAATTTTATTATAAAATGTTACTTGATAAATTACTAAAGGCAAATATGTAAACAGCACCCCATTCAACGTGCTGGCACTCAAAACTAACAAACGTAAACATCTTAATAGGTGTGAAATGAACAGGGGTTCGTCGTAAATTTCTCTAACCCGCATAGTGAAGGGCGAAGTTGTAATTACTTTACCCTAATCTCAGGGCTCTTTTATAATTAGAAATAGGTAGGTAGGTATCTACTTCAAATAAATTAAAATTAAAAGGCTATATTAATTATATTGTAAACTGATAAAGATAAATCTGGCAATCCTCTCTCCCTTGGTTAGCGTGGTGAACTAAATGGCTTAAACCTACTTCGCGCTATGACCTAAACTTTCTTCTTATTCCGTCGAGAAGGAGCTGTGCTCAGGGTTTCGAGAGGGTCGGTGATGAGTGGAGATGATGATGAAGATATAGTTATGAATTGAACTGAGACCTTTTTTATTCGATGACAGATTAGTCTTTGACTGCGATCACACCTGACGGTAAGTGACAATGCAGTCTAAGATGGTAGCGAGCTGACTAGAAAGGGCACGGCAGTGTACATTCAACCTATACCCCTAATCGGTTTCTACACGCCATCGTGCCGGAACGCTAAGTCGCTTGACGGCACTTCTTTTGACGATAGGGGGGACAATATGCTCTTAAAAAAAGAGCAAAGAGCAAGCTTGCTGGGAAAGAGCGTAGGTATGTTCTTGTTGTCGCTTTTAGCTTGTCACTTGAAGCCCAGCTCTAGCCTTCGAATTCGATAGGAACGTGCAGACTTTGACTCCACGGCAATATTTACGGACTTTGACTAACAAAGAGGCCATTGGACCAGACAGAGCGAATATTCTTACTGTCGCTTGTCTCTTGTTATTGTCGTTTGCATTTCATTGTTGTCGCTGGTATTGTATTGTTGTCGTTTATAGCTTGTCACTTGGAGCTTATCTCTAGCCCTAGACTTTGATAGACTTCGTTTGACTCGTTAATTACGGACTTTTACAAATAAAGAGGCCATTGGACCGGACAGAGTGAATGTTGTTACTGTCGCTTGTCTTTTGTTATTGTCGTTTGTATTTCATTGTTGTCGCTTGTACTGTGTTGTTGTCGCTTATAGCTTGTCACTTGAAGCCCATCTCCAGCCCTCGATGTCGATAGGAACGTGCGGACTTCGTTTGACTTCACGGCGTTAATTACGGACTTTTATCAACAAAGAGGCTATTGGACCAGAAAGAGCGAATGAAAATAAATTAAAAGTACCTACTCACTCTGTTAAAATAAAGAGATACATCTCTTGCGTCTCCCGTTCGTAAGTATTAGTTACTGAAAATTTAGATCCGGTTGGTCTACCTCAATAAGTATGACATCTAAGTATGATAGTGACTAAAAACAATTTAAGGACCTAATCAGTACAAAGTGTATCTTAAGTTGAATTTTAAATTCAAATAGTGTAACTCAGTAGGCTACAGGCTAGGTGGTAGTAGGAAATAAAGATATCATTACTCAATGGTACCTACCTACTTTATGATAGGAGGAAAAAAATCTTCCTTTTGATACAGAAATAAATACAGAAGCTATCGAGCTTTCGCGAAAAAATAATTTCAATTTGAAGCCTCAATAGCTCCTTTAGCTTTAGTTCAATGCTTTAAAGGGAAAGAGGCCTGATTTCTAGTGGGAATGAAATGAATAATGATGGGAAGCTTTGGCCATGGCTAGTTACTTACCGTGAAGCGATTTAGCTTTCGTGTACCATTGTATCTGAGACTGTTGCGTATAGAGTGTAGCAATCGATTAGGTTTATTTTACACTGCCATACCTATTTCAAGTTAGCCCGCTACCATCTTAGACTGCATCGTCAATTACCATCATGTGCGGTCACAGTCAAGGACTATCTTGTCAAAAAAACAATAGCCAAAAGGTCAGCGACAGTTCGGAAGGTCGAAGTAGTAAAATTTTTGTATTGGGGTCATCGAACTATGACGCTAAGAAAAGAAATTTCGCAAACGCAGGCTCAAAACAAGCAGTGTATATGACGTGAGTATCATGAAGGTAATTTTCTGCAGTGGTACTGATAGTTACGTTTTCGACGGTTATTGTGATGAATTATGACACACTTTCACAGCACATTGCGTCATTTCGTAATAATATTCTGCGAGCTCGTCGTACTAGGCTTACTAAAAATGACTTATCACGGCAGCGACTATTGCGCTTCTAAGGAGTTCGATGGGGGGGGTATTGAGATGGCACTGGAACACAGTCCAGCATCGCTAAGCAACAAACTACACAATGATTATACTCCGCACTGCGCAGTAATAAGACTGTTTTCCATTCGGTCCACGCACTGAGAGCTCTTGTCCATGAGGCTGTAAGACAAGCGTTTTTATATTTTCAAGAGAGTCTACCATTATGCATTGGTGTGAATTGCCCTGATGGCGATGATACATAGAACATACTGAAATATCAATACCGTCTTTAAAATCCTTCGAAAGGTAGGGGGAAAATACTATAAACTGGTAGGTATGAATAGCTCTAACGTATATCATACTAGCTTTTGCCTCCGCGACTTCATCCGCGTGGAATTATTTTGGGGTGGAATTTTCAAAAACTGTGACACACGTACTTCTTTATTTTTAACTAAAAGCTCAAATACCAACTTTGATGGAAGCAGCTTGAAAAATGACGGACTTTCATATAAACTTCCATCCCCTATTTAAACCCCTTAGGGGTGGAATTTCCAATAATCCTTTCTTAGTGTGCGCCTACGTCATAAAAGGAACCAACTGTAAAAATTTCAAGTTTCTAACTTCAGTAGTTTAGGCTATGCGTTGATATCTCAGTCAGTCAGTCAGGACTTTGAATTTTATATATATGTATAGATGAGTACTCTCACGGGCGGATCCAACACGTAAAGGCCACATGAGAGAGTTGATCTTTTGGCGATAAATACATCAACCGATTTTATGCTTCAATACATATCAGTAAGTTGCACTGAACGATGCAACTCCCGGTGGGTGCAGGAATATTTTATGGAATGGGCACAAAACTTCTTAATTGGGCTATTGGATATGGACATGATATCTGGGCTATGAGCTGAGGTAACTGACGCCTGCTATTACAATACCAATTAGAGATCATTATTATTAGAAGTCGTTTTATCGAAAAAAAAAATATTTTTAAGAATCGTTCACTGTTCTCGTGGCCCATCGGAGGGATGCACGGGGAAAAAACAGCCGTATACAAGCAACGTTACGCACGTGACCGGGGCTGCGATTGCGTCTAACGATCTTCTGATGGCCGCTGTACAACACCTACATTAGGGATAGCTCTAGAGTTCGCATTATTTATTTATTTATTTATTATTTATTTATTTATTTCGTCTGGTGGAGGCTTTGGCCGTGGCTAGTTACCACCCTACTGTCAAAGACTTAGCGTTCCGGTAAGATGGCGTGTAGAAACCGAGGGGGTATGGGTAGAATCTACCCAATTATATTAATTTTATGGAAGTCGGTTAAAGAGAGCAATTAAAAAAAATGAATTTAAACGTTTTTCTTTCAATAATACCTACTCATACTCAGCGCTACTCATGAATTTGCCCAACAAACTTGAATAAACCTATAACAGAATAATTGAAAAAAAAAAAACAAAAGAAGCAGTGGTCTGCACTCAGCCTTGTAAAAGCCGCAGCCGGTCCGAATTAATGTTCTCCACATTGAATTCTCGTTTTTGTGGGTGACTTGCACCGTCGGAAAAATTGCTTGTTAGGGCCCCGATTTTCCATCGCCTTTTGCGGGTAAATAGAAGAGCTGTATTGAATTTGTTTTCGGGTTTTCCGAACAAGATGAAATGAAACGAACACACTTTATTGTACACCACATTAAAATGAAACCTTAAAAAATAAACTTAAAATATATTTCGTAGTATGAGCACAAATGGCGGCCTTATCGCTAAGAAGCGATCTGCCAGGCACAAAATGCACGTGTGTGTAACTCTTTATTCAAACGACTCAGTGAGTTGTATCTTCAAATTGATCTACTGATTCGGATCTCTAACACTGCTAATGCATCATTTGGCTCAATTGAATCTCGTTTCTTAGTGGCACGCACGCGTGGTCGACGCGCTCGCTGACACGAATGAACAAAAGAGTCGAAAGATTGGGAATTACTATGGGAACTTTAGACTTTCTTATTTTAGATGAATTAATTATATCATTATTCTGTCATGAATTTCTTTTTGATTAAGCAAATAATCTGCAAATAATTTATCAAATTCTTATCATAGGCTAATTAAAAGGCGGTTTTTAATTTAATCACGTAAGAATATACTTTCTGCCCTAGTTGAGATTTGATGATCCAGATGATTCAAGTGAAACGGTTGACAGATTCGAATCTTTGGACTGATCCAATTTTAACGAAGATACGTTTTTAGTCAGTAGGTATACACGTTCAGATTAAATGAAAAATACAATATTAATAATTATATGCAACACCATTCCGTGGAAACGGTGGACACATTCAAACTAGGTGCTCCTGGAGGAAAATAAATTTCAATTTTAACATTTCCATACGGCCACCTTATGCGGCGGAAAATATTATGAAAATAATATTCTTGTATGTATTTCGCGTTGGCGAGTGCATTAAGCGGCTTGGTTTTATTGCAGTTTTTAATTAAATCCATTTGTACGATCATCGTGATGCTGGAGTGGTATTTTGCGAGTCATAATTATAGTTCGAAGAATCGATAGACGTTTGCTAGCGTTGGAAGACCAATGCTGCTTTTTCCGGTGCAGGGTTGCCAACCCTTCTTCTTCTTCTTTCGCTTTTCGTTAAGAGGGTTCTTACTCGTATCTTCACTAGTTGGACGGATTATCCGAGTCGCTAGGAGTTGAAGATTCTAAGTATATCACCTCCCTTCCGAGAAACATAATAATTATGTCGTTTATCTATTGAGACGACGATATTATATGTTGATATCTTTTAATTTATTTACACAAAGTTGAAGACGTAATCCATTCTAAATAAATATTGTGAATACGAAAGTGTTTGTTTGTTGGTTTGTGCTCAAATCACGCAGTAGTGGAGCAACAGATTGTCATTTTTATTGCATGGGTATAGTAACTATACTTGAGAAACTGGAGAGTTAATAGACTACTTTCTATTTCGGAATAACAAAGAGTTTCAAAATCCGGAAATCTTTTATTATTCAGGAAAAATAATAAAGGATTATTATAGGACCGTCTTAAAGCTGTTGTGTATTTTTGTGCCTTTCGTCAAATTCGGTTTAGGGGTCGTATGGTGAAAAGGCAACAAATAGACCGACACATTTCTACATTTATTAAATGGGTATGGATATTACCATATTAAGGCCTAAAGCGAACATAAACAGAAAATATAAGCCATGCAGCATTTATTTAAAATGCTGCTTTATTTTTTATTCCGAAATAGTCCAGTAATTTGTATTAGTAATGGGATTGTGTTAGTACAAGAGGCCCCTGTCAGCACTCGTACAATACACGCTCCAAAAACTTTTTAGATTTACGTTTGGCCGAGACGGCTAAGGTGACCGTTATCCAGATTAAAATAACTAGAAAAGGTTACGAAGATGTGATATTTTTAGTAGAAAAATATTGTAAAACTTTCCGACTTTTATTAAAATTTATGAAGTAGGAATACACATTTTTCGAAAGGCAGATATAAAGTAGGATAAAAAAGGGTTGGATTATATTACAGATAGGTATTACTACATTAATTTTATGCCACCTAATCCAACACTATTCCACGCGTGGTAAGTGACGATGCAGTCTAACTAGAAGGGGTGTGGCAGTGTACTTTCAACCCATACCCCTAATCGGTTTTTACACGCCATCGTGCCGGATCACTAAATTAATACCTACGTCTTTGGCGGTAGGGTGGTAACTAGCCACGGCCAAAGCCTCCCACCAGACCAGCCCCCCGATTCAGACCCTTCCGATAACTTATTTATCGATCGATTCGGTTTGTTACCGTACGATAACATATATTTTCAATTCGTAAATGCTCTTGTAATCGAATGTATCTTGTCGATGTCGATAACGTAGTCGATACCGAATCGTATCCTCAAACTAAACGCTCTGAATCACACGACAAAAAATTTTTATACGAGATCGATATCTAACCGTATCGACACGGTATGTTATCGAACAGGTCTGAATCGCCCCGATCAGAAACAATTCAGAAATTATAAATTTGCAAATTGACTCCGAACCCGATACCTCCCAGTAATAAAAGCAGTACTTTATATCTTTTCAAAACACCCTATTTAATCCAGTGTCTAATAAGCATAACAACGTTTAATTTCGAATACACAGCTTCTATTGAGACGAGGATTATAGTAACGTTGTTATCCCCATCTGCCGCTGGTGTAACTTACAAGGCTGATGCGAGGCTAAGATTTGAACACTTGCCAAAGTACAAAATTAGTACCCCTGACTTTAATGGTTCCAAATAAAATTTATAAGACATCGAGGCATAGGTAAGTAAACATACAAAGTACCTACTTAATCCTTATATTATAATGTGAGTTCATCTTCTAAAAACTAATCGGTATTTTTATCGGTATTTTTCTGTTACCTACATTTAGTTGTATATGTAAATTATGTCTCAGTCGTTCGGTTGCATGTATGCTGCAGGTACTTATCCTCTATATTTTTCTACTTTTTTTTGCATGTATGTGTTCTATTTTACCTATAATAATTTTACAATATTGTTTGCTCATTTATTTAGAAATTTTGTGTTTAAGACTTAGTCTATCCGGTGCCTCTTTTTTTTTGTATGAATGCTGTGTATGCTTGTTATTGATATACATATCAGTCAATGTTGCAATGTTTTTGTATGTTTGTTTTTGAATGTATAATATGTATATTGTTAGTATACCTAATAAACAAATAAAAATAAATAATGCGAAAGTGTGTATTCATTGGTTTCTCCTCAAATCAAGCAGCAACGGAGTTTAAATGAAATGCCTATTCACTCTTGATTTGAACGTATTGAAATTGTAATTAGTTGGAAAAGCGAAAGTCAGAAGTGCATTCCAAATTTTAGCGATGCTTATAAGAAACGAGGAAGCATAGCGCTTAGTATGCACGACCGTGGGATATATTAATCACGTAGCGGCGATGCCTTGCGTTACGATGGTAGAATAACTTTTAAAGTCAGAATTACTCGTAAAAACAAACAGTAGGTGTATGTAGTTATATATATTCGTTAATATATATGTATCTTCAAAAACTTGGCAGCATTTCAAAGCAATTTGTGTAGACTGAGATGTCAGGCACCTTTTCAGTATTCCAGACTATTGTGAGATAAGACTTAAGTATTCGGAGATACGGCTAGTGCTGATTTTATTTTAATTAAAGAGCAGCGTGTGGTTCACTGACTTCTTTTGTTTGAGTCTCGAAAGTATTGAAAAACTAAACGATGCCCGCGACTTCGTCCGCGTGGATTAAGGTTTTTTAATACCCGCGGGAACTCATCAAGTTTTGGGGATAAAATGTAGCCTATGTGTTAATTGTGGAATGAGCTATCTCTATTCCTTTCAGCCAAATTGGTTAATTCGTTGTGGCGTGAAGGAGTAACAAACACACACGCACATACACACCCACCCACACCCACACACACACACACACACACACACACACACACATACACACACATACAAACTTTCGCCTTTATAATATTAGAGTGATAAAATATTTAATCCTTGATATTTTATCTAATCTAGATTCATTACATCAAAGGTTTTTGTGTAATCTTTTTGGATAAACGTAAGGGGTATTAATAACGATTTTCATTAAATTCATTAGGTGAAGGGCCGGGCAAAGTTGGGTTTGCGTTTATCTAAGCGGTCAAAACTACACCTACCTGCCCAGTACGTACTTATATAATAATAATCTGAATATATAAAAGGAAAAGGTGACTGACTGATTGACTGACTGACTGATCGATCAACGCACAGCTCAAAGCTTTGGACGGATTGGTATGCAGATAGCAACACATATTATGACACAGGTATCCGCTAAGAAAGGATTTTCGAAAATTCACCCCCTAAGGGTGTAAAATAGGGTTTTGAAAAATCGAACTTTACGTGAGCGAAGCCGCGGGAAAAAGCTAGGATTGAATAAATATGCAATCAGCAAGTCTGAATTACATAAAAATAATTATAATGCAATATGCATAACAATAAAATATAAAGGGTGTATAAACTCTGGATAACGAGTGCCGACTTCAAAATGAAATTGAAATATTACAATGATTCTTGTTTTTGATAAAGTTGGTTAACGTAGTGCACACCAATAAGACAAGTCTTGACTACCTACTTTTGCGCGCATTAAATTATATTGACCTCCATAAATTATTTAAGAGAAAAAATTTTGAAGGCAAAATTGAGCGATAAATAAGCATACAAAGAAAAAGAGAAGTCTTATGCTGAGATCTATAGAGTGTGCTTTGATAAGTCAAAGCACAGCTCAGATTTTAGATAGAGTTAAAACGAGATACAAATATGCTCTGATATAAATCTGTCTCGTTTTATCTCTATCTTGAGTTTGAGCAGATGAGAGTGCGATGTATAGATGTCAGCCTTAGAACCGATACTATTCTTTTTTTTTTCAGATTGCATAAAAGTTTGTTTTGTTTTAACACGATTTTACTGCTCGTGATAAGAACATCCTTTTATATTGCACAACGTAAGATAACTTTTACATGGACAATATTCTAAAACGTAGACGTAATGCCTGTTCGTTTGTTCGCTAAAAATAATTAAAAACAAAAAAGACGTGTGGCACTCGGGGACTGCCGCGGTAAAGCTATTGCATAGCATTTTTTATCAACGCCATCTAGCAGCTCACCGCTAGATGGCGTTGATAAAAAATGCGCCATCTAGCGGCTCACCGTAGAGGAGTCCCGTGTCAGGTTATTTTCGTTACGGAATTTCTGGATTCGGTCTCCACGCTGGCCCGCGATAGAAGCTATGCAAAAGCTTAAAACTTGCCATATAAAAACAATTGCATGTGATTTACCTACTGTGTGCGCTGTCTCTGCTTCGAGATCATTTAGCGTTAAATTAATGTGACAAAACGTTTCCCCACATTAAAAGCTTGTCTAGACACCGTAACTAAAGGGAACAGCAATGAAAAATGTTAGCTGTTGTGCTGAAATACGATCGTAGAGCTACGATCTACGGACACGTAGCATGCTCTCTATCCGATTGTTTCTCACGTACGAATTTTAAAGTTTTCGTCCATGTTATTGGCTGGATTTGTTTTTAATTACTTGCAATGGGAGGAACATCTACGTAATAGTTTCTGCAGGATGGCTTATGTTAAATTACTGATATAAATACTTGAAGATCAAAAAGAAATCTATCTAGTAGTTAGCTTGTTAGGGCTACGGAAAACGAGGTGCTGGTTTCACTAGAACTTCACTTGGCGAAAAAAAGGTAAGTATTGGGTTTTCTTTCAAAAATCTAATAGTTACTCGGTGTTGGTAAGTTAGTGGTGTTCCTATTATAAGAGTTATTCACTAATAAATAGTATTGGAAAACCCCATTCTACTAAGAGGATGGATGATCTCAAGTCTTTGAGAGCGCTGGACATAAGATCAAAATCAAAATTTATTTATTTCATGTAGGCCAACTTGTAGCTCTTATGACACGTCACAAATCTACCACCGGTTCGGAATGCAGATTCTGCTGAGAAGAGCCGGCAAGAAACTCAGCAGTTGCTCTTTTAAAAAAAAAAAATTACAATAGGTAACAAAGCCATGCCATGCACACAGTGTTTACACATTCATCAGCATCACAAGTTCGTTTCCTGTGGCTATCGTTGCATGAACTCTATTCCAGCGATGAACGTCTATCAGACGTCGAGTACACGTTTACTGAGGAATACATTGGACGTTCTAACAATTTTTGTATTGAGGATCTGCCAAAGGATCAACTTTTTTCTTCAGTTTCTCGGCGATGGTTAAATTGTTTGCTGGAAGTTTATATTATGCTATCTAAAACTACTTGGCTATTATGAAAAAGCAGATAGTAATGTAATGTTATTTTCGTTAATTACGAGTAAATAATTATTCTCGGAGATACATTTGCATTAGAAAATTGGGGCATCTTTCTGGTCCGGATAAATTACAAAACTAAAATATTTATAATAATTCATCAAAAGCACTAAGGTAATTGGAAAGTAATTGTGTATCTGATCCAATTAACCCAAAAGTAAATGGGTAGAAACTGGCAACTATAATAAACAACTGAGTTGAGTGGAGTGGGGAATCCAGCATATTTAATTATATCTGGGCAAACAAACAGGGAATTGTATTAAAAGTTGTGTTTACTAAATTCGCAATTATTGTTTTAGCAATTATACGTTTTGATTATTAATAGCCTCAATAGCGCAACGGTTAAAGTGCGGACTGAAAATTGAAAGGTTGCAGGTACGATCCCAAACCGTTGCACTATTGCCGTACACATTCCAGAAAGCTTGTGTCAACAGCAATACAGGTGGTGCAAAACCGAGGCCTGTGGAAGTCCATGTAAAAGACCTTTGTTCCGCAGTGGACGTCTATCAGTTGATAAAGAAGAAAAACATATGTATCGTTCCGAAACTTTTATAGATTTGTTCTTGGCCTTGGAGATTTTCGTATTAAACGCCTTTCGTAACAGGGAGCTTACATTGCACTTTATTTGGTATTCGTCCTCAGTTCTAAAGCTTAGGTTAAATTTAGTTTACAGAACTAACATTTAGTATTATTATACTGCGGTCGGGTCTACAAGGCACGGAAGTTTAAGCTGAGTATATTTTTGAGTAAACAAAACTTATGACTGGATTATGTGTAAATTTCGTGGTATTACAACACACTGGGCGAACGCCAACCAAAGCTTGGTAGTATATATTTTATATAAGGTTTTTTAAAAAAAACTACTATACCAGCCTACGATTTTCGTTCTACGGATCTCCTCATCAAATCACACTATCACATCACACTTATAATATTATAAAGCTGAAAGTTTGTATGTTTATGTGTGTGTGTGTATGTGTACGTTTGTTACTCTTTCACGCAAAAACTACTGGACCGATTTGGCTGAAATTTAAAATGGAGATAGATTATACCACATTTTTATACCACAAAATCAAAGAGTTCCCGCGGGATTTTAAAAACTAAATTCACGCGGACGAAGTCGTGGGCATCAGCTAGTTACTAATATTTTGATCTCGCAGGGATACTCCGAGCATAGCTCTCTCTCCATCGCCCGCTGAGTGATCCTGAGCCTTCTTATGAGGCTCATAGTTAGCGACCATGTAGCGCTTACTTACCCTTATCTAATCCAAACAAAGGAAAGTTAACCCTTCAAAGTATCGTCTGTCGGTGTGACAGGAATAGTGTTTGCCCCGTTAATGGCCAGTACCGCTCCCCCTGCCTCCCCCCTCCTCGTCGCCGGTTACAGTGCTAAGCGATCTGTTTGTTCATTAATAAGGCGGTGGATACATTACAGGAACATATTTTTAAATCCTAGAACCCATCGCCGATCCACATGGGTGTCCTCCCAGAAAGAGAAAGGTATATGGGTCACAAAAACCATGATAATATTTTAACCATACGGTTCTAGTAAGAACAAGAGAGGTCTAGTAAGATCCATTTTACAAAAAAAATA
The DNA here is from genome assembly GCA_933228805.2 of Hipparchia semele. NCBI lineage: Eukaryota > Metazoa > Arthropoda > Insecta > Lepidoptera > Nymphalidae > Hipparchia > Hipparchia semele. Next base: position 11,549,739 of record OW121715.1, on the reverse strand, counting down.
AAATACCTCTGATTTGTTATTCCGTTGAACGTTATTGAAGGCCAACCAAACAAACTTTCGCATTTATAAGTTTTAGCTTTTTTATGTTTCATATTTGGTGCTTAATTCCACAACAAATAATAAAAATAGATAAATCTAAATAACGACTAAATAGTTATAAAGTAATTAACTAACTAATTATTTATTAATACATATTAGCAAGGAATTAGTTCAGTTATTTATTTAAGTTTACATTTTGTATTACTAATTTCTATCGATTTCACTATCCTATAATATTTCACTGCCAATAAAATGCTCAGTCACCTACTTTATTAATCTTACACCGTCGCTCGTGTATATTAGGACTAAATATTGTTCGGGATGTTCATAATAATTATATATAATTTTTCCTATATTAGTAAATAGCTTGGCAAATATTTGGCCCTATTTGGCCCCATAATTTCAGCGATACCCCTTAGTACCAGAGTCGTGCATGTGACGTGGGTCGGCGCAAGTTAATAGATTAGAAAAGTAATAGGAACTTTTGTTGATCGCTTCTTGAGTTCGCCAGGCTTTGTTGTGCTGTTCTTCGCGTCTTACTAAGTTACGTAATTTAATGAACTCCGGACCAAATTCGGCCATGGCGCCCTATCCATCTGCACGTGAGATATTATAGTGCACAAGTGTGTGCGCAAACACTGGTGCACTCTCTATTTCCTCACTCTCATAGTCCGATGAGACGGAAATCCGATACCACCGGATGGCTTTACGTGCTCTCCAAGGCACGATGCGGCGGTGACACATCACTAACTTCCTAACTCCGTGCTAGTACACAGGTACCTACTAAGAATTTTTCGACAGAAAATCCATTTTTTGGCCCGACCCGGGAATCGAGCCCTGGACCTTGCCATCTGCATTCGAACATGCAGTCAGTGGACCAACGAGGCAGGCAAGTTAATTTGGTTTATCATTATTATTCAGTTTGCAGTTTTAATTTAGAGATCTTTCTATTTTGTACCTAAAGTGATGCATGTGATTTCTTCAGATTTTAAATATCCTGCGGTAACTCTTTGATTTCTGGGATAAAAAGTAGCCTTTGTCACTGTTCAGACCTTAAATATACCCAAGCAAAAAATCACGTCATCGACTATAGCTCTGTTGCGGCGTGATTGACGGAAAAACACCTAAAATCAACAATGTGATACATAGAGTAATCTATCCAGAGAATACTTAAGCATTTTCTGGATCATGCATTATAATGTCAGATTAGGAGTAAGAGATAAATAAAATGTGTTATAGTTCAACAATAATCATAAAATCTCTTATTTTGAAACTCGTATTTTGAAATCACCACTTAATTTTTTTTTATCGCCTAAAGAAAATAAGCAAACTGGGATAGTCAGATAGAAGTCTAAGTATTAGGTAACTCCGGATTGTAATATGGCTGTTACAAAGTTTGAAGGGACTATTGACTGTTTACTTAGGTACTACTTAATTGTGTTCTAAATCAAATAATAGCCTACATTTTATGTGGCATGTTTATGTATATTGTAAAGCAAGTACGTGGTCTGGCAAGCAATAGCACTATGCGGTGTCGTAAATATAAACTAGGCATGACTAACGTACCTATTTTACAGTTCATAGGACGTTGAATAGGTGTTAATATCTACAAACTCGCATGAAATGAGCCTTGCGTATAGAAAGAAATCTAAAACAGTATATAACCTTTAAAATAATTTTGAATTTAATGCTTCAGTTTGTTGTAGTGTTCCGTACCCAAAGGGTGCCTATTCCTAAGCCTCCGCTATCCATCCTTTTGTTTGGCTGTCAGCGGCCTGTATCCCATGAACCGTAATAGATAGATATTATAATAGTTATACCTACTTGAAATTTTCACAGAAAATTGTTGGCGCTATAACATAGGCTGTATAGTATTGTATAATAATAAATAATTACTTAATTAATAATTAAAAAAGTTATAAATTATTTAACTTATATTATATTTATCACAATAAACTGATCCATACGGTAAATGATGAACGAAAAATATATATGACTACTTTTTTGCCCGCGACTTCGTCCACGTGGAGATAGGTTTTTAAAATCCCTCAAAAACTGTATTTTTAGAACAAAACGTGTCCTATGTCAAGGCGATCTATTACTCCGTTATCGAGTGATTGAAGGATAAATGAAAAAATAAATACACTCGCATTTATAATAATAGGATCAAATATTTCTAGGGGAATAAACTCTTACCGCGCATGAGTACCCGCTTAATGCCTAAGGGCGCGAACACGCCAAGGATGCCTCACTGCGATACCTCGCGGTCGCGGTTTAGCTCGCTACCTCGATGCCACCTCCATGTAAAACAAATGTATGCAAACAGACGAGCGCGAACATGCCGAAGGATACCTCACTGCGATACATCGCGGTTCACATCGATGTTTACCTCGATGCCTACGCGAAAACAAAATATTTTGTTTTTACATCGCGGTCGACTGCAAGCATCGATGTGCTCTGGCTTGTGATTGGTCGAATCTCAAGGACTCCCACCGTCGTTTACTTTAGGCCTCGAATACATTTTAATTTAATAAAATAAATACAATGTTGGTATAGCGTTTCAAATATTAATTATATGATGTATTATTTTATGAATTTTTTATAAATTATGGTTTTCAAAGCTCTATAAGATTTGTGCCAATAAACATAGAATAAAAATTATTATAATACACTTAGGTACTTGTTTAGAAAATTATTCATTAAAATAAATATTATATTATATTTGCACAACTCTTTTATAACTAAACTACTCGTAAAATTGGTACATATTATTATAATATTATTATTCATTATGGTTAATTTTTTATTTTAATTAAATAATGGAAAAGGAGGCGCTATGTAATAGATTTACTTTTTAATGTTCCTGCCCTGTGGGATAAGCGGCACAAAAACCACCACAACAGATTTACGATCTCCCTGGCGCAGTGGTGAGCGCTGTGGTCTTATAACTGGGAGGACTCGGGTTCGATTACCGGCGGGGGCAATTTAGGAATTTATAATTTCTAAATTGTCTCTGATCCAGACCAGGCCAGCCTGGTGGGAGGCTTTGGCCGTGGCTAGTTACCACCCTAACGTCAAAGACGTGCCGCCAAGCGATTTAGCGTTCCGGCACGATGGCGTATAGAAACCGATTAGGGTTGAATTTACACTGCTATACCCCTTCCAAGTTAGCCTGCTACCATCTTAGACTGCATCGTCACTTACCATCAGGTGAGATGGCAGTCAAGGGCTATCTTGTCATCGAATAAAAAAATATATATTTTAGCCAAGGAATGGAAGAATATTACTTTAACGTTTAGTGAGCATTTGAACTAAGCATCCAGGTGCGACTGAACCGGCATGTTCGCAACGACATCTATGTAAAACATCCAGATATCGACATCGAGGTATCGAGCAGCGACCGCGACCGCGAGGCATCTTTGAAGTGTTCGCGCCCTAACATGTAATAAAGACGTATGTTCCAACCCTTCGCCTCTATAAATAACGACCGTCCCGATTTCTTAACGTTCCGATTTCTTTTTGTGCTAATTGTAGGAGATAGTGTTTCAGGAAAATGATTCTGGTCAGCACCTATCTTACAAGGAAATAAGTGAAAAAAAACTTATTGTCAACAATTAAGTATTTTTTTCGGGTAATAAGTCGGTATCAGGCCGTGATGCCCTTTTGAGGGAATGGAAAAGATAATTACAAGATGTCTTCCATTCTTTTCGACGCACGGAAGGAATAGTCAATTAAAAAATTACCGATTTTAAACTGACAACTATTTTGTTTGTCTAGTTATCATCTAGTTACTTTGTTTTCTTAGCAAAGAACTCCAGTTCGAGGGTTCGACTTCAAGTTAGTTCAAAACATGACTTTGTCTAGCAAAAAATTCTAAGTACCTTCTGCAGATAGGAAGCTTATGGTGTTGCACTGTAGAGTAGGTACATAAAGCCGGTATTGCGCTTGACCTCTTCGATCGTGTCGGATTGCTATCCCAACGAATTGTGAAAGCGATCGAGGGGAAGAGAGCACATCACACACACTGCTAACACACACAGAGTACATACTTGTAATATCTCCTGCGTATATGGGTATAGTCTTGGTCGGAAATTCGAACAGGAGAACAATTTACAAACGCAACCAACTGGTCGCGTTTACGTCAACACATATAAGTATATTGTATCAGTTCATAATGTATTTTCATGTGAGCTACTGAAGAAAAAATTATAGGACCCCAATATTCTTATAAATTTTGCTTCGGTCGGATTCCTGAATAATTCCCAAAATAGACCATTACGCGCGACCGCTATTGTTCTTTTATATGTGAAACCAAATCGTTACAATCTGTCCTTCGTGAATAATTAAACAGTGGGAGGACCTTGTGACATCCTTTATGGAGGCTTAGGGATTTATAGACATTTTATAGAGCTTTTACGTGTTGTTTTTCTCATGAAAAAGGCGAACTAATGTTGAACCTTGCACCTTGTATGTGCACTTTATTGGATGCTTGGCTTTGATTTGTATAAGTGAAGTTTCTTAAAGAAAAAAAAATAATTAAAAATAAATGGTAATGTAGTTTATAACCTCAGGAATATGCTAAAAAAGACTAGGGTTCCAAGACTTTGAACCTTACTGCGTATCAATTTTTATTATTGCACCTAAAAACGAAATTAGCTTTGGCTTGTTTTTAAGCAAAAAAGTTACGCCAATGCAACATAACTTTTTACTGGGCGAATACATAATCTGGGTTGGTTTAAATTGAACTCTGCAATAACTGTGTCAAATAAATACTTTTCGCAAACTATTTAATAGTGTTGGCTAATTTAAAGCGTGAACAAATTTTCACCTCGCCAGTTTTTCTCTTTTTAGTTTTTAAAATGCGCTGTTGGATTCTAGAATAGATGACGAACATTGATGTATGAAATCTAAGAATTACCCTATAAAAGAATAGGCGTGATGAACGATTTTGAAAAACTATAACTATAACCTATCTACTATTTAGAAAAAATATCTTATTTCAGCAAAAAAAAGGTTTGTAGATAAAATTGCCATTTCTTAATTTTTAAAATTCACGCAAAAACGCTCGATGGTATCATGGTGTCGTTCGTGATGTCACTTCTATATTTTATATTTTTCATAGTATTTTGTTAAAGTTTGAAGATAGATGTGACGTATGGCTCTGATTTGTGTTCAATGCAATATGGCTGATTGAGGTATTTTATAGTTTTATTTTATCAAAATAAATATATATCAATCTCGCCCAAAAATAATTACGTCTTTCTTGGTTACTGTCATCATGCCTACTAACCCAATTACGTCTAAATTCGCCACTAAAATATTGTCGATTCATGCATATTAGATTAATTAAGTAGACCTCAATAGTATTGGGGGCGCGATTGAAAAGAGCTCATTTTCCAACGCTGGACCACCGTGTCTCCACAAGCATTAATTTCCGAAGGCGAGCATAGAATCACACCACAAATTGCAGACCGCAGGCGACACTACTCACTGGTTAACACTGTGGGTTAACACTGCCTCTACCATTGTCGCTTGCGCAATTGAAAATATGTCATACAAAAAGTCTATGCCTACCTATTTAAGTCATATTTAACACTTACAACTGCTCGCGACTCGTTCGCGTAGGTTTCAGTAAAGGGATTTACTAAATACTTCTAATTTTTATGTATTTAATACATTTTTACATAAAAGGGAATATACCTTTTTACATACTTTCAAAAAATTAACCCAAAATAGACTGAAACAACACTAATTACCAAAGAAATAATGTTAAAATCGATTCAGTCAAAAAAGCAAAGAAATAAGCAAACTTTGATGCAGATGGTTTATATTTAGCAAATAATATACTTAGTACTCTGTCTTTGTTATATATTTTGTTATTAAAAAAACATAACCACTCATTTGTACATGTTTTCAAGCAAATAAAGGAATTTAACTTTGAATTTGTTTTGTCTTTACTCTCAATGTCACAATCTTTAGTTTGTTATTTCCGTGGTATATCTATATCGAAATACCAACGCGTAGTCCGTCCGTTTTCACGTATGTTACGTGAAATGTTTCCATTCGACGGATTACTTACTGTGGGTTATTTCAGTTGAAATGGATGTCTATTTTAATTGTGTTACGTAGTTAACTGAAACGAAACAATTGCTTAAAAATGTAGTTAGCGCAATTTATGTGCGAAGATTTTTATTTTTATTTTGTGAAAGCATTGAATTGAACAGTGCGACATCGTATTGCAATATGGAGTTTTTTGTTCCAATGTAATAGGAATGGGTTTGAATTTTGCGCATCCTACTATAAAAAGTAATATATAAAAAAAAAAACAGTAATAAAATACAATTCCTTACTAACACATAATATAAATGCGAAAGTGTGTTTGTTTATCGATTTGTTGGTTTGGCCTTCGATAACACAAAAGGATCAAAATCAAAGACAAAAAAAGCCCGCCTGCGTAAAAATTGAATTTGAAATAAATCTGAAAGGGGAAAAACAAGTCCTATTGAAGAGTTTCAAAAGAAATATATTATCGAATTCTGAGACAATGACGATGTGTCAGACATATTTGACGAAGAGAGGAAGCGATGGCTGTTCAATTGGCGTTTAAATAGATACTGGACGAAAAGAGTTTGGTTAGGTTAGGAATATTTCCTAATAACTAGCTGTTACCCGCGACTTCGTCCGCGTGGATTTAGATTTACAAAGATCCTTTGCTAACACTGTTTTTTCAGGATAAAAGGTTGTCCGTCTTCATGCGTAAAATCACGTTGATTCGTTAAATTGCTCCGTTGCTGCGTGATTGAAGGACAAGTCAACAAACCAACGAATAAGGACAGTCTCGCAGTTAAAATAGAGTAAAGATTGAACGAGGACAATAGAGGGCCATTTGAAAAGAGTGGAACCTATGTCAAGGGAATAGAAAAATAGAGGAGGACATTGAAAACAGCTGATAAAACCTGATAAAACCCTTTATTAGGATGGAGGAATACCTAATGGTAATCGCGCAGAAAGGGACGGCACAAGGGACCGTCACGTCACGTCAGCGCCGATTGACGCAATCGTTACGTTGACGTAGGTATGTATGTATCATGGAAGTAGGTAGTATAGTTCACGAGGGCGCGTGAGCTTTACTTGTGGTTACGTCGTGTACATGCACATTGCGTAAGCGTGTGTGCCTGTAAGGAGCCTAGGTGGGAGCGGTCAGCCGCGAGCAAGCTCTCGGTCACACTTGTACAGATACGACACACACATACAACCATGAGCCACGCGCCCTCGTGAATTGTAAGAACTATACTAAAGCAAGGGATCCTGATGAAAATAAAAACTGAGTAGGTACACTTAAGGTACACCTATATTTTATCCAATATTTGTATATTACCATCACGTTAGTGTGATTGAAACAAAACATCGCCGTTTGTGTTTAACTGGTCACTAAGTTATTAAAGGACACTAAATTACACCGTTGGTCCTTTATACTATCAAATTTAAAATACCATATACCTACATATATGTCATTCCATAGACTTCATTCTGCCGCGTAATAATAGGTCTGTACTCACTTAGAATTTTAGTGATAAACTGCATAGACAATCTTACTTCATGCTTTAGTCCTACTTCCATAATGTATGATGTACCCATGTAGTGCGTGCAAACCTGGAAATATAAGCCTTTAGCTAATTATAGCTTTTACGGAAACATGGAACTGTAGATACTAACACGCTAAGCCGCTTAGCTTCTGTAGGTAGGTATATCGCTGTACCCCGTAGTAGTCTAATAAGCGGTAACTGAATCAAATACACTGAATCCAATAAATAATACAATGATTGAATGAATAACAATAACTCCATTGCTGCTCCATTGTCAAACAAGATTAAATACGACTATGGAAAATTGGATGTAAAAGAAGTTCTTTCTTCTCTTCTTGCTATGATATAGTATTCATCTGTGTCTTCTTGTCATTTTTTTATTTAAAGTAGTGCATGTTTATTGTTAAGCTATAGGTACGTGGACGCGCGAAGTCGCGGGCATTAGCTAGTCGGGTAATAAAAGAATAGGTACTTATTATACAAGCTCAGGCTGCAAGTACCTAATACGGAAATGTGTCTTCCATAGCTAATATTACACACTGGAACATAAATCATTCATGTCGAAATGAGATAAGCAGTGGACGGATATTCCACATATCCGAACACGGATACACCCGGATATGGATACCTACAGATAGTTGCATTTGCAGCTCTCAGTTTGTGGGAATTTCAATTTCAATATCCACGTACCTACATTTTAAAGGTGCAACGGTGACATGCTGGAGTCGTGGCTGGATTTATTTAAAATCTGTTGGTAGGTACCTAGTACCCGCCTACCTCAGAAGCATAAGTACAATATTTAAAATATAATATAAACGTAAAAATTCTTTTTACAAAACCGACTTCAACCGCCACTACAAAGCATACCAATTGTGCCTATAAAATAAAGAGTTCCCTCGATTTTTCCAGGATCCTGACCTGGGATCCTGACAATGGGATTACCTGGGAAGTATACCCTTTCAAACAGAAAAATAATTTTATAAATCGGTTCAGGCGTCTTCGAGTAATATGGGAACAATTATAAAAAATAAAAAAAGATTGCGACGAATTGAGAACCTCCTGCTTTTTTGGAAGTCGGTTATTAATGTTTGAAATATGAAGCCACAAAGCAATTTTCTTTTCTTAATATCTTAACAGTACTAGTCTCGCAAATACAGAACTTGAAAGTTTCCTGTTAGACACAGAGAGGGTACTACTTGCGTGTGATGTCACAAGCAAGTAGCTCTATACATCCATAGAAAATTTCGTTTTACAAAGACAGTCGCTGTTAAACAGCTTATGACTTATTTGTATTTTGGGCGAATTATTTTCTGTTGTTAAAAAATATATCATTCCATATTATATTACATTCGATTATTACATTTCAAAGTTTTGACAACAGTAAAAAACTTTATTGTACCAAGTACGAGTACAGTGTCGGTAGCAATTCACCATAATAATAAATTCCCTTCTAACAATATTATAAAAAATCAACATAAAGTAAAGATAAAATGGTATAATAAAACCCTGGAACCCACGTTATTCCTGACGGAGATTGATGCGTTCCTTTGTTTAACAGCTCGCGTTTATGATAAGTAATATTATGGTGAGTGTCATTAACTCGAACATGAAGGGGGTAAAAATATAACGGTAGAGTCTGTCTGTTTTTCCTTACAAATCCTATTACCTTTTATCCTTTATACCTTACTAGAAACCCGCCCCGGCTTCGCACGGGTGCAATACTGCTACTAAATATACTACAGAATGTCTTCATATACAACATTGTCTATCCCTATTTTGGCTGAGGCAAGCCTCAAGCTCTACAGACAATTCTCTGGCTCTCTAAAAAGTAAGGGATAAAAAATGGTTATTGTGGGTTATCCCTAAGAGATAGACGTAAACCATCGCGAACTTTTTTGTAGACCTTTTGAAGGCATACAATAATGTGGTACATTATTTTGATCTATTTCGTAGGGTTCAGCCAGCGTTTGCAATGAAAACGCAAAAAAATGTGTTTATTTATGACATCACATTAGAAACCTCTAAAATTATCAGTATTTTTTTACTATATTATGCCTGTATTATACATATAAACCTTCCTCTTGAATCACTCTATCTATTAAAAAAAACCCGCATCAAAATCCATTGCGTAGTTTTAAAGATTTAAGCGTACATAGGGATTTAGGGACAGAGAAAGCGACTTTGTTTTAATAATTAATTTTATTGTAGTGATTAATATTATAAATGCGAAAGTTTGGATGTATGGATGTTTGTTACTCAATCACGCCGCACCGCCTGAACCGATTTGGCATGGCAGAGATTGATTATTGACTGGAATAAGGACATAGGCTACATTTAATCCCGGAAAATAAGAGAGTTTCCGCGGGAATCCAAAAAAAACCTTGCGATCTCAATCCTCGCGAACGAAGTAGCGGGCATCGACTAGTATTATAAATGCGAAAGTGTGTTTGTTTGTTAGTTTGTTGGTTTTTACCGTTAACCACGCAGCAATGAAGCGATTGTTTGCATGGGTATAGTGATAAACGCTACCTTTTATCCAGGAAAAATAGAAAATTCCCGCGGGATTTTTAATACTCCCTGCGGGCAAATTAGGTATATCCACTGTTATAAATGATGCACGATAACTTGATACCCACCCGATGATGTTATTTTACTATTAATACTCTAAATGTAAAAGTATGTTTGTAGTTTGTCTTTCAATCGCACATTAACTGAGTAATACGAGTAGTTCGACATGACTTTTTGCATGGGTATAATTTTATTTAGAATCAGAAGAGTTATATTATGAGCTACTTTACTTTTTTATCGCAGAGATCTGACTAAATATCATGGCGGCCAATTGACAGCTTTTGGTGGTCTCAAGAAAAAAATAAATACTTAATCATGGTGCAAACGAAATCCAATTCAAAGTTAAGAAGCGATTGCACAAACGGACCCGAGTTGCAACTTCATTTTGTACAATATACAAGTTACCTACAACAGAGCAACAACATCGTTCAAAAATTTAGGCTTCAGTAAGTTGTTAATTGTATAAAGAATGCTGCTATAATCTCTCTTTAAACCCTTCTTTTTATTACATTATTTCTACCTCGTGCCTTAATGAGACGGAGGTGAAACGATTTAATTTCACCTATTTTCTTTTAATTAAGTCATTTGCACGTTCCGAGCGAAAATGGCGAACTTTTCCACTAATTCCTACATCGCTTCACGTTAATTTAGGATAACGTTATTAACTTAAATAAATTTTAGGAAATAGTACTAGTAGTACGATCTCAAGAATCCAACTTTGCCCCGTTTATTATCGAAACAGTTGTAACATCACAGAATAGTGTAAACCGAATCAATTTCTTATTTTCCTCACTTTGTACGAGAGATAAAATTCAATTTTAAACTTCGTTAAATAAGTAGGTTAGAAGACAGCATCTCAATCTGTCAAAGAAAGTGCCAGCTCTTAGAAGATGGAGCGCTTTAGCGGATTTAAAATCTATTTTATTTTCAAAGCAACGCTGTAGGCTCTACAGTAGGCCGTGGACGAATAAGACGTATTTAAATCCATGTACAAACACTTTTATTAGATCTCAAGATTTTATTTTTAAGTAAGTAGGTACCTACTTATGTATAGACTATGTCAATAATGAAATCAATCAACTGACTAGTCGACTGATCAGTTAAACTAGCAAGAAACTAGCCTATAGAAAATAAGTTCGCAGTTCTCCAATATCCTTTCTATTATGAATTATGATTCAAATAATATAAACGTAAAAATTCTTTTTAACCGTCTTCCAAAAAGGAGGAGGTTCTCAATTCGTCAGAATCTTTATTTTTTTTTTAATTTTTATTTATGTTCCCCGATTACACGAAGACGCCTTGACCTATAATATCTTTTTACAAAATCGACTTCAAACGCCACTACAAAGTAGGTATATCAATTGTGCCTATAAAATTTGAAGAGTTCCCTCAATTTCTCCAAGACCCAATGGGATCACCTGGAAAGTATACTCTTTCAAACAAAAAAAGAATTTTCCAAATCGGTCTAGGCATCTTCGGATAATCGGGGAATATATGTATATAAATCGGATAAATATTGATCGATTAGACGTAATCTGACACACATGTTATAACATCAATGTTTTGTGTAGAAGAAGTTATTTGAAATAACAACAAAAGCGGCTGTAAATATCACTATTTCTGACTGTAAACAAGTATTTCTAAATCGAGTTTTCCGTATTTTTCGAGCATTGAAAGAACGTCGAAAACAGGATTCAGTGACATGCTATTTTTCTATATTTTTCCAGCGTTAAAAGCTCTGGTGATAACACACAAAAAATATAGATATAAATATTCGTTTAGCTTTGAAACCCAGACTTTGAGTGTAAGGTTGTTTTCGTGACTAAAGAAAAACCTGGGTGGGTTACATGTTAATCTATCTGAATAAATGAAATTACAGGCCTTATTGTTTTATGCTTACGAAAAAAAGGAACTGCTCGCAGCCGAAGTTGTGGGAAATTCCCAAATTTTTTTTTTTTTTTCATTTACGATTATTACTTTTTTAGCCTTTCATTACCAAACATTTTTATTCGCAATTCTCAAAGCTCGCATTTAGTACGAAACACAAAAAAAATATTTTTATACCTACTCGGTATGGCGTTAGAAGTCAGTTATTTGAAAAATTATAGATTAGATATAGATTTATAGAAATGACGCGTGTTATTTCCACTCTTCATTGTAATAACCAATTTTATTTTGTTGAAATGAGATTAGTCATGAATAGGTAACATAAAATAACAATCTTTACACAGAAAATTTGTTAGAATTTAATCTTCACAAAACATCAAACATTGTTTATTTATTAAAGGAATCAGTTTGAAAGTCTGGTTTGAACCTTTGGGCTATTTTACGAAAATTGATGTTTACAATTCATCACAAGCTCTGCACTGAATGAAAACATCTCGAGAGGATACAAACATTTCAGAGAATATATTTTGAAGAACGTCTAACTGTGTACTCAAGTCCCGTCAAATTTATTTATCCCTCAGTATAGGTCATGGCATAGCGATTTGATTATTTTATCTGTTGACTTTACCTTTACAGTGAATTGAATTCCTTTTGAAAAATATGAATTAAGAACACGCGGAGAGTCTTACCGAAGGACCCTCGCAATCGAGTGGTTAATATAATCAATTGGCCTTTGTCACGCGAAATAAGATTTGGGCTTGCGATTGAATTCATTGACATAAAAGATCGTTCAGAGAAAAAGGGTCGCCACAGGATACCTGAATTAATTTTGAACTGAAGATTCGTTTTATATAAATTATAATAACAGGAAATAATTAAATAAATAAGATATTAGGAAGGTATAGTAAGTCGCTTCTACCGTAAGCGTCGAAACTGGGAGCGATTTTCCATTCCTTTCCTTAGTTCTTCACTTTAAGGACCTTTTTACAATAGAGGATTAGAATTATTGTCAATATTTCCAACTAAAACAATTACCGTGGTACGTACTCGTATAGTTTTACCATAATTATGTCATAAAACCACGAATTAAAGTCTAAAGTCTTAAGCAGATTAGAGTTTAACCGACGCATAAAGTTGACGTTTTGGCAGTTTCCATAATTCTAATTTGTCAAAACGTCAACTTTAGTGGTTCGTTTAAGTTTATTTGGCGATGGTGACATACGCTCTAAAAGTGTTTTTGTAGTTATGCAAATGAGGCTCTATGCGGTGATTTCCTCAACGACAGATCGGTTTTATAAAGAGGTTGAACAAGGAGACTAAGAAGAACGGTAAGCGGTTTTTATGAGGAAGGAAGTAACGAATAAAGATGGTCAAAAATTTTACCCAATGCCAGTGGAGTGTAGACTATTAAAATCCAATAAATTTTGCTTTAATCAGCACAAAATTCCATAATTATAATGAATCAAAGTTGTAATAACCTTTTGCTGCGAAACCGAGCGAATATAATTAGAGTTTCGCATTTCGCCTTTAATTTGCTATTTAAGTGTATTTCTACGAACTGTGGTCAATTTGAGAACAATATTTCAGTCGAAAAAGTTTAGATTAGATTAATTTTGGCAACGAGGAACTGAATATTATTAATTACTCGTTGATGCCCGCGACTTCGTTCGCGTGGATTAAAGTTTTTCCATTTCCACGGGAACTCTCTTATTTTACTATTATTTATCTCTGCGCCAAATTTTAGCCCAATCGGTTCAGTCGTTGCAGCGTGATAGGGTAACAAACATCCATACATCCATCCAAACTTTCGCATTTATAATATTAATAATAATAATAGGAAGGATTATATTTTCTTTATTCACTCAAAGTTAAGCAAAATAAATATACAGGCATATGATATTTCCTTGTGCATATAAAACATGAAGTTTATAATCCGAACCAGTACAGATCTCGGCAAGCAACCCTCCTTTTTATGATTCTTGAGGAGTCATAAAATACCGGTTTATGGGTAAGTACTACACTCTACGAATATACACAACATCTTGAAGTAGTTAAGAGACTGAAAAACTGGAATATGTATTTCAGGCAAGTGTGAAAGTTTATATGAAAATAGCTTTTGCCCGCGAATTCACTCACTTTAGGTTAGATTTTCATACAAAATTATTAATATCCTCAAAGCCCTATATTATACCCCCTTGGGGATGGATGAATTTTCAGTAAACATATTTTAGTAATTATTAACTATTTAATATGTTTAATATCAAAACAGAAGACATCCATTTCTCTAAATTGATCAACATTAATTTTAAGGTAAAGCTAAGCTGCTACGTCTAAAAGCTACCTACTCGTATTAATTCTGTTTTACCCTCCGGTCTTTTCATTTAAATTCTTACCAAGAATTCGAGTCTGCCTTATAATTTCATGCAAGAATACGTGAGCGTTGGTATTCTTATGTGGTTGACGTTTAATCCACTCGCAAAACGTTTTCACTCATCATTTCTGATTCGATCTCCTAAGGTGTGGAACGCCCTTCCGACGTTCATGTGTCACGTATTACTTGAATACATTCAAGGCTCTTTCCTTGAAATAGGCGTGAATAGGCGTCTTCTAGGCAAGCGCGTTCCAACCAAAACCTCAACATTGCTTTTCGTTAGGCAATAAAATAATCTTAAGTGACGGCATGCATAGGGCTAACTTTGGTAATTGGCACCTTAATTCCTATCTAAACTTTGTTAGCGGTTCATACTAAAACTACAAGGAACCCTTATAGTTTCGCCAAGTCAATCCATCTGTCTGTTTGTCCGCGGTCTAGCGCAGAAACTATTGGTACCTACTAATAAAGCTGTAATTTGGCAAGGATATACATATTAACTATGTCTACAAAGTTGTACAATAAAATCTTGAAAAAACTATTCTTTAGAAATATCTCGGGCCGCAAGAATATTATAATTTCACAAAAACAAAAGCAAAATCGTTCATAGCGACAGCGATTATTTTAAAAACCATCTCATCCGAACCAATCCTAAAATATATTAAACAAGAGGAAAACAAAAGAACATTTTTCGAACAAATTATATGGCAGGTGGATTTGTAATGGACAAAGCGTTGTCACTGCGAGTTATTAAAGATAATACTTTTAAGGGAACTGAATATTCCATACAAAAGAATATAGCTTTTGCGATTTTAATGGATTACGGCTTAAAGGCATAGTCTTCGTACAAAACCTTAGCGGGAAATTTAATCCGCGTGCTGGGTGGTTACGTCTGTTGCTTTATAATTATTAATTTTCTTTTTCTACGTATCTATTATGTATAAAACAGTAGCATTGACTGACTAAGTGATTGTTTTGTTTGACCGACATTGCACCGACACATTTTTTTGTAGGAAATATTCCTTGAGATCATCGTAAATGTTGCGTGTCGTGGTCGTGATGGCTAATGTTCATTTTTTTTTTTTTCAATTTCATTTTCTTTATTGCGAGTTTGGGTAATGTACAATTGTATAGGTGTTATAAATAAGAAATATATGGATGATCAAAATGTTAGTGTGCTAGTTAGTGCTAGCATATAAGAGCTATGATAATTTTATGAGGCAAAGAGATTAATCTTTTTTCTTTGACCATCGATAGATGCCACACCGCACACCTTAGACTTGTGCCGTCTCTCCGAGTAGAGTCTCTCGAGTCTCTCCAAGAACTTGGCTAATTAAACTTTGACCCCAGGGACTTGCGGGTATGTGCCAAGATAAGCAAAGAAAATTATTAATGTCTTTAGCCGTAACGTTGTCCTAAAACAATGTTTTGGTTTGAAATTAGACCTATAGCATGACTACGCCGTTAGGTAAGCCATAAACTAAACAGGGTCAAGTACTTGCACTTACTTAGGCCCTGTGTTTGAACGATATTTTTAAAGGTGTAAGGTTTCGTACGTTGCACGGTTTTGTATGTTTCATCTTATAATAAATGCGAAAATGCGTTTATTTGTTTGTTTATTTGTTGATATGTCCTTCAATCGCGTAGCAAAGAGCAACGGATCGGCGTGACTTTTTGCTTATTCCGGATAAAATAGGGAATTTTCGCCCCATCGGACTATGAGAGTGAGGGAATAGAGAGTGAACCTGTGTTTGCGCACACACTTTGTGCACTATAATATCTCCCGCGCTGATGGCTAATCTTTGTGGAGATTGGCCGCCGTGGCCGGATTCGGTCGGGAGGACATCATTATTATTAGGATTCCTATAATGAAGGTTAGAGACAAAACAAATAGCCAAACGTATCCCTTTTACCAGAACATATTATAGAAGCTTTCCACACGTTACGATTTCCCCGGGCAATTCGGCACACCTGCACAGTTCTCTATCGTTTCGTTAATGCGGAAAATTCTCTTGAGAAATCGAATTTGTAGCTATTTCATTTGTTGGGTTAAACTACGGTTAAACCATGTTAAATTGTGCTCTTATTCGATAAATAAAATAATAAAATAGTTATTATGATCAGTGATTAGTTATAGACGTAAATATAGACTGCAATTTGCAACTGTCATGCAGAACAAAGTTCGCGTAGGGTATTAATTGAATGTTGTCAAAATGTGGCTTTTGACGACTTCCCTGGCGTAGTAGTGATATTATAACTGGGAGGTCTCGGGTTCGATGGGGGAATTTATAATTTCTGAATTGTCTCTGGTCTGGTCTGCTAGGAGGCTTTGCTCGTAGCTAGTTACCACTCTACCGTCAAAGACGTGCCAAGCGTTTTAGCGTTCCGGCACGATGGCGAATAGAAACCGATTAGGGGTATAGGTTAAATATACACTGCCATACCCCTTCCAAGTTAGCCCGCTACCATCTTATAATGTATCGTCACTTACCATCAGGTATTCATTGATTATTATCGAAAATATAACACGTAAGAATAACATTTCTAAAAACAGAAAATAAATCGGTCAAAAAACAAATAAGTTATTAAGCTGTTTTACTGCTAGTGTATCTCTCTCTAAAACGAATTTTTCTATGGAAAGTGTATGGAACTACCCGCTTATGAGGTCATAAGCGAGTAGTTCTCTTTCTCTAACAGGAAAATTTAAAGCTCTATATTTTCGAGTCTAGTTAAGATATTAAAAAAAGAAAATGGCATTGTGTTTTAATATTGAAATCCTTTATTTTAAGTGTGTTAAAAATATTACTCAAAAACCTACTCAATTATACGAGTTACTAAATGAGTTTTATGTTTCTCAGATGCTACCCCATGTATCAGTATTCAATATAAACACGCAAAGAACACGTCACAAAAATACTAAGTCGATTTTCGAATACGATTTTCTTACACAATTGAATGCGACCCACCAATGTGTTTAATATTATATACTTAGGTAAAAAAATCTATGCATTTTAAGTACCTATCTATATCATAAAGTACTACAAAAGTTATTTCATGGACAAGTATTTTACGAGTTCTTATCAGTATGTCAGTACAGGAAGTTTTATGAACTACAAATAGCTTGCAACAGTGAAGTCAAATATAAATGTGTTGTACTAGATAGTAAAACGTTATTTTATGAGCCTTGGTGTATCATAAAAATAAAGGTCGCACCAAAATCAGTTCGACTTGCTAAGGCAGTTTTTATGAGGAACATGATATTTTCCAAGAAAGTCAGTTTGTTAATTATCAACTCACCTATAATCAAGTGTAAATTAAAAATTTATAACACCCCCGACATGTGAATCTCTATAGATTCACATGTTGGGGGTGAACTATGTACGATATACCTGACATCCGGTTACCCAGTTTTCTGCTCAGTCATTAGATCGTCCACCTCGATCTTTGATCAACTTATGTCTAACACTTAACACCTACTCATTCCAATCGTTAGGGAGCTACGAGGGAACAAACACACAGAGATGATATTGTATTGTATTGTATTTAGTTGTATTTGTATTGTATTGGACTTAGGAAACTTCATCGTGGAAGCACTGTATAGGTACATAGCATAGTTTCATTAACTATTGTAAAATTTTTTTTTTTTGAATAGAGCAACCGCCGAGTTTCTTGCTGGCTCTTCTCGGCAGGAAAGGCATTCCGAACCAGTGCAAGTGGTAGATTCATTGACAATTCAAAAGTGCTTGTAAAAGTTTATTTGAATAAAAAATATTTCTATTTCTATAAATAGGTACACATAGACACACATGTCAAACACCCCTCTTTTTCCATCGGGGGTTAATCCGTGCTCATAATAGGTGTTTAGCATTTTTTGGTAGGTAAGTTTTGAAAGCTGTTACTACAGATGTTCTCAAGTAAGGAAAATAATATCATTTTCCGATTGTGAGCATTTCATAACAATATGTATCACAAACACATCACAAAGTAATTATATCAGACATACATTAAAACTCAGACTCTTTGGAGCCGGTTCAGATATGTTGTAGAGAACGTACGGTTGCAAACCAAACGATTTGAACAGCGGCCTGTAATGTTTCAAAGGAGCGATGAGCCTAAGTTTGATAGGATTATATTCAACTAGCCGATGCTACTTCCTGCTTCCTGTCCATAACTACACCCATGCAAAAAATCACGTCAATCTGTAGCTTTGTTAGAGCGTCATTTTAAAGGACATACTAACAAACAAACACACTTTTGCATTTATAAGATTAAGGTTAAGTAAGTAAACTTAACTTAATAACTTTAATAAGGAAAAATAATTAATTTTTAATAAGGTAAGGATAATATATATTATCCTTACCTTACCGACCGCGCGGATCATATTATAATATTATAATATGATCCGCGCGGTCGGTTTCTCGCGTCTGAACTTCAATTCGCTTTGATTCCGTGAAGTTCAACGGCTTGCTTTGTATCAAGTAGCAATGGAAGTAACTCAACTTTTTTAATTAACTAGAGATTATCATTAAATCCTTCACATTTTACGACTCTACATAATTCTTCATAATATCCTAAAAGGCGAAATTCGGAAACTCCAATTATACGCTCGGCTTCGTAGCGGAGGGCCTGAAGAGCGAAACAAACGCAACTTTGCTTCATTAGGATTATGAAATTGCTATGCTCATTAAAGTGAAATTTGGTTATGAAGAAAGTCGATTTCACGGCATTAGCTATTGATAGGTCTGCAGCTTTACTTTGTTTGTTTTCATTATTATATTTGCAGAGAACTAATTTTGTTTGAGCTCAGGTTGAAATTGGTTTTATTATGAGCAGATTTCAAAGCATTTTCCTGTTAAAATGAACAATGCTGCAAATGAAAAATTAAACTCAAGTAAAGAAGGACCTACAGAGGTAAGTTTCCTAAGATAAATTTTTATTTTTAACCGACTTCCAAAAAGGAGGAGGTTATCAATTCGGCTGGTATCTTTTTTTTTTTTTTCATCGTTACAAAAAATAAAGTATATCGATGGTTTATCCTACAATCACGATGCAGCTATACGTGCTTCATTAATACATTTTGATAAAAATAAAATATTCTTTTGCAAAGTTCTTTGGAACGATTCCCAAGTTTATCGTCTATTTAACACTAGGTTATTTTACACATAACTGGGCAACATGTAACACCAATCGCAGTAATTTGGCTGTGGTTGACCGTATGATTATTACCCAATCTATTGGTGAACCGAGTTGTGAATCATTGATCGAAATTGAATGATAACAGTTCAACGGTTAAAGCAGTTACTTTAAACAATAGTCCATTATTATTCCTGAAACTGAGGAAAGACCTCGTTTGCTCGCTGAAAATATTAAAAAAAAGACCTGCCCTCTTCTAACGTTAAGCTTTAAAATTAAGATGGTCATAGGCCTATTTAAATGATAATAATAAAAAAATTGGTAAACATCCGTACTACGATAGCGTCTTAGAAATTCAAAAGAACATAATGAATAGGATATACATTTAGATGAATTAGCTCATGCCATTCGGACCTCGGTTCATGAAACTATGGACATATTCCATCATTTTTGATTCTGGCTCAAGAAACATCTTTTTAACAAGGACAGCCAGAGTGGCTTCACGGCAAAAGTTTAAACTGTAACGAAAAACTTTTCATGGAAAAGAACTAAATTGTCAAAAGCCGGAACAAAATATACCTAATTCTTCAATACCGCAATGATCAAAAAATTGAAACCGGTTGATGGTTTAAATTCCACACGTTGTATTACCGTCTAAGGCCGAAAAAGCTTATAAATTTTTGGCCTAATACATGAACTCAAAACTCAATAACTTTTTGAACTCCCGGGAACTCATAATCCGTAACGACTAAAAAAAGCGCCCACCGACTGACTTTTGCAGCTGAGTAAAATATTATAATCGTTGACGGCTGCTCGATGCCAGTACTTATCAGAGAACTTGAATACCTTCACGGCAAGTGTGCTTCAACTTAGACCTCATAATTGCTTTGCATCGGGCATGATTGTCGTCAAACGCATTTCTTGCAAATAAAATTTTTAATAAAAAATAAACTAGGACTTAAATAGCTGGAAAAAGTGACCTCTTTCCGCATATGTATGATTTTCCGGTGTATAACTTACTTTGACGCGCGATAAAAATATTATTTCCAGCCAATGAAATGTTTGTTTGGATGACGGATAGGTGAGGCGGGTACGTGAGCTAATATTTAGGCAGGTTATTTGTTTGTTTATGCTAGGAAAACTTTTGATTGCCCTCCCGTGGGAGATATTATTGTGATAGGCATTTTGAATGGACAGGGATTTGGGATTACAAGGTAAGAGAAATTTTCGTTGATGTTTTGATAAGGGGAAAATTTGTTGAACTAAGTTTAAATGTTTTAAATTATGTACTTTCGTTTTGCCAATTATTTATTTATCCAGGACCTTAAATCAAGTGATTGAATAGGCATCTTTTAGGCAAGCGCGTTCCATCGTCGTTGGTAATATCCTCCAAGTCATTTTGTTAAAAATATTGAAAGAAATAAGGAAATGGATGATTTATTATTTATTATTGGTAAATCAGTTCTTAACTAGTACTTCGAAAATACCTCTACTCGGTAGATCTTGGATAGATATTTGATTGTTGTTAAAATGAGGATATTCATTAATTACAATCGAAAATGTAACATGTAAGCACCATGTAAGAATAACATTTGTAAAAGCAGAAAATAAATCGGTCACCAAAACAAATAAGTTATGCTGTTTTACTGCGACTGTATCTGTCTCTTTCTAAAACGAAACTTTGTATGGAGAGTAATGGAGCTACTGAATCGTGACATCATGTTGCCATAGCGCTCTCTTTTTCCAACAGAAAACTTAAAAGCCTACTATATTTTCGAGACTAGTTAACATATTAAAAAAAGAAAAATGATGTTCTGTTATAATATTAAAAACCTTTTTTTTGAGTATATAATTTTATAAAGTTCTGTATCAACTGATATTGCTGTATAAAATTACAAATAATTTCTTGTACAAAACGGCACAAAACCCTTTCAAAGCTAAATTATTCACGAAGGACAGATTGTAACAATTTGGTTTCACATATAAAAGAACAATAGCGGTTCCACGTAATCGCCCATTTTAGGAATTATTCAGATACGAAATTCTGTCATTGGTGACTTGTTCACATTGAATTATTTTTAGAAATAAGAAAAATATACAAGTAGAAAGTTTGAATTTCAGGTAACGGTAAAAGAAATTTGATGTTTTTTATAAATGCCAAAGACCGACAAAGACCGATAAAGTTGAAAGAAAATAAGAAAGTATTTATTTGGATGGGTTTATTATTATTTATTCAAGTGCCAATTTCATCAACGTTGAGTAACGTTTAACCTTGGAATAAATTTGATTTTTTGGCAGATTTTCAACACAAAAACTGTCAGAATGCCCAATTTATTCCTCGGTTAAACGTCACTCGACGTTGGTGAAATCGGCACTTATGCTGAGATCTTTAGAGCGTGCTCTGACTCAGCTCAGACTCGAGATAGAGGTTAAAACGAGACACAAATATGCTCTGACATAAATCTGTCTCGTTTTAAATCTGTCTTGAATCTGAGCTATGTGAGAGTACCTACTGTCAATACTGATTTTAGCCTTAGTGTGTTATATATGCCTATTTTAGAAAAGGTAACTCAGAATATTCGCATACAAAAGTGACCGACCAAAATGGGCACTACGCAGGCAACGAAAGATAAAATTCAACGTTTAAATTAAACATTAGGATGTAGGTTCGCAAAGTTACATTACATTCGACACCGTTCTCAAATAAATCAGTATTAATTTGGCTCCACCCGATACATCGGTATCTTAATCACTAATGATAGCGTACCTTCGGAAAGCCGTGCTAAAGTTAACAGAAGGTAAGTAGTCTTGAGAGAGATTTTCCCGAGTCACGTTGAATCACTGCTTGCAATAATTATCGGGGGAAGGAATCGGGTCTGAAAGAAATCGGAACGGGGGTAATTTATGGGGGCGACGGGCGGAAACGTACATCACGATTAACCGTCTGCAGGTTTTGGGGAATCTGTCTACTTTTTTATCTACGCTATAGTCCGGACTAAGAGATTTCGGGTGTATTAAATCTTTTTTTTTCGTTACTTATTCACTCATTCTTTTCATAATGATCGAATTGAATTAATTTTTACTCTACTACTACAATATGTTACTCTCTACCTACTCGTAGGTGCATTAGCCTAATTACACCAACTGCACCTAAATAATCCTCTAATTAGGAGTCTCTTTATGTAGGTAATCCCTAAATACGGCCCTTTACGCCCTTTACCCAATGTCATAAGAGGAAATGCAGGCGGACTGGACAGATCGGGCTGAAAGGCATACATATAGATATGATGACGTAGGAAGCCGATATAAAAGGGTTTTGAAAATTCATTGAGTGTTGAAAAACTGAATTTAATGTGAGCGAAGCCGCGGGCAAAATTTAGTATCAAAATAAGAATAAAAATGGGTTTGGGAGTTCTTGTGACTCTGGTTAGGTCTCCTTTGTGGTTGAAGCTACATTAATTGGCGAAATAAAGTTATTAGCCATTATGTATAGCTTATTCTGTGCAACAGCATATAGCACATTACACAGGCCCATTGAATTTACGACACCGCATCGTGCTATTGCTTGCCAGACCACGTACTAGCGCTACAATGCATATAAATAACTATGAAGTGGAAACTAGAGTGAAAGCATTAAGTTTACTGCTGATACGTATATTTTTGATTGTTCTAGACCTAAGTCAAATATGGAGCTACAATTAATCCTAAATAATCTGCTTTTTATAAACAATTTTAGTTCAAATTTAAGAAGTTATATTTTTAAAATAGCTGTTGCGCGCGACTTCGTCCGCGTCAATTTCTTTTATTATGAACGCGATTAAGAAGTTTTTAAAAGAATATATTTTAAATATGGATAATTTTCCCCGTTTTTGCAACAATTTTCACTGATGCTTCGCTCCTATTGGTTGCAGCGTGATGTTATATAGCCTAAAGCCTTCCTCGATAAATGGACTATCCAACACAAAAATAATTTTTCAATTCGAACCAGTAGTTCCTGAGATTAGCGCGTTCAAACAAACAAACTCTTCAGCTTTATATATTAGTATAGATAAAGATAGAAAACATTGTTATAGGAGAAAAATCAAGAAATTGTGTTTTGAATTTATATATTAAGAATGTTGTATGTTTTTATAACCTTCAATTACGCCGCAACAAAACAACGTTAGGTAAAGTTGAGGACTGGGAGAGTGACATAGGCTACTTTTTATCCCGGAAAATAAAAGAGTTCCCACCTCATTTTAAAAACTAAATCCACGCGAGTGAAGCCGCGTGCACCAACTAGTTATAATCTAAATTGTAAATTGTAAGGTTAATTCAATAAGTTGCTAAGTAATCCCTCAGTTACACTTAAGTGCTTTGAATATTTGATGGGGTTTGGTTCTGATGTTTATAGGTATGGGATTAAGTACAACAAAACAGGCATTAACTAATTAAAATAATCCATTAACTTCCGGTAATTTTGTAGCTTGTAATGCTGTAGTATTCAGTTAATTCAGTTTCATTTACATTTTCTAACTGCAGAGTAAATTAAAACAAGGAATGCTTTATTTTGTTTTTCCTAGTTTATCTTAACAGTAATATAATTTTTACCTTTAGATTTTACTGAATAGAATTAATGGTGAGACTGGGATAAAATAATAAATTAGCAGGTTTATAGGAGAACTAGTTGATGTTCGCGACTTCGTTCGCGTGGATTAAGGTTTTTTAATTCCCGAGGGAACTCTCTTATTTTCCGCGTTAATTAATAAATAGTTGAGACTTGTACAACTATTAAAAAAAGAAAATAATAATCTTCTCAATGAAATGTTCTTTAATGTTAATAATACATATTATTATTAGATACCTAAATAATAATTACTATCTCTACCCTAGATATAGGATGTTGACCGATATCAAATGAACGTTGTGACTTTCTTAGTAATACGCGTGTGTATAGCCCTACTTATTTCTATTATTTCTCCCATTTCTTAGAATTACGCAATTATTAAGGTGATCATGCAATGATCGGAAGCGTGACTCGAATACATTGCGTGACCTGCCCTTTATTAGATTTCAGATATTCTCATAGAAATCGTGTGCAATAAGTTGAAGCCTCAATAGCTAAAAAGAAATCTCACTAGCTTTACGGTACGGAACCCTTCTGCGACTTCGAGTCGTACTTGGACGGTTTTTTAATATATCTAATGGCCGATTTCCGAATTTGGAAAATGATTTCTTTCCCTGTTGTCCCTGGTTTCTGGTAGGCTATGTCTGTCGCTAGTTACCACCCTACCGTCAAAGACGTGCCGTCAAGCGATAAATCGCCATCGCATACATCGTGGCGAGTAGAAACCGATTAGGGGCATGGGTTGAATGTACACTCCCATGTCCCTTCCAAGTTAGCCCGCTACCATCTTAGACTGCATCGTTACTTACCATCAGCTGAGATCGAACTATCCTTTCATCGAATTAAAAAAAAGTAAAGTCTAAAAGCCAAAGTCTAATACCATACATAGACAGTTTTACCTTTAGTTCCGCCTGATCTGATTTAAGCCGTACCGTGTTACCGTATATATTACGACCTCAAGATCTGTACGCATCTGGCAGCCGGAGTGACTGAAGCGAATTATAATCACGACCACTACTTTCGGTCAACCGAAACGAACTGTATGCGTACACA
The DNA here is from genome assembly GCA_933228805.2 of Hipparchia semele. NCBI lineage: Eukaryota > Metazoa > Arthropoda > Insecta > Lepidoptera > Nymphalidae > Hipparchia > Hipparchia semele. The sequence goes on along the minus strand of OW121715.1, from coordinate 11,524,496 downwards.
TCCGGTCAGACTAAACTGACGCAAGTTTGTCCGTTCAGTTTGGCCTTTCCATGATTGATAGGCTTATCCGAGAGTAAATTAGGTATGTTGGCAGATTTTCATTACATTTGTCAAAATGTCAAATTCGGGTCAAAGTGACAATTTCACCAACGTCGAGTGGTGTTTAAGCGGAAAAAAGTGGGCGTTCCAGCAGTTTTTGTATTGAAAATCTGCCAAAATGACTTGACTGATTAGACTTATTTTACGTTGGTGAAATCGGCCCTAAGTCTAAGATGGAATAGTTATATTATCAAGATAAAACTTCGACACAGTGTTTTAGTAAAACAGCTATCGAGTTATGTTAGTTAAACACTAATTCTCTAGAAGTCTCTTACAACCAGTTAGTATCGATATAACTATTTTTAAGCTATGATATAGTATATATAGATTTATGTGTTTTTAAGAGAACACTTATTTTTCCATACTATTTGTAATTATAATTATAAGTATTTTTTACGTTTACTGGAAAACCTATTGTGTTTTCCAGTAGGTAACCGTTATTTCTATGTATAAATAATATAAAAAAAAGACGCACTCGGGGACTGCCGCGGTAAAGCTATTGCATAGCATTTTCTATCAACGCCATCTAGCGGCTCACCGTTGATAAAAAATGCGCCATCTAGCGGCTCACCGTAGAGGAGTCCCGTGTCAGGTTATTTTCGTTACGGAATTTCTGGATTCGGTCTCCACGCTGGCCCGCGATAGAAGCTATGCAATAGCTTAATAGATAAAACCATTACCAAAAATAAATATTCATTGTTGTTTTCAAAATACACAGATTGTAAGTTGGAATGTCGACAGGGGCATTTACATAGTTTCATAATAAGATTATCTCACTTTATTAGTGTATTCCTATGCTTTTATTCTTCAGAGGAACGCAATTATGAAGGTGACCGCTCAACAACCACAGGAGCGTGACTCGAATACAAAGCGTAATGGGTTTAATATAATATTTTATTATTAAGAGCCTTTATTGGTGACATAATATGTATGTACTATCTCGATATTGCGTCTGGTTTAATTACGTACAATGTTAGAGAATAAATTCAATCTTAACCTACTAATCCTATTAATATTATAAATGTGAAAGTTTGGATGGATGTTTGTTACTCAATCACGCCGCAACGACCGAAACGATTTGGCTGTTTAACACAGAGATAGATTAGTCTGGAATAAGACATAGGGTACTTTTTATCCCGGAAAATAAGAGAGTTCCCGCATCCATGTGAACGAAGTCGCGGGCATCAACTAATATCAATTATAAATGCGAAAGTTTGGTGTATGGATGGATGGATGGATGGATGTATGTTCAGTAGTTGCGACGTGATTAGTAATTACATAATTAAAAGTAACTAATACTGGGAAACTAACTGGGATCAAACCCTGTAGCGTTGAAAAGGCTATCGAAGCCCTAACCACTGGGCCATTATGGCTTTCCTTTTTAATTTCCTTTCTAATATTTAAATGCATGCCGGGGCCGCATTCTTAGCTGCTTTCATATTCAGATTACGAAGAGAATAAATTAAAAGTTGCCTCGCCCACCTCACGACTAATTTTCTTTACGAAGTTAGTGTTGCATGGAATCTGTAAACAGTTTCTAATGTCCAACATTTACATTGTAAAACTAAACTGAATAATAAGAAAAAAGTTAAAATATACTATTAAAATATTATATTGTATATATCTATTTTTTTTTTTTAATAATATGCAGGATGTTCCCTTTCATGGAAAGAGATTTTGTGTTATCATATTTTTGTTTTTATTGTTAACATTGTTGATATTTTTGTTTTAAGCGAATTTTTAATTTTAATAAGGTGTGGTCAATCTTCGAGGCCTGGAGTACGGAATAGAAGACTATTTCGGCTATTGCGAGGAACAGAACAAAGCGATTTATATGCAAGTGCCATCTGTGTATGCTAACGATACGAGAGGCACTATGCATCTATATCGTTTGTTCTATTCCTGACAATCGCAATTCTCGCTACTCTGCTAGCGTACTCCAGGAACGCGTCTCGGCCAGAGGCTTCGCCCAGTATGGTGGGCATGGAGTCTCTGCACAGTTTCATCTGCAGTTCCTGCTGCAGGTCTTCCCGAGCCGCTGCGTGTAGAGGACAGTCCATCAGATGTATGATCGATTCTGATGCACTGTCGTCGCACACGCAACCCGGGTTGTCGCTGCATTTAAACCTGTGCAGGTACTCCGCGAACCCTCCATGACCAGTCAGCACCTGGGAAAGCACCATATTGCAGAGATCGACGTGTTTGACCACTCGATGTGTGAACCGCACATCCATTTCTTCGGACGTGTACCTCCGGTTCCACTCGTCAAGCGACTCCTCGCGGAGCAGTCGCTTGACGAACGAAACCGGACACCGGTCATAGTCCGGTCGTTTCCGTAACCCTAGAGCCGCCTCTCTCGAGAGCTCTGTATATTCCTACTACCTACCTATATTATATACTAGCTGATTCCCGCGACTTCGTCCACGTGGAAAAGGTTTAGAGTGACTTGCTACTATTCGCGAGAAGTTATGTCCTCTATCTCCGAAAATATTTAGCTATTTTTTGGGTAACTTGAACCGTTTACGCAGCGCACGCAACGGAAGCCCTCAAATGTGGATAATTTTCCCCGTTTTTGCAACATTTTTCACTGATGCTTCGCTCCTATTGGTCGCAGCGTGATGTTATATAGCCTAAAGCCTTCCTCGATAAATGAACTATCCAACATAAAAATAATTTTTCAATTCGAACCAGCAATTCCTGAGATTAGCGCATTCAAACAAACAAACTCTTCAGCTTTATAATATTAGTGTAGATATATGGTATAAAAATTGAATCAAAAGAGTGATTTTATTATTGAAATAGTCTGCATATTTAATTACTTCAGATAGTAAAATTTGTTGTGATTAATTTTCATTCCCATTAAAACGGAATATATATTACTTTGCAATGATCGTAATGATCCGCGATCATCCATACGAGAGTCAATTTAAGTATTAATAAGTAATTCAGCCATTTTGTTTTATTGATGCTTAAAAATACTCGTATTTCCTGAATTGGTATCGTGCTGTAGAAATTCGAATACAGGAATATTATAATAACCATCGATATATACGTTTATGTACTTTTAATAACATAATATACTTTTTATCACAGAAACAAAGTTTTCGGATTTTTAAAAACTCGACTTTACTGAAAATAAATCAATCCATTGCTCCGTTCCTGATTTCTCCGTTCGTGAATGAAGAACAAGCAAACTCACATTCGCATTTATACATTAGTACCTAGATTAGATTGGCTTGAATTAAGTATTGTTTAAATGCCTTCAATTTCCGCAAGTATATTTTGTAGATTAAGGTTGGAATCATATTTGTACGGCATTAATTCGTATTTAGCTGGATGGTGTCGGTCACACGTGCATCGCGAGCATGTGTGTACGCACTATGCGTGGTTTCTACTTACATACTGATTAACTACTTACTTAGTTCTACTACACAAGTGTTTAGCTAAATAATAGAAATTCTTCTTTATCGACCGATAGACGTCCACTTCTGGACAAAGTTCTCTTACATGGACTTCCACAGGCCTCGGTTTTGTACCGCCTGAATCCAGCAGCTGCCTACGACTCATTTGATGTCGTCGGTCCATCTAGTCGGGGATCTGCTAAAATTGCTCTTCCCGATGCGTAGTCGCGACTCCAGCACCTTGTGACCCCATTGACTATCAGCTCTTCGATCTATGTGCCTCGCCAATTTCCACCTCAGTTTCGCGACTGGATTAATGAGAATCAATGCTGATAAATGTGAATCCACCCTGATTCCACACTCAATTAGCGTTCCCTTGTCAACTCTGAACGGCATTACCAAAGTCGCAAGTAAAGCGAGCAATACAAACCCATTTATAAACTCGGAGGAAAAAAAATTTTGTGTTTTAGATGGAGACGCCTTGACGTCTAATTTCTTTGCAAAAAAGTCTGTCAATTACGGTGCGGGGCGAGGTAGCACACATAAACAATTTCTTACTACAGGTGCATTTTTCAATCACGTCGCTATGCACGCACACGACAAAACTACCAAACACAACCTTAAAGTATACGCACACAACCAAATTCACACACAGGGACGTTCTATCCTTACACGAAACAATCATGTCATTTATGTAAGCAATTTTGGGCTGCGACACTATCGATTATCGACTTTCGATAAGTTCTAAATGAATTAATGAATGAATGAAGTTCAACTAATAGTATAAATTAAAATATTGTTAAATCAATTTAGCAATCAATTACTGTTCGTTGGTCTGGCTAAGACTTAAAAAGTTTTTAATGAATTGTATAAGATGAGAATATAAATCTAAATCGAATGTTCTGAATCTAATATATAGGATATTTTTTATCCTAATAAACAATAAGGTTCATCCGCGATAGGGGATGAAAGTTTTTGAAAAATACTATTTTATTCAATTTTGGTGAAGATCTAATAAATATTATCGGAGATAGAGGACATACCTTCTCGCGGATAGTAGCAAGTTACCCTAAACTACGCCACGCGGACGAAGTCACGGAAATCAGCTAGTAAATAAATAAATTTAAGAAATGCCACATACAATTTTGTAGTCGAGTTTATAGTTTTTAAACTTTTATCCATGTTTTATCAATGGATAGTAGACATTTGTTGGAACACTAACTGGTTGTATAAGAAAATTAAAAAATACATGATGTACCTATACCATACACACCGAAAATATCAATATCGATATAATTTCTGCTTCCAGCCCTAATTTTCTTGCAGTGTGACCAACTTCTTTAAAATAAAATCCTCATTTTTGAACAAAAAACTACCTTAAAAATATGTACTGTTAATGATAAGCTTATCCAACTTTATGAATGGGTACAATACCTATTACAATTTAATTTTTCATAAACCGAGGTGGCACGAGGGCATTTAATTGTGGCGATTGAATATTAATAAGGCTTTTTAATCACAAATCTGTATATGTTTGTAATGATTTTTGCGCATGCAATTATACCGGTTACTTATATTATACTAGCGGCCCGTCCCGGCTTCGCAAGGGTGGATATTTATTTTTTAAACATTTTGGCATAAACGCACAGTAAATGCAGGACATACCTAAATAATAATGTATTTAGCAATAGTGTATCGCTGGCTCCCTTTGGGTATGGGACTTGATGATTGAAAACAAAATGATAACAGAATAAATGACATCAATGAACTCGTAATATCTTTCGAATGGAATGTCCGATTTTAATAAATTAAAAAGTAATTTGCAGGTATTTAAACAGCCTTGCTTGAAAAAATATTTATTTTGGTAAGGATTAAGGCAAAGGTATAAATAACTTGGTCTGATTTTGGTCGGATTTCTATTAAATTTTAAAATGTTAAAAAGTAGTTATAGTGACATAGCTACAATAGTAGCTCAGTTTACTAGTAAGAGTTTACTACAGATAATGATATATTTTTACTATGCAAGACCAACAAAATCTCAGTCATACGACAAGAAAATATTATAAAATGTTAACGAATATTCTACTTAACTCAGTTTTGACGAAATGTGTGACTCGTACCCTTTTCAAAATAATCGATTAAATTGTTTGCCTAAAGTTTATAAATTAATATAAATATAAACCCCCAACCTTTCCTATTCGATCGTAATTTTAATTGTATGTAATCAAATCATTATGCAGTTCATGATAAAGGGCTCCAATCGAGTAATAAGTAGATTGGTTAATTTTTTAAAATTTCCCGAAATTATTTCTTGTACGATTCCGTAGCAACATTTTCGGATCAACAGTATTTTTAAGTTTTCTCCTTAAATAGTGCATTAATTGGATAAAAGAATATATCAGGAGAAAAGTAATGTTATCCTTTCATAAACTGGATATTTTTAGTATTTTTTTTAGAAGGAAAATCACTCATAGTCGGCATATTATACCGGAGCTCATCCTCCGCTAACCGTACGTTGTTGACAGGCGCGTGACGCGAATCAAACAGTTTTATATAACGGGTATGACCGCTGGGCATACCCGTCAAATAAAAACTTACAGAGGGGTACGCATCCTATTGCTACTCCAGGGCTTAATCCTCCTAGTTTATAAATAATAATCAACCAATTAAGAACACTACTAAATTATCTCTCGGCAAAATTTAATTGAGAAACTCGATACCCCATCTCTACGAGTAGGTACGATTTCGATATAATTATTTATTAAATAAAGTGGAAATCTTTGGCTATTATGAAATCATTCCACAATGATTTAATACAAGTCCAATTAAATGGGAATATTTTGTTTCGTAATAATCCTTCGATACGCTTTCCTTTGATTTATTACGCTTACATTTAATTTTTTAAAAGTATATAGTATTATATATTTGTATATGTATATTATCTTTTTCTATAATTTTTTTTTGATAATATTATAATACCAACTCGAATACTCTCAGTTAAGGTTAAATTAGACGGTTCGTTTTTCGAGACTTTTGCTTTCATTTTCAAAGCTTCACCGATGAGACGTCCAAAATTAACCGTTTAAACACCGACCGTCACCGTTTACAAGTAATTTTGCCTCCGCGACGAAAGTTTCACTGGTATCGTGCATCGTAAATCGCAAAAATGAACGATGAACGGTGCACCGTCTAATTTGTCCCTTATAGTAATTGTTGACCGAGGTCTGCGAGTCTTCTTAGTGAATTTACACTTGTACATCTGTCAGAGCCTTATAACTCTAGACAAAAGTATCAAACCACGCGGACGAAGTCGCGGGCGTCATCTAGTGTAATATTATAGCCACTGCTGCACTGGTAGCATGGGCAGGAGATAAAAGTTTTATCCCCTGATTTTATCCACTGACAGGGGATAAAACTATCTTTTTCCTATGCTAAAGCATGGCAACAGAGGAGAAGGCGATGTATATTTCTATAAGTATATCCACTGAGTGTTATTTCCACCGTTGTGCCCATGCTCGCCGGGTGGATAAAGCCAAGCGAGGGGATAAACGTTTTATCCTTTTCCCGGGGATAAAATTTCTCCCGCCCATACTACCAAGGCTGGTCTGTGCTTGTGTTTACTCGACTTTATCAAATTACTTGCCCTTGAGTCCTGCTTCGCACGGATGGACTAACCTATTTAATAGACTATGAAAATCTCATTGAAATTCACTTAGAATTTATGAGCGATCCAACGGACTGAAGTAAATTAGGACTCACGAGTAGAAATATTGAAATCATTCCGTACCTACTGACTGAATGACACAGTTACTTTAGGTAAGTATGTTTAAATTTTTATAGGTTTTAAATGAATGAATTAATAAGGTTTTACCATACCCACTCGTTATTTAAAAAAAAAAGCCAGCCCTTCCTGAAGTCAATATTTCATCTTAAATTTTGATATCTCGCTTTTCAGAAAAATGATAGAGTTACTTTAGTGTTTATAAATTTAAAATGAATGAATTAATAAGGTTTCTACTATACCCACTCGTTATTTAAAAACAAAGTCAGTTCTTCCTGAAGTCAATATTTCATCTTAAATTTTGATATCTCGCTTTTCAGAAAAATGATAGAGTTACTTTAGGTAAGTATGTTTAAGTGTTTATAAATTTAAAATGAATGAATTAATAAGGTTTCTACCATACCCACTCGTTATTTAAAAAAAAGCCAGTCCTTCCTGAAGTCAATATTTCATCTTAAATTTTGATATCTCGCTTTTCAGAAAAAGTCCAGCAAGTAGCTACGGTTGATTTACATTTTATTAATCTTCAAATTGCCTCGAAACTTACGAAAACAATAAAAACGGAAGGCGTCTGATGGAAATTAGGTCGCCTCTTCGTATTTGCGAAGAAATGCTCTTGATTAAATTTGTAACTTTACACGAGTGGAATCGTGACGGCGTTTTTTCGTAATTTCAGAGACGTTGCAGTGCGAGCAGCGGCTCTGAAGAAATACGATATTCTTTTATCTTCCTTGTCCAGAACATTTGTGGGAAGTGCTTAATAAAATACCATCATATTATTTGTATTGATTCATTAACCCCCGACGCAAAAACGACGGTATACGTTATAAGCTTGACGTGTACGTGTGCGCACGTGCATGCTTGCGTGCGCGTGTGTGTGCGTGAATACGCGCGCGCGTGTGTGTGCGTGCGTGTGTGTGAGTACGCGCTTCATGATGTGGAGGGATCTCTATATTATAGAATCCTTTGTACATAGACATAGACGTAGAGAGAAGCCCAATTCTCATTTCCAAAATTAAACAGTGTTGGAAGGCAGGACGGCAAGAGAGCTTCAGGTCGCCAAAAAGTGTTAATGGTAGATGATGTACCTGCCAGGGTGGACAGGGACAGGGCCGAGTTACCCAACATTTAAAATGCGGCTTTGAATAGAGAGGTTTTTCGCGATGATGACCGCCAAACTTTAATTAAAAATGGCACATAATGATGATAATTTCTGAATCTCACTGGTTGTGGTCTTGTCGCTAGTTGCTAGTTATGACTCCATCGTCATAGAATATAATAGAAATATTTTTTATTCAAATAAACTTTTACAAGTGCTTTGGAATCGTCGATGAATCTACCACTGGTTCGGAATGCCCTTCCTGCCGAGAAGAGCCAGGAAAAACTCGGCGGTTGCTCTTTTCAAAAAAATTTTTACAATAGGTAACAAAACTATGCTATGTATACAGTGTTTCCCCAACGAAGTTCCAAAAATGTATACCTGAATACAATCCAATACATGTTAAGACGGATAGACATAAAGTAGACCCATTCCCGTTGGTGGCACCCGTTCACGAGCATGACGCATGATCTAGCCGTTGCTTGGCTCAACCATTTTGAGGGAACATTACAAGTAACAACCCGTACCACACGACACCACCACAGAAATGTTTGAAGAGAGCATGACATACTTAGGCTACCCATGTTAAGGCATCGAATAGGTCATAGACTTGTAACCAAACAATTTAGCCTTCCGGTACGATGGCTTGTTGAAACCGATTTGGGGCATGCGTGTCAATTACATTGACATATCCCTTGCAAGTTAGTTTGCGTGAGATCAAGAGAATGGAAAATCCAAAGAAAATTTTACCAGTAGGTAATCTTGGAACGATGCCACGCGGAAATGATTTTTTAGACCTTTGGGATTTTCCAATGTTTTTAAATTTTTGGTTTAAAAATACCTCTGTATTAAAACGAATAAAATGGAAAAAAATAATCAAATCATTCAAGCCGCATTTGAGTTTTAGCCAGACTAACGAACAGCTGTTGATTTTTATAAAATAAATATAGATTTGAATGATTAAATTAGTGTACCTATAAAGTTCCTTTGAAACCTTTTAATGAAAGAAAGATATTAATAATTGTAGAAAATAATTAGATATTGTCTTATTATAAAAACAGATAACATTTTCATGCCGGTAATTGGTAAATAATTTTTGTGGCCGCCTTTGTAATTATCGGAACAGCCACCGCTTCTAATAAAGCAAGAAATTAGGTTAATAGCGTCGAGATATTTCAGGGCTTTATCGGGCGATATTTTTTATTTCCTTCATGTTCTTGGAGATGACCCACATTATTTTAAGCGAGTTCATTATTAAAATCTAACCTAAATACAACCAGTATTTAGACTATGTTTTAATGAGAATAAAGGTCGGTACTTAACGTTGATTAAAATGTTACAATAAAACTTATGCCTAATTTAATCTTATTACTGTATACAAATCATGCAAATTGAATAAAATATCATAGATAATATGCCAGATACGTGCTTCTAGAGAAGTTGATATTAAGTACTTATACATATCAGGTTTCTTTTAAGATAATATATTAGCTCATAATATTACGTTATACTTACTTAAAGCTTTAAACCCGTGTAACTTAGAAACCAAGTAGATAATATTTTTAGGGATACCTGACAAACCACATGTTACAGATATTATTCCTAGAGCGTGCCTCAAGAAATTCTGTGAGCTCGATTAATTTTGTTTGATTAAACTAAATTCGAAACTATACCTACTACCAGCAACTTACCAGCGATAACTACAACTTACGATTGAAAATTACATAATAATAAATAATTATATTCTAACTAAACCATAAAACTGATTACATAATGGTATATTCTAATTAAACCATATAACTGATTGTAGTGATTAGGAGAAATATGGCATAACCCTTAAGGCACGACCTATCAAAACCAAACTTTCTAATAGTTTCACCGACGAAACAAACTTACATACATAATATACATATTATTCATGATTTACATGGGGCTAAAACAGTTTAACCGTTTTTATAGTCGGTGAAAAATAGTGCATCATATTTTATTATTGTAAATTTTTGTGTTTGTAATAAAGCAAATTAAATATTACCTGAGCAATAACAATAATTTATGTAATCAGTAATGTTCCCCCGACCGAGTTTCAGCTACGGCGGCCACTAAATTATTAATATTACAAGAAATATTTTAGTGCACAAGACGTGTATGCGCGATTACACATACACTACCCGATTACACGTGTACTTTCTATCCAGTCACTCTTAAGCAGAATTTACACTGCGAAATTAGTGGCATGAAATTAGTTTCATTTCATAACATTAATTTCATCAACAATTTCACGTGTGAACTTCTAATATCATGATGCATGCATTAATTTCATGCATGAATTTAGAAGTTCACGTGTGAAATTGTTGATGAAATTAATGTCGTGCAATTAATTTCATGCCACTAATTTCGCAGTGTAAATTCGGCTTTAAATTATAGAAAAAGGATGCACTCGTATTCAATTAGCCTGCACGTCAAATGTCGACTTTACAGCCGATGTGGATGGAAACTTGAAAAGAACACAATCCAAATTGTAATTAATCACGTTGAAGCCGTAAACGGAATTGAGCTTTCAGCGGCAATTACCCTCAAAGTATTTTCGCTGATAATAATTATTAAAACGCGCATACATGTCACAAATTAACATATTATAGCTATTATACACATATATGACAAGCTCTCACACACATCCATACTGTCATTTACCTAATGGCCTTTTCCAGTAGGATTTTGCGAAAGTAATTTACGGGGCGCCTATGAGTTTAATGGCTAACACGCATCAAATTTCATAACATGAATCATTCATATTGTTATGAATATTAATGAAAATAGAAGTCGATATTCCCAATTTGCATACACATCACAGCAGCGAAGTTTCTAAGATATAAGACGAAATTAATGATCTCGTGTCTCATCGCAGCGCGGTTATTAAATATTTTCTCAACTTCACTAATAGAGACGGGAAGAATCGATCTTAGAAGTTCTTGCTAACAGCGTAGCTTCCATGATAACCATGCATACTATCGCTAAAATTGCGCTATCTTTTTACCCACAGCGCAATGCATGTAGTTTATGAACAGAACTATAATAATTATCATGTATTCGTTTGATCTTTTGTGACACTCATTACCATTTTTACCAACTTTATTGGGTAACGGATTGTATTTAGAGGCTACCTATATAAAGAGACTCCCCTAATAAGTTTCTACTCACCATTGTGCCGGAACGCTAAATCGCTTGGCGGCACGTCTTTAACAGTAGGGTGGCAACTAACCACGGCCAAACCCTCCTATTGGAGCAGACCAAAAACAATTCAGAAATTATAAATTGCCCCGCCGGGAATCGAAATCGAGACCTCCCAGTTATAAGACCACAGTGCTCAGCATAACCCCAGAGAGGTCATCAAAATTCTGACAACGTTCGGAACCCTCAGTGTGCGAGTATAACTCGCACTTGGCTGGTTATTCCAGTAGAATAGCCATTATGTTGAATACCGTGAATACCCAAAATGTTTGAGGTTCTATAGAAGAAGTGTTTTAAACTTGGATCAGCGTCGTAAGACAATAAGATATTACTATCTAATTTATTTTAATGTCGTAGTTGTAATATCAGGTTTTGTAATAAAGACCAAATTTTAATAACTACGAGTATATTCGGCAATGTAGTACCTGGCCTGGTAAAGTAGGAAACGAGGCTAATAGGGTCGCGACATTTTGGCGATTGAATTATTCGTGAAATATTGGTGGAATTAGCGGGATTAGTGGGATTTTGTAAATGTTCCGCGAGATTTATTATAAAATTTTGCAAGAGTAAAAATGTGTTCACCGTTAAATCTATAGTCTAGTAGTCATCGTATTATAAGTATAGTAGAGATATTCACCTTAAACAAACAACAATATAATGTATCAAAAATGTAAGTTTTTTATTTAAGTATTTAATTATTATTTTATGTATTTTGAACCAAACACTGTAGGTAATATAAAACAAGAAATAAAAAACCGGTCAAGTGCGAGTCATACTCGCGCACTGAGGGTTCCGAAACTCTTGACCATTGTATTAATTAGGATTAATTAGGTACCTACTAGATGACAACTTAAGTGCGCAGTGTTATTGCACTTCCTATAGACGCCTTCCGGTCTCATCATCAGACCCTGTATATCATCTAGGACTAGAGTACTGTCAAGATGAATCAAACAAGCCCAAACTCAATGGGGTTGTGTAGTTTTCTCACAGTTCCCACTATCCATCTTTCATCCCATTATTTGTTTCTTTGAGTTACTTCCATAAGACAATGTATAACCTGTAAAACTAAGTCTAAGCTGTCTTTAAAGCATTCGAGATAGTCAATCAAAAGGTTCTCTATGTTTGATAGAATTTTCTTTGTGACCCTTTTCATGTCTAAACAAGCAAGTAATAGTATTGTATGTTGTAATAAATGTGGGAATAGCTCAAAGTAAAAACACTAAATATATATTAACTTCTTTTATTTAAACTACTTTTAGCACTCCTTAGCATGTCTTAACTCCATATGCCATCTTGCCAATCTTTTTTATCTCCATATCTTCCCACTCTCTCTATCGCATACATCCATCCCTGTCATACACTTACATTCCGTTTCCCACATTCTGTCATCCTGCACAGACATACCTTCTCCGTTTATACATCTTTACCATATTCATACTTCCTCGCATACCTTCTCAACACTAATACACCTAAGTTAAACAATACAGTTTTCATACATACTTAATACATCTTAAGTTAACCAATACAGAATGACATCTTATAACGAATCTAAACACTAGTAAGTATACATGGTCACAAATTATTATAATATTTCTTTTACAAAATAAAATAAAATTTGACTGATCTTGAATTTAAATAATGATAAAGTAATTGTATTTGAAAAAATGTTATTAAGTAATGAACAATGTTGATCATCAAACTTCTTTTTATTTAAATAAAATTACTTGAGTTATGATTCAATAATAACCGGTAAAACACCAGTTTTTCTCTGGTGTTTCACCGGTATAGTATAGAATGAGACCTTTATTATATAAATCTTTGATTAACATACTTTATGCGAGTAAATAAAACTAGTTGTTTTACTAGCTACCTACCCATGAAAGGTTTTTTTCTTTGATTGTATACTCTCGTTTTTTTGGTTGATTTCATTCGGCAATTTCGTTCCTACCTACCTCTTAAAATATAAAGCCCCTAAATAATCCCATTTCACTTGTTTACTCCCTTAATTTGGGGAGAAACCCCCATAAGTTGCGATCCCTGGCAGCACTACAAAAATCCGATACCCACACTAACATAATATACTAGATTAACATACTATACACATAGCCGTCTCATAGAGATGTCTCAACACTACATCTACGTTGCTTATTTTTTAGCAATTTCATTTGGTCTAGAACAATCAAGACTATTGTCTTGTCAAATGACTTTGTTGGTTCACAACTATTGTTATAATAACAAGATAGTATATTTTCAAGCTGTGACCATCTGCTAAGCTTAAGTTCACTAGGTAATATCCAGCTCAAATCTTCATGATGCATTAAATGTCCTTTTACATATACCTGAATGCTTAGATTTTCATCCACCAACACACTATTAACACACTATTACATTGCTGTCACCATTATCACTTTCAATATCAAGATTTAACAAATAGAAATATAGCCTCTTATTAGGTATCATTTGATACAACCATTTAGTCTCTTAAATTTTCTTGGAATTTATACACTAAGTCTGCGAATGATGTTATTATGTCACTCTAAAAATTTATCAATTGCTGTTCTGTCCATCACGTCCAATGATTATTTCTTCTTGAAAAATGGTTGCTACGCTTGAGAGATATGAGCATCTTTCGGGAAAGAAAATGTACTTTTAGCTCCTTCAATGCTGATAACACTGTCGTAATTTGATTTGCATTCGGGCACACAGCATTTTCTTGGCATCTAAAACAGTTAAAATAACTTTTATTATCATAAACAAAATGAAATATAAGTATTTGTTTTGTAGGTTATGTTTTCAAACCTAGATACTTATTACTTACTTATTTAAATTATGAGTCTGGCACTTAATTGTAAGTTACTATGTACCTTGTTACTAAACATCTTTAAACGAAAATATCTTCATTTGTTACACCAAAATATATTGACAGTATTAGCCAGTTAGTAATAAACATAGCTTTTTACCTTTGCAATTTTGTTTGCACTTTGCAGTCGATATACATTATACATATAGGTAGGTACGAAACATGGATTTATCTCGTCGTAACTGATGTATTTTTAGGTTTCTATGCACCTTGACTGAAACCGTACATTAAATTTATTGTAACTTTTATTAAATAATTAAGATTTATATACAAAACAAAATAACACCGACGCACTACCTTGCGAGGTTGCCAGACTTCTACAGTCTTGAGTCTATATATACATCCTTCTCTATGCTTCTACTTCATGGCTCTCTAGATAGAGACAGCTCTACACGTCAATGGATAGGTACCAAATAGAAACACAATGCGTTGTCCTGCTCCTACATACATATTTTGACATAATGTCTTCTCACTTTAGTCGTTTTAGCTTTATGAGCTAGCCACATTAGAGGGTTAACGTTGCCGCTATTAACACGGCAGCTTCCCCCAATATTTAATGCGAAAAATTGAGCGGAAACACTTGAACGGTCAACGTCAATGCCCGATAATGACGATAAAATGTCTTGATTCAAGATGGACGCTGACGCTGCTGCATTCACATTGCGTTATCGCCAATGAATTAATACAGGATTAATAAATACATCATTAAAAATATTAATACAGAATTATTGCGTTATCGCCAATTAAATTTGCGTTGACGCTGACGAAGTGTGAGCACTCAGTTTGTCGCGTTTAATATTGTCGGAAATAACCACGATAATAGTTGAGATGATCGACATTGACGTTTACCATAGTGTGGCCGCACCATTATAATCTGTCTACGTGACGCGTCACTAAAGAAGCGTAGCAATAGTTGTAATTCACAGTAAGATATCGGTTTTTTTTTTGGTTTTTTTGGCTGTTTTAGGTACTATTATAAGGTTTAGAGGTATCAAAATATCCGTAATTTGTAAGATTTTAAGGCTGGTGTTTGTAAAATATAACGGGACTTACTATGAAACTAAGAATTCGGTATGGAAAAAAACGATTTTTGAAGATGTGCCTTAATTTGTTTTAATAATGAGAAAACCGTGGTTTTCAAGCTGTAACTTTTTACTGAGTTAAGCTATAAGCTTGATATTCTTAAAACACTACGAGACCATTGAACTTTATATTCAGTATAAATTTCGACTTCGGATCATAAGCCGTTTTCGAGAAAAACGGTGGTGACACACTGACAGACAGACGGACAACGAAGTGATCCTATAAGGGTTCCGAAGTTTTTTTCGGAACCCTAAAAATGGATTATTATGCCACTATAATGCTTGAAAAATGAGGTACTCGTAGTTGGCAACTTCAGTTTGTTGTTGTTGAGATTTTTAACTTTTTTAACTCCACTGGCTCAGTGGGTGGTCAAAAGAAGATCTTTGCCAATACTAGTAGTTTGTTGTAATTGCTTGTAATGTTTTTCTTAGCAGCTATCTAGTACTTGGGACGTTGAAAAAGGTGCCATATTGGTTTGTCCAAGCATGCTTTTCTTATAGGACGATCCTCTCTCATCCTCTGTATGCAACCAGAATAGCAGAGTCTCGGAGAGAATTTGGTTTCTC
Source organism: Hipparchia semele (assembly GCA_933228805.2). Classification (NCBI taxonomy): domain Eukaryota; kingdom Metazoa; phylum Arthropoda; class Insecta; order Lepidoptera; family Nymphalidae; genus Hipparchia; species Hipparchia semele. The sequence continues at coordinate 11,508,379 of OW121715.1, read as the reverse complement.
TAATGATTCGTATCTATTGGGTTCAACCACCAACTCTTGAAGCTTGTGGATCTGGAATTTCCTACGGATAATAATATAATGATTGCGTTTCTGATTCCGTATTCCGTATAGATACAAAAACATAAACAAAGTAAATAATCTTTGAAATAGATGTAACGAATAAATCTTTCTTACCTAACACAAGATTAAAATAAATTTATGCCGAGTGATTCATAAACGAAACGAAAACAATTCAGTTTCACATTTCCTCCTCCAATAAATCTTAAGTAAACACATCCCTGAGATTTATTTCCACCGTTTAATAAAACACCTTAGCTAAAACTTACGCTCGAAGCACTTTATAGGCCACACAGATAAACACGTCGACCTTATAACACCCCTCTTTTAATTCGAGGGTTAAAAAGAAAAACAGCGATCCAGTTTTCAGTAAGGAACGTTTAAAAACTAAAATTCAGTCCTTGTTCTAATATTTATGCCGAGTGATTCATAATGAAATGAAAACAATTCGCTTTCACGTTTCCTCCTCCAATAAATCTTAACACACATCCCTGAGATTTATTTGCGCCGTTTAATAAAACACCTTACGCTAAAACCTACGCCCGAAGCACTTTATAGGCCATCTCGAAGGTTTCCTTTCACCTAATGAAGCATACGTCACTCGAGGCTTAAAAGCGCTGAAGCGGCGCGATTTCAGCGCCCAACAGCCAATATGGGGCACGGAAAAGGCCTTTTGAGAACATCGGCAAGTTACGGAATTACCCGGTCTTTCATTTTTCTTCATAAAAAATTGATTTATTTAATTGGATATTTCATCTCATTTAATACTTACGCAACCGAACAAGAAGCTTTCAGAATAAATGTTTACAAAAAATATTTTTTATTTTATTTTATTGGTTCATTCAAATTTACACACGATCTTTCTCACATACTTACATAATATCATAGAAGTTGTCGAATAGTATCATGTTAGTTAAGAGGAGTAGGTTGGGTTTCAAGCAATACATGAATGAGTCGGGGGAGGGGGGGGGGGCACACACCTTCGTCCAGTCATGTTCTAGGCTCTTAAGATAATAATATTATTAATCCTTCCTCTACCCGCACCAACCCGGACATCATCTAAAGCTTAAGTCGGGTCAAAGTTTAATTATTTAAGATGGGACGGCCCCAATTCATGCGTATATACACATAGGTAATTAATATGTGAAATATAAATATGAAAATAAATAGTTAATTACATAGGGAGCGAGTCTTTTGATTGATAAGTTCATATCGATCGTAAAATTACAATATTAATAGTCTTATAACAATATTAATAGAAAAAACCGCATCAAAATAAGTCCATTCGTTAGAGAGCTACGAGTGAACAGACAGACACACAGACATACAAATATACACAGATAAACGCGTCAAACTTATAACACCCCTTTTTCCGTCGAGGGCTAAGAAGAAATACAGCGATCCAGTCTTCAGTAAGGAACGTCTAAAAACAAATTCAGTCGTTGTTATAATATTTACGCGAATATAAATTGTTTTCTGTAATGTTAGGAAATACCTAAAGTTAATTAACTTGATAGATCTAACAAATCCTTTTTGATTCGAAGTTTGAATTCTATCGGAAACTAAAATCCCGGTACGTGTCCTGACTTCTGACTCCCAAAGGTAAAGGGTTAGACGATGGCTATATATCATAGTTGAACCTTTATTAACATCTAATCTATTTTGTCAAGAACCTTCACCCGAATCTGTCCTCGCCAACGATCCCTAAACTGTAGCATAATGGCTATGTATATTATCATTATCCCAAACGCAATTACAATATCCTACGTTCGACCCCCTGGCGTATTGTTTGAGCACTTTTTTGCTGGCCTTCCGATATCAGGGCATACCCTAATCTCTCTCTTCAAAATAATAAACGAATATTTTGAATCTGATATTTTCATTTGTAAAATACGAGAACATAATTCAGATGAGAAGTCGTAGCTGTATCCTGAGTTTGATTTAGTATTCTAGTATTATTTTCTAGCATTAATAATATCATGTATTTCTCTTATTATAATATTTTAATTAGGTATGAGTGGGTAAGACGCAATGTTGAAAATGTAAGCTCAACAATTAAGCTCAAGATTTTTGATCTGGGCAGCATTCGGGAAGCTTAGAGATGTCTTCTCGTCCAAAATTCCTCAGTGCCTGAAGACTAAAGTCTTCGAACAGTGCGTGTTGCCAGTGATGACTTATGGATCCGAAACATGGTCGCTAACTATGGGCCTCATAAGAAGGCTCAGGATCACTCAGCGGGCGATGGAGAAAGCTATGCTCGGAGTATCCCTGCGAGATCAAATCAGAAATGAGGAGATCCGTAGGAGAACCAAAGTCACCGACATAGCTAGCGAGTCGCGAAACTGAAGTGGAAATGCGCGGGGCCCATAGTTCGAAGAGTTGATGGTCGATGGGGTCCCAAGGTGCTGGAGTGGCGAGGTATTTCAGTAGAAAATAATTAATAAGCACAGCATATTATATACATGTACATATTTCTCACTTACATTAAGTTTTCTCATATAGGTTGCCTGGAAGAGTCACTATTAGTGATAAGGTCACATTTTGTGTTACACTGTTTATTTACTTATGTATTTTGTTCTTTTTTTTCATGCAATAAATTTGTTTCTTATGAATCTTGTTTTTACTCATTTATAAGATTTTTTTTTTCTAGAATTCGAAATTCAAAATTATTTATTTAATGTAGGCCATTGACATAATATGTAAAGCACAATTGTGGCTCTTATGACAAGTCGAGAATCTACCACCAGTGCTGAGAAGAGCGGGCAAGAAACTAGGCAGTTGCTCAGTTCAATACAAAAATCTTACATCACGAATAAGTAGCTTATCTGTCTTGTGAACAGCTGAAGCAAAGCTGATTGCATCCAAGTAACTTTGTCAATAATATAATAATTGTATGTTTTGCTAAACACTTGCCCAGTGATTAAAGGGAATAAAGAGACAATTATAGTTACATCTTCAAAATAAATTCAGCTTTCAGCAGAGCAGGTTCCGACGAAAATGTCATTGAGAGTAACGCGCAGTGGGAACGTTTCCACCGTTTACTGCGAAATTCTCTCAGAGATGGAACATTTGCAAATTGTATGTTGTAAGGATATGAATATATTTCATAAAATGTTTGTAAATGCGCATCGTTCTAATACAGCTGCCAACAAATCAGGACGTGCATATTATGAAAAACAGTGCATCGCTCCAAAAATGGTTCTTCGATCAAACTGCATTTCGCCAGCTTAATAAAAAGAAAAACTGTTCGTAGAAGAGGGCCCGGCCGGTGATAAATGAAGATGAAGAAAATGGATCTAAACCATACTATACAATGGACTAAATCTCTGACAGTACCTATTAAGTCTATATTTTAAATGCACGCGTTCGATTAAATTATTATAAAACCCGAGATCCAACCACTCCACTCTTATCTATTTTCCTCTATATTTTTCCTTATACTACATGTAATGAAAGCACGTGTTTACGACGCTATTCGCATTTCTTCGTCAAATCGATATTGGAAGAATTTTTGCGTACGGTTCGTTATGCCCAATAATTTGCGATCAGCATAATTTTGCAGCTGATTAGTAATTGATTACATTAACTGGTGCGTAAGGCCTGCTGCTTCGTTTAACAACCAGCAGACTCGTTTCAGCTTCACATGGGTGATATTGCCTACTTGTTACTGCAAGTATAGTGTGGCATGGATTTATCGGCATCTATCCATCTTCTATACAATATCTATACAAATAAATAAAATTGAAGTGTCTGTTTGTAATATCAAAATATAGTGTTAGCGAAATATTGAAATAATAAAGATAAACAACTTTAATGTATTGAAGGTGGTTTGATAAAACTAGTAGTAGGTAGTTTGACTTTGTTGACAACGTAGGCGCCGATCTGCCGCCGCGCCGTTAGTATAAATACAGCGCTTTGGACGTTATTAATTCAGTCTCTTCCAGAGACTCATTCGGCTATTGGATGCTCCCGCGTCTAGGTCGTTGTATTTGATTAATGGGTGGTGATAGCAATCACGCCCTAATCGAATAAATATTACCCGTAGGTTTAGATGAGTGTAATTAATTAAATAATACTTAGATATGTTTGATAGTTACTCTCACGTTCGGATGGTGGTTTGTCTGACGTGTTGTGGTAAAATAGGTTAGATGTGAGGACAGGGGCCGTTATAGGGGCGGTTGGAGACGGCTTTAGGTAGGGTTTTAGCGTTTTTTTTTTGTGTTGATAATAGTACTTACTTACGTTTATCTAACGAAGTTAGGGGTTTTTTACTTGTGTTAATTGTGAATTGAAGACCCCGCGTCTTCAAAATAGTCCGCTAGTTTTAAACTATATAGGCTGAGTAAATTGAATAACAATGACTTTGTGAGAGTTAACGATAAATGAGCTTCTTAAAATCTCTGAATAGTTATTTTGGTTGCTAATTTATTGGGGAGTTTAATTAAAATGTCAAGAAGACGTGGGGTTACTTGATGCTCTGTCATTATCATCTGAGGGATTACAAACTTGATTGTTTGTATTGCAAACTAGCTTTTGCCCGCGACTTTGTCCGCGTGACTTAGATTACACTGTTTTTTCGGGGTAAAAGGTCCTTGCCTTCAAAAAACCCGTTCAATACAAAATGTATGAGAAAAATATTTTTTTTTTCTTTCGTGAATTTTTCCGATATTTTAGTTATTCTGCTATTCGGGACAAAGAGAAATATAACAAATGAAAACCCATGAAAGTCGGTCCAGCCGTTCTAGAGTTATAAGTGTTCGAAAAAACCCGACTTTGTTTTATATATTAACACTAGTAGGGCGCGTGGGTGCGCGGCTCGCTAAAGCGAACCGCGGTTTTTCTGTTCACCAAATAGATCTTCGGGATTGGTCATCTTTTTAGAAATTTGTATGGCTGCCATCTTGAATCCGCCATTTTGAATTTTTTTTCAGCTCTCTGCCAATTGAATGAGGTTTCTGGTGATTTTTGTTTGAGCACCCCCCACCTAACTTCAATCCCCTGGCCGTGCTCCTCACCCGTCTCCGAAATCCTCAATCATCAGCTCTCTCCATATTTTTCCCCGAACCATCAGAAATTTTGAAAACGAACATATGAAAATTCCCAATTCGCTATATATTTTTTATGAAAAAAAAAAATCCGCCATCTTGAAATTTTTTCTATTCATCACGTAGACCGTCGGGTCCTGATCATCTTTTTCCAAGAAACCACTCTTCCATCTTTCATAGTCTCCGAGATAGACACCGACGAAATTTGTTTGACCGCCATCTTGAATCCGCCATTTTCAAAATTTTTTCAGCTCCCTGCCAATTGGATGAGGTTTCGAGTGACTTTTGTTTGAACACTCTCCACCTATCTTCGATACCCTGGCCGTGCTCCTCACCCGTCTCCGAAATCCTCAACCATCAGCTCTCTCCATATTTTTCCTCCGAATGAATTTTTGTCCTCTCTACGAAACCATCAGAAATTTTGAAAAGGAACCAATTAAAGTTTTGCATATATTTTGTATGGAAAAAAATAAATTCCGCCATCTTGAATTTTTTTTCTATTCATCAAGTAGACCTTCGAGTCCTGATCATCCTTTTCCAAGAAACCACTCTTCCATCCTTTATAGTTTCCGAGATAGACACCGATGAAATTTGTATGGCCGCCATCTTGAATCCGCCATTTTGGAGTTTTTTTTCGGCTCTCTGCCAATTGGATGAGGTTTCGAGTGACATTTGGTTGAACACCCCCCACCTAACTTCGATACCCTGGCCGGTGCTCCTCACCCGTCTCCGAAATCCTCACTCATCAGCTCTCTCCATATTTTTCCTCCGAACGAATTTTTGTCCTCTATACGAAACCATGAGTGAAAAAAATTTTTTCCATACAAAATTTTACAGGAGAGGTGATCAATGAGTCAGTGAGTGAGTGAGTGAGTGAATCAGTGAATCAGCACGAGTAGCTATATATATATTAATAATCAGTTGATCGCAAGAACTTCTTTAATTAAAAATATAGCTATTATTTTTCAACCGAACTCGGGATGAAAATCGAACCCAGGACTTCGTCATCTACAATTAGACATGCTAACCATTAGATCAACGAGACAGTCAGTAACAGTTCAATAACGACTAAGTTATAAAGAGTTTCAATATCTCAATACCTACGAATCATGAGACTCATTTTAATATTGAAAAACGATTTGTATGATAATTGTATTATGAATATTTAACTTAATCTTTACAGTTTATAATTCTCATAAGGGAATAGGTAAACTTATACTTATAGAAATATAGACTGGCAATATAACAATTCTCCTTCGAGCTAGCAGTAAAGCAACAATAATAATCGTAAGTAGGTACATAGCGCAACAAAAAATAAACTTGAATTCGTATTCCTACCCGGTCCGTGCAACAACTCTGCACTGTGCTGGGGTTTTGCTTTGAAAATGAAATAGATTTTAAATCCCCTAAAGCGCTCCATCTTCTGGGAGCTGGCACTTACTTTGACAGATTGAGTTGCATTCTTCTCAACTATTTATACTTACAAATAGTTTCAAAGTAGAAATTCACAGTTTCTTTACGTATTTTACGAGAAGTTCTTAAAGTTCTCGGCCTTGGAGAACAACGTCAGGCACATCCAGAAATAATATAGACTAAGACTATTATCTAATAATATTTAGTTATATTACACGCATTGTAAATTCAGTTATACTATAAAGCAGGTATCCATTATTAGTTATATAATAGTCGTAAGTATTCAGTTAACTAAAGGGGTAGGTGCGTATTTACCACGGCCATTAATTGAGATCATCATTAATCCATCACCGCCCCACTACTGGATACGGATTTCCTCACAGAGTGAGAAGAGTTAAACCAATAGTTCACTACGTTAGCCCAATGCAAATTGACAGACTTTCCGTACCTTTGAGAACATTATGGAGGACTCTCTATCGAGGGTTTCTTCCGATGTTTTCCTTCACCGTCGAAGCATGTGATTTTTAATTGCTTAAACTCACATCACTCCGAAATAAGTAGGTAGGTACGTGTTCGAAATCGAATTCGCGACCCCCCGAATAGAAAATCGCAGCCATAGCTACTAGGCCTAAACTCTTCTTTGAAAGAAGACATGCGCTCAGTAGTGAGCCGCTGATGGGTTGCTGACGATCATAAATTTAAGCAAAAAATTAAACTTACTTTTTTACTCACTACCTATAACCACTGACCTCTATATTTAATCTATGATTGACACTGAATTTGCTGCTGTGATTTCATTTTTCTTGATTGACGCCATTTTGGATTTTGGCGCTGTAAACACTAAGCAGCTATACGAGTGTCTCTGGAACCTTTTAATTTTTCGAGATAAACTGAAGTGTATGTGTTAATCGTGGGTATGAGCTATCTCTATTCCAAATTTCGCCCAAATTGGTTCATTTGTTGTGGCTTGAAGTAGTTACAAACACACACACACACACACACACATATAAAAAAATTCGCTTTTATAATATGAGTGTGATGTTTTCAATCAAAAATTAATCTATAATTTAATTGTTGTTGTTGTATTATTTCATAAATTAATTATTATTAGAGGTCGGTGCGCCATTTGCAATGTTATTAGTTCCAGAGCACTTGGATGTCAAATGTGGCGCTTCAAATTGATCCATATAATTATGGTCTGTCATTTTCATAGGGACCGCAAGTCCAGTGTTAATCAATTAAATATACAGTATAATAATGTCAGTGCTCATTTTCCGATAATTCTCTTATTTATTATAAACGAACAATTTTAGAACTCAAATGGCTTTTCAAACTAATACAGGATGAGGGAATTACTTTACGCTTCGACCCAATTTCGTCGGCTTATTAATTTTGCTTAACAAATAGAAGTTAGGTCTATATTTCAGTTGTGCCTTTCAAAAGACTCCATTTGTATTCATTAAAGGGTCTCAAACACATTCGTTTGTATTTCTGTCGTAGGTATAAAAGTGCTTCCACACAGCAGTTATATAACGTTAGAGAATGTTGCACTATTTGTAGTCAGAGTTTTCTTTTAACAAATTGTAACAAATGTTATAAATTGTTAGCAATGTTATACAAACTCATGCAACAAATTGTTATAAAACTAATTACATCATCATAAAACAAATTATAATTTTTGTTGTATAACATCATCCGAGTGACAGCGGGATGTTAGCGGAAGAGCGCGGGTTCCAAACTGATGGTTACAGAATGTCATACGATGTTATACAACGATTTGAACCAGTGTGGAAGCGTTTATAACATATAAAATTATTAACATGTTGTAGCAAAATGTTACACACTGTTATAAAATGTTATCGTGCTACACAATATTTTATAGCATTATATAACTGCTGTATGAGAGCGCCTTTACGAAAAGGGAAAAGTTTAAAACTGGCAAAACAATGAAATGAATCGGTATTATTATTTATGGTAAAGTCAGAGAATTCGTTTAGAGCTTTTCTAATAACTGTGTTATGCTTTTCAACACACTATACACTATTTTCAACCACTGTTTTGTTTCCATCATAATTTACAAGATGATGTCCACGACTTCGTTCTCGTGGATTAAGGTTTTTTCATTCCCGAGGGAACTCTTTAATTTTCCGGGATAAAATATAGCCTATGTGTTAATTCAATATATAATCTATTTCCATTCCAAACTAGTCCAGTAGTTTTAGCGTGAAAGAGTAACAAACATAGATACACACACATACACACACACATATACAAACTTTCGCCTTTATAATAATAGTCTGATGTGATAGCTATCAGCGAATAATCCTATTAAGGCTAATTCGTTGAGATCCCTGTTAAACTAATAAAATGGATCCAACTGAAACTTTGTATGGGTTGAACGCTCTAGGTAAATGATCTAACATTACCTGGGGAAAACTGTAGGTACAAGGAAAGCTTTTCTGGTATTGTAACTTATGTTACTCAAAACATACTAAAGCAAAAATCAAGTTGAATCACTCTGTTGCGGCGTGATTGAAGGACAAACCAAGAAATAAACTGAACCAACCAATAAACACATCAAGTCAGTTCAGTAACGAATATAAAAAAAAGACGTGTGGCATAGCATTTTTTATCAACGCCATCTAGCGGTGAGAGGAGTCCCGTGTCAGGTTATTTTCGTTACGGAATTTCTGGATTCGGTCTCCACGCTCAAGGCCCGCGATAGAAGCTATGGAATAGCTTAATATTTCGAACTCAGTTCCCCCAGATATAACTTTTAACACACGCCTTCCTAATATTAGGTATGAATTTCATACAATTTCCCTTTTATACGACACAAAGGAGCCAATGTTTACCCCATTATGTTGGTGTGTTATTGTATTCGGAAGCTAGTGGACGCACGTTACTTCGTCCGCTTCTTCAATTTACAATCGACACACATCCCCCACAATTTAGGTGGGCGGAAACCCTGCAGCATCAGGATTGAGGAGTTGGGTCGCATTGCAGTTAGAAACTATTACATAATATTATGATGTTGTCTCAAAACGTTCTTGATAGGTTATTACTCGGTAAACACTAAACAGTCTTGTATATTAGTAGCATGAGTAGCACTGACGTAAATGTAAGCCGATGCTACGAGTAAATCTATGCTTGTGAATTGGTTTATTATATTAATGGCAAGGTATCTCCTCTAATTATTTAATACTAGCTGATGCACACGACTCGCTTGATGTCGTCGGCCCACCTGGTGGGGGGTCTGCCAACACTGCGCCTCCCGGTGCGGGGTCGCCACTCCAGCACCTTGGGACCCCATCGACCATCAGCTCTTCGAACTATGTAAATTATGTTGTATATGTTCTGTTTCTTCGCCGCTGGATTCAAGGCGGCGCAAGACCGAAGCCTGTGGAGGTCCATGCAGGAGACTTATGTCCAGCAGTGAACGTCGATAAGTTGACAAAGAAGAAGAATAAGAAGAAGATGCACACGACTTCGTTCGCATGGATTAAAGTTTTTTTATTCCCGCGGGAACTCTTTTATTTTTCGGGACAAAAAGTAGTTATTTATTAATTCCAGACTCCAGACTATCTCTGTACCAAATTTCAGCCAAATCAGTTCGGTCGTTGCGGCGTGATTGAGTAATTAACATCCATCCATACATCCAAACTTTCGCATTTATAATATTAATAGGATCATAGAAAGGGAAGTCCTAGTTAGTAGAATATATTATCTTAGAGACCAGGGCCGATTTAAGCCTTATAATTCCCATTTCTCAGCATTATCATACTACGAGTAACATTTAAATGAGTAACTCTTCCAACATTTTCCTCAAACGATTTCCACGTGTAAAATCTATACTTATTTACACATAAAAGCGAAAAGACTTTGTAGTTGTTTTTTTTTTCTCTAAATCCAGATATAATAAGCATATAATATTCATATATTTTTTCCACGGCTATTTATATTTTAATAACTTAGCATACGTTTTGGTCCTCCTTTAAGTATATAATATAGTAAATTGAAATAAATAAATAAATATAAAATATAGGGTTCTCAGAAATTCAATTCTTGAGGGTAAATCCCTTGAATTTTTAGATTTACTTACTTTATAAGCATTTTTTTATAAATTTTTCGTGGAAAAATAAAGCTCTATCTATCGGTCTATCTATATCGACGAAATTCAGAAAAAAATAGCTACCTAATATCTACATAATATTATACAAATATTATATGTATAAAGGAAAAGGTGACTGACTGACTGATCTATTAACGTACAGCTCAAACCACTGGACAGATTGGATTGTTGGCATTAAAGATAGCTATTAGGAGTAAGGATTTTTGAAAATTCAACCCGTAATGGTGTAAAAAGTGGTTTGAAAAATAGAACTTAACGTGAGCAAAGCCGCGGACAAAAACTAGTATAGGATATAATTATTATAAAACTATTTCTTTTTCTATGTGCGTTTTCACTAATGATATTCTCATTATATTTGAAGGTTATTAAGTTTATTTTATAAAGGTTTACATAATGTAAATTGGCTGTACTATGAATAATTAAGTCGGTGAAAATACATCTACCTGGGAGATTTGCTTGCGTATACTGCATCCAATTTTATACTAAACCTTCACAGATTAAAAGCTTAATAAACTTAGCAGAATCAAGCTTTTCATTGGAGAAAACCAAAGGAAAATTTCTTTCACACTTCTTCACTTTTTATCCCGAAAATTCAAAAAGTTCCCGCGGGATTTTAAAAACTAAATCCACGCGAGTTTCTATTAAATATAGAATTTAGCTACCAATTTATATTAAAAAAGTCAAGACAAGCGTGTGCACATAAAGCTTGGTAACTTAGATTAGCTTTCTTAGATTCCCTGGAGGATGATTTTAATCAAATGCTTGACGAATTGCTTCGGTACGTGATCGTTAAGGTAATATCCGCTTGTTGATGTTCGCAAGACTTTTGATTGCTCCTAAGAGCATCGGTGGATAGCTGTTGAGATTTAGGATTGTGATGAAAATAATATTACTAGCCGTACCTACTAACCGTTCATTTCAAGTTGGCCTTCGTGGACCGTTACAAAACGACGTCATAGGCAACTAACTATTAGTATCGGTGACAAAAAAAGTTGTATTTTTACAGTAACCGCGAGTGTGACGAACTTTTTTTTCTGGCAATGTTTTTCACGTTAGGTTATTCAGGGTGGTGTTAGGTTTCTAAAATTCCCACAGTAACATTTTCATTTACAGGATAAAAATTCGCCTATAATATATTACGCACTTTACAGGTCCTCAATATGTCGATTGAGGACCTGAGAACCACACCGCAAAAATGCCATCGTAGCGATGCTCACAACCAAGAAACAAACACACCTTAGCATTTGGTATGAAAGCAGGGATTTAAATTCTAAATGAGATGATAAAACCGTCTCGTAAATTGGGCAAGGAATTTATCCATGCTCATCACTAGTTGCGAGCTACTGGTCTCGTGAATTGGGTAAGGAATTTATCCATGTTCAATGCTCTTCGCTAGTTGCAAGCTACTGTTGAAACTGTGTTGGAGACAGTGTTTGCTGTAGACTCGTACGTCTACTCTTGACGCCGAGAACATCAAAGCTTCGCTCGTGATCGGCTCGACAAGTGTAGATGGAGCTTACTGTACCTAACAGTTGTTTTCAGATACTTACAATCTACATGCTTGGAGTACCTCTATTTTGTCAACTTATACATTGGAACCCATTTCATTCTGAGAAGTGAGCTGTGCTCAATATTGAGCCAGCGGCGATCAGAGATTGAGATGATATTGGAGAAGTTGAGCTACCGACAAAGTTCAACAACTCGCGAAGCTGGAGTTGTGATGAGCGCGAAATATAGCCTAAATAGAGGAGCAATTACAATTTTGAGCAAAATTCAAAAAATTCAAAATTATTAATTTCATGTAGGCCAACCTGTGGCTTTCATGACAAATTGAGACTCTATCACCGGTTCGGAATGCAGATTAGAGAGAATTAGCAGAGAAGAGCCAGCAAGAAACTCAGCAGTTGCTCTATCAAAGTGTCCGACAATAAATAACGTACCAGCTAATTTCGGTTTCCTACAGTCTTTTCGGTCAAAAGAAGCGACAAAACTTGGTAAAGATGTGCGTAACAGAGACGATGCTGAAGCTTGCCAATTGTCTCTTTCTGGAACTATATATTGTATTATTTACTTCTAGGAACTGCCGTTTCAAAGTGCTCCTAGTGGGGGTATTTCGAAAAACATGGTCTAGTTACAACGAAAACAACAAAATGATATTTCACTTTAGGTATACATTACTCGTACAAACATTGAAATGCACGGAAATATGACACGAAATAATTGAAAAATGGGATGTTTGTATCTCTCGCAAAAATACACGTTGAATTTCCGTTGAATTTGTTTAATTACCGGCTCCGGCTCCATTTTTGTTCTTTTCATATTCCGGTAAATGGCATTCATCATAATATTCCTCATCAGCGCCGCTTGCTTGAAACAAAGATGTTAATCAATCTCTGCCGCGAAATGTGAGCTTGGGTAGTCGAAAACCTTATGGAATTTAATTTATTTAATTACTAGCTGATGCCCGCGACTTCGTCCGCGTGGATTTAGTTTTTAAAGTCTCGCGGGAACTATTTGATTTTCCAGGATAAAAAGGAGCCTATGTCACTCTCCAGGTCCTCAACTAATACCCATGTGAAGAATCACGTCGATCCGTTGCTTTGTTGCAGCGTGATTGAAGGTCAAACCAACAAACAAACACACTTTCGCATGTATTAGTAAGGATTTGAAAAAGAAAATCCGACTCACTTTTTTTTTATTCGTTAACAAGATAGTCCGTGAGTGTGATCTCACCTGATGGTAAGTTACGATGCAGTCTAACTTAGAAGGGGTTTTTAGAAGGGGTTTGGCAGTGTGCATTCAACCCATACCCCCAATCTGTTCTACGCCAACATCGTGCCGGAAAAAATCACATGGTGGCATGTCTTTGCTCCCGCTGGGAATCGAACCCGAGACCTCCCAGTTATAAGACCACAGACCACAACGCTCAACACTGCGCAAGGGAGGTCGTCAAAACTTTTTTAGTTTAATAAACATTGAAGTTTTCAATCTTTATTTTGCAATGTTGACCTCATCCCGTCTGGTCTCTCCTATCGGGATGAAATCCTTTGCATGCAAATAATATTTTTTTTATTTGTATAATTTGAATTTATTATTTCTGAGATAAGAATAAAATAGTAGATAATATTCAAGATGTCTCTTGTCTTGACTAAAATATTTTTTCATAATACTTTCGCTACAAAAGATTCTCTAACATAAAACTAAGAGCATATCTGCATCCCACGTAAAAAGTCCGTAGAATTCCGCGTCCCATTTTTGTCCATTTCATGTGTCGGTGAATGACATTCATCATAATATTACTCATCATTACGGCGGGCTGGGAAACAAAGGAGCTCATCAATCTTTGCCGCAGAACGCGTGCTTTTAACCCTAAATGAAAGGTTATGATTTCGTCCTTTACCGTCCCGATTTTGAGGTTTTCACCCAAAATAATTTGAGTTGCAACCTACATATTTTATTATTAAATGATTCCAAAAAAGGAGGATTTTCTCATTTTTTAAAATTCTTTTTTAAGCTATTGCATAGCTTCTATGGTGGGCCAGCGTGGAGACCGAATCCAGAAATTCCGTGACGAAAATAACCTGACACGGGACTACTCTACGGTGAGCCGCTAGATGGCGCATTTTTTATCAACGCTATCTAGCGGTGAGTGTTACTAAATTACACATTATTAGTTGATGTCTACGACTTCGTCAGTATGAATTTAGTTTTCTTAAATAGTACCTAATTCTTAGATTTTCCGAGACAATAACTAAGTATCTTGTGAATGTCCCCGTCCGTAAATTTTGTCTAGAATTTTGATAGAACAGACGGATAACAGACAGATAGATGATGATGACAGAAAAATAAAGAAAGAAATAAATCCTTATTTGAGAAGCTCGTTGTAGTAAGTAGCTACATTACAACGGAATCCAGACCTCTGAAATAGGGCTTTTTTATACATTTGTAGACTAGAGTTTGGCTGCGATCACGCTTGATGGTAAGTGAAGATGCAGCCTAAGAGGAAAATGTATTCACTCTTGATTTGAAGGTACTCAAGTTGTAGTTAGGTACTTGGAAGAAAGGAAGCCGGAAGGGCATTCTAGCGGAAGAGTTTGTTTAGTTTTTTAATTATTTATCTATTTTTATTCTACGAATAATTGGCTAAATCACAACATGTGACATTACATTCAACACAAACGTTGAAATAGTTGCGTAAATAATGTTTTCATTCGACGAATTACTCACTACGGACTATTATGGGTGGAATGGACATCTATTTTGCTTTGTTACGTTATACACGATAAACAATCGCTTCAAAAGGTTTTTTTTATTGGCGATTCATTTATAATTTTTATTTCACTTTATTAATATTTTGTGGCCAGTAATCGTTTAATCTCTAGCGATCTTAAACTCTAGATTGCAATATCTTTTTGTAGTTAAAAGTTTCTTATCGAATCCGCGAATGAAGTAAATAATTAGTTCACTTATTTTCAATCTCTTTCATTCAAGTTAAAACTGGCTTTGTAAGAGATTTAGTGAAGAGCACGCAAACTTTCTGTTTGCCGGGCTGGCTATAGAACTTTTGGTTGAATGCTCTAAAAGCATTTTTAAATGTAACGCGTTTGAAACGTATACTTGCTCTAAAAAGTTGGAAAATGTATTTAAAACAGTTCTGTAGGATGGAGTTGAATTTAATGGAATCTGCAACCACTTTGAATGTAAATATTCTTTCATTTTATTTAGCTACACTAGCTTTAACTTTTTTGATTGGAGAGAGAAAGGCTAATTCGGAATATATTTGCGTGATTAGATCAGAAATTTATTAATTTAATTTATTTATTTCAAGAAATAAACTGCAAGACATTACAGTTACACAACGCTACGAATATTATAAATAGAAATATATAACATTGATAGAGGAAAAAAATACAATTAATTAAATATACTAAATAAATCACAATAAAAAAAAAAAAAAAAAAAAAAAAATTGATACAAAAATAAAAAATACCTATGTAATCTATTAATATTTTTCTCTTTTAAATTAGGATATCCGGAGGAGAACCTGTAGGCGCGAAGCTCAAGAAAAAGAAGCGGAATAAGTATCCATCTTTACAAATAGTGGCAATAGGTTTGGCATAAATTGAAGAAAGCACAATCGTGTTGGGTTCTCAAGATGCTGGAAGGGCGACCTTGCCCTGTTACAGTAAGCTAGAACGGAATACGAGTAGACTCCAACTAGAAAGACTGATGACATTAGATGAGTTAGTTGTAGCTGGATACAGACTGTAAAAGACAGCAACGTCTATTTGTTAAAGTCTTGATGACGTTTAGCTAAAGGTATCCTGTAATTTTCTTCTCGTGTTATACAAGTACAAAACTCCATGTGGCATCATAATAAATTGTACCTAAAATATATCGATGATATGGTATTGTATTGTATGATGCCTTTCTAAATTCCCAGCCAAATCGGTTCATCATTCGTTGTGGTGTGAAGGAGAAAGACACACACATGCAAGCACGCACGCACAAATAAACTTTCGCTTCGTTAATATTAAAAGGAGGTAGGTAGTCGTAGGTTAAATATTTAATTGAAAAATAATAATAGGTATTTTAATAGAAATATAATTCTTTATTTACATTTAATCTTTAAGTTTGGAATTTAATAATAATTTTGTATTATGTTGAGTTTGAATTCATAATTGGATATAACCCCGAGGTCTTTGTTAGAGCAGTGACTGATGCCAGCGGCTATATTTGTGCTTGGTGAACTCGCCTTTAGGAGCAAAACTACACAGAACACGACGTACTCGCATTATTGTGATTAATAGGGCCCGTATTAATTTTATGTAAATACATATTTTTAATGTACATGATTTTCGGTCTCGAATGTGTTTCTACATCGATTATCTAAATATATAAAAGGCAAAGGTGACTGACTGACTGATTGACTGACTGACTGACTGATCTATCAACGCACAGCTGAAACCACTGGACGGATCAGGCTGAAATTTTGCATGTAGATAGCTATTACAACGTAGGTGTCCGCTAAGAAAGGATTTTTGAAAATTCAACCCCTAAAGGCATAAAATAGGGGTTTGAAAAATCGAACTCAACGTGAGCGAAGCCGCGGGATAAAGCTAGTCATAATATATAGATTGTGAAAAACTAATTTTTATTTTCCATATTTTTTCATATTTCATGGTTAAGTCCATATTTTACAAAAAAATATCACAATTATCCGTATTTTCGATTTTACAGCTAGGCACAGGCTATATTTAGACCAAATCGACAGAATTTTTATTTCGATAATTTGAAAAAGCATGTGATTGCGTACTGCAATCAATTTGATAAAACAGATTTAGTGGAAGATGAAAAAACTTCATTTTTTTTCATTTGAATTACCTATGTAAACATTTCGCTATCTTTTCAAAAATTGGCCTATCAAATGCAAAAAGAATTTTTCAAATCGGACACCTGTCTGAGTAGTAGTTTCAGAGTTTAGCGTGTTCAAACAAACAAAGTGTTCCTCTTTATTATATAAGTATACAATATACATAGTTAAAGATCTAAACATCCTTCCTCATCCTTTAATTTTTTTTTAATCCTAAAAAAACAAGAGGTTCCTGTGAGATTTAAAAAAAAAACCAACTCAACGCGGACGAAGTCGCGGTAAAAAGCCATGAGCTTAAATCGTTTACGTTTTCTGGGTGTTAATTAATAAATAAGCAACGCGCAAACAATGCACGTTACAGCGGTGTTCACGAATAGTTTCATATTCAGATTGCGGAGTGAATAAATTAAAAGTTGGCTCGCTCACCTCGCGGCTAATTTCTTTACAAAGTTAGAGTTGCATGGAATATGTAAGCAGCCACTAATGCCCTACACTCTTAATACAACAGGTGCATAATCAAAAAGTAGACCTGAACTACCTGTTGGTATCCGCTGATTTTAGTTTCAGTACCTACCTAACTAAAATGTTTTACCAGGTATAGTTTTATTTATGTTTTAAAGCTTTGTGGTTGAGAGCTGATGACCTATTTATTATATCATCTTGTATAAATATAATTTGTATAATATTGTTAAAAATTAATGCATGCAATGAATTAAGCTAATTATTAAGTTATATTTATTTACTTACTACTTGTTGTACACATTTTGTAAAGTATTGTTACTATTAGTTTCTAATGGCATTTGTTTTCTTGTATTTTTCTATTTTGTTAACTATTTGCAATTTAGTGTACACCCTTCCGTATGTTTTGTTTAAATTTTTTAACATGGGTTGCCTGGAAGAGATCGCTTTTTAGCGATAAGGTCGCCTATTGTACTCTGTGTCGTTTATATATGTATTAGTCATGTAAGTTGTTATCCTTTGGTGTACAATAAAGAATATTTCATTTCATTTAATTTATTAAGATTGGTCACGGTTGAGGCGTAGTGCGCGAGGACCCTAAAAAGTTACTAAGAAAAATAACATAAATGCTCGGCAACTAAGACTCCGCGACATGTTATACCGCCTTTGACTCTGATATGATTAGGTGTCATTTGTACGTGTAATATATCAAAGTGACATGAGGCTATATACCGCTTACCTTGATTCTTCGCAAAAAACACCTAATTTTTCCTGGGACCCTGTCAAAGGAGGTTCTTCAATCACCTGGTTTTGATGTGTGGCCATAGAATAAGCGGCTTTTACACATTTTTTTAGACTTTTTTGATATTCTATTACTAGATACTGCTCGACTGCAATTTCACCTGATGGTAAGTGATGATGCAGTCTAAGATGGTAGCAGGCTAACTTGGAAGGGATATGGATATGTACACAAGAGTGACATTATCAAGTTGTGGGCATCTGTGGACCACGAGAAACATCAGTGTCACAGTTTGATGGACTGATTAAATCTTGGTAGGCTTGTACTTCATAGAGTTGATGGATATCCAGCTTTCGAAATAAAACTTTTATGAAAGTAAAGAGGATAATTTGCTCTATTAATATTTTAAATCCAAGAGTTTATTCGTTTGTTAGTTTGTTTGTCGGCGTAACGGATCGACCTTAGTTTTGCATGGGTATTTTCTGTACTTGGAGGTGCAAGTTGCACCATCAGTAAATAGATTCTAAACTAAAATTAAACGTAGGAATTTTTTTGGGATAAACAGTGCAAGGCTGCAACCACTACAACTTTGATAGCTTATACCGGGATATAAGCTAGCAAAGTTGTATTGCTAATAATACGGTAATGTGACGCTTATTACGAGAGTAATTTGTCGCATAATAATACTTATTTTATGATTAACTGGTTACAGGTTTTATGAATGGTAGGTACTATTTTGTGAAAAAAAAAAACAAAAAGATGGCTACAATCTTTAAACCCCTTTAGCAGCAAACTAATGGTCAATGTGGAAAACAGTCTGATAATCTCATGAAACTAAAATCGCTGCCTTAATGGCCCCACAAAACATACTACTGCATCTGCCGGTGACAAATGAACGCGGTTTTTTAAGCGCAACGAACGTCACAATGTCTTATTTCTTCGCTGCAATTTGCAGCTTTACCCTTAATAAAATAGAGTTTAACTTGGAATGCAGCAGCAGCAAATGTGACAACCGAAGATAAACAGACAAAAGCACAACGTTGGTCGTTAAAGCCATTTAACGTTAACTCGAGCTGATTATGTTTTGTTTTTAAAGCGATTTTTCGTGTTACGTACAAGTTACCGTACTTATACATTCACGTATTTAGAGAAAAATGTATTTTTGGAGACTCTGTACCTAATTGTTCACATAAAAAAATATATATTGATACTAATCTTCGTGAATTCCGGATATGATCTTGATATAATATCAGGGTATACTTGTTTGTTTCTTCGTGGGACTTTCAGTTGTTGAAGCCTTTTTCGTATGCGATTATTTTTTCATTGCAAGAGATATCCAAACTCTACGAGTAAAATAATTTGGAAAATAAAACGTTATTTGCTTGAAATCTAATTTGGCAAATATTGACAAAACCAACATGAAGTAATGCGATTGCGGATCAATCTAAATATATAAAAGGAAAAGGTGACTGACTGATTGACTGACCTATCAACGCACAGTTCAAAACTGGACGGATTGGGCTGAAATTTGGCATATTATGACGTAGGAATCCGCTAAGAAAGGTTTTTGGGGAAATTCAACCTTCAAGAGGGTTGAAAAATTGAATTTATTGTGAGCGTAGCCAATGTCATTCATCATTGATAAAATCTCAATTGTGGTGATTGGCTAAATTGGTTGCATTTTAGGCAATAGCGAGAGAGTGCAGTCAGCTAATCAGAAGTGATAGCGATCGTCACACTGTTGCTATCATTTTTAGACAATCGTGCGACAGGATTGATCATGGAAATAGTAATTGTGGAATGAATAATAAACCCGAAATAACTTACGTAGTATTTATTATAAAAGTACCTATTAGTAAAATATGTAAAATGACGTAGGAATTTGGAAAATACCGACATTGAAAAAGAAGGACGACGCGTGCGCGGATCGAGAGTTACTATTTGTCTTTTATGTTAAGCCTAAGCAACGATCCATTTTCTTCCAATCCTCCATCCTCCAATCTTCTTTTATCGTTGTGTAAAAATACCAATATAAGTTAACGAGAGTCCACGTCTGTCATTTAGTGTGCCTTATAGAATCACTACATTCTATACTTAGTCCTACTTCCATGGGATTGATAAAATCTCTTATCTGCGCAGCTTTTAGTATCTGGCAGCTCTCACATTCTATGGGTTTCGAGGATCGTCATTTGATATGCAATCACCTTTACATTGATTCGGAATGATTAAATTATTAATATGGCTGCCATATCAAACAAAGGTATCCAATTATTTTTAAACATTTTGGATACGTTCGTAAAAGCGCTAAAAATTAAGAGACCCTTGTCCGCTGTGTCACTGATTACTGCAATTGACAGTTTGAAAAGAGTACTGATTTTTATTTTTATTTTTGTTTGAATTTTGACCTGAAAATGTTTGAAAACATTTTGTCAAAAAATGGCACCTTTTAAAGCTGGTAGCCATCGTAATAATAGCTATTGCTCCCAACTTCATCCGCGTGTTATTTATTAAGTAATAAGTTTATTTTTTTTATCTCGCAGAAAGGTTTACTTTTTCCTGGATTAAAACCCTTGCCACTCTCCATGTCCTCAAATATATCCATGCTAAAAAATCACGTTTTCTCTCTTATTTTTGGCCTTAAGGTTAAGTAACACAGAGGACAGAGAGATTACGTTCACGTTTACGTTACTCTATGGCAAATGAAAGGGTAAAAACGTTTCTTTCGGTCAGGCTTTCGGGTGTCCGGCGTCCCACAACACAAATCATGGTGTTTTTCTACGCAGTTATTTTGACTTGTTTTGATTTATTTTGAAAGAAACAATTTAAAATTCGAAGCAAATCTCTATTTCGACCCGGGCAGACACGATGATTTTCGCGGCGATTATCGGCGTTTTTGCGTTCAAACGCAGCATCAAGTTTCCGAAAATCGATTGAATATCACAATACTTAATCTATTCTCTTTCTATGATCGTTATCACTAACGCTAAAGCCGGGGCTCCTACAGTTTTTTATGACACCTCCAATCCAATAGGATTAATAAAAACTTTGGGAAAGCCTGCTCTACAACGTAAGCGATAATGGAAAGAGAATAGATACGACAGGTTTGCAATATGGCTAGGGCAGCTGGTCGTTTGATCTGTCGTATAAAAAAAAGTGTCCGCACCCAAAGGTGCCCGAAGTTCAATCACCCATCCAATTATACAAATGGGTCAAAGTTACTCTGTAGCAACTAGGTCGAACTATCTTACTAACACTCTCGTAACATACATAGGTACCTTTACTAAACATAGCTGCTCCCATGCACAAACGTTTGTCAACAAAACGTTCAATGGAAAGGAAAATTTATTTTGTAGTAAACGCTTGAGCCGTGACACTGTGAATTCTGTCGAGTGGAGGTAATAGCTTCTATTCGGATCATTAATTTCACTGCCCATCGCTGCTTTCTTTTTCGGTGGCCATATTTCATGCCACTTATATTATAAAGGCGAAACCGAGTTAGTTTGTCCTTCAATCACGCTACAACTGAGCTACGGATTTAGGTGATTTTTTACATGGGTATATTTGAAAATCCGGAGAGTGACAAAAGCTACTTTTTATCCCGGATAATCAAAGAGAATTGTAAAAACTAAATCCGTGTATCTAGACGAAGGAATCAGCTAGTTAATTATAACAAAGAAAAAGAAACCTAATAAATTAGATGGACACGGGAATCGAACTTGAGACCTCGTCATTTCCTCCTTTTAGATTTAGATTTAAGCATAGATTTAATGTTGATTTACGGAAGTTGGGCGCTTGTAACAGTGTTCTGGCCTGCCCGTTATTGACGGAGAGCACTGTACGAGATGTACAAATTGAATGTGAAACGTAGGCTGTAGGTCCGTAAGAGGAGGCCCGATGAGGGTGGCATGTTCACTGAACAAACCCTCTATAAATATTTAAGATAAAAAAAAATTATCCCTTCCAAATAAGCGGAAAGCTTGTGCTAGGAGTAGGTACGACAATAGTGCAACGGGTGGGGTTTGAACCTGCGACCTTTCAGCTTTCAGTCCGCACCTTTAGCCGTTGGGCTATTGAGGCATACATACATTACATACATATACATACAGCACAGCGAACATAAGGCACTTTATGAGGAATAAGGCGCCGCATATCGTTACAGCAAAAGTGCTGTTTTTTGCATAGCAGTAATATAATGGAGCTGTCTGTCAGACGTCTAGACGCGTGCGTGCCTGCATTCTAACCAGCCATAGTTTTTCTCGAGATTTTTTAAGTGCTTTCATCACTGCATTCCACTTTGACATTGCATGTTTTTAAAAGCCTATTTGTCATACGTACGGTGTGAGTACTCCGAGAGTGGCCTCTTGTACCTGCTGTTAAGCGGTGCATTCAAAAACCAGTAGCTTATTTTTTTATCAACTGTTAAACCGTTAACCTCAGACTAGCGCCGCCTGTGAACAGCGGCTCAAAATCGGTCCAGTCATTAGGGAGCTACGAGGGAACTGACAAACACAGAGATACTCAGTCAAACTTATAACACCCCTCTTTTTCTGTCGGCGGTTAATGAATTTCAGCGTAGACTGTGTTTCCGCTATCGCGAAGTTGCCTGAAATGTTATTTCTGTTCATTGATTTCTGTTGACTCAATTTTATGAATGTAGCAAACCATTTAAATGAAATTGAATATTGAAATATTGTATACAGACCCAAATTGAAGTTTATAAGGCCCGACGTACAGTGCAACTCAATATCGAATTTCTTAATATTAGATTGAGACAAACATGAAAAGAAAACATATTAAAAGTGTAACTGGCTTCGTTTTTTCATCAATTTATACATATTTTTTCCTTCTAATTCTCCTATCTTTTCCTTTTATTATACAATACTGTCAAATACTTATTCGTCCATGGCGAAACAAAAACGTACCCTAGTGCAAAATATTGAATGAAATTACAAGACAACTATATAATGCTAACGTATAATAAAAAGCTTAAAAATCCCTAGTGCAAAACATTGAATAAAATTGCAAGACAAAATGTGTTATGAAAAGGTTAAAAACCCCTAAAAAGAAAAGTGTGAGCTTTCGTGATACACTAATTTGATATGAAATTTCACTCTACGCTGGACGATATTATTTTACAGTTCAATGCTTTATTAGGGTTTCGTACCCAAAGGATGCCAACGGGACCCTATTACTAGGCATCCCTGTACGTCTGTCTGTCTGTCTGTCAGCGAGCTAAAAACACACTTACTTATAAGTAAAGATTACAAAATAACAGTATTTTTATCACTTACTAGCTTTTGCTCGTGGCTTTGCTCACGTTAAGTTCGATTTTTCAAACCCCTATTTTACCCCCTTAGGGGTTGAATTTTCGAAAATCCTCCATTAGTGTGCGCCTACGTCATAAAAGGAACCAACTGTAAAAATTTCAAGTTTCTAACTTCAGTAGTTTAGGCTGTGCGTTGATATCTCAGTCAGTCAGTCAGGTCTTTGAATTTTATATATATATAGATAAGTGTTTTTAACAGAGGTCGCTAAGAGGTTAATGAGCTCGTTAATGCAAGTTTATCGTGCTTTAAAATCAAAACTGTTAGCTCAACAAAGTGTAGCTTAACTTAATTAAACTTAGATGCAATCGGTATATGTAATCAGGGGACACTATCGCCTGTGGATCATTAATGGGAATTTTAGGAAGCTCACCCGACCGTTTATGTAAAGTAATCGGTTACGTGCCGTTCAAATTGAAATTGAAATTCGAAATGATTTATTTCATATAGGTCAACTTGTGGCTTTGATGATAAGGTAGGATTCAACTATCGGTGCTGTAAGCAGATTGTGCTAAGAAGAGCCGGAAGTCTCAAGTGAATGGTGATGATATTCCGAGATGGATTCGGCAGAGGCCAGGCTGCCGACAGCGATCGGACCCGCCTCTAAGAGTGGCGGGTCAAGACCTTGGCGGTGGCACGGTGAATACTCCACCAAGTGTAACCCACGCTACTGCCAGAGTCCGTAGAGGGACAAAGACATGTTATAGTGGGTGGAAGCCACACATAACCCCTCTGTTTTCCTTGACGGAGGGGTATGCGTCAGGCATTTCCTGTCTATAAAAAAAAAGTGAATGATGGTATAGAATCATTACAATATAACTTAACGTTACCTATTCATTTCTTTAAATTCGTTTGGTATCTATAATTCGGTCGTATCAATACCTCTAAACATTTAAAACCATCTCTATAATAATTGATGAAATAATAGAAATATTTAGTGGTATGAAAACTTTTAGCTAATAATTTAGCCTTGGCATAATTTCACGAACCATCGAGATAAAATCAATAGATATGTACAGTATATATTCATTAGCATTAGTGTTGTGTTATTATCAGTGATTTTATCAACGTGTATACGAATTTAGGAGTGGTGGTAGATGGATGAATTGATTTTGTCGTGTACCAGTAAAATTGACCCGAATATTCGATTAAGATCAATGTACTATATATATAATACCATTTGTTTGATATTGTATATAATATATTTAAGAGGCCGTAGACAAAATTTATTAGGTAGTATGTTCTGATGTGTCTGTTCTGTGGTAAATGCCAGAAGCCACTATTCCACCCGTTTAAATTGACTCCAGAAGCCTAGCAGGCCTCTCAGGCCAACGATTTCCTAAAGTAACACATGCAGTTTCAGGTTCTCGGGTGGTTCTTGCAATGAGTCTCTACGCCCGTGAACGTCATTCGTTTTTCATTCGTTTGTTCGTTCATTCGTTCAATGGACTAGCCGCTGTGGACTGTTGGGAGTCTCACCACCTAAGCCTTAGCGAGATGAGAACCGAAATTCAACAAAAAACCTGTCAAGCGTATCACCAAAATCAATTTAACGTGTTTCAATAAAAACAGGAAATTAACAAAATGCTTGGAGCAGAAATCGCAATAAATAAGGCTTTTGCTCCTGAGCTGTGATTTTTATATTTTCGTGACTAATGACATTCGGTCCACAATTTCGTCTTTAATTTCGCTCGCAATTAAGAGACTAATGCTTAAGCGTTTATAATTGTCATTTTTTAAGAGTATAATCTTTTATTTAATAACTTTGAAGTAGATCACGTTGCTATTTTTATCATAAAACGCTAATTCAAACAGAACTATTATTCAAAAAAAATATCACTCATAATTTTATTCATAAATATTAAATATACTTACCTACATGTTACAAAGTTCGGAGGGAGCCGTTGGATTCAGGCGGCGCAAGACCGAGACCTGTGAAAGTCCATGCAAGAGACCTATGTCCAGCACGACGTCTATGGGTTGATAAAGAAGAAGAAGATGTAATTGCAAAGTTTGATATCAACCATACTACGAATTCGGAATTAAAAACAAAAATACGTGAACGTTTGTATGGAAACGCGAGCTTATCGGGACCCTTAATTAAATTCTTGGAAAGATCGGAATAACGATTCATAGTTGACCGTACTAAATAATCAAAGAGCTAATATTTCGATAGAGCCAGGCGCACTAAAGTTGATTACAATCTAGTTACAATCAGACGCAATCCGATTCTAATCAGAATACACTAACTACAATGAATTACTAATGGAAACGTTACAGACGGAACCAAGTAAGCAATCGTCTATGCAAATTAGTTCCATCAGATTCCCGGAAATCGAATTGTAGCAAAATATGCAGAAGCAAGATTTTGGAGGTTATTAGATTCGAATTATATAATAATGAGTGATTCATGAGTTGGCGGGACACATACATCGAAGAGCTAAAGTTATCAGACCCCCACTAGGTGGACCGGCAACATCGGACGAGTTGCAGGGAGTTGCTGGATACAGGCGGCGCAAGACTGATGCCTGTGGAAGTTCATGCAAGCAAACATTCTTCTTACTGCAATA
The DNA here is from genome assembly GCA_933228805.2 of Hipparchia semele. Classification (NCBI taxonomy): domain Eukaryota; kingdom Metazoa; phylum Arthropoda; class Insecta; order Lepidoptera; family Nymphalidae; genus Hipparchia; species Hipparchia semele. Next base: position 11,482,267 of record OW121715.1, on the reverse strand, counting down.
AATAATTTTAATAGCAAAAAGAATAGTATCTCTCACTATAAATATTAGTAAGACTAGCTGATGCCCACGACATCATTCGCGTGGATTCAGGTTCTGAAATTAACTAATGACTCGAAAATCTTGAAATAAAGATATAAGTATTAAATTTTTATTCCATAATATAATTTTGATAAAATAATTGCCATCTCTTTAACTATTTATTAACTAGACTATTTTCGACCGCAATTTGTTTTGGAAAATGTTTTCATTATACAGACACGACTTTCTACAGTTTTAATAGTATAAAGATTATAGAAGAAGGTATAAGAAAAGAATAAATAAATATACAAATAAAATAGAAATAATTAAATATTTATAACTTGCTAATTTTGGTAAAGCAGTTACTTACCTTGTATCACGCAATATTATATAAATTTTATATCCAAAAATGTCACACCGCTGTTTGCTCGAGGCGGTTTCCTGACAAAATCCTATCATTAATCCTACTGAGCCCGTAAATCCTTAACTTTTATCCGCAATGAAAAATTTTGCAAGTTTAAGGATTTATCAATTTTGTGCCCTTCTTAAACGCTGTGGCATTCATTTCATCTATGAATGTTGTGCAGTAAAAGCGACGATAACTTAGTGGATGAGACTTCTGCCTCCTTTTCAGGGGGTCCAGAGTTCGATGCCCGGCACGCATCTAAGTTTTCAGAGTTAAGTAATGTGTTAAGTATGCGTTGGATTACAGCTGTCAAACCTAAATGGATAGATTGCCTATTTCTCGCAGAGTAATAGTCCATTGGTAGGAGAGAGACGGATTGACTAGTTTTTAAGCTATTGCATAGCTTCTATCGCGGGCCAGCGTGGAGATCGAATCCAGAAATTCCGTAACGAAAATAACCTGACACGGGACTCCTCTACGGTGAGCCGCTAGATGGCGTTGATAAAAAATGCTATGCAATAGCTTTACCGCGGCAGTCCCCGAGTGCCACACGTCTTTTTTTATATACAGATCCACTACTAATAGGAGTAGAGTTACCGTGCCGTCAAACGGCAATCGACGCTTGAGAGAAATGTTAACCTTGTCGATACACGGCAAACGGTCTAGCACTTGGTTAAACATCACTGCTTAAACGATGGAAAAAACATATTATTGTAAAGAAACCTGCATATCTGAAAGTTTTCCATAATTTTTTCAAATGTGTGTGAAGTCAGCCAATCCACACTTGGTCACCGTGACGGGACTATGGCTGGAGTCTTTTTCGTTGTAAGATTAGACCCGTCTCTCCTCAAGCGATGGCTTGAGATAATGATGAGCAAGAATACTCTATTACCTATCAATCTCATCGACTAGCTATTCATGATTAAACCAAAGTTGCCACCAACTCCCTAGCTATTTCTCTGCACTATTTGGCATACGATCCGGCAAAATAACTACTTAAATACCTGATTCTAAATAACGTGGCAAAATTACCAGCCTTATTTGCGATCCAAAAACAAATTTTGCCTACATTGTGAACATGGTGTGGCGGAAAAAAAACTTTGTTTAACCACGTAATTTCTGCTGTTGCATTTCTTTCGCAATCTATGAATGGCATGGTTTTGCTCCCCAAATAAACTTGGTAATTTCTTCACTCTCAATATGAACAAGATATACATCACAACGTGTGACGTCACTCTAAAACATAAACACACGAGTACATTATATTGGTATAATTATGCAATGAAACTTTCTTCCTGGTGTACCATAAACAGATAAGACAAAGCAGTATTGGCAAAAGTTTTGCGCGTGGACCGTTTCCAATAGCAAAGATAGTTCCTTAGGAACTATTCTCAATGCAATTGATTGTAATCGTCTTTTGTTCCTGTCTCAGTTAAGTGATTCCCATTGTTTGTCGAATACTACAAGGCTATTCCAAAGTTCTACATTTATACCGATCTTCTTTTTTATCAAACAATAGACGTCCATTATTGGACAAAGATACTTGGATGGACTTTCACAAGCCTCGGTCTTGCGCCCTTCCCTAAGACACTAAACCGTTTTCTGAGAGGAGACCTGAGTTCATTCGTTTATGGTTTGGTGACGATGCTGATGATAAATCTGTCAAAATGTAAAATTTATTCGTGGGTTAAAGTTTACTTAGCGATAGTGAAAATGTAGCAGAAAAAGCGGCCCAGTTATGTCCCTCGTGAGAATTATAAATGTACCTATTTTTTAATTACTAGATGACAAGGTTATTGGTGAAATTTTGTAATAATTACTGGCGATGTGACGTCACTGGAACTTTTGTATGAAAATGCGATTTGAAAAGTTGTAACTTTTTATTGAGCTGAAACCAGAAACTTGAAATTTTTCAGTACTAAGGGGTCATTGACATTGTTCGCAGTTTCTAAGAAAATTGGCCTTGACACACAGACAGATGCAAAACAAAATGATATTTTAAGGTTTTCGTTATTTTTCGGAACCATAAAATAGGAATTTTAAAGTAGGTTTTTGCGACAAATTGAATTTTGGTTATAACTAGAGACCGGATTATATGCAACATAAAAAGCTTGTTATATGCATGCAAATATGCATGAAAAATGCTTGAAATATGCACGAAAACTGGCAGAATATGCAAAATTAAATGATAAATTTTAGGAATCCCTAAAAAATAGAAAAGTAAGTATTCATTTTTTTTATTTCAAAATCAGCGTACAATTAGTAAATTATTTTTTGATAGGCGATAATAGGTACAGTAAGTAACATTACATGATATTAAAATGATTTAGAATTTGTGTAAACGTAAGCAATCAAATATTTTTCTAAATTTTCAGTGGTAAGATTGTATCTACGGTCATTGAATATTTTTGTAAGTAGAAAAGGTTCGCTCCATATCCATTGAGGTAACTGGGCAGAATTTGAACTTGGGTGCTATGGCATTTATAGTTTCCGGCAAAATTTCTGCCGTCCCATTAATGAAACTATCAATTTGACACAAGCTTTGAAAACCTGGGTTATTGCTCAATATGTTTTCAAACTTTTCTTTAAGTTTATGGGGCAATGCGGCGGCGGCGGAACGCAGAGTGAGTGAAAAATATTGTAAATGTACCGATAATATGCATCATAACTAGATCTTAGGTAAAATATGCTATTACCGCTGAGAATGGCTAAAATATGCAAATGCATATGCGAATATGCAAATGCATATAATCCGGTCTCTAGTTATAACTCTACGCTCTATTGACAAAGTGTAGGAGAGTTGGGAAAGCAATTTCAGTGTCGACTGCACTGCGACCACAGAAACTCTCTCTATTTGTTAAAAGGTTTTTCTCTAGATTAATTCTCAGTTACACGTTAGAACTGTTTGAATTTAGAATGACTAGTTTCAGTCGTTAACGTAGTATTCTAGTACGTAGTTTCTATGTAGTATTTAATTTTGTCGACCCAAAATTTTATCTACTTAGTAGGTACGCGATAGCACTTCTTTATGATTTTTAGTGTCGAAACACAACGTCGTTAATCGTCAGAGTAAAGCTTTTGTAAGATTTGTCTGTACTTACATCTTTCGTATAGATGTCGTAGTCGTATTTACAATCCACAAGTAGAATCTTTCGTATTATAAATGCGAAAGTGTTTAGTTTTGATGGTTTGTCCTTCAATCACGCAGCAACAAAGCAACGTATCGAGAGTGATATACCTAGGCTTCTTTTTATCCCGGAAAAACAGTGGGGTTCCCGCGGGATTTTTAAATCTAGCTCCACGCGGGCGGTGTCTCGGGTTAAATCTAGAAAGTAGCTACATAATATCGAGGTGTAATCTAAATATATAAAAGGCAAAGGTGACTGACTGAGTGACTGACTGACTGACTGACTGATCTATCAACGCACAGCTCTAACCACTGGACCGATCGAGCTGAAATTTGGCATACAGATAGCTATGATGACGTAGTCATCCGCTAAGAAAGGGTTTTTCAAAATTCAACCCCGAAGGAGGTAAAATAGGAGTTTAAAAAATCGAACCTAACGTGAGCGAAGCCGCGGGTTAAAGCTAGTTTTGTTATATAATTTTAATTTCGTCTCCATCATAAAAATGCTCTTACAATTTCTGACACTTTAATTAAGAGCTACGAGAACAAAACCGTTCTGTTACAATGACAAATTGCATTTCTGTTTCATTGAATTAGTAGTAAAGGCTATTATAGATGGCATTGTAATAGAGTAGCAAGAGCAGAGAGCTATATTACTAAATACTAGTTTTTGCCCGCGACTTCGGATGGAACCCTCTGTTTTTCCGGGATAAAAGGTAGCCTTTATAACTCTCCAAGTCCTCAACTTTTTTACTTGTACCCTCATTAAATAAAAAAAATAATTAATTTATGTCATAGATTAATTTATTTAGTATATTTTTTAAATCTTTTATTTATATGTGAGCTGAATAAATGTTTATTTATTTAATTATTTCGTATAATACGATAAATACTATCAGCTAGTACGAAATAATCATATTATTATGTATTCATAATTCATCAGAATAGAACATTTTAGTCTGGAAAATTAAATAATTCCCACGGGTTTCAAAAGACCTTAATCCACGCGGACGAAGTCGCGGGCATCGTCTATATAACATATAAGTTTGAAAAACATTACCATTTTGTAGCGTTCAGGTATAATGGATATTATTTTTAACAATGAAAACTAATTTTACAGTCGAAAACAATCCAGACAAAACTATAGAAGCCTTAGAGGCATCGGCGAGTGAATTTATTCTCCACCGAAGAAAACATGACTAAGGCAAGTATACTTATTAATTTTCTATCAAGTTCATTGTTTACAGTTCCCGCAGAATTTTATGGCTGTTGGTTTTAAAAACAAAATGTTAATTAAAACGCTGGCAAATGTTTTTGAGGCCATTTATAACGCTTTGCGACGGCGACCCGCTCATTTTTCGCCGTAGTGGTGTTTTGTTATAGTCTTCTTCTTTATTTCAAACAAATACCTAAAATATATTCTTTGTTACTTTTAATACCTACTTACATTTTAATAAGTAAGAGTATTCTTGGTAGGAATGGTAGGTACCTACTGAATATGAGTATTATGGTCAGTCAAATATATTTTAGTAAATTAAGTGTCACACTTATAATTTCAAAAGTTTGTGTGTGTTGTGTGTGTGTGTGTGTGTGTGTGTGTTTGTGTGTGTGTGTGTTTGTGTGTGTGTGTGCTCATATTTTTTTGGGATAAAATGATAGAGTTCCCTCGGGAATTAGAAAACCTTAACGTCTGGTTTTTATGACTTTAATGAGCGATTTCACTAACATAAAATAATTAAGTAAGTAATTTGATATTTTGACAGTTTTTGTACTAAAAAGCTGCCGAAATATCAAAATGCTCGAATAAAACTTATATATCACATTGGTGAAACTACGCTTATGTAAGGTTTACAAAAAATCCGAGGGATATTTTTGTTTTTCCGCCATACATGTTCTATGCTATGGCATCTGTGGGTAGGGCGAAAGGGTCTTGATACACGTACTGAATAACAGACCGATAAACAACCAAGAAATGCTGAAATGCTATAAGTTACACCCCGTTATGAAGTACAGTAACCTAAAAATTTATTGTACTATGGGGCGGTCGAAAGTAAGATCTATTTTAAGCGGCTGACATTATTCACAAGTCTATTTCTGGCTTGACCCACTTAGTGGTGCAAGTTCAGGGGCCTATCTCACTCAAACCTTCGTATTTGATGAAAGCCATTCCACACAGTATAAAGTACGTGTTGGAACGGCATTCCGAACCAGTGGTAGATTCATTTGACGATTCGAAAGCACTTTGTAAAAGTTTATTTGAATAAAAAATTATTCTATTCTATTCTGTTCGAGTAACTATTAGGTTAATATCCCTAAAGCTTCCAACGGGACCCTATTACTACATCCGTCCATCCATTCGTCTGTCTGTGGGCTGTATCTCATGAACCGTAATAGATACATACTTGAAAATTTCACAAAATGAGGATTTCTGCTGTAATAACAAATGTTAAAAAAATATCTATAAAGTTAAAAATTAAAGACTTTGTCGAGAGATTTTGTTGTTGCTCGATCTCAGTAATAGCTGATAGTTAGTGTTCTATCTTGTACGATGGTACGAAACCCTGTTTTTTAGATTCCGACTCGCACTTGACCGGTTTTTCATTCTTGTTTCGAGAAAACTAATTTTTTTTTTCAATTTTAAAGATTCATCTCTCAAATTCCATACGGCATTACAAATAAATCCTCTATATAGTAATTATTTCACCGACATACACCAACACAATTATTCGAAGCATAAATAATATAATGCATAGCAATATAGTCTTTATTTTCTAGGCAATAAGAAACACTCGAACGAAACCCACATGATTTCAGCAGTGCTGAACTTAAAATCCATCTGAAACCGCAGGGATTTGCTTCGGCTGACGGATCGATGAACCAGGAGGATGACGTTCGGAAGTATTACTTCTATTTTTACTAGCTTTTATCCGCAACTTCATCCGCATGGAGTTAAGTTTCTAAAAATCCCGTGGGAATTCTGTTATTCCGGGATGAAATGTATCTATGTCACTCTCTAAGGCCTCAACAGCTATATTATAGCCATGCAAAAATCACGTCCATTCCGTGCCGCTTGATTCAAAGACAAACCAACAAACACACTTTCTTCTTCTTCTTCTTCAACTTATAGACGTCCACTGCTGGACATAAGTCTCTTGCATGGACCTCCACAGACCTCGGTCTTGTGCCGCCTGAATCCAGCGACTCCCTGCGACTCGTTTGATGTCGTCGGTCCACCTAGTGGGTGGTCTGCCAACACTGCGCTTCCCGGTGCGGGGTCGCCACTCCACACACATTTTCGCATTTGTAATAGAAATAGAAATAGAAATAGAAATATTTTTTATTCAAATAAACTTTTACAAGCACTTTTGAATCGTCAATGAATCTACCACTGGTTCGGAATGCCTTTCCTATAGTAAGAATAATAGTAAGGATTTACATATCACCGAACGAAAATCTAGTGATTTATTGCGGGGGTCAAAAGGAAAGAAAAATGGAATGGCCGTGAAATATTCCGGCAAAAAAGGAAGGGAAGGTAAAAAGCTGACCGCGCCTTTGAAAAACCATTTCGTATGACTACGAGTACACAATAGGTAGGTATGTGACCCATTACATAGGCTCTTGCAGTAGATATTGTCTTAATGAGTAAATGCTATAGTTCTTGCTTTTCAAATAGGACGCGTGAGCTTTACATGTGGTTACGTCGTGTACATGTACATTGCGTAAGTGTACGTGCCTGGAGCCTAGGGTGAGAGCGGTCAGGCGCAAGTAAACTGTCGCTCACACTTATACAGATAGATACGACACACACACAACCATGAGCCACGAGCCCTCGTGATTTGCAAGAACTATGTTACTTAATTCTCTTTCTAAAACTAAATTTTGTATGGAAAGTGTTTTGATCTACTGAATCATGACGACATGTTGCAATAGCGCTCTCTTTTTCTAACAGAAAACTTAAAAGCTCTATGTTTTCGAGACTAGTTAAAATAGTAAAAAAAGAAAAATGATATTGTGTTGAAAATTTGTCAAATATTGGGTATTTGACAATTTTTTTTGTTTTCAAGTACCATTTATTCTTGATCACAAAAAAAGTCAGAAGGTTAAATTCGCACCAGTTTATTAAGTAAGACTTCTTATATTATGCTACCTACTTACATATCATTCCTTTACTTTTACAAGTACGTGCTGTCTGCTAGATTTTGTTGGAAGTAGTTGTAACTTGAAACAGCTTTGTCTCCAAAATCAATAAAGGATAAAGTTAACACTTGAAGAAGCGCACACAACCAACTTTTTATTCTTATGTTCCATTCCATAAATTTTGTTTAGTGATAGGTTTGATATTTTAATTGTGATAAAATTATACGAGTACGTACCACGGTAATTGTTTTAGTTGGTATTGTCGATATTTCGATCCAGTTGCATGAACCGTGATCACGACGGGACTGTGGTGTTCCAACTAAAACAATTACCGTGGTACGTACTCGTATAATTTTATCACAATTATGAGATGGATGTGTGGTGTGACAAGTATGGATAAGATAAAGAATGAATATATAAGAGGAAGTTTGAAAGTAGTGCCAGTAATCAAAAAGATGAGGAGTAATAGGCTCGCGTGGTATGGGCATGTAATGAGGAGGGAAGAAAACCAAATTAGTAGAAGAATGTTAAGTACGCATGTAGAAGGGCAAAAGAGTAGAAGAAGACCAAAAAAGAGATGGATGGATTGTGTGAAAGAGGATATGCGTGTAAGAGGAGTAGATAATGAGTTGATGAATGATAGAAGTGAGTGGAACGACCCCACATAGCGTGGAAAAAGGACAATAGTGTCATTAAACCACGAATCAAGTTTAAAATCTTTAGGTTTAATTCCAGCCTTTTTTCTGTGATCGAAGATTTTAACCTAGTTTTTCTTAGAAGTAGCTGCTAGTACGTAGTGTGCACCTGTTCCTATAACATGTCTCAGTGGACATTCCGGAAGCTGTAGATTGTAATTTACTAGTGAGTGGACTCGAGTTTTTGTTGGTATCGCTTTATATTGCGGCCTATCAGAATTTCCTTCAAGACTTTAAGGCTAAGTACCTACATAGTTCCGACAACGTCACAGCTACAAATTCAAGAGTCTCGCGGTTTATATCTATACATCTATACCTATAAATAAAATTGAAGTGTCTGTTTGTAATATCAAAATAACAACTTTTTACTAAATGCAAACGTAAGTAAATACGGCACTTATAATAAAAAATCAATTTTAAAATTTTTGTCTGTCTGTCTGTCTGTATATATTATTTCTCTGAGCTTTCTTATAATTTAATTAATTATGATGTTGGTTATACTCGGTGTTATTTTATTCTCCGTAAACCCTGAAGGAGGTGAATGTGCTCATGAAACTGAACAACTTTCCCCAAGGAACATAGCTCGAAATATGAAAAAAAAAAAATTGGACCCTCCATACAAAATTGACGATTAGCTGATTGATTTACTATGGGAGGTCCAAAATTTTTTTTCATATTTCGACCTATGTTCCTTGGGGAAAGTTGTTCAGTTTCATGAGCACATTCACCTCCTTCAGGGTTTACGGGGAATAAAATAACACCGTGTATATTAATATATAATAATTCATTGCATGGCATGCAAGACTTAAGCGACATATTAATAAAATTGATCGGGTGGATAAGGGTGGATGACTCTTTTCTAAATTATTTTACAAGTCTTTTTATAAGTATAGATGATCGATCACTACTCTATATCTTGTGGCTGATTGTGGTCAAGCTTATAAAAAATTGGGTCAACGATTCAACATGCATAAGTCAAGTTACCGAATTAGGTCACCATTGCTTATCATACGCTGACTATACGTAGGTATACCTATTACTACGTACTATAGTACACAAACATTGAGATTGACTTGCATATGTGAACGGTTATCCCTATAGAACATCCAAGAGAAAATGTTTTGCTCCTTAACTCAAATTAACTCTCAGTCCAAGTCAGCTTTTACGTATCTACCAAAAGCACAGACATATTATTTAGTTAAATCTTTGCTACAGTAAAATAGAGATAAGTTCGTGTTTGACTCCTATTCGTGTTGCTTATTAAAATTTGTGTCACATATAAGACGAATCCTCTTAATTAAATACGTTCAAGTCTAAACAAAATTAACATTGCTTCCGTGTAGAAGTACTTGTGTAAACAATTACTTAGATAAAATATGTATCGCTACATTTGTGAGCGTGCGGTGTCGAAACCACCCGGAGGGGTGAAATGGTTGTTTGAATAATTAAAACACGCAAGAAAATGTGTCGTACTTAGCAAACTCTGCCGCAGGATAACGACGATACCAGGGAATGTGTGGTAATCTAAACAAGTTTCGGAAATTAAAGGAATTTTGGTGTTTCATTTGTTTTATACTGACTGTTTAATTCCTCAGTGCCTGAAGACTAAAGTCTTCGAACAGTGCGTGTTGCCAGTGATGACTTATGGATCCGAAACATGGTCGCTAACTATGGGCCTCATAGGAAGACTCAGGATCGCTCAGCGGGCGATGGAGAGAGCTATGCTCGGAGTATCCCTGCGAGATCAAATCAGAAATGAGGAGATCCGTAGGAGAACCAAAGTCACCGACATAGCTCAGCGAGTCGCGAAACTGAAGTGGAAATGGGCGGGGCACATAGTTCGAAGAGCTGATGGTCGATGGGGTCCCAAGGTGCTGGAGTGGCGACCCCGCACCGGGAAGCGCAGTGTTGGCAGATCCCCCACTAGATGGACCGACGACATCAAACGAGTCGCAGGGAGTCGCTGGATTCAGGCGGCGCAAGACCGAGGTCTGTGGAGGTCCATGCAAGAGACTTGTGTCCAGCAGTGGACGTCCATAAATTGAAGAAGAAGAAGTTTAATTCCATTCCATTTTCACGTAATTCACAATTCGCTTGCAATCCATTCCATTATCGGTTTCTGAGACGTAAGGTGATTTTAAACGGAGCTACGCTTTGACGTGATTGTTTTTATGGTATGGTCGGGGACCATAATATAATGTGCTACTTCGTATCCCGTAAAATCAAAGAGATTTTTAAACGACGGGATTTTTAAAAACTAAATCCACGCGGACGAAGTTGGGGATATCAGCTAGTACCTACCTATTTTAATTTATTATTATTTATTGGAAAGTATACGAGTTAGTAAAAACTAGACCGAACTCCTTTCGAGAGCAAGATGGCTTTAATGAATACAACGATTAAGAAAACCGTAAACGCTACACCGGAATGAATAAAAATGCTTAAACCCTGAAGTATTTGAAGAGAAATCTAGGATAAAAGTTTAAGAATGAATAAAATATAAACAGAATTCAAATTTCAGAAGCTTTCGAGATTAGCGCATTCATTCTTACTGAAAGCGAGCAAGGAACTTTTTCAGATTTAAAGATATAATGGGAAATGAGCGCGCAAGATTTTTTTTAGGGTTCCGCAGTAAAACACGAAAATCTTTTAGTTTCTTTCAGTCTATCTATCTGACCGTCCATTCATCTGTCCGCTGAGTGTCACACCACTTTATTCAGAACGGGACGTCATTGAATAGGCATTTTAAAATAGCTAAGTAGGTACTGTGAGGTTCCTAAAACGATTTTAAAAAATATCCTTTCACGAAATAATTAAAGAGTGCCAAAGTAACAGTTTTACTTGCTTGCTTGACAAAGATATCGTGCGTCGTAATTCTTAAAGTCGTGTATTAATTTGGTGATATACATAATTATTTTTTGATTTTTCATATACATTTAATGTAGTTGAGGACTTGAAAAGTGTAAGTATAGTAAGTAAGTCAAGGGTAAAAGCTAATTCAAAGAAAAATTCTTAATACACGTACTTTTATTAGCATATCTACGGAATCCTATTTTATGCGTGTTGGGACACGAACTGAACCAGTTATTTTTTGTTGTGAACATTTTTGGAATTTATGTCAAAAATGTTTGAAAAGAAGTTGTTCACGCTTACATTTCACTACGTTAAAGTGTAAGCTTCTTGGAAAAGTTTAATTGTCCTAGTTAAGTTATATTTTGAGTTTCTTAGTTTAAACAAGTCAATGTTAGCGTCAAAACATAAGTTATGTTAGCGTGGAGAAGATTTAATTTGTTTTTGCTGTAAAAAAAAAAGACGTGTGGCACTCGGGGACTGCCGCGGTAAAGTTATTGCATAGCATTTTTTATCAACGCCATCTAGCGGCTCACCGTAGAGGAGTCCCGTGTCAGGTTATTTTCGTTACCTACGGAATTTCTGGATTCGGTCTCCACGCTGGCGCCTAGATAGAAGCTATGCAATAGCTTAAAAAATAATAATTTATTAAAATACGACCTTCCTGGCGCTGTGGTGAGTATTCTAGTCTTTAATTGGGAAGCACCAGTTGGGTTTCCGGCGGGGACAATTTGTTCGTCGCTATAGTTACCACGCTACCGTCAAAGACGTGCCGCACAGTGGTTTAGCCTGCCTTCATGATAGTGAGTAGAGATCAACTGGGCATAATATATCCAATCAGTCAAAGAGTCACGTTTTCCTTTTATTAGATAAAGAAAAGAACAGAAAATACTTATATAAATCGTATTTTTGCTTACGCTTACGCTTGCTTTCCCCCTTGAGACATCGCGTTATTTCGCTTTTGGCATAGTCATCGCGTAGTTTAACATGAGCGGAATAATATTTTTAACGCATTCACAGTTTATTTTTTAAACATTTTATCTTTACAATAAACATTTTTAGGGTTCTGTCCCCAGAAGGTGCCAACGGGACCCTATTACTAAGACCTCTTTGTCCGTCCGTCCGTCTGTCGGTCAGTGGGCTGTATCTCCTGAACCGTAACAGGTAGATTACCTTACAAATTTACTACTTACCTGAAAATTTTCACAGACAAAAACAGTGTTTCTGCGGGATTACTCTGCATGTTTGAAGTCGCAGACAATATCAAGTAAAATAACATGATTTGAAACTCCAATATTTTCCATTTTATAAAGCAAAAGTAAAAAAAAGAGTCTCGTAGAGTTTTTAGCAGAGATAAATCGGTTTAAAGATATTTTTATTTCTCAAAAAAGAACATACTGTTCACTTAAACAGAGAATAAAGTAGGTTTACATTTTTGGTATATACACAGACGCATGCATTATATAATTCAAAAGCTATCATCTAACATAAATTATTTATCTAAACATGTATAAAAAGTAATAATAAACTATAAGAAGCCGCTACGCAATATTATCCCTAACGTGTAATTTTAACTTATTCTTATATTGTTTCATATTTTTAGTGTCCTTTAATATATTTGGTAAATTGTTATATAATCGTGCACCTTCACATAATATATTTTTAGTACCATATGTTTTCGTTCGTGGCTGCCAAGTGAGGATTTTATTTTTATTCCTTAGGTTAAAGTCAATAGTTCTTGGTTTAAATGTTATACTAGAGTGTACAGTTTCAGTTATAATTTTTTTAATGAGATAGCAAGTATTATATGCGTATAGTTGATTAATTTTAAAGAGCTTAGTTTTTTGATATAGGTCTTTTGTCGGTGTTAAATAATCATAATGAAATAGTGTCTTTATTAATTTATTTTGTGTTCTTTGCAATTTGTTGAGGTGTGTTTGGGCTGCTGATCCCCAGATTTCTATAAGGTACTCCAAGTGTGGCTTTGCAAGAGCGTTATAAATAGTCGTCCGGATTTTTTGTGGAATGCAGTTAGAAATTCTTCTTAATGCTCCTGTAAGTGATGCTAATTTTGAGATAATTTGGTCAATATGAGAGTCCCATATCAGTTTGTCATCCAATGTTAGGCCTAGATACTTTTCCTTTTTTGATCTATTTATAATATTGTTATTTATTTTGAGTGGTGGGTAATCAGTTATTTTTTTATTCTTGGCACTGAAAATCATATATGATGTTTTTGATGTATTGATTGTGAGAAGATTATAAAGAAACCATTCGTTCAGTTTATCTAGATCATTTTGAGCTTGTGCTATAGCGTCTTGAATGGAGTGTGCGAAATAGAAAAGACAGGTGTCATCTGCATAGAGAGTTAAATGGCCTGATAGATTTAAATTAACTATATTATTAATGTAGATTAAAAACAGTATTGGACCTAAAATGGAGCCCTGTGGAATGCCGCACGTCACAAGCTGTGAATTACTTTTATTATTTGAGATTTGAACGATCTGTTGACGGTTGGTGAGATAAGAGGCAAATATATCTAGTGCTGAACCAGTGATTCCTATGTTGTTAAGTTTTTGTAATAATTTTGAGTGGCTCACTGTATCAAAAGCTTTTTTTAAATCTATAAATATTCCCAAACAGATATGTTTTTGGTCTATGTTTGTTTTTATTTTAGTAATTACGTTAATTGCTGCCGAAAGAGTGTTAGATTTCGGTCTAAAACCATATTGCTCATCAATTAAAAAGTTTTTTGCACTTAAATACTCATTCAGTCTAGTAACTATAATTTTTTCAAAAATTTTTGAGATCACTGGAAGCACTGATATAGGCCTATAATTACTGGGATCAGATTTTGATCCAGCTTTATGAATCGGGCTGACTTTTGCAATTTTAAGGCTATCAGGAAATACCCCTTGTGATAAACAATTATTAATACAATTTGTAAGATCTAAAGCAATAACATTTTTAATACATTTTATAGCTTTAGGACTAATTCCATCAATGCCGGTGCTCGTATTGCTATCTAAGGAATCTATAATTTTTATCACTTCTTTAACGTTACAAGGCTTTAGTTCACTTAGAGTTATGTCATGTAGATGGCTATTTTTGTACATGAGGGTATGGATTGAACTTGAGTGGTATTTTGAAGGAATTTTATTAGCTAGTTCTGTGCCTATCGTCAAGAAAAAGTCATTAAAAGTTTGACAGATCTTGTTTCCATCAATTATACTACCAGAGGGTGATGCGAGTTTTGGCAAAGCACAAGTGTTCTTAATTTTATTTATGGCTAAAGTATTGATGAGGTCCCACATCTTTTTAGGTTTATTATTACACTTATTAAATTCATTACAATAGTAGGTTTTTCTAGTGTCTCTAATCATTTTACTAACGCTTAATCTTTCTAAATTATATTTTTCTAATAGTTCTTCATTTTTATTATCTTTTTTCAGGCTTTTCCAGTAAATATTACGTCTATCTATTCCGTCGATTATATTTTTATTAATCCAGTCTTTCTGTGGCAAGTTCAGTACTTTAGTCTTAGTTATTTTATTTTGCGTAATTTGTTCCATTATATATTTTTCAAGATAATAATAGTCACAGTTTTTATTTACGGGCTTAGTTTCTGTACAGCTATTGAGTAGTCCTTCATAATCCAGAGCAGCATACTGTACCCGTTGTAGTGTTTGAGTCTTTGATTTTGTTAATTCTATATAGATTTGCTTATGGTCAGATAATGATGAATCTATGATAGACATTGTGAAAATATTATTATTTAAGTTAGTGCATACATGATCTAGAATAGTCTTCGTTGTGGATGTCTCACGTGTACAATAATCACTGTCAATTTTATTAATTATTTCATACCCTGCTTCTTGTATGGTTCTCAAGTAATTAACAACATTGTTGTTGGCAGTTAAAAGATCTAGGTTGAAATCACCAAAAATAATTGTTCTTTTACGTTTTTCCAATTGAGCAGAGTATATGTCTAAAAATTTATTAACATTTGTCTCGCCAGGTTTATAAATTCCGCCAATATTAAGTGAAAATTTATTTATATATATCCATAAATAATGATTCCCATTTTCCGTTAGCTCCTCTGTTACATCGTACTTAATACTATTATGAATGTAGATGGACACACCACCGCCTTTACCGCTTTTCCTATAGTTGTATATATGAGTATAGTTAGGTAATTGATATTGGCGGGCCTCTTGTTCGGATGTAAGCCAAGTCTCCGTAAAAATAAGAATATGAAGTGATTTTGATACTGCTTTCAGTATACATTGAACTTCTTCGAATTTACCGGGTTTCCTAATACTTCGTAAATTAGCATAAAATATTTTTAATGAGTTCGAACTTGCAGGTAGGTCTTGATAATTTTGGACTAGATGATGCATGACGTAATTACAATCTGTACTAGTAGGGCATTTTGTCAACGAATCATGAACAGTAGGTTTTAATCGTTTTTTGACTTAATAATTTTAGGTACTCCCTGTATATATTTAATTGTTAGATCAGTTTCACCATTTTCTTTACGTTTTTGTAGGTTTTCCGAAAGTTGTTTTAAAAAAGTTTTTTTGAGATGGAGTTTGATCAACATATAATCGAATGTTATCGGTCAGTTTTGATTTATTACGTAGCAGTTGCTTAGGTATGGTAGCTGATTCGAAACATACCTTTAAAGGTCGATTTTTCCCCGGGATGTATTTTCCAAGACGAACTGTTTTGCTCGGTTTGGGGCATTGTTCAAATAGAGAGGTAATAACTTTTAATGTTTCGAGATCATCATGTTGACGCCGGGCCGCATAGTTCTTATCGCATATTTCGCTAATACCTACCAATACGACATTTTTCTCTCGGTCGGAGCGGTCTTTCAATTCAATCATAAGTTCTTCGTAAGTAGGCGAAAGCGATTTTCCACTTATATTTTGGGCCGCGGAGATATTATTAAAGCGTTCTGTCTGCTTTAGTCTGTCCTGTAATACTTGATTTTCCGACTTTATAATTTCTATTTCGTGTTGTAATGTTTCGTATTTTGAGTTTAATTTTACTGTCGTCTCTTTGATACATTTAATTTCATTTGTAATTTCGGTTACATCTTGGCGTATAAGCGATAAAGTTTCATTTTGGGTGGCGGCAAAGTCCTGAAAAAATTTGGTAATTTCTTTGCGAAAGTCATGCAGGTCCCTTTTGAAGTCGTATTCAGTTGAACGATCTTTTCGTTTTCTAGCACGCATACCTATATATCTATCTTCTTCATCACAGTTCGATAAGTTTGACGTGGATCCTCCGCCTCCGCTGCCGCTTGTGAGGTTTCCGCTTAACGATGTTTGTTGTGTGGTCATCTTTATAAATGCGGTCGATTCGGGGCAACGTATGCGCCGCTGCAGAGCGAGCGAGTCAAAAAATCGCAGCCGTACTCTTTTCGCGGGGGTGAAGGGGAATCCGTTCCGTAAGACTTGCAACTAACACGCAATTTAAATCGACGTACGTTCAGTAAATTATGATATTCCAAAGTCACTTTAAACTCAAATTAGTTTAAGTATCACTTTTGATTACGTTAGGACAACTGAACTCGATAAAAATGATTAATTAATTTTGTTTAACAATGCACACGTCCGCGCAGCTTGAGCGATGCGCTGGTAATTAAATAACGCTTACAATGAGCTCACAACATTTGTCACTTTAACAGCTCTAAAACCGCCATTTACTCCTTTGTCACAGCAAAACCACTCATAAAATTAATTTAGAGTCCCATTTTAGTTTAAATATTTGACTACATTCCTTAGCTTTCATCAAGGATGCAGAAGCATTTAACGCTTTGGGCTCTATTATTACAACAGTTAAGTATCCCGAATTTAACGCATTCATAAGAATTAAGAGAATGATTTAACAGCAGTATTAGCAGTGTATTAAGGTATTGTTTTTGTTGTTTTGGATTTCAATTTAGTGCAGCGGTCATAAAACCGAAAGGTTGCCAGTTCAAATCCATCCAACTATTATTTAACAATCTTCTTCGACTACAAATAGTTTTCTTTTTTAAATATATAGACTAGCATTTGATTGCAAATTCACTTGCTAGTAAGTGAAGATGAAGTTTAAGATAGAGCGCGCTTGCTTAGAAGATGCTTATTCACCCTTGATTCCAAGGTTATAGTTATTTGGAAAAACGGAAGCTGGAATAGTTCACTTCAGAGTCATTTAACGCTTCATCCTTACTATACTTACTCATAATACTTACGAGTACATACAAAGTATTTTTGTTGGTTCTTCAATCACGTAGCAACGATGCAACGTATCTACGTGATGGTTTATTTATAGTGAGATTGGTATGGATTACTTTTTATCCTGGATAAACAGATTTTTAAACACTAATTCCATGCATCAGATGAGGTTGCGGGAAAAATTAATATAATTTATGTAAATAACAAGTAGAGATTAGCTTTTTAATAGTTACGTGCTTGTATATTCAGGAAATCCTATAAAAGATAAAAGGTATCTCTATTTCTTTAGTAGCGACAGCTTATTATACAAGCATAAATACGCTTATCTGAAAAGCCTCTAAAATCCGAATTCGCTTGCCATTTTAAATCTTAAACTTTTTACTGTCTTGTAGCTCTTCCTTTGAGCATTTAAATATTTTAGAATTTTTATTCATTTCACTCTAGTATTTACGGTACTCTCGTAATAAATGTGTTCGTTTTTGTAAGTTGCTTTCAAAAGAGATCTCTAGACTGGTTTTGAATACATTTTTTGTATCCTTTTTTAGTAAACGGGTCACTTTACCGTGAAAGTAGGAGGAAAAGGCTGTTTTTGCATTAGTAGTTATTTCTTTCGCCAGCCGTTTGAGTTATTCCTGCCTTCTCTTTGAGTCACTGGACGAGCAAAATATTATTACCTATTTATTATTCACTGGCTCTTGCCCACCACTTTGTCTGCAAAAATAATACATTACATTATACAAAATTATATTACATGATATTCCTTACTATTCCTTACTAGTATTATAAATGCGAAAGTGTTTCTTTGTTGGTTTGCTGATCTTTATTATATGATCAAGATAATTTTATATCATCTTTATTATATGATCTTGATCATATAATTATTTACAAGATTTATTGCAGGGGTACATTGCATTGATTACCGGGAGAGTGACATAGGTTACTTTTTATACCGGAAAATCAAAGAGATCCCGCGGCATTTTTAAAAACTAAATCTAAACTAATAAGTACATAATTGAACAAAGAAAATTGAAATAAAATATGCAATATAAATTCAATAAGTAAGTATCAATAATTTAAAAAAAGTCACATACTCTAAGGTAATAAGGTCAACAGAATAGAAGTTACAGTTTTAATCCTTTGCTTGCCGTTTACAATATTTGGAGTTATAATATTTCATATCTTATGTAGAGCGAATAATTAATGTTTTAGGAAAATTGAGAATCGAGTCTACTAAATTACTCGGTGGTATAACCCCACACCCAAGTTTTAAGTTCTAAGTGCTATGTTGACTGTTATCTATGATGGCCTAAATCCTACACAAACATAAGTAGTTGACGCAGCACGTTCCAAGAAACTCGCTACTCGACACACCCTAACCTTTAAGAGATTCCTTAGTGAAAATAAGATCCCAGAATTTCTCTGAAGCACTCTCTTGTTCCGCTCGCTTAAGTTCTGCAAAACTTTTAAGGAACGGAATATTATCTTTCGTGTTTTAATTGGGAAAGAGGATAATTTCAGGTTTTAGGCTGTCGTAATCTGAAGTTCACAATATAATCTATTAGTAAAAGCACTTACTAAATATTCAATGCCTACTAGCTTTTGCCCGCGACTTGGTACGCGTGGAGTAAGGTTTTTGGCTAACCCAACGGAAAATCTTTATTTTTGCCGAAAAAAGTAGTCTACGGTTCCGTCCTCAACTATTCGCATTAAAATAATTACGTCAATTCGTAACTCTGTATCTATAATTTAATCTATGTAACATTGTACCATTGGACAGGCTGCTGTCATCCCTTTTTTATATTTACTTGATTGACGCCATTTTGGCGCTGTAAACAGTTACGAGTGTCCAAGGAACTAAAATTAGTGAGGGCACTAGTTGACAACTGATAGTAGATACTTTTCGGTACTTCCCGCATCCCTATAATATTTAGTTCCAGACACACTCGTATGTCAAATGTGGCGCTTCAAATTCATCCGTAATTTTAAGCTGCAATTTGTATAGGGACAGCCAGTGTCGTGTTTATCATAAATTGATAATAATTATAAAGGTTAGTATGCAGCATTTTTTTTTTAATGAAATAATAATTGATTTTAGATAGAGGCAACATGGATACCGCCGTCTCTTTATCGGTGCACAACAGTGAATAATTCTATCATTCTCATACATTTAACAAAACTCAGTTTCGTTTTAGCTCCTAAATTCAAAGTTCTTCCAAAACATTCCTAAACTAAATGTCTGTACACAGGATGAATCGTCTGTGAGAGAAACGGACTCGTATCTAGTTGACTCGCGACAAACTTTACTCTTCTATTTCAGTTACAAAGCTGAAGTTACTGATATCACGTACGCCTTTGATCTATGTATGTTTAGGATCAAAGTAAACTGGGAGATATATGGAATGGAAGTACTGCCCCTTTCTCAATTTTCTGGGCACTTAACTGTAATAAAATACTTAGGTACTTTGATTAGCTTAACCACTTGGTGATAATTTTGCGATTCTTTCTGACTAGAACAACCGCCGAGTTTCATGCTGGTTGTTTTCGGTTCGAACGGCATTCCGAACCAGTGGTAAATTCATTTGACGATTCGAAAGCACTTTGTAAAAGTTTATTTGAATAAAAAATTATTCTATTCTATTCTATTTTTTAGGATATCAGCGAAATTATACAATTACTCGCTTTTGCCCGCGACTTCATCCACGTGTAATTTGAAAAAAATTCCCTGAAAGTCTCTGTTGCTCCGGAATAAATGGTAGCCTATGTCACTCTACAAGTCCTCAATATTTATACCCATACAGAAACTCACGTCAATCGCAGACCACTTTCGAATATGTTATAATATTTTTAAAGATTATTTATTATAAAACTACATAATAACTTTTTATTTACTAACGTTATTTTTTTGCAATGGTGGTTTTTTTTTCTATTTGATTGACGCACGAATCTGCCTTAATAATAGAAATGTTTACCTACGTAACGTTTGTTTGTTAACTTCCAAACCAAATATAACTTTATTCTACTGTTATTGTCAGACATTCTTACTAATGTAAATGCAAAAACGTATTTGTTTGTCCTTCAATCATGCCGCAACAGAGCTACAGATAGACATGATTTTTGCATGGGTATAGTTGAAGACCTGGAGAGTGACATAGGCTTCTTTTTATTCCGAAAAATCAAAGAGTTCCTGCGGTATTTTTAAAAATTTTATCCACGGGGATGAAGTCGCAGGCATCAGCTAGTAGATAATAATGAATATAATAAGTCTGGCATAATTTAAGATTTAAGCTAATAAATTATAAAAAATAATACTTATAATATTCAGTGTGAAGCCCCAATAGCGGTAATAATTTATGGTGAGGATGGCGGACTAAATACCAAAAGGTCCGACGTTCAAATCCAACCCGTTTCACCTACTCTTAGCACAAGCTTTACGCTTACTTAGAGAGTAAAGGGAAATGTAAGTTTCGCTCAGCATGGCTAATATTCGTTTTAAAGAAAAAAATGTATCTAAAAAAAAATTGCATGCAATGTTCAAGAACTTAAGAGTTTGAGTTTTTTTTTTTGCTTTAAAAGCAAATAAACGCTAAGATACTTAAATTGAACTGAGCTGGAAGAATTACCTAAAGCAGGAATTTTCTACTTTATGCTACCGATACTCATTTCACGTATACTGTTTGAGACTCAGATACGAAAATAACAGTTCACTTTTACAGCTGTCTATAAAAACGTTATGATGTACGGTGTTTCTTTTTATTTACTTCGGGCTTTTTTATTTCAACGTTTTTAGATATATCTATACATAATAATCTATTACTATACTTAGATTCTGTGGCTTCCTTATAAAAGCGAGGACGGGCCCGTTGGGTTTTAGTGGGTATTTTGGCAGTGCCAACGAGTCTCACATACCCGCCTGTTGTCAAGATGGGCGGGATGCGTAAAGGCATTTCCCAACGTTAAAAAAAAAAAAGGTATATACAGATGATTCTTATTCTTCTTTGTCAAGCGATAGACGTCCACTTCTGGATATAAATCTTGTATAGATTTCCACATGAATTTGTCTTGCGTTACTTGTATCCAATGGCTCATACAAGTAACGCAGGTCTGGTGTAGTCGGTCTAGCTAAATGGGGGGGGTCTGTCAACATTGTGCTTTCCAGTGCGAGGTAGCCACACCAGCATTTTAGGACCCAACGACAAGCACTTCGTCGTTCGTCCCTACTAGAAAATTTACTATTAGGCTATGTTCAGATGGCTGAATTGCGACGCGCGTTTTCAAATCGCGCGCTTAGACATCCTAATATATACCTAGCAACCGTTCACATGCGCGCGCGTTAACGCGCGTCAGCGAGCGTCAACGCGGCGCTCAGAGAAAAAGTTTCTAGACGCAGACAATCGCGCGTTGACTCGCGCTTTGATATTAATGTAATGTCCGTTTGCTGTTCAGTTGAGCGCGCGCTTTCATCGCGATCGCATGTAATTTTGTTAATTTTCGTAATTATATTTTGAGTTGAAGCAAATTGTCGAATGACTTTGTAGACATTCTAAAGTAATTAAAGAATTTAGATTCATGGTCTCTTAGATTCGGATATAGTGTCGCAAACAAACTGGGTCTATTTTTCAAAATTGGATGAACCCAATGTGTACGTTTTCTTTTTCTATATTTTTCTTTATAATATAACCACAAAATAATAGCCTTTTCCACGTCCATTTTCTACGTTCTACTGAACTTGACTGACGAGTACTCTCGCAACGCGCATTAGCGCTCATCATCTGAACTCTCTTCAAATTTGATCGCGCGTTGACGCGCGTTAACGCGCGTTACATGTGAACATAGCCTTATTCAATTGATAAGTACCTATATAATGCATTTGAATTTTGCATTTTAAATTTTCGCGCGTAAACGCTAGATGCCATGTGATGACGTCAGCTGGCTAGTAAGTTCGTTCACTCAAATGGTTGGCGCGCTTCGTAAAGCCAACACAAAGTGGCCTCCGGTTCATGTCGAAAGGCGGCGCGGCTTTTGTGATCCGCCGTGTACTTTAGTGACGTAATGGTACCCACCATGACAGTGGGTACCATTTAAAACGTTTTGCGTATTTGTAGCATAAATAAAAAAAGTGAAAACTTTGAAACAAAATATAAAAATTTCTTAATTTTGTGGAATGAAACTTATATTTTTAGATTTTTTAATGCCTAAACTATCTCATTTTTAGATTTTCGGATTTTTTCTTAATAACAGTAAAACTGTTCTATTATGTGCCGAAGGTAAGGGAAGGTAAGGATAACAGGTAAGGATGACCTTTTCTCTTTTAAAGAAAAGCTGGATTTAATTTATAAACTTGACAAGTCCTTCTTAAATCCGTAGTTTCACTTTACTTAAGTAAAGACATCAGAATGTTGAACCTGGTTTAACTCTTCAAGCTTGCTGCTTGCTGACGTCACACATGCTTTTAAGTACACCTTGTGATGTCTCACTTCCTTGCGCCAGTACAAGATATGAACGATTGGCCTTTCTCACGAAACCTTTCTGTCTGTGCTGAATGATATTATTATATCACAACACGTCCACAAAATGGAACTTTAATGATGCCCGTGACTTTGTCCGCATGATTTAAGTTTTAAATTTTAAACTCCGAGTTAAAAAACATTCTAATGTCAATGTGTGTAAGTCTTCAAGTAAACCCACTGAGTAAATCCATGCAAAAACTCAATCCCTTGCTTCTTTGCTGGTCTTGTGGTCTTTTCCCCTCCACCTTGCCTACATCTATAAGTTTAGATGTGAATATGTTCACGTATTTACAACGAACAGTTTTGTTTGTGTTTACAATATCATCAAATCATAACATTCAGACATCTGCTTGTGTTTTGAGCCACAAATTAACGTCACGTGTACACGGGAACGTCTCACTTAGCGCAAACGCGAGCTTTCAACAATGCTTAATAACATGTGATATTTCTAGATCACGTGAATAGTGTATACTCGAGTACCTACTCGTACTTCGGCAGATTATTATGATGCTGTAGACAAGCTGAGTGTGTTACATGATCTGACGTGTTTATACGGTTATACGGCGTTTACGGACATAAAATTTAAGGCCACCTGCTTTAGTATGCCAGCGCAGGCTTCTGAAATCTCTTGCTTAGAGGTTTAAGCTGTCCTTGTGGGTGTTTATGTTTTAGTTTAAGTTTTGGTACGAAATAAATAAATAGAAAAAGAAATATCCAGTTTTAGGTACATACTACGTATACCACTAGTGGGTTGTTTATGCATTAATCGGGTAGGAATGTAGATATGTGCTTAGCAGATCAATCAGATTATAGAATAGAATAGAAATATTTTTTATTCAAATAAACTTTTGCAAGTACTTTTGAATCGTCAATGAATCTACCACTGGTTCGGAATGCCGTTCTTGCCGAGAAGAGCCAGCAATAAACTCGGCGGTTGCTCTTTTCAAAAAAAAAATTTTTTACGATGGATAACAAAACTACAGCGTTTCCACAATAAAGTTTGAAAAATGCAAAACAATCCAATGCATGTTAAGACAGGTCACAGGCAGGCAAAAGCAGACCCATTCCCGTTGGTGGCACCCGTTCACGAGCATGACGCATGATCCAGTCATTGCTTCGCTCAACCATATTTGAGGGAACGTAACAACCCGCACCACACGAAACCACCACAGAAATTTTAAAGAGAGCATGACATACTTAGGATTATTGATAGATGACATGAAAATATTGTCTGGTGGTAGGCTTTGGCCATGGACTTAACACCCTACCGTTTATATCGTACCACCAAGCATTCTAGTAAGTATCACAATGAACCCTTTAGGAGTATGGACCATACCCCTTTCCAAATTAGCATGCTTCCACCTTAGACTAGGTACGTCATTACTTACCACGATCTGAGATTATTTATTTATTTCAATTTACTATATATACTTACAGAATGCCCAAAACGTATACGTATACGTTTACGTATGTATACGTAAACGTATACGTATGCTAAGTTATAAAATCTTCTATATCTAATCTTAATCTAATTACACTCAATATACTTAAGCTTACTAATAATATATTAATACAAATTCAAAAATAAAAATAAAATAATGTTAAGTATTGCAGATAAATCAATTTCTCTTATTTAAATACAACATGATGGTTTTAATGAAAGCCGTTTCATTTTGATGGAATACGTCAGCATCTGGGAACTGGTCCAGCATCTTGTTCGACTGTGCACTGCAACTGTACAACTGTGTGTGTTAAAAAAGTGATCTCCCAAAAATGAGATAGGTCTGCCGAATACAGCGGCTTAATTATAATTTAAGAATGTATAAGTAAAACCGGTCAGATGCGAGTTAGATTCACGCCTGGAGGGTTCCTTATCTTAAAATAATGTACGTCATTATATAAATATTTAATTTTCTTTCAACTCAACACAAAAACAACAAAACTCTGAAAAAAAAGTTCGTTTAGTTTTAGTCACAGCTTATAAACATTATTAAAAGCATTATGAATTTTAATAATAATGTACAAGGTTTAATAGTATACTAAAATTACACCGAAGATAGATAAAATAGTCAAACATAAACACTAAAAGTAAATACTCTTCTGAAGGAAACATTGTGAAAATGATAATATTTCTTTTAGGCGTGTCAATTTAGTTTTGTTTTGAGATTGTGGACTATGTAAATTAGCATCATTGTTCAGAGAAGCGTGCGACCAACTGCCCAATAATTCTTACAAAAAGAGCAGATATCATCGCTGTGTTATCTCCTTGTTTACACAGTTTTCTCGTCAATCGCCTATTTTTTGTAGAATTTCCCGGATCTATATTTCTCCTTTATCTCTTTGCCCGTCCTTCGTTACGGCTAACTGGAGAAATAATAAAATTTTATTACGTCTAAGGATGAAGAACAACCATGAAGTTTTTTTTTTATTTTGAATTAATTGTTATAATCGATTGACCAATGCCTATTGGAACTATTTTTCTTTCTTTACCACACAGATGAATAATATATACTGTATCAAAGGTTTACAATAGATAACAAATAATAGTTATAATAAATAACATAATTTGTCAAGAGCGATTCTGACTCTCGCAGAAAGGGTTCCGTACACATAATACAAATTTTATTATTCTAGTAAATTCCATAGCAACATCAATAAAACGAAAAGCAAAGCACATATCAAACCAACAACTTGGCAGTTTACCTTTATGGTACTCTAATTTCTATTATTACTATGGAGTATGAAATAAAAGTCCTTTAAAAACTTTATGTATTGCAGTTCTTTACCATAAAGCTTAAACGAATACAGTTGAAAAAATGATTTCGAGGCTTTTACTACAATGCCTCTACTGTTTCATTATTTTTATTTTTATTATTTAACACTCCACGTGATGGAAATACCTATCCCGAGCAAGATGATACTGTTATTTCATATTTTTTTCCATTTCTACCTTTGCTCGAGTATCATAGCCAATTCTTTAATATTGTTTATATTGGAACTTATTCCATGAATTTTGTTATCCTCTGATAAATAATTGATAAGCCTCAATAGTCCAACGGGTAAAGATGCGGACTGAAAACTGAAAGGTCACAGGTTCGAGCCCCATCCGTTGTACTATTGTCATACCCAAGCCTAACACAAGTTTTTCCCTTATTTGGAGGGGAGAGGAGAATATAAGTCAAGTTCAGCTTGGCTGATATTCTTAAAAAAATGTACTTACCTATTTATCAGAGGATAACAAAGCGTTGATTCAATTACGATGTTAATTAAAATACGCTAATAGTCTCTACTGTTAGTTTTATTTAACTGCCTATATATTCCGAGGATAGACCAAAAAAATTAACCAAACAAAATGGAAAAAATTGGATTTTGCATATCAATTCTTTTTCTAGAATTGTACAAAAGCTTTACAAAAGTTATTAAATTGGGGGTTCGTTTGTATAAAATTTGCTAGTATGGAAATAGTTTGGTATAGAAATTCAGATTTATAGTTTTCAGCCGACTAGGGAACGAAAGAATAACAGGGGTCAGTGACCCAGTATCCAGACATAGCTCAGCGAGTCGCGAAACTGAAGTGCAAATGGGCGGGGCTCTGGATGCAGGCGGCGCAAGATCGAGGCCTGTGGAATTCAATGCAAGAGACCTATGTCCAGCAGTGGACGTCTATCAGCTGATAAAGAAGAAGTTAGTTTTCATACGTCGAAACTCATAACTTAAATTAAGTACCCATAAAAAGCTGTTTCCCACTAGGAAAGGCCAAGAGTTACTATTTACTGGTCCAGGCTGATCGAATAACGTAAGGGTGATCGTAAACGAGACGGACGACCCAATATACGAGACATATTGCTCCTTAATGTTTCCCTTCAGTGTAGTCAAAGTTTCAATCTAGATTACACTATGTAAAATATTAAGGTATATTATGCCATTGAGCTGAATAAATAACGCAAAGTGAAACTACTGCAGCTGAACTAAGATAACCGTAAAACCGCGTTAAAACTACGAGCTAAGGAACGTGAACTAACGTACGTATATCATAGTATGTACTGAACTTACTTATTGTTCAGCACCTAGCAGTGGTTAATACCTCCTGACCTCCTCCTGTTTAATTTTCATGATAAGAACTGGATATTGTGTTCTGAACCATTAGTCATGCAATAGTAGGGTTTTTTGGGATAATAGTGGGTGGTTCATTAAACCTAAAGTAGATTTAACGAATATTGTCACATGTTTCTTTTTAACTTGTTGTTCTTTAATTTAATTTTAATTTATTGAATAATTACGTTATATTGCAGTTGCATGGTACAAAAAACATGTATAAAACGTGTAATTAATATGAAACGAAAATTGATTCTGATAATATTCGTTAACTCTACGAGTACTCTAGGTTTACTAAACCACTCATTATTATCTATTATCACATGATTGTGACAATAATCGATGGTTTAATCTACTTTCAGAGACACGAGTGAAACAAAAGGCATAATTAAGCCTCAATAGCTTAACGGTTAAAGGTGCGGACTGAAAACTGAAAGTGTGCAGGTTCTATCCCCACCCTTTGCGCTATTGTCGTACCCACTACTAACACAAACTTAGGGCACAACGGGAGAGGAGAATGTTAGTCAAGTTTAGCTTAGTTCATATTCTAAAAAAAAAAAATTTGAACCTCCAAACTTGGTCAGCGTTGCTTAACCAGCGTTTCCGATTTATAAAGCCTACAACTGTGCTAAGATATATTATTATGTTTTGCAGGTAAAACCCCTGAAAATACTAATAAAAAGATGCTCCAGCTGAGAAGTTTAACATGCATTATTAAGAAAATAAATGTTTGTTTCGTGTATGTTACCGCATAATGATCATTAGTTAGAACCTTGTTAAAACGCGTGAATGTTGATGGAGTTAATATATTATGTAACTACATCAAATAGCACAAATAACGTGTACTCATAGAAATAAGACCTCATTCTTAGGATAAATGTTCTTATGTTGTTATGATGAATTCTGTCTTAACCTTGCGCTCGTACGATGTAAGCTAACTGAGTTAGTATCATAAACATAAGTTAGAATCATAACTTCATAGAAGTATCGTCTGCGTAAAGTGCAGAAGTCCTTTGTGGGGTCGAGTATACGCTTTTATTATAACTTTATTCCGAAAGAATTGGTAGATTTACATAAATTTAAACAGTATGTAAAAACACATTCAATAAGTAGAGGTTATTACACAGTTAATGAATTCCTTAATGACAAAGTTGCTTGGAACCAATCTGCTTTGGTTCAGCTGTCCACAAGATAAATAAGCTACGTATTGTAACATTTTTTGTTTTGAAAAGAGCAACTAGCGAGTTTCTTGCCAGCTTTTCTCAGCATTCCGAACCGGTGGTAGATTCTCGGCTTGTGATTTACAAGTTGGCCTACATGAAATAAATAATTTTGAGTTTGAGTTTGAAAACGCAGAGGTTGAGTGCCCGATATAGGAAAATCAGACAGCTATCAAATAATTTGTAAACTATTTAATTATCGGCTCCGTAAACAGGTTCACTTAACATAGTTAAACTTCGTGATAAGCTACTCACTACTATCAATCCCTATTAAGGAACTTTCAGCATATAATACGTATTTCCAAACACATCCTTCGAATTTCATTTATACCTCATGGCTATTGAGTTTAGGTTCAAATTAGAAAACTTTTGTAGCCAAACACGTTCCATGTAAAGCTTATGAAACTATTTTACCTACTATATCATCCAAAGTATCGTGAAGTTTGGTCGGATATTACTAAGATTACAGCTGAGAGATACGGCACGACAATGTTATTTGTTTCATTTTCAAACAATCATCATCGTAATCATCACTATCATTATCATCATCATCATCATCAACCAAGCTCCATCTCACTACTGAGCACAACTTTTTTTTTTCTTTAAAGAATGTCAGCCAAACTGAAGTTGACTAATATCCTCTTATTCCCTCCAAATAAGCGGAAAGCTTGTACTAGGAGTGGGTACGACAATAGTGTAACGTGTGGGATTCGAACCTGAGACTTTTCAGTTTTCAGTCCGCGCTTTTGACCGTTGGGCTATTGAAGCTTAACTTGAAATTTTACTTGGAAGCAATCGGCTTTGCTTCAGCTAAGCACAAGATAGATAAGCTACATAATGTATTACTTTTGTTTTGAAAAGAGCAATTGCTAAGATTCTTGCCGGATCTTCTCAGCTGAATTTGCTTTCTGAACCGGTGGTAGAGTCTGACCTCTTGAAATTTGGAATGGAGATAGCTCATACCCAGGATTAATATAAGCTATGTTTTATGTCAGAAAATTAAAGTGTTTCCGCGGAAATTAAAAAACCTTAAGCCACGTGGACGAAGTCACGGGGATCGTCTAGTTATTTAATATTTTAGCACGTCTCCTAGTTAAAGCGAAACGTACATATTTTGGAGGGTTTATGTGGTGTTAGATGTTGCATTGGTTTTGTTTGTTCTACTACTGGAAAAGCGGCAGTGTATATAATATAGCTCGAGCGTTACATTGTGCCATACAGGTTTTCTGGCTTGGTGGATTATAGCATAAGAATTTCTGTTTTCCTTGAGAATCCCATCATTCCACCAAGCTAAATGCAGATTCACATACTTTTAAGAGAATTATGGAAAACTCTCAGGCATGCAGGTTTCCTCACAATGTTTTCCTTAACTATCAAAGTGATATTTATTTTATTAACTTTTGTGACAAAAATATTTTTACTGAATTATTTTACCTAATAACTACACTTTGTAATAACATTTGTTTTTTTATACCCGAATTTTTTGCTCGCAAGCTCAGATATTTGCTTAGTAATTCACGAACGTGCTACTTTAGCATTCAAATTAGGGCTTAGGCTAAAAATCTTCTACGCTCCTTTTTAAAAATATTACAAGGGAATAATTATGTTAAATTTTTCTTCTCACTAATTGTAACACCGGCAAAAGAAAAATCATGAAAATTGCGAAATTACAAAATTGACTAGCTTGGTAGGTATTAACTTTTTGTTGCAAAACTTGAACTTATCTATGAAATGTTTTTTAGTTTTTTAAAATAGTAAAATATCCTTCAATAATTTTTCGTTTTATAAAAAATTTATTAAGGATATAATAAGTATTCAAAATGTTTTCTGGTAATATATGTATTATGAAAACGTAAACATTTACCAAAAGATGAATTGTTAATTTCCTAGGTGTGGTCTTTTTGTAATATTGACCATATTGGATTGAACACCAGTCACAGCGATACGTCACACCTATCTTCAAATTTAGACAAAAAAAAACATAGAACTGACGTCACGAACGAGGCCATGACACCGTCGAGCTTTTTTGCGTGAATTGTAAAACTTATATTTGAAATAGCAATTTTATCTACCAAATCTTATTTTTATTGCTGAAATAAGATATTTTTTCGAAATAGTAGATACTTCCGAACAATTAAAAATTCCGAAAATTATATCCAACAGTTTTTCAAAATCAGTGATCATGCCTATTTATCCTTAATGGTACTTAGTAGATATATAGAGCTCTACGCAAGATTATTGTAGACATACATAATATAATGTACATAAATTCCCTCGTCTCCGGCCCCGATTGTAATTTCAAAGAAGCAGCTCAATCAGCTCACGAAAAAATGTGACCCATATCCACTGCGTTCTTATGGATCCCTTGGGGACAACGTAGAAATACTTTATCTAGAACAGTAGTACTGAAATAACCCTGTTAAGAGAGTTATGTATGCTAATGCAAAAGTGTATCAAGTCTATATTTCTGTTACCTTTTCAGGGTTCAAATGTTGAAACGATCTTGTCAAATTTGGCTCAGAGATAGTCTGCACCTTGGAACACTTTTCATCACTAGTACTCTCATGACACTTGCCTGTTGGACTAATATCCCCACGCAGTCCAGGTTTTGTTCCGGGAAAGTATGAAAATAGATTGTTCCTTAGGCGCCAATAGAGGATCAACGTGGCATCAGTTCAATATGTGTCCTTGGATTGAAGAGATTAACTTCAAATAATCTAAATAGTAAAGCTTCTGGATGTTTTGTGATAAACTGAATGGTCGAAAATACCATAAAGGCTGATTCATATTATGCCGTGCCGGGACCGTATTTTGACCGTAGCAGGGCCACGCCGTATAAATATTACCTTTAGGATGCTTTTATTGAAATAAATTATTTTGAACTGCGAGCTTATATTACGGCTGGGGTGAGTTTTTTCTCTTTAATAATAATATTAAGCGTAATGAACAAGATATTCCATAACCCCTCCAAGTAAACTTAAAGTTAGTGTGTGGAGTGGGTACGACAGTAGTGAACCAGGTGAGTTCAACCATTGACCTCCAGGCTTTGGATCCGTGTCTTGACCGGCGAGCTATTGCCGAGGCTTATATTTCATACAAAAACCTTTGCCGCGGCTCATATTTCATACAAAACAGCCCGGCTCCGGTATGGTGTAAGATGAATCAGCCTTTACCGATATCATTTCGTAGACACATCTATTGAAAAGATATCAAGTGAAGTGGGTTCGAGACAGCAGTGGTGCGGACAGGTGAAATAGTGCGAAAAATTGGCCCAAGGTCCAAAGGATGTGTCGCGTCGAATTCTATATATTTATAGACTGCGTGAAATTGATTTTGACGCTTAACGTATTTATACACGCTACTCGTGAAATGTATTTTTACGTTGTTTCATAGTAGGCAGTTTCTAAATCTAATGTAATCTCTCTATTTAAATATTTTAATCCAAAAATTGGCATTAAAATTGGACCCATTAGAAAACCAGCCGTTTTTATCACATAATATTTGACAAATCACTGTTAAGACACCGTAATGGACCGCTGTAATCGCTACATCACTCGTAGAGATTGTGTTCGTGTGTTTTACCTGTTACCATTTTCTTGAAAAATTACTGGAACGATTTCAATGGAGATATTTACACGCAGATACCATCTCTGTTTTATTTTGGGTAAAACCAAACCAGTTCCAGTGATACATCGCGTTACACTGTGAAGGTGAGGTCAGCCATAGGTTAGCCTCAGCCTAAGTCAGCCAAATGTCGAATAGGTTGAGGTCCCCATCGTACGTTGTCATGTGCAGTGAGTGCAAACGTTGTACCTACATATTGAACGGATGTTCAAATTGTCATTTTAGTAGCAGATAACAGATAAATCTATAAAATGTATGGGTCAAAATGTCTTCCCATAATATTCAATGATCATAAGCCGTCCACTGCAAAACGTGCATGAATAAAACAGTGTCAATTTATCATTCTAGGAGCGTTACCGCCTTATTATGTAGATTGAGTGCAAGTGGCCATTTCCATGCTTTCCTCTACTCTCCAGTGAAATACAACTTATGCTAACACCTTGCTCAGTTTCCAGAGGCGCAATTTGCGAACCGGGGAAATTTCTGTGCAAAATAACCCTTACTTCGAGGGGGATTGACGCGTTGTCGGAAAAAGGCCCGTGGCACTTCGTTTAATTGTGTACCTACCGATTACTTCAGGAAATTGAATGTGTTTTAATTCAATTAGTATGCTGTCAGCAGTAACTGCCTCGTTGGTCTAGTGGTTAATTTGACTGCGGATGAAGATTCCCGGGTGGGGACAAAAAATGCATTCAGTTTTTCTGTCAAGAAATTCTCATTGCTAGCCCGGAGTTAGGAAGTAGCTCGTTCGTCACTCCCGTGCCTTGGCGAGCACGTAAATCCGTCAGCCTATCGTCTGATCTCTCTCCAGTTGTATCAGATTACCGTCCCATTGGACTATGAGAGTGAGGGAATAGAAAGTGCACCGGTGTTGGCGTACATACATATGCACTATAATATCTCCCGACCATATGGCTAGTCTATGTGGAAATTGGTGAAAGCGTAATGTCTAAAACTTCAGCCTCCTCTTTATGGGATCCGTGGTTCGAATCCAAGCACGGATAATTTGACTTTTTGGAGTAATTGCGTTATAAGCAATTAATTATCACTTTATTTCATCAAAATTAGTTCACGGGGAAAAAAGATAACTTAATTTTAAGCTCCAGATTTTCTCAGCTCTGCACAGTTTGTAGAAAACAGGAAAAATTGCTTCATTAATTGATTTTTAATTTCAAACCAAAATCCATGTGGACGAAATTGTTGCCGTCAAAAGATTTTTCTTTACCCACAAATGCGGATTATTTTTCTTTAAGCTGTTTCCGATTAACCATAAGTGCACAATTTGAAATTCAAGATGTTAGTTCGGGAAAGGTTCTTTCAAATAAAAGAAAATACCCACTTTATAGCAATCGGGATAAAAATAAGGGATAATGTATTCCGGGCTATACGTGTCCCGTTAACGGACAAACGAACCTTTTATAGCCAACCGTCAATAATATGTGGGATGTATAATGATCCGAATTTTCCCCTAAAGTTATGAACGATTTCGATTTTTATATGGCTTTCGAAAAGCAACCCACGACAGCACCATACCAAAAGGCAAAGAAAAATATGTTTATATGTTGTATAGGCCGATATAATTTATAATACGAATCGTTCAAAAACTCTACTAAAAAAACTTTCTCAAAACAATGTAGTACAACAAGCTTTGATTTGAGAAAAACTAAACCGACTTCAATCATCATCATCATTTCAGCCTCAGTTGGACGTCCACTGCTGAACATAGGCCTTTCCTAAACAGCGCCACCACACCCGGTCCTCAGCCTTTCTCATCCACCCACTTCCCGCCGTATCCGACTTCAATAGGTAAACCGAAATAAAGAGTACCTAACTGAAAAGGGAAAAGTATCCATGTCTCGAAAAATAGTCACATTGAACCACCTTGTACATCACGCATGGAATTCCATTCATCAATCCAGGACCGTAAAATTGTTCAATTCAATTCATTTATTGCATGATTGTGATGTTGCTCGCCATTAATTAGGGAGGCCACAATATACGATCAAGTTTGCATGATTCTTAAAGATTCGAAAAAAAAAAATCAATAGGTAGGTACCTGAGCAGTATCGATACTTTTGGTTCGATACCTAGGAAAGTTCCCGAAAGCTATGCTACTCTATCGGGAGAGACAACGCTATACATCAGAAAGAGAATAGTATAGACTATAGGCTGCTGTTTGACGTGACGTGTGAAATCTAGTGATGAGATAAGAGTGTCGAGTAATTTTTTATTTATTTATTTATTTATTTTATTTTATTTTATAAAGAATATCAGCCAAGCCGAACTTGACTGATATTCTCCTCTCCCCTCCAAATAAGTGAAAACTTGTGTTAGGAGTGGGTACGACAATAGTGCAACGGGTGGGGATCGAACCTGCGACTTTTCAGTTTTCGGTCCGCACCTTTAACCGTTGGGCTATTGAAGTTTTAATTGGGAAAGTAGTGTAAGTAAGCAGACTATTCTCTTTCTGATGTATAGCGTTATCTCTCTCGATTGAGTGTTACAGCTTTCGGGAGCTTTCCTAGGTATCGAATCAAAAGTATCGATACTACTCAGGTAACGATCCGTTATTCGAACCCCTAAGCATCATGCAAACTTGACGGCAAACTTGATCGTATGTGGCCTCCCTAAAATTGTTACTCGCGGTTAACTAGCTATATAAGCGTTAACAGTTAGCCAAAATTAATGATTAGTAAAATCTATTTATGTTACGAATAAATAATAAGTTAGTTGTTCGGCGTCATTTATCATGACAATCCGGATGTGCGTCCATTAGCATTTGGTTAACCATCTCATTAGTGCCGTTAGATTTGGAGTTATGCTGCAATCAATGATTAATTATTCTCTAGATGGAATTGAGCTGGATTAAAATATATCTATAGCTATTGATGTTATACAGCTCTATATATATTTGATTTGGCTTCACAATATATTTATAACATGTAGTCTTTGTGAAACAAAATGTTTATCTGTATAAACAAAACACATGATCTATTAACTAGGCGTCGTAAACTAGTACCACCGTATTATCGTCTGCGTAAAGTGCAGAAGTCGTTTTTGGGGTTGAGTATACGCTTTTATAACTTGATTCCGAAAGCATTGGTAGATGTACCATTACATAAAAAACAGTGTGTACAGACACATTTAATAAGTAGAGGTTATTACACATTTTATGAATTCCGTAATGACAAAGTTGTTTGGAACCAATCTGCTTTGCTTCAGCTGTCCACAAAATAGATAAGCTACATATTGTAACATTTTTTGATTTGAGAAGGGCAACTGCCGAGTTTCTTGCCGGCCCTTCTCACCAGAATCAGCTTTCCGAACCGGTGGTAGATTCTCGACTTGTCATAAGAGCCACAAGTTAACCTATATGAAATAAATAATTTTGAATTTTTGATTGTTCTTAATTCAATCATAATCAATAAATAATTAATCAATCAATTACTTTGCAACTGCCCTAAAAAACCTCCGAAACTAGATATACCTTATGCTTCGACTCTTTTTCATCCACTTTTTTGAGGGTTTGCAAATTTATCTATGCTTTAAAGATTATTATCACAATCTACTTCAAATTCTTAACCAAAACTTATTTTAAATATTTGTGACTCTACAATGTGGTGATATTAAGTATATTTACTTTTGGTTTGAAAACTAACCTAAAAAAATTTTCTTTCCTGTTCTATTGCAGAACACTCTTCTTCAACAGTTCTTTTCTTTCTTTCTTATTCCAGAACACTTTTCTTCTTTCCCACTCTTCTTCTTTTTCACTCACTATATTTTACCACTTCTAGATACTGCTTATTCGGTGTGTAAAGTAGCTGTTAGTGCCAGGTAGAGGAAATATAATTACATTGTAGTTTAGGGAATATGCACGATATATTGAGATTATTAATCGACTTCAATAGTAAACGGAAACCTGTCCCGGAAGTGTATGTAGGGGGTTAGGTTTACCTTGTAATTAACTTCATACTTGTAAGTTGTGATGTGAATTCGACAGAAATAAACAAACTTACATCTAAATGGTCACAGGGGCTACTGGATGGGGGCTAGAAGGCTAGATTAAGATGAGCAAAGCACGTATGTAGGTATATTCATTTATAATATAATATGAATTCAAATTGTAATATATCCAAAATTGCGCGGTAGCCTTGGACCGTTCCCATGGCAACGGTAGGCGATTCCCCGCGCGGCCACCTCAACCCCCTCGCTCGCCCACCTCCGCTGCGTGCACGGCTCGCGCCCCGCGCGATCGTCAGTCCGCTATGGGGAAGGCATCCATGCGCACACGCATAGATTACTACTTTAAAATATATACAGAGATGCGCACGCATCGCGTTGTTTACAGTTAGATTCTCGGTCAGACCTTGATTTGTTAAATGTTATTTATTTTATTGTGTGGTTTTGAATTTGACTTTTTAGTTGTAAAAGGACTTTGATTTCGCGTTCATTAAAAATTTTAAATACAAATTCAAAATTATTTATTTCATGAAGGCCACCCGTGGCTCTTATGACACGTCGTATCTCTACTCTACTTTATAGGTAGGTAACCTATCACCAAACGAGATAGATAGACAAAAACTTTATTGCACCCAAGAAAGAAACAAAATTGAATACATCTTAAAAATACGCACGCAAAGGCGGCCTTATTGCTAACAGAGCAATCTCTACCAGGCAACCATCGAGATAATTATTATGTTATATTATCATCGCTACTACAGATTCAGCATCCGTGACAGGTATTCGTCGCCTAGTGAAACGGCAATTAATCACCTCCTCAGTAATTATATCGCTTACTAGTTACTATAATAATAATCACATTCCAATTGAGTTTCACAATCAATTATTATATTATGTAACATTCTGACAGTATCAATCACATTTCCACCTGTCATTGATACCTGTCGTTGATTCGTAAATTGAAATAAGTTCGTAACTTGCTCGTAATGCGAAGATTAAATAATTTAATACAGGCATATTTTTCAAAATATAACATACTTTGAGATCTTTCACATAAAATTTGTCGACCTCCCTGGCGCAGTGGTGAGCGCTTCTTATAATTGGGAGATCTCGGGTTCGATTCCCGACGGGAGCAATTTGAGAATTTATAATTTCTGAATTGTCTCTGGTTTCGTCTGGTGGGAGGCTTTGGCCGTGCCTGGTTACCATTCTACCGTCAAAGACGTGCCGCCAAGCGATTTAGCGATGGAGTGTAGAAACCGATTAGGGGTATGGGTTGAATGTACACTGCCAATACCCGTTCCAAGTTAGCTCGCTACCATCTTAGACTGCATCGTCACTTACCGTTACTTAGGTGAGATCGCAGTCAAGGGCTATGTTGTCATCCGATAAAAAAAGATAAAAACATGAGCAAATAACATTTTTCTATAGAAACATATAAATAAATATTTATTTATTAAGTTTTATTTCGTAAACATTTCCTTTTTAATTTCTTAAGTATATGTAATTTACTGCCTAGTGTTATTATAATTTTAATTTATTGCCATCTAGTGGATATTTTTATGACAATAAAATTTTGATGATAATAATTTGTATTTTTTATCTTTCATCATCATCATCATCATCATTTCAGGCTGCGGACGTCCACTGCTGAACATAGGCCTTTCCTAAACAGCGCCACCACACCCGGTCCTCAGCCTTTCTCATCCAGCCACTTCCCGCCACTCTCTTTAAGTCGTCGGTCCATCTTGCTGGAGGGCGCCCCACACTACGCTTGCTTGTTTTTATTATCTTTATTATTGTATATTGTATATGTATAATAATATAGTTCCATATGAGTAACGTAACTGGCAACATATTATACATAATACGAGTATCACTAAGGTTCAACGCAAGAGAATTGAAATGCAAATCTGAAGCATAACGAGTCATGAATTCCAATGCGCAAATGTCTTACTTCCGACTAAGCACGCCGTAAGTCTTCTATTGTTACTCCGTACATAGCACTGGGCTATTTAGGTTTAGAACGTGGAATCTTCTCCAACATCGTGCGGAACCTCATACCATAGACGTGAGATTAGTTCCAAGAGTAATGAAATTGCAGTAACATGGAACCACCTGTATGTAATCTATTTTAACCTATAATATAGTATATGTATAATAAATTAAAAGTAAAAAAAAAACAAGCTTTTATTTATATGCGCTAAAAAGAATAAAATAAACTTTTCTTTTAAAACTTTTATTACCAACTTGTAACGTCCTTACACAATTTATATGATATAAAAGCTTAATATGAATAAAGAAAAATATGGAACTATAACACCAAGGTCAATATAATACTTAAATTAAAAAAACAAACGCTATAAAACATTTTAATTCCGTCAGACTTTGAGATGATTGTCGACGAGAAAATTTTAATATTGGCAAAACATCTTTTGTATGTTTTCAATTTGTGGGAGTAATTTCACCTTTTAAAAAACTCTATTATTGCACGATATTGTGAGAATGGATCGCGATATCATTATTTTGGATTAATCTAAGGGATGTCAAAAATGTGAAAAGTGTTTGCTGGTTTGTCCTTTAATCACGCTGCAATGGCGCAACGGTTCCACTCGATTTTTTGCATGGGTATAACTGACGACTTGGAAAGTAAAGGTTACGTTTTAACTCCAGGAAAAACAGAAGTTCTCGCGGAATTTGTAAAAACCTAACTCCATGTGGACAAAATCGAGGGCAAAAGCTAGTATGTAAATAACTTTTTGATAATATTTCATTGGTTAAAAATTAAAAAGGCAGGTAAAAATGTAAAGTCAAAATGGTCAACTTTTATATATACATATTTATTCAATTTTCCTTTTCCCAATCATGATAGGCTTAGGTCTGTAACTCTAACTTAGGCCCTTAAAACGGAACTTCAGAAATGAATTTTTATATCAGAATATACTAAGATCCTCGTTCGACTTTTACAAAATCTTATCAATGCACGAGAGTTTCTAGGAAAAAACAAATAAAATTTAATAAAATAAAATAATAGTGTTGCACGTGAGAGAGCCGTATAATCAAAATAAAAAATATTAACTTAAAATCATGATAATTAAAAAATAATAATTATAATAATTAATAAGTATAATAATTTAAATAAAATGAATGGTTGTAAATGAATAATATAAAGATATAATAAGGATACATATTATATGAGCCACTCTTTAAATATAACATTTTCTGTGACGATCATAAAAACACTGAGGTCAAATCTATATTTACAAATAGAAGAGCAAAATTTGATTAAAAATGCCACAATTATTAATAATATTATACAAAGGGTGCCTAACAATGAATAGAATTTTCACTAACGAATATTTGACTTCCACTCCAAAGTCAAGGCTCGTTCAATACCGTGAAAATTATTTGGGAGTCCAATCTCACAATGGTAAAGGTACAATAGGCCTTTTTAAAAAGGTAAAATTGCTCCTGCAAATTGAGGAGTTATGACAGATGTTTTATATTAAATTTTTGTCCTATTGAAAGCGTCTTCCCCCGAATAAAAATGAGTATCGCCCACTTATTTCCAAGGTATTATTGCTTTGAAAGATTCTATTAAATCTTTGAATCGCGTAAACCTCATAAATGCTGAGGCCATATAAATGAGCCATTTTGTAATAAGCTAATTATTACGGTTATATAATTATTAGCACTCACTCTCTTCTTTTCGCTCTTGGAGATTATTAAGTAAATATCAAGTTCCTTTTAATTTTATACGCATTTGCCCACGACTTCGTTAAGTTAGATAATATTTTAAAAATTCTGCGGGAACCTATTTTCACGGAATAATAAAAAGTAGCCTATGTAATTATCCAGGTTCTCGATTATAATGGCGTAAAAATCTCATCGATCCGCTGCTCTGTATCTGCGTGATTGAAGGACATACTAACGAATACATATTAGATACAATATTAGAATGTATTCAGATTTATTTATATATTCTTTTTTTTAGTAGTATAAATTGGTGGTATCTAGCTACGGTCAAAGCCTCCCATCAGACCAGACTAGAAATAATTCAGAAATTAAGACCAAAGTTATAAGACCACAGCGCTCACCACTGCGCCAGAGAGGTCGTCAATTACGTTTAGAATAGTTTTTGTGATGAATTGTGACCATTTCACAGCACAGTAGGTCAAATTTTTAATAGTTTTTTTGCGAGCTCTTCGTACTAACGCGAAAATACTACGTAGTCAGCCTTTAAAGGCTTACTTAATATTGTTTATCACCGCATTGACACTTCTAAGCGTTATAGTTCAATAGTTGTTATAGGGTTGAGCGAAAAATAAACATACTTACTAATATTATTGCCGGTAACAACATAATTCGGTCCTTTTTCAGTCTCTTTTACAGATGTTATATTATTTTATTTTCTCGACTTTAAGTGGACTGCCAATTTTCTTAATATAATACTGAGTCATATAAAATTCCATACTTATGAATATATAAATTTCAATGCGTACATCAAACGAAGGCAAAGAAGTTTTATGATAGATACTTAAATTGAAATCTACGAAAGTCCATCGTAATATAATTCTTCGGAAGAATCATTTATACGAAATGGATAATGGGTATGAATTTAAGATTAATGTGATGAATTTGGATTCGATATGTTCGACGATATTACGAGTATTTTTTATTTTTGTCTGTATTTATTTTAACGAGGATTTCATATTTAAATATCCTTGGGTTTGGTTACATTTCATTAAAGGAAGCATAACAATTATTATTCTGTTAAAAGTAGAAAGTTGTTGAATAAAATTACAGAATTTTATATGTAAGTACTTACAATATGAATAATATAATTAAAGTTTATCGAAAAGCATATACCCTATATATTTATATACCTGCTCATGCTCAAAAATATTTTAATTATTCGTCTTGTAATAAATAAAATCCTTACTAGATGGACCGACGACATCATGTGTGCCACAGGGAGCCGCTGGATACAGGTGGCGCAAGACCGAGACCCACGGAAGTCCATGCAAGAAACCTTCGTCCAGCAGTGGACGTCTATCAGTTGATAAAGAAGAAGATTAATGTCATACTTACTTTGCTGGTTTATTGGAATAACGAGGATCATGATAACCGACACCAGTTCCTGCCACTTGTTCTGCACTCTTTGTTCTGCACTGGTCGGCTTTTCCGAGGACTTAACTAGGGTTAGTATAAGGTTTAATTCGATTGATAGTATTCGTATTCGATGACATTAGTGTCAAAGTAAAATAAACCGTAACAGTATGTAATTAGAGACTCCAAATTAAAATCGGTTGTACTGAATTGAATATTAACTCTTCCCCTTCTTCCCTTCGTCCATCTAGCGATTACCAGGTCGACCAACAGAGCGTCTTCAAGTCCAATACAGCGGTGTTGGAGTTGCAGCAATGATGTTTCAGTATATCTGTGCCAAATCCATCCATCCATACAAAATACATACGCGCTACGCGCGTGCGTGCGGACGTGTTCGTTACGAGTTGAGTACAATTTTAAAAATGGGTACCAAATGTAATGGATGCAGTGCTGTGATTTATGACTTATCATATATGGAGTGTGCACAAGAAAAATGCAAAAAGATATACCACCTGAAGTGCTTGGCTTTGTCCACGAAGCAGTTTGAGGGGTTCACGGAAGATTATAAGGCTAACTGGAGATGCCCTGAGTGCATGCGAGCTGTCCCTAAAGGAGACAACTCTGACACGCCGATCAGAGGAACCTTGATGAATAAGACGTTTACTCCGACCAGCTGCTATGTCAACACGGAACGTGGTAATCGTGTTATTCTTGATGAAACTAGGATTGACACGGAAGATAAGCTGCTTGAGGAGCTACGGGAGTTCCGTTGGGAAATAAAATCTCACCTTCAAGAGCATTCAAAGGAATATGCACTACTTTTAGATAAATTTAATAAAGTGGAATTGGAGTTGCGGGAGATGAAACAATCCATGAAGGTAGTTCTGGAAAAAGCTAACAAGGTGGACCTATTGGAATCTAAGGTTAAAAGTCTGGCGGAAACAAATGAGCGCCTCGAGATTGCTCTTAGTGCTAAACAGAGCCGGGAGACTAAGGAACAATCTCAAATACATCAAGAGCCAGTGATATCTTTTGCAAATGCCGTTAAACAGCAGGCGGTTGCACAAAAGTGTATGGCCACGAAACAAGTGAGTGAAGTCATTGAAGAGGAAGCGGAAAACACTGGTAAAACTGGAACCTGGACACTAGTCAGTAGAAGGAAAAGTAGGTATCCAAATAGTGACGTTAAAAGGGGAGGAAGCCTAAATGCGGGGGAAATCCAAGGTGCAGAAAGAAAGAAATATTTACATCTATGGCGTTTACAGAAAGAAACCACAGTAGAAAATTTAGAAAAGTATGTAAAGAATATATGCGGAGAGGATGTACCTATAAAAGTTGAGAAAATAAAGCACAAGACGGAAAGAGATTATGCCTCCTTTATTATAGGTGTTCCCGAGAGCAAATATAACCAATTATGTCAATCGGAAAATTGGGCGGTAAATATTGAATTCTGTGAGTGGGTGTGGTTTCGAAGATCAGCCAACCACCCACGATCGAAAGAAAAAAAGTCAGAATAAAATTATTGAAATATATTACCAAAACGTAAGGGGGCTTCGAACAAAGTTGGAGGACTTTCACGTGGGTGTTTCATCTTCGTGTGCAGATTTATTTGCAATTACGGAAACAGGCTGCAGTAAATCTATTCACGATGCAGAGATAATCCCACCCGGTTATACTATTATAAGGTGTGACCGAGCGGATGGACGTAAGCAGGGCGGCGCGTTTCTCGTGGCCACGCCGCGCTTCGAACTGCGGCGAGTACACTGTGACGTAAACATAGACGCTCATTGTTTTGAACTGGTCAGCGCGAGTGTGTATAGGAGCGAGCGGTTTTTGTTTTTGTTATGCGTTGTTTACATACCTCCTAGTAGTAGTGATACGGAATATATGGTACTATTTAGGATTATTGAGCAATACTGTAATAATTTTAGTGAAGTAGTAGTCGTAGGGGACTTTAATTTATATTCGTGTTCTACATCTATCACTAATTATTTTGAATATTTTCAAACGTATTGTGAGTTCATTCAGAGTAACACAGTAGGTAATTGTAATGACAGATATTTGGACTTAGTTCTAAGTTCGCTATCAGCGGGTGGGACGGTAAGTGTGGGCGCGTCGGCGGCGCCGCTCGTGCCGGTGGACGCGCACCATCCGCCTCTCGAGATCGCGGTGAGTGTGTGTTCGCATCGTCGGCGGACCGGCGCGTACGCGCCTGACGCGACGCCGCCTGCGCCTCCAGCCCCTACAGGGTGGAATTTCTATAAAGCTAATTTCCAATCATTGTATTCGACTATTGCGGCTGTAGACTGGACTATATTGTATGAGTTAGATTTGGAGGAAAGCCTGACCTATTTATATGACACACTTACATCTATCATCGATGACTGCGTTCCGAAAAAAAAGCGAAGACCGTTAACCCCTAGGTACATTTACCCCGAGTGGTACACGGCCGAAATAATTCGCAACATTGTATTGAAAGCAAAGCTTCACCGACGGTATAAGGCAAGTAAATCAAAAGATGATTACGAAGCGTTCGCGCAGTGTAGGGCGAAAGTTAAAGCCATGATATCATCGGCCTACGGGCACTATAGGAATAGAGTTCAGAACCAGCTACAAAAGGATCCGATGTCGTTCTGGAACTACACTAAGTCAAAAAGAACTAGTAGGGGTTCACAAAAAATTTTTAAGAGTGGGGTGTTGTTGTCTGACGAGCAATGCGCGGTAGAATTTGGCAATTATTTTCAGTCAGTCTATAGTTCAGAGCGAGCCGAACTGAATGTTAATGCAGCGGTAACCACAGCTGGCGGAGAGAACGGAGCGGCGCGGGTACATATGGACCGACTTACATTAGATGAGGTAAAACAGGCTCTTAAAAAACTTAAGCCAAAGAAGTCTTCAGGACCGGATGGTATACCGCCTTATATTTTTAAAGACTGTCGATTTGTACTGGCAGAGCCGTTACTTCACATATACAATCAGTGTCTCAAGACAGCTAGGTTTCCAGAGAAGTGGAAAGTGACTCGGGTCGTTCCCGTACCGAAAGGTGGGTGTGGAACCCAGGTGGAGGGGTATAGGCCAGTTGCAGTGTTGTCGACCCCGGCGAAGGTATTAGAATCAGCTATTCATAGTAGTATTTACACTCAGGTTAGCGCGCAACTATCTGACTGTCAGCATGGATTCCGCCCTGCGAGAAGCACTACCAGCAACCTTCTCGGCTATATGTCTCATATTATTCCAGCGGTAGATGGGGGAGGGCAGGCTGATGTAGCATATTTCGATTTTCGTAAAGCCTTTGATTTAGTCGATAACGATGTATTGCTCAAAAAGTTAGCATCAGTTGGATTCACTCCACATCTACTGAACTTTTTTGCCAGTTACATGACAGATAGGCAGCAATATGTAGATTTTAGGGGCCACAGGTCGGAACCGTATTACACAAGGTCTGGTGTGAGTCAAGGTAGCAACCTGGGACCCTTGCAGTTTATCTTAATGGTAAATGATCTCCCGCAGGTGGTACAGGACGCTAAATGCTTGTTGTTTGCGGACGATCTCAAGCTTTCTCTGGCTGTAAATGGTGACGATGACTGTGTCAAATTGCAGCAAGACATAGACAGAGTTGTGACATGGAGCAAAGACAACCTATTGCAATTTAATAACTCAAAATGTGCAGTCATCACTTTCTCCAAGTCACGAGCCCCTATCCATTATAATTATCATATTGATGGGATACCAATGGCGAGAGTATCAAAAG
Organism: Hipparchia semele; assembly: GCA_933228805.2. Classification (NCBI taxonomy): domain Eukaryota; kingdom Metazoa; phylum Arthropoda; class Insecta; order Lepidoptera; family Nymphalidae; genus Hipparchia; species Hipparchia semele. Next base: position 11,437,541 of record OW121715.1, on the reverse strand, counting down.
TTAGAGACCTAGGGGTTAGTTTAAACGCTGAGCTTTCGTTTCGTGATCATATTACAAATTGTTGTAAGAAAGCTTACAGGAATTTGGGGTTCTTGCTTCGTACCGTTGGTAATTTTACTAATATAAAGGCTATTATCGCAATATACAATGCGTTGGTAAGGAGTCAACTTGAAAGTAATGCGGTCATTTGGGCTCCATATGAGGCAAAATATAGTATCATGTTGGAGCGAGTACAAAACAAATTTATTAGGTTCTTGTACATGAAGCTTTATGGGGTTTACCCATTCTACCCATTGATGTACCCTACCCTATTTGTTTTGGGTATGGTCGGATATAATGAGCTAAGATCTAGAAGGGAACTAGCACTTGTTACGTATATTTTTAAAGTAATGAGAGGCAAGTTATTTAATGCAGATGTATTAGAGCAGGTGAGGTTTAGAGTGCCGAACGGGTACGTGTGGCGGAGGCGCAGGCCGCCGCTGCTGGCGCTGCCGCGAGGGCGCACCAACTTACTAAAGAAGGCGCCGCTGGTGCATGCGCTTCGCACCCTGAACGTCGTGGCCGAGCGGATCGACCTGTTCTGTTGCACTCTGAGTGAACTCACAAGGGTCGCAATGTGGGCAATATGCTACTGTTTAGATTAGGTTATTTTTAATTTATATGGACATTGTAATAGTTTTTAAGGTATACACGAGCGAATTGGGATTTGTCCTGTAAAGCTCTTGTAAGAATTGATAAATAAATAAATAAATAAAATAAAATAAAATAAATTAGCCTCAATAGCCCAACGGTTACAGGTGCGGACTGAAAACTTAAGAGTGGCAGATTCGATCCCCACTCGTTGAACTATTGTCGTACCCACTCCTAACACAAGCTTTCCGCTGATTTGAAGTTGAGAGGAGTATACCTTTTTTTTTATTCGGTTACAAGATATCTCTTGACTGCGATCTCACCTAATGGTAAGTGACGATGCAGTCTAACTTGGCTAATATCACTCAAGTTCAGTTTATCTGAAATCCATTTTTTAAGTAGTTTACTTAGGTCAATGGCGAAAAATCAATATTCAATTTCAATTAGGTTCTTGGAAATTCCTGAATGACCAGAGTTTAGGTACTTACCTATATTTACCTACAATACCCATTCAGGCTACGCTTGACTACGTTTAATGGATGCATAATCAATGTTAAGGGATCTGAGATGGACATTCGCATGTATATTACGTCGTACCTAGTTATATCATATGATATTCGGATTGCATGTAATTTGTGTAATAATATCTGTGATTTGGTTCAACAGTACAGCTGCTTATGCTGCACAATCTATGTAACAAGCGAATTCCTTACCAGATTTATACAGCTTGGCTCTGTTAGAGAGATAACTGTCTGCGGGAATGTTTGACAAAAATATGAGAGCTATTTTATTAAAAGACTTTCTCTCTCTTCAGAGAGTTCTCTATTTTTAATAATTTAAAAGGTCTGACGACCTCCCTGGCGCAGTGATGAGCGCTGTGGTCTTATAACTGGGAGGTCTCGGGTTCGATTCCCGGCGGGGGCAATTTAGGAGTTTATTATTTCTGAATTGTCTCTGGTCTGGTCTGGTGGGAGGCTTTGGCCGTGGCTAGTTACCACCCTACCGTCAAAGACGTGCTGCCAAGCGATTTAGCGTTCCGGCACGATGGCGTGTAGAAACCGATTAGGGGTATGGGTTGAATTTACACTGCTATACCCCTTCCAAGTTAGCCCGCTACCATCTTAGACTGCATCGTCACTTACCATCAGGTAATATCGCAGTCAAGAGCTATCTTGTCATCGAATAAAAAAAAATGACTAGCTTTTACCCGCTGCTTCCCTCACGTTAAGTTCAAATTTTTAAACTCTTTTAGGGGTTGTATTTTCAAAAATCCCTTCTTAGCGAATGCCTACGTCATAAAAGCTATGTGTATACCAAACAGTCCGATCCGTCCAGTGGTTGCTGTGCGTTGATAGATCAGTCAGTCAGTCAGTCAGTCACCTTTTCCTTTTATGTATTTAGACTAGCGGATACCGGCAACTTGCTCCACTTGGACTTAATAATTTAGTGGGATTTTGTTTGATTTTCGTGGCATAAAAGTAGCCTCTGTCTCCGGGATGCAAGCCATCTCTGTGCCTAATTTTATGAAGATCAGTTCAGATAAAAACTTTAGTGTAGATTTTATATATTTGTATAGATAGATATCTTCCGGCCCTAGCCAGAGCCTAGAACACGAAACTACAAAATAAGTTGCTTGGAGAGGTGAGCTTTAAAATTTCGCTTGATTATATTTATCAATATCGAGCTCATGGGAGCTCCCACACAGTTATATAATGTTATATAACACAATATAATAATTCTAATATAAATTATATATTGCTATGACTTAGGTGTTGCTATTTGTTTTAAAACATTGTGTTGTTCTATAGCAAGAAATGTTATTCTTATTAATTAACATGGAAAACATTTTATTAATTTGCTATTTTTAAAAAAGTTTTTCATATTTTGTTAGATAACAATTTCACAGTACGTGTGGGAGAACAAGATTGCTTCAAAGAATTTTAGGATATCCTTCAATTTAGTTAGATATTTTTAGGAATCGATGTACGACTATATAAGCCAGCCGCATGACGAAATCCTTTAAGTACAAAATATAAGCTCTAAATATAAGTACATAAGATTCTTTATTCCACGCATTATAATTTCAAATAGGGCACATGTTTTATCCGATATATACCTACTGTATTGAGGGTTTCATGATGCTACTTTATTACACGATTTAGCTGTCCTTTGAATATAAATTCGTATACATTTGCCTTTATTTTTCAAATAGCAGCTATAGTGTATTTCTCTCACTCGCGAGCGTAGGAAAATCTTTTAGTTGGGCTTTTGCATGAAAATGAAACTCAGAAAAAATATTTACTATATTTATTTGTCAAAGTTTACCTTAAAACTATTTGTTACATAATCCCTCTCTGGTACCATCTACATTATATTTTTCTTAAAATTTCCATAGACTTTTACCAGTTTTCATTCGATGAGTGCAAAAACAATGTTACAATAAATTATTAGATATTATAATTTATATTATTTTACTATTTACATAATATTTACAGATTATCTTACAATATTTTATTAAATAATTTTAATCAAATAATTCTAATTATAAACTTCCTACAAATGAACTACAATAAAACTTTGGTGCTATCTCGAACAGTGTTCAGTGGTAAATATATTTTTATTGTTAACATAGAAAATATTTACAGAAATTTTTGCTTTTTTTATCTTTTCTTTTCATTGATTTAATGTAAAAAGTTGCTTTTATTGTTTGTGTGTAGGTTTTTAGTTATAGCTCCCATTAAAAAGATTTAACTATAATATCAATTCTCATCAACTTCTGTTGTCAATAATATCAAAATATGAATTCGAAATAATAAATAATTTTTAAGCTCATTCGAATTGTATCTTATGGATATTTTATTGTTCGTAAAAATACGGTAATATTATTCGTATTCGCCAATCTCAGGGTGGTACTAATTATGTAGATTTCTTTCCTATAAAATATCTCGACTTTGTGTTTTGCAAAGAAACGGAAACAGAAAATGGCGATTATTTTTGACAATCCTATTGTGTATCTCATTATTTTTTGTTCTCCTCTTACAATTACAAAACCTTTGTTTTTAAATTACAAGTGTTATATTATGTACACGTACAGAATTTCAGTTGTTGTCAGATAATAAATATGTATGTTAATGTTATGTGTAGGTTAATAAGTTATTATTGTTACCTAATATCACAACATCTTCGCTTGAAATGCCTTTACGACGACATATTGCCTAGTATTATGAGTATTAATTTTATAAAAGTTTCCCAATTTTGACTGTTCTTGGAAGTTATTCAATTTCTTTCAATAGTGTAACTATATTATATTTAGTTAGATAACAAAATATATATTTTGAAAACGAAAATTAATAATGAAGGTAAAAATACGGATTATTTTTTATTATATACAGATATTTTGTTAAGTGAAGACAAAGCCTTTTTTATAGGCATATTGCAAGATCGATGTGTACTCTAACAATAGAAGTCGGTTAAAAATAAAGATGCAAACTCTTCAATAAACCCATGAAGGATAAATTAAACTGTAATTAAAAAGGTTTAATAAACTTTCGCTTCTAACTTATCATAATACTCAGTCTGACAAGATTTGACCATGAAAGTAATGAAAATCTAATATAATTCTAGATCGATTGATACTATAATTTGTCATACATACTTAAATTCATGTTCATGACATCATTTTCACTATTATAATTTTATTGACAATATCTTTACGCTTACGACAGAGCCGTACTTTAAAAAAGGAAATCAAAGCTGGTTCTTTATTTTATAAAACATCTAAATAGAAATTGTTAATATCCTTAAAAGTCTAACTAATATTAGATATAAATGCAAAAGTGTTTTTGTTTCCTGTTTTATTGGTTTGTTCTTCAATCACGCAACAACGGAGCAACACATCAAAGTGATCTTGCATGGGTATATAGTTGAAAACTTGAAGAGTGACCAAGTCTATCTTTTTTCTCAGAAAAAACAGAGTATTCTCTCAGGGAGTTTAGAAACACGTGGACGAAGTCGCGGTAAAGCTAGTATATTTTCATAAATGTTCACTGCTATTTGAATTTAGACTGCCCACAAAAATATCGGACAATAGGTAATATTTTACTACAAATTACAAATATAATATAAAACCGTTTCTACGAACTCAATTCCGATAGTGATACAAAAACAGCATTCGCTTTTATTCTCTGGAAGAATTTTCTTTACAAAAGTGTTTTTTTTTTACAATTTAACGTCACTTTGATGTAAAACGTTCAATGTTTAAAAAGTAAGTTTGAATATTTTGAACTTGTAATAGTGCCAATTTAATTGAATTCAATTGTAAAATTAAATTGTCAGTGCACCAGTAAAAAACACCGTTTTGATTTTCTTTTTTCTGTCTGTTAGTAATCAGTACCAAAATCTTCAGTCCAGCGAATCAGTAATTTAGTGGTGAAATGTGAAAAAACAGTCAGCAAAAAAAAACCAGTTAAGATCCAAAGTTCCTTATTTTTTAAAATAAAACGTTAGGCATCATCATAGACGGTGATCTACAGGTATTATAATTTACATTAATTTTTATTTCCAATCTTTTAAAGTGTTTTTTGTAACTTTCATCTGAAACCGTCGACTGTGTTAGTGTATAGAGTCGCAAGTGTGCAATATAGAGAAATGAGAAGATTAACCGACAGGGCACAGGGTGATGCTGTGTTTGCGTTCCCGTGCTGCATTGCGGCTGGATGTTCACCTGTGAGGAAAAATTTTAAATATAAATCTTTCGATCCGCAGAACATTAGTTAAGTACCTAATTATAATGTGATAACCGGGTACGTACAATAAAAATACCATACAATGCGATAATTATTGTGGTATTTACCTATTATAATTATGTCATTAAGCCATAACATAATTCTAGAAATTTTAATTAGCTACATAATATTATAGAGGCGAAATTTCTTTATAAAGAACGGGTCCCTAAAAATCTATAGGACTGCAATGTGCAAAGCAATCGAAAAATGTCTCTAGTTTTTTGATCTAATAAGAAACCTAACATTCAATTACTGTGTTATAAACGAAAAAGAGAAAATAGTTTTGCGAAAAGACATCACGAAATTTCAATTTGAATAAAGTATCATCCATGACAAAAACGAAAACTTCTTTTACCTTAAATAAGACAACGGAAACTATGTTATCGCATAAACCCATAATACTCGATAGCGAAAACCTTTTCCCCATAATATGTTTTCTATAAAACTTTTCCCGACTCACTCGTCGAAGAACTTAAGTCTATTTCGTACATCTTGGCGTCAAACAGAATTTTTGAGAATGTACCTAACTTTTCCGAACATAATATTATTATTACATCAAACTTACAAAAGATATTGGTGGCTTTAAAGATCCGCCAAAATAGTTTTATTTACACAAAAAGCCTATTTTATTACGAAACAATGAGTAAATTGACTCTGTAAAACCTAAAGAAAAACAAAACATATTTTTGTACGTTTATTGGTATCGGAGAAATAAGAAAATAAACTGATGCCACGTTACGATAAAGCCAAAAAATATTCCACCTGACAAAATACTGATTACAAAATCATTTGGCTTCATCTTCATGATTTTGTTTAGCTCTATCGCGCAATTTAAATTAAAGACGGTAATCATGCATGCATGGTTAATGTTAAGGGTGTGTTAGAAACTGAAAATTAAGTTGTTAATTAAAATAACAAAATTAAAATAACTGCAAAAAACTAACAAGAAATAATTATGAAGGGACTCTACCTTTTTCAAAAATTTGTTTTTGTGTTATTCGGCAGCTATTTTGGTTTAAAAGAAACAGAATAACATAGCCTATGATGAACCCATTCAGCAGTTGAGATGTTTCGAGGATAAAAAGAATCCCACATATTAATATTAATTATCCAGTTAACGTGGTAATCGTAACCGCAGTCGGGTTAAAGGAACCCGACTTCTGCAACCCAAAGTGAAATTTAATACACTTGCTTATAAAAAGCAAGCAAGGTGTGTGTCGTTTCTATTTAGTGAAACACAAGTTGAATGAAAAGCGTTAAAAGATCATTGAATTGCTAACATTAAAATCAAGTTAAGCCACAGATTATATTAAAACACGGTTACTTTTTTATCGTCTTACAAAAGCAAACCTGCTAATTTACTCAGTGCCTATTACGAGTATCCATTAGTAAAACAATACCAAAAGCGAAGCACATTCGAAATTCGATTTTTCTTTAATGTGAATGACTACAAAGAACGGATCCACCACGCCAGACCCACGCTACCTTTGCCATATTTATGTTCATTTAATTTAAATTTTTAATATTACTCGGCAATTGTATTAATAATATAATCTGTGGTACTAATACTTTGAGATGCGGTAGCACAGATTTGCGGTAGGATCTGGGAACCCACCGCATTGTTATCCTAAGAAAACAACCTAGCCTTATATGAATTATGGCAATGGGTCACGGCCCTCAACAATGAGGAATACGATGCAGAGACACTGATACTTTACCGTTTATAACGTGAACATTGACTGAGGCAGCTTCAGCCATTGTCGGCACGCAGCTATAATTCCCGCTGTCTGTGGGCAGAAGCTTGTCAATTGTTAATCTCGACGTGAGCTGCTCGGTCCACTCGGTTTTCAAGCGAATTCTCGGCTCTTCCACCACTTCGTTCGCCTCCACTTCCTTATATTCTATTAATTTAGATCCTGTGAAAATTTCCGAGAGTTATTTTCACTTTCATCTTTTCATCGTCACGCAAAGAAGGAGGCACACAACACGTGTGTAGGCTTTGAGCATGAAAATAACATTGCATAACAAGTAGGGGAGGGGGAAATTGGAGGCTATTATATAGCTACTAGCTTTAACCCGCGGCTTCGCTCACGTTAGGTTCGATTTTTTAAACTCCTATTTTACCTCCTTCGGGATTGAATTTTGAAAAATCCTTTTTTTAGCGGATGACTACGTCATCATAGCTATCTGTATGCCAAATTTCAGCTCGATTGGTCCAGTGGTTAGAGCTGTGCGTTGATAGATCAGTCAGTCAGTCAGTCACCTTTGCCTGTTATATATTTAGATATAGGAACGTTTATTAAAATTTATAATCACACCAATATTATAAACCCTTAAGTTTTTACGCGTATTTTTTAACAAGTTTTTGTTAATATTACTACACACACACACGCGCGTGTGTGTGTGTGTGTGTGTGTGTGTGTGTAGTAATATTATGCTTCCTTTAAAAATGATCATCAATAAATAACAAATTTTTGAATTGCAAGCCGGTACTTTGTCGTATTGTTCCCGATCGCAAACTCAATTCATAAACTGTGCAGTTTAAATGCACTTAAACGCGCCACGGTTGTAATGGGAAAGTTATCGAATCGGAAATATGGCAGACAATTGAAAAATTGTTCAGTCTGGTTAAAGCGTAATAGAGATCGGATAAAGGGACATAACTGCCAGAAGCTGGGCACTTTATACGTGGAGTAACAAATAGCCAATACACCAGGTGATACGTGTAACAATTAATGCTTTAAAATAATCTATCCGTACAAGTTTACAATAAATGATAGTTGTGGAAGATTGGCAATTAACGACCTCCTTGGTGAAGTGGTAAGCGCTGGGGTATATAGCTGGGAGCCTGAGGTTCGATTCCTGGCAGGGGCTATTTGGGAATTTATTCATTTTCGGAGGCTTTAACTGTGTAGCCAAGTGATTTAGCGATAAAGATGGTGATGTCTAACCTGATAAGGGATATGGGTCTAATTTACACTGCTATACCACTTCCAAATAAGCCTGCTACCATTAAAAAAAATTAAACTTAAGGATTCTCGTACATAATATAGCATTAAAAGATAGCTATTATGGCATATAGTAATTTAATTTTACACTGTTAAAGATAGGGGCGAATTTATTAAAGGTACCTGGAATGCCAAATTATTATGTTATTATAAATAACTTTATTAAAAAATGCATGATGAGGACATATAGAATTAATTGTTTCCTAAATAAAAATAAATAATTAACGTTAAAAACATTTTTAACGACACAGAAGCCGGCACTTTGCCAGAAGATATAACGTGTCCGTACAAATGAATGGCGGAAAAGAAATCATTATAAAAGGTATAAAATAGATTAAAGTAGTTCGAAATTGGATTGCCGCAATCAAATAAATCTAAAGGGTTACGTGCCGGTGGAAAAGATTTTCCGAAATAGAAAGTGGGTCGGAGCAATTAGAGCTCATTATTTTTTTGATAAAAACGGATTTGGTTCCAATAATTGATACGACAAAATTCCAATATAATTGTATTTTTGTTCGCTTGAGAAGTAAATATGATATTTTGGTAACTCGGAGAGGTATTTATGATTTATATCGCAGATATTTCGTTGATTGTTAACTCAAGTGATAACCACGACTTTGTCCACGTAAATAAAGATTTCTTCATACAAACTTTACCAGCCCTTTTTAACACTAAAAGAGCGGAATTTTAAAAAATCCTTAGATTTGAATTCAACAGAGTAAGGAAAAAAGAAGACAGAAGAAGATTTTGACTAAATTCGAAAAAGGAAGCAATGGGAACAGCACCTTCTAGTTTCAATGGTTTCCTTCTATTTTAAAAGTATGAAATAAGTAAAAAGTGCTTGAAAATTGAAATTGAATTGAAGATAAGGGATTACGTGCCACGAACGAACTTTAAATGTAAAGCAGGAAAAACCAATTAGTGCATTGATTTATTGAGTAAAAGGATTAAACACCAAGGATATTACTAAAAATGGAGAGCTAAAGAGAATTTTTGATCCCCTGAAATCACTATGACTAAAATCTAAATTGATTTTATATCTCTTGTAAAAAATCTTGAAAATATAATGTGCAAGATTGGTGGAAACAGTACTAAGTATTATTTTATTGTTAATAAAGGATAACATAGAATTAAATAACTTACCCTTGTACCAAAATATCGTCCCCAAATCATGCGGACCCTGGCTCAGTATACAGGTGAGTGACAGCAGACTGCCGGTCTTCACGTACAGATCTGCCGGTCCAAGGACTTTTGCTTTTGCTTCTGTTCAAAGATAAGTCTCAAGTTAAACAATAAATAGAAAGTGTGTTTGACCAATGTCTTGTCCTTCAATCAAAGAGTCGGATTGATGTGGTATTAGTGGAGGACCTGGAGAGTTTAAGGCTACTTTTTATAGCGGAAAATCAAAGAGTTTCGGAATGTCACGGAATTTTAAAAAAGTAAATACAAGCGGTCGTAGTGACAGGCAAAAGTAGTGTCGACATTTATGTTTGGTTTTAACCAGTGGTAGATCATTTGACGATTAAAAACACTTTGTAAAAGTTTATTTGAATAAAAAATTATTCTATTCTATTCTTAAAGTAGCCTTAGAAATAGACATTCTTATAACTCTGTCTTGAGTTTGAGTTGAGAAAGAGTGGGGTCTATAAATTTTAGCCTTAGACATGCGTGCCTGAGATTAGAACCTTTGGTCCCCCCAGTAAGAACGCTGTTTTAACCACTAGGCTATTCGCATAAGCCGGAAAAAATATTATACGAATATATCACATTCCATAAAGGTAATGTTCTATTTTTGCATTGATTAATTGATTCGTCCAATCCGCGGAACAGCCGAAAAGATTTATAGCTTCCGATAAATATTTCTAATTAATCTTTCGCCGCCTACACTGAAGATTAATAACCTTGCCAGAAGTACGCCTCTTTATTATGGAATTGCCTGTGTTATGGCGCTATGGGGAAAATCAATTTCGGAACTATTCCAATATTGCAACTCCGTCGTTAAAGTCCCTAAATACAGTTCAACAGTACTAATTTTAGCGTAAAAAAAGTTAGCACATTTGGTTAAACTAGGTTTTTGCTGAGATAATTTTTTTAAGGCTTGGATAACCAAAAAAATTTTTTTTCTTTCTCTCTTTTATTAACTGTACTCCAATTATTATGATAAAATATTGATGAAGTAAAAACAGTATATTGAATATTTTTAAGAAAATATATAATTGATCATTGTATTTGAGTTGATACTGGCGAGTAATGTTGACGCAAAAACTACTGAATCGATTTCATTAAAATTTGGCAGTACTATACTTTAGGATTCTGGTCAGACCCTGCAATATAAATAGTCTAAGTAAGCAACAAGACTAAATAAATCTTTAATGCGGACGAAATCGCGGAAAACCTCCAGTTATGAATGAAGAACGACAATAAAAAGACTATATGTAAAATAAACTATAGATACATGAACACTCCATCTTTACATTAGTATACACAATGGACTTATGTAAAACAAATAAAGAAATATGATAACCGAGAACGAGTACAAAGAATTTGAAACAAAGTGAAATAATAAATCAAAAGAAAATCTCAGAATACGCGTAGGTACCTTTATATCGTATTAGCAGGATAGAGATGAATATTATGCTCAAACGAGAGTAAATCCGAGCAGTTACTCGCCTTTCTCACTTCTTCACTCAAAATAAAGCCTGAAATACACAGTGCGTGATGACAACGCGGTGCGGCAAGAAATGACGTCACTAAATGCGCGCGCACAATTCTTATCGCGATTTTCTAAGTAAGGAGTTATATGAAGTTACCCGCGTCATATCAATGGTAAGCGACTGCATATGGATTTGAGAGTATGGATGTACAATTTTAATGCCTTGACATATTTGGATCTTCAAAAGCCCTGTTTAGATGCATTGCCTTTGTTACACCTGTTCCTCCCCCAAACTTAAAGTTAGCTTAATACAATCAGACTAACTTTAAATTTGTATTGTTTATGTCTGCCTAGCATGAGCAACGTTTAGCCTACGACGACAAAGTGATGATTTTGTTAATATATTTTGACTAGTGATCTCCGTCGTGTTTGTGACCTACAATTACAACTGGATTGAATTATCGACACATCTCCACAACTTTATCATAGGAAAGGTATATAACTAGTTTTAGACGTGAATTTTTTAACTACTGTTAGTCTAAAATCATTTTTACCTGAACAATATTAATCGAAACTAGCTTTTGCACGCGATAAGTTCACTTTTCGTATAAATTTCAAAGCCCTATTTTATCCATTTAGCGTTTGAATTTTCAAAAATCCGTCCAAAGCGGATGCCTATATCATAATAGCTATCTGTAAGTCAAGTTTCAGCCCGATCTATCCAGTAATTTGAGCTGTGCCTTGGTAGATCAGTTTCAGTTAGTCAGTCACCTTTTCCTTTTATATATTTAGATCATTAGGTTCCTCTTTTTCCACACAAATCATCGTACGACATGTCGATAGTGTGACCTTATGGTTAATTTTCCTCTATTGACTTGAGGATGTTTTTCTTGTGACTTTTTGTAATACCTCTAAGTCGATAACCGTTGAGAATGGCACCGAGCAATCTTAGTTGGGATGAAACGAAATTGGTTTCCTCTTCTATTACTTATTTTACCGCCGCGCTGGACACCTTTTCCTGTTGATTTTACTGATTGAATTAGTTACCTACTCCTTCTTAATAATATTGCTATTTTTATGCCTATTGATTTATTACAGCGACATAAGCTTACTTTAGTTATAGTTCTTTTAATTCACGGAGGCACATGGCTCATGTGTTTGTGTGTGTGTCGTATATGTATAATTGTGAGCGAGAGCTTGCTCGCGCCTGACCGCTCCCACCTAGGCTCCTGACAGGCACGCACACTTACGCAATGTGCATGTGCACGACGTAACCACAAATAAAGCGCTCGTAACTTAGTGAGATAAACGTACCTACTTGTACTAATGAAGACGTAGCAAGGCTCATACTAATATTATAAAGGCGGAAGTTTTTATGTGGGCGTGTATCTGTATGTTTGTTTCTCCTTCACATCACAATGAATGAACTGTTTTGGCTGAAATTCGGAATGGAGATCTTATCCAGAATTAACACATAAGCTACATTTTATCCCGGAAAGTTAGAGTTCCCGCTGGAAACTAAAACCCTTAATCCACGTGTACGAAGTCGCGGGCATCAGCTAGTACAATTTAATTATTCAAGTACGTACGTAAATCAAGAGTATGCATACAAAAATTGCATTTATATCAATTGCATGACAGATGGACTGGACAAAATTATGTGGGTTTTATTACTTTACTTTGGAATCGTAAAAAGGTATTAGAGTAATTAAAAACCGCGAATGAATAATAAAATAAGAAAAATACTCGTAAAACTTGCAATTTCTTCGAGTGTATTCGTGAAATACGTTACGGGCAAGATAGAAGGTAAATAATAGTACGCTGAAAAAAATCAAGATTAAATCCCAGCTTATTCACGCGGCCGGCCCTCTCAACAAACTGTTCTATTGTAATCTTCTCAGTGCCTATATACGTAACACGTCATTGATATAATAAAACCTAAGATAGACTATTCCTCCGATATGTACGTACCAAAGTTTTTTCAACTTTCTAAACAAAAGAAAATCTACCAAGTGCCAATTAACTATCGCTGAGCAACTTTTAACCCAGAATAAAGACGTTCGGAGAGTTTCGGTTGACAATCTGCCAAAAATTTATCCGTCGGTTAAATATAGTCTCATAAATCTGAAAAGATCATTTCATATCATTGAAGAACCCTAAGAATGAGAATTGCCATAATTATTAAAAATTTCACTGCCTACTGAAATAATTATGGTAATATAGTAGGTAAAAAATTTGAAATTTTTCGCACCCATTAAGAGAGTCTTGGTTTTTAAAATGAAACATTTAAAATTGATCACAACAAGTTCTAATTTATAGAAATATTAAAATGTGTCTTTTCAAATAGAAATTAAATACCTAAATTGCACCATTTTTTCCTTTGCTGTATAGTATTTTAGTTCCTCCAAAAATACCAAGAAGGCGGGTAGATAAATTCTACCCATGACAGCTCAACTTGACGTCTCGCAACACCGCAGTACCGTTGTGACCACGGTCCATGCAACTGGATCGAAATATCGACAACCCCAACTCAAACAATCACCGTGGTACGTACTCTTATAATTCTATTACAGTTAAGTATTTCAGTTCTTTATTTTTACCAATTTCATTAACTTCTTATCTACGTTTTATCGATGTCAACGGGTAGAATGTTTTTTCTCGCGAATTTTTGCAATAGCTCAAGTTGATAGCCAGTGGGAGTGCTATTGAACAATCTGAAAACGAAATTGCTTTTTTCTTGTATCGGTTACTTTATTGTGGAAATTTTGTTATGTAAATTTTATAGAACAATTTTTACTATTTGCCGCGTTAGTGAACTTCTTTAGCCAAACAGAGTTCTATGATTTGCGTTTGAAGGAAAATGTTTGGTTTGGCCACAGAGGTATTTCGGTTTTATAACAATTTATGTTTTAACTAGCTTTTGCCCCCGCGACTTCGTCCGCGTGGAATTAGTTATTGGGGTGGAATTTTCAACAACTGTGACACACGTACTTCTTTATTTTTAAATGAAAGCTCTAATACCAACTTTGATGGGAACAGCTTGAAAAATGACGGAGTTTCATATAAACTTCCATCCCCTATTTAAACCCCTTAGGGGTGGAATTTCCAATAATCCTTTCTTAGTGTGCGCCTACGTCATAAAAGGAACCAACTGTAAAAATTTCAAGTTTCTCACTTCAGTAGTTTAGGCTGTGCGTTGATATCTCAGTCAGTCAGTCAGTCAGGACTTTGAATTTTATATATATAGATAGTTGATGCCCGCGACTTCGTGCGCTGGGTTTAGTTTTTAAAATCCCGTGGGAACTCTTTGATTTTCCCGGATAAAAAGTAGCATTTGTCACTCTCCAGGTCCTCAACTATGCTCATGCAAAAAATTACGTCGATCCGTAGCTCTGTAGCAGCGTTATTGAAAGACAAACATACAAACAAACACACTTTCGCATTTATAATATCATTTATAGTAAGGAGGATATAGCTTGCTTGTATTCAAGGTAACCTTTCCCTTTTATGTATTTGGACTAAATGATATCCGCGACTTCGTCCGCGTGAGTTTATGTTTTTGATTCCCGCTGGAACTCATTCATTTTCTTGGATAAAATGTAGCCTATGCATTAATTCAGGATATAAACTATCATCATTCCAAATAGCCAAATCGTTATAACCGTTGTGAAGTGAAGGAGAAACAAACCTGCAGTCACCCTCAAGTTTAAGTATATAAGGAATATAGTAATATATATAGCAAGGATATAAATTAATATTTTAAAAATCTTCCACTAATTAATACGCGAAGATTTAACAGTGCGATGCATTGTTTTTCGAAAAGTGTAGCCAGGAAACAGCTTTAAGTACTTATTAAAGAAGGAAGCTAATTGCAGCGCAATTTGTGCAATTTTGCGACAGTTTTCCGAACAATGAGGTTCAAGACTAATACCGGAAGTTTTAATTATAACTATGTTATTATTAAGGCTGAAATCACACCTGTCAGCATCAACTCGCATTTTTGTGTATGATTTTGGTCACACTTTTACGCATCGCACGCGAAAGGATGCGAAAGGGTTGTCTCGTTGGGATATTCGATGATGACATCGATGTGTTCATCGCTAGCTTAACCTCGATTCTCGATATAAATATTCTTCTATCTTCTGTACACATATAAAGACTAGTCCTTATTCAACTCGACTCAATTCGACTCAACGCGACTCAACTCGACTCAACTCGACTCAACGCGACGCAGCGCGACTTAATGAAATACTATGAAATGAACTATGATATCGAATATTATAAATGCGAGTGTGTTTGTTTATTGGTTCGTTTGTTTGTCCTTCAATCATGCCGCAACAAAGCAATGGATCGACGTAATTTTTTGCATGGGTATAGCTGATAACCGGGATGTGACGTAGGTTACTTTTTATACTTAGAAGATCAGAATTCTCGGTGGTCTTTTAATAATTAAATCCAAGCGAAGCCGCGGTATCAACTAGTACCAACATCATTTTCTATACGTTCCCTAGTGCATTATATTCTACGAATATACGCAAACTTTGAAAGTCGGGAGCAAGTTTGAATATTAAATTTTCCATATCGTTTAAGAGGCAAGATGCCAGGCAAGCATAAACTACTAAGAGAACAACCAAATCGCAACGCGACGTCGCCGTACAGTCTGCAATTGTCACGAGTTTGGGATAACTTTTCAAACAATAGGGGCTCAAGATTAAGATACGAAGTTTTAATTATTAGGAAATTTCGTCGAAATTTATGCTCGCACAACTTTTATATCCGAAAACAGTGACACTACGGATTTAATAAAACTTTAATTGTAGCTGGCTATAATAAGTAAAAGTTTATGTTGTAAATAACCTATAATCTTAATCAAGATCCGGACATACAAACAGAGAGATAAAAATTTAAAAATCGTTTGTATTGGATAATGCTCTTGTTCGAATTACATAATAAATAATAATATTTAAAAGCCCAAGCCCAACGGTCAGAGATGCGGACTGAAAAAAAAAATGAAAATGAAAAATATTTATTAAAAAAAAAATACATATATCCGCATAATATTAACTCTGGATCCCACACTAGGAGGCCTGTATCGTGGGGTCCAAAAGAAAACTGAAAGGTCGCAGCTTCAAAACTCCCCCGTCGTACCCACTCCTAGCACAAGCTTTCCGCTTATTTGGAGGGCATAAGAGGATATTAGTCAACTTCAGCTTGGCTAATATTCTTTAAAAAAAATAGAATACGAGCTTAACATAATAGGCAAGAAGCAGTTTTTTTTTTGTATTTAAGTTAAGGAACTAGAATGTGCCGGCAACGCATTGGTGGTGCCTCTGGTGCTACAAGTGTTCATGGGCGGCGGTAATCACTTAACATCAGGTGACCCGCCTGTTCGTTTGCTCGCTAAAAATATTTAAAAAAAAAATGTGTTATTCAAATAGTCATAGGTTAAAGTAGTAAGTGCTACTTAAAACGTAAAATATTGCTATAGGTTATTATAATTTCAAAGAGCTTGCAAGAGTTTGCTGGAAACAATGAAGCTTAAGATTTAGATTGAAACTTTTAACCGGTTATAGAAGTTTCGGTATAATTTATACTTGCAATCTTGTTAATTCGAGAATATTTTATCTAGCTGTTTAATGATTCTAATAAAACTTCATTGTCTGAGGCGTTAATGAGTAAACTTTCGTAGATAAACTGTTAGAACCTGGGATCATAAGAAAGCTTGTTATTCTTCTTCTTCATCGATTCCTCATGAATAAGGTGTCTGGTGGGAGGCTTTGGCCGTTGCTAGGTTACCCCCTACCGTCAAAGACGTGCCGCCAAACGATTTAGCGTTCCGGCACGATGGAGTGTAGAAACAGATTAGGAGTATAGGTTGAATGTACACTGCTATACCCCTTCCAAGTTAGCCCGCTACTATCCTAGACTGCACCGTCACTTACCATCAGGTGAGATCGCAGTCGAGGACTAATTTGTCATCAAATAAAAAAAAATAAGGGTTGTGACTCACTGTGTCAGCTTGCTTATATTATATAGGCTTGTACCAACGTGTGAAATCTAAAATATTGACTTTTCAACGAGACGGTGATCTTCCTTGACTTCTCTTTCCGTCTACGTGACCAATTGCCGGGTAATAATGTAAAGTTGCAGATTATCAGGCATTTTCGTGGAGACATAGCCGAAAAAAGATAGAAGAAAGAAAGCTTAATATAAAGTGGAATAAAAAGCTTTCTTCAATAAAATTTTGTCTTTTTTTTGCTAAGAAAGCCAATATAAGTAGATGATATTAATCTAGACTCGGCTATGAGTGTCGCCAAGACGCCAGACAGCATTAATTACAGAGAAGTCGACCAAATTGTAAAGTCGAGAGTCGCCAAATTGCTTGCATTGTCACGACATAGCCCTGACATAGGGTGAAGGTTGTTCAATGTTACTTATTTAAGTTATTATGAATAATATAAACGTAAAAATTGTTTTTACAAAACCGATAATACGCTAATGGTGTTTGAAGTCTGTATCAACTGTGCCTTTAAAATTTGAGGAGTTCGCTCGATTCCTCCAGATCATCAGATCCTGATATTAGACAATAGGGAAGTATACCTTTCCAAAGAAAAAAGAATTTTCCAAATCGGTCCAAGCGTCTTTGAGTAATCGGGAAACATACAAAAAAAAAAAGATTCCGATGGGAATCTCCTCCTTTTTTTGAAGTCGTTTAAAAATAGATCTTAATATTCTAAGTGAAAAGTGACAAGATTCAGGATGAAAATAGATATAAATGAAAATTTGTTAGATAACCAGCTTATATTATCGATTAATCTTTGAAAAGTGCGTCAAATGTTTATGACTCCAGTTCGAATATATACAAATTATACAGCGCACTCAAAATTTTTAACAGCGATGTCACCAACACGACTGTTTTGAAAAGGTTTTCATTTTTTTTCTTTAATAAAGAATATCAGCTAAGCTGAACTTATCTGATGTTCTCGTCTCCCCTCCAAATAAGTGAAAACTTGTGTTAGGAGTGGATATGGCAACAGTGCAACAGGGTGGGGACCGAACCTGCAACCTTTAAGTTTTTCAGTTTGTGCCTGTAACCGTTGGGCTATTGAGGCTTTTATTGTAACGATTGTTATAAAACTGCAATTATGATCCTAAATAAGATTATTTTCCAGATTTATGTCAGCTAGCCTATAAAAGAAAATTATTTTCTTTCATTTCAAACAGGAAAATTCAGTGCTTCTTCTTCCGTACATACGTAATTAGGTTGTCGTTTCACGCAAGGGATTTTAATGATGCTTTCTCTTATATAATTATATATTTTTCTTTCAAGCTGCAGCGTTCTACAACTTCACATTCTGTTTTAATTTTTGTATTTCATTTTACCAGTCACCATTTTCCTTAAGGGATTTTTCCAGGATCCCATAAGCAGATCCTGACCTAATGATATTATCATCCCATTGGGACCATCTGGGAAGTATACTGTTTCAAACAAAAAAATAATTTTCCAAATCGGTCCAGGCGTCTTCGTGTAATCGGGGAACATAAATAAAAAAAAAAAGATTCCGATGAGAATCTCCTTTTACTAGTATAAGAGTGATTTCTACAAAAGCTAAAACTTTTTCGTAGTAAATACTAAGACAAAGAATTAATAGGTGTAAGTAGGTAGGCTGTAAGTACATCAAATTGATGCTACCCACCTATTATTTCTATTGCTATTATTTCATTCGCGGCATTTCTACTTACCAACAACATTAAGTTGAAATGCTAAAGACATCTTCGGTTCCGTGTTCACTTGGCATTCGTAGATTCCAGCATCCCTTTCTTGTGGAAACTTAATTTGCAAGGTCCAGTTCTCCGATTTGTCTGGCCGAATAACCTAAATAAAAACAAAAATAATTATTCACCAGCTTTACAGACCCACAGGCTATATTTTTTAATTAACATTTTAAACAATAACTTCGTGTTTTGTGTGTGTATAAGGGAGCTGAGAATAAAAAGCTATTTGTTAAATCATCACCATCATCATTATCAGAAACCCATCAACGGCTCACTATAGAACGGAATAGCATAGAATAGAATAATTTTTTATTCAAATAAACTTTTACAAAGTGCTTTCGAATCGTCAAATGAACTAGGTAGGTACTGAGCGCAGGTCCAGAGAACGATTATAAAAGAAGGGTTTCCTCACGATGTTTACCTTCACAATTGAAGCATGTGACATAACTCTGAAAAGTCAGAGGTGCTCGGGATCGAATCCTCGACCCTCCGAATATAAGACCACAGTCCTAACCACTAGCTTTTTTCCCCCACCAAGGTATTACTGCTTTTGCACTCTGTTAAATGATGGATACTGGATAGTAACACCATGACTTCTTCTTATACGATACTTTGCAAAAATTCATGGTAGGATTTCGTTAAGGAACGACAAAATTTTCCTATACTTAATTGACCACGCTAGAAAAATCTATATGGTGAAATGCGTAGCATCCACTATAAACGGGGGAAAAACAAGCAATCAAGGAAGCAACACGCACAAACAACACGCAACACTACACAGACGTAGGTACTAGAAAGCAAAGAACGAATGTACACGTTTTTTTTTTTTATTCGATGACAAGAGTGCCCTTGACTGCGATCTCACCTGATGGTAAGTGACGATGCAGTCTAATATGGTAGCGGACTAACTTGGAAGGGGTATAGCAGTGTAAATTCAACCCATACCCCTAATCGGTTTCTACACGCCATCGTGCCGGAACGCTAAATCGCTTGGCGGCACGTCTTTGACGGTAGGGTGGTAACTAGCCATGGCCAAAGCATCCCACCAGACCACACCAGAGACAATTTACAAATTATAAATTCCGAAATTGCCCCCGCCGGGAATCGAACCCGAGACCTCCCAGTTATAAGACCACAGCGCTCACCACTGCGCCAGGGAGGTCGTCAAACTTATACTAGCTATAGGTTATACTAGGTAGAGTAGGTACGTTTAATATCTTGCGTCTGTGCAGGTATGAAAGCGGTAATTTTGTAAAAACTTGATATGGGTATCTAATACTTACTTGAAACCTCTGATCAGACGTGTAGGTTAAAATTCCAGCAGTTAGTATATGAAGATCTCTCTTTCTTATCCACGATACCTGCAAAAATATACATACTCAGGCTGAAATCTTTAGACCGCACTCTCACTCAGCTCAAACTCAAGACAGGGTTAAAGCAAAACAGATTTATGTCAGAGCATGTTTGTGTCTCGTTTTAACTCTATCTTGAGTCTGAGCTGAGTCAGAGCACGCGCTATAGAACTCAGCATTAGTGCGACCCATAAAATACCATCAATTATGATTTAAAAATAACCAAAAATTAATAAATATTTATTAACTAGCTGTGCCCGCGACTTCGTTCGCGTGGAATAGTGACTTTTCGGGGCGCAGCTCTCAGCGCGCTTTATATAGCCACGGACGCTCAGGCGCGAGGCGTGTAGTACGTGTACTCTGTATGTTAAAAATGTTCGCCGTGATTCTTTAAATTGACATAATTTTTTTATTTATGAACTGATTGACATGAAATAAACACTAAATGTTAAGTGAACGTTACTACAATATATTAGTGAAAACCGTATCTAAATCGAATAAGCCGTTTCTGATATTAGCGTGCACAAACACACAGACAAACAGACAAAAAAAAATTAATTACAATTTCGGGTTCGGCATCGATATAATAACAACCCCTGCTACTTTTTTTTTATATATTTCCATTGTACCGACACCACTTTTCTACAATTTTATTATATATATAGAAGATACGTATTTTGGATATTGGATACACCTATTAAATAATATGTGTACTTACCTATAATCGATTGCATTTTATGGGTTTTTTTCGAATGAATAACTATCGAATCTATTGTATTTTTGAACGCAGTCAGTTTTTTGTTTTGTTTTTTTTTTTATTTTAGGTACACATATTAGTTAAAATATGTTTTATCCAATATTCAGTATATTATGATGTATCCGTGACTGCACTCAGATAGAGTTCCCACTGAAAACCAGCGCTGCAACTTGCTGCAGCATGATGCTGAGTGGGAGACCTTATTTCCTTATTATCTTGGAGGAATAACCAACTTATTATAGATCACATGCGATTTTTTTTTTATTTTAATTGTATTGATCAAATAAATAGTTTCTTTCTTTCTTCTCTTTCTCTGAATACTACCTATAATTTATTTCCCTTCAGCTGCCTTAAAAGGTGGGTAAACAAGTGGTTTCTAAAAGTGGTTTTAAAAAAGCTAGTTACAACAGATAATAATAAGATTAAATAACCTAGAAAACAGTTTATTAAACACGAGCATATTATTATTATTCATTACCGCCGCTGAAAATGTTTCACAGGCAGTATTTTGGTGACTGACTGAAAATAGCTTAAAATCAATACTGCTGTTCGTATATGGTACCTACTAAGATTCCAGTGTCAAGGCTTAATTTAACCTAACTCAAATATATTAGCCTTATACACTGTATTTTTTTTATTCGATGACAATAGTCCTTGACTGTATCTCACATGATGGTAAGTGAAGATGCAATCTAAGATGATGGCGGGCTGACTTGGAAGGGGTATAGCAGTGTAAATTCAACCCATACCCCTAATCGGTTTCTACACGCCATCGTGCCGGAACGCTAAATCGCTTGGCAGCACGTCTTTGACGGTAGGGTGGTAACTAGCCACGGCCAAAGCCTCCCACCAGACCAGACCAGAGACAATTTAGAAATAATAAATTCCTAAATTGCCCCCGCCGGGAATCGAACCCGAGACCTCCCAGTTATAAGACCACAGCGCTCATCACTGCGCCAGGGAGGTCGTCAGACCTTTTAAATTATTAAAAATAGAGAACTCTCTGAAGAGAGAGAAAAGACTCTGTCTTTTAATAAAATAGCTCTCATATTTTTGTCAAACATTCCCGTAGACAGTTATCTCTGTAACGGAGGCAAGCTGCATAAATCTGGTAAGGAATTTGCTCGTTACATAGATTGTGCAGCGCAAGCAGCTCTACTGTTGAACCAAATCACAGATATTATTACACAAATTACATGCAATCCGAATATCATATGATATAACTAGGTACGACATAATATACATGCGAATGTCCATCTCAGATCCCTTAACATTGATTATGCATCCATTAAACGTAGTCAAGCGTAGCCTGAATGGGTATTGTAGGCAAATATAGGTAAGTATTACCATGCGTGGTAAGTGACGATGCAGTCTAACTAGAAGGGGTATAGTAGTGTACATTAAACCCATACCCCTAATCGGTTTCTACTCGCCATCTTGCTGGAACACTAAATCGGTAAAACGACGGTAGAGTGGTAACTATAGCCACGGCCAAAGCCTCCCACCAGACAAAAGTACTTTTTAGCAGTAAGTATGTAGATTCGATAAAACATAATATTATTTTTCTCTATACAAACGCGAAACATGTAAGTAGGTAGGTGGGTAGTTCACGCTCTAGTTGCTATCGTCAAAAGACGGGTCAATGTCTTGCGGCTATGGAGCAGAATGGAAAATATTGTAACCATTTATAACAAACGGCGGGAGAATATTGCTTGTATAAATGTATAGTTTATTGGAGATGTGCATTTTATTTCCATTAGCAAATAACTCCAATCGAAAGTTATCGGCATCCCAATAAATAGAGCCAAAATTTAAAATAGTCATGTCGAATTTTCTCGATTTGAGATAAAGCAATTAAAAAAAACTGACTGCGTTCAAAAATACAATAGATTCGATAGTTATTCATTCAAAAAATTATTATTATACGGATAGAGAATAAAATGAAAAGAAAAAATAAAATAAAATAAACCCAACGAAACACAAAAGAGTAATAGGAATTTTGATAACACCGTACCCAGTGCACGCCACTGGCTGCTACAACTATTAATATTTCAAGTAAAAATCTTACCGCTTTATCCCCAAGCTGTTCAACCCTGCAATGCAGGAAGGCGGTCTGCCCGACCACCGTAGTCACATTCCTCGGCACATTATACTCGAAGTACGGGAACGAGCCCACGCTGTCCTCGCCGTAATGCGCCGAGCCTGCAATGTGAACAACGCTGTAACTATGTTAATAGACTCATTAGTTTACATAGCGTAATTTTGTTTTAAAAATTCGCTTTCCAATTTAAACCATTTTGAGAGCACTGAGAGCATGAATTTTTTTTTTTTGAAAAAATTAGATTTAAAAAATTCTAAAATTCATAAATTATTTATTTCATGTAGGCCAACTTGTAGCTCTTATGACACGTCATAACTCTACCACCGATTCGGAATGCAGATTCTGCTGAAAGAGCCGGCACGATTGCTTGGCTTGGTGGCGATGTTAGATTCGTGTTTAAAATTAAATTATTAGAATTAGGATTATTTTTGGAAATGACAAAAATACTATCCTTTTTAACCTACGAGAAAGGGAGGTTCTCAATTCGTCGCATATGTATAATATATTTTTTTAATGTATGACCAAGCATAACTTTTCGCAGAGACCGATTTTGATGATTATTTTTCCAATGGATAGCACCTGGTCCTAAAAGTGAAAGCTGGAAGTTGGTCCCACTTAAATTTGAAGAAAAAATTCCACCTCTAAGAGTAGTCGCACACGGTTTTCCCGATTCTATCACGCACAACTTTGTTGTTGTGTTTTGTTTTTATTAGGTGCTTCTATCGGCGGTTAAATTTTTTGTAAAAAGTTATTATTTTTATTAAAATACGAGTAAGTTTAAGTAAATTCACATTTGACAGTATGGGCAAAATATTGCGTGCCATTTTGAATGTAGATATGAATATGGTTGCTTTGATGTTACTAATTCAATCTCCTTCCGAGACCATTCGCATCTCATTCGATTCTACTATGATCATTTGATCATAGTCCTCATCGATTTATAGTAGATGCTTCCACTTTTCGTGTCTGTGTCTGCTTATTGTATGACATTTTAATAATTTATACAAATACGACACACATACAACCATGAGCCACGCGCCCTCGCGAACGAATGAACTGAATTGAAAGAACCATAATTCCTACTTTTCATAGCGCTTACTGTTTTAATGTATATGGTCTTATTAAATACATTTTTGTTCAGTTATGATATAATCCATTTTACACATCAAACACTACAATTCATAGATGAGAACCGATTATGTTTAGCAGTGTAATTAATGCGAGATTACTCGTAAGATGACAGGGCTCTTGAGCTAATTTTGAATCCATACACGCATCAAACCATTTAATAATGTTTATGGATTTCTGCTTGTGGCGGATCTCAAATGGAATGGCAAATGGTACAATCTGTGTAAACAAAGGTAAGTTGATTTAGAAGCTATTAAGCATTGGCATATTTGAGATGTAATGGGAGTAACAACTCACACATATAGATTATAATCCATCCTTCCGTGTAGAAACCAATTAGGGGTAATGGGTTTAATTTAAACTGCCATACCCCCTTCCAAGATAGCTCGCTATCATCTTAGGCTGCATCGTCACTTACCATCATTCATAAAAAAGAAACCTTATTTACCTACGTACAAATTCAAGTGTTGATAAAATTCTTACTATCCTTACTAATAACATTAATTCGAAATTGTTCTTTTTTGTTAGTTTGACCTTCAGTCACGCAAGCAAGACAACCGTTGTTCTCTTGCTTGACGTTTGACGTGATTTTTTGTTTAAGTATTATAGTAGAGGGTTTGTAGAATGACATACTCGGAGTACTTGAAATTTTACTTTTATCGAATGACTATTTTTAATTCTTATTGTGCATTTATCACCAAGACTAAGAACCATACAGAAATATCATTTCAAAGTCAACGCATAAAGATTAAGATGTATTCTCTACTCGTCCAGAGAAACCATAATATACGCAGTAAAAGAGAGCTATATTGGCAAAATCGTGGAATGGTTAAAGGGAGTGACTCAAATAAATAACCTATAAACTATAACTTACCTACAGCCTTGCGTAATACACAGATGTGTGTTAAGAAAGAATATTTCTTTTTACAGAAGTTTCTAACAACTAACCTAAATCTAAATATATAAAAGGCAAAGGTGACTGACTGACTGACTGACTGACTGACTGACTGACTGACTGATCTATCAACGCACAGCTCTAACCACTGGACCGATCGAGCTGAAATTTGGTATACAGGTAGCTGTTAGGACGTAGACATCCGCTAAGAAAGGATTTTGGAAAATTTCAACCCCAAGAGGGTTAAATGGGGGTTAAAAAATCGAACCTAACGTGAGCGAAGCCACGGGTTAAAGCTAGTCTATACTAAAATAAAACTGTAGGTAGTAGATCCGATGTACATGGCACATGGAATTTATTAAAAACTTGTGGATTGTGGATGATGAGAAGTGTAACAGAATACATAAAAGCCAATTTTAAAAACTTTGTCTATCTGTTTGAACTACTCAACTCACAGAGTTTTGACAGGTAATAATTTAGGCGTAGTTAAGAACAGCATATCAGTTTAATTTCATCAAAATCGGCTGATGGAAAAAACTTACCTTAATTTAAAATTTTAAGATTCTGCTCGGCTTAGTAGGTATAGTTTAATGATCCTTAATGATGGCGATCAAAGACAAAAGATGGCACTTCATTATTTGATTTTTAATTTTAAACCTTAATCTATATGGACGAAATCGTGAGCTAGCTTTAGTAAATAATATAGCGACCTCATTCCCCATCTTATTTAAAACTTCTGACCGGCAAATCGGAAGAGATTCGCTGTCAATCGGAACATGGCATCGGAAACTATAGCCACCTAGATAGCGACCCTATTCCGGTGACATTTCAAGGCATGGAAAGATGCCAAAAAACTTCGGCTAATATTGTGTCACTATAACCTGTCATAATATTTTTGTCGTCTTTTTGACATTATTATTATATTATACTAGCTTTTACTCACGATTTCGTTCTTGCCATTTATTAAAAGTACCTAATTCGAACTGATGATTCCTATCCAAATTACTAATTTTGATTTTTTCCATTTTTCAGCTGTTCTTTTGGGTTTCCTATTTTTTTTATTTTATTTTAAACCATCTATAATAAAATAAAAAATATTCACATCGGTCAAGCCATTTTTGAGTTTTAGCGCGACTAATCGAACAGCAAATGATTTTTATATGTATTTATTTTATGTAATCACATGATGGTTAAAAAATTGGTGATACGATTAAAATATATATAGTGTAAACAATGAGTTTAAACTATAGATTTTTATTAATAAAGCACTCGACTTAAGAGAAAAACCTCTTGTTATAATGGATACAAATGCAAATGTAATTCTGTTCATAGGTTTATTACTTAGCTTAACATTATTGAGGTACCTTTGAATTTTGCTCTACATCAAGCGAATGTAATAAAGATTTTCTCTTTGCATGGTAAATATCTACAAAGAAGAATGGGAGATCGAATAACATTTCAATACACTTTCTTCAAGTTCTACTTTACCATTTCTACTAAGTATTTAAAATTGTATTATTTAATCCTGGGTACTTTTTCCCTAGTTCTTTGAAACAATCAAATAAGTTACAAGCATTCCACGATCTGCTATACTGTAAGGTTACCTAATTAGCATTTGATATTAAATATCTTAATTTTTGGAGATATTTCGCCACGGTTAATTGCCTCATCTAGTGACAGAAGAACTGGTTCATTTTTTGCGTAAAGGATCAGCCTGGCTATCCAGCGCGGAAATGTCAGTATAATTGGCACCATTCCACGCGGGCATGATTTATACTGTAATTAGATTAGTTTAGCTGCAAGTTTCATTGTTTCATTTTAATTATTCAGCAATTTTGTCATATAATAAAAATAAGTCTTGAGTAAATAAAAAAACAATGGAGTTGTAATGAGAGGAGTTATTCGTCTGGGCCAAAGTAGAACTGTGTGCATCTGGTAGTTCAAACGCAATTTAATATCTGTTATTGGTACTATAAAATTCTGCAGGTAATTTAAATACTCGCGTATACATAAACAATGACAAAGCTGCGGTGTGAAAGTTAAATCTGAAAATAAATTTCCATACGCGTTTGTAAAACATTTACGGGATAATGTTTTTTGGAATTCCGTTTGTAGCCCGGCCCAAATGGAATGGCAAATGATACAATTAGCGGAAACAAAGGTGACTTGATTAAGAAGTTATTCCGGCCTCTGACAACATCTGAGTTCTAATGTGGGTATCCGGAAGGTTTATATCCGAAAATGGGCCTCTGATATCCCTTTTAACGTTTCAACGTTAAACGTGTTGGTAAAAAGTTTGTGTTAATTGTTGTAAAACAACTGAAATTATTTGTGAGGAATTTTTGGAAGAAGTAACCTATGAAAGGTATTATTCTCCTGAATTAACTAGGTTTTTGAAAATCCAACGGGAACTTTCTGTATATCAGGGCCTATGGCACTCTCCAGCCTCTCAACCATACAAATGCAAATAATTAAGTCGATCCGTCGTTTCATTGTTATTTGAATGAAGCATGAACCAACAAACTATAATATTTATATTTCACTAGAAAAAGGTTTTTAACTGAAAGAATGAATGAATGAAATACAGCTTTTTGTACACCAAAGATGTACCAGAAAAATAGTATCTATTGACTTAAAAAATATAAGGGTACCAATTGGCGGTCTTAATCACTTAGAAGCGATTTCTACATTATCATGACTTTCATAGGTCTTGCAATACACGAGGGCGCGTGGCTCATAGTTGTGTATGTGTCGTATCTATATAAGTGGAGCGAGAGCTTGTTCGCGCCTTAAAGCTCCCACTTAGGCTCCTGACAGGCACGCACACTTACGCAACATGCATGTACACGACGTAACCACAAGTAAAGCTCACGCACCCTCGTGAATTGAAAGAACTATACATGGATAGCCTCTGAATTAGTCCCTGGTTCAATGTACACAGATAGTGAATACTCGTCATTCCTAAATTACTATCAACAAAACCCCGGGATAGAGCCTCGAAGTCGTTCCCAAAACGCGTTAGATAAAATGTAACGAGATGGAACGCGTCTTGGAACATTTCCCAGGAAATAGACAGCCATTCCCCGCGACCAGCTGTGGGATTGTCTGAAATGATTGCATCAATTTGACGGTCGCAATACTCTCTTTTTGCTGACACTCGTTCGCTATTGGTTAAAATGCAGTGATGCATCAATAACGTCATTAATTCAGCCAATCAGAGGCGATTACAATCATTTTTGGACAATCCCTCAGCGGATTCAAATTAATTTATTTCATGTAGGCCAACTTGTAGCTCTTATGACACGTCATGACTCTACCACCGGTTCGATTCAATGTAGATAGTAGATACTTACTAGTATGCATCACTCTTAAGAGCCTATGTAATGGTAAATCTTCAGATGCAGATTTGATTTTTACAGCAGTATCTCGACAGATGCTAGCATCTATCGAGGTTCCACACGAGGTTTCGGGTATGTTTTATATTTTCGTCTATCGCGGGGTTTTTTTCTGGCATTCTGCGCACTGTTAAATTATTATTGTCTACAGAACCCCGGGACGGAGCCTCGAAGTCGTTCCCAAAACGCGTTAGCTAAAGTGTAACGGGATAGAACGCGCCTTGGAACATTTCCCAGGAAATAATTTCCAAAAAGACAATGCCTATTATATTATTCGAGTTGGCGTTTTAAAACACCTCTGGAATCGTAAAAACCGGCTAAATGAGATGTGAACCGCGCGATTTAAGTCACGCAATTTAGCTAAATGAGGGTAGGTAGCTACAGTGTAAAAGGGTCGGTGGATGTCACAAAGTTGGATGCGGTATTGTTTGTACAAAGTTAGTCTTAAACATTCAATATTAAAGAGCTGGGGAGAGATAAACAAAACAATTGCGTAGCAAAAAGTTTTGCTGTTTTTGGTACAAAAATAAAGTTTTTTGAATAATTATTGTGAAGGATACAATTGGAGTGGATAGTAGTAGAAGCGTAAACTGAACTTTGACACTATTTTCTGTTGTGTTTTTTTTATTGGATTACAAGATAGCTATTGACTACGCCCTAACCTGATAACCTGATTTCCTCATGGGAAATGAAAAATTTTCCCATATATTGTCCCAATTTAAATAAAAAACAAAATGTAAATCACTGTGAACAATGCGAAAAATTTTGACCAGCTACTTTTAATTAAATAAACATTTTAATAATAAATAAAGCCCGTTCATAATAAATTTTCCGTAAAATACAGTCGACTTTTAATTTAAGTTGTTTTCAATTTATTTGTATTGACAAGAGCTTCAGGTTAATTTACGCCACGTTTTATTCTGTGGCACGCAATTTCGTACCTGCTCTACTTTTAATAAGTGTCGTAACTTTTCGAAATAATGGACGATATAATATCGCAGGCCGCTTTTTGATATAATATAAATTATAGATAAGAGAAACAATAGCAATATATTTTGTAACTCAACGATCTTATATTTGTTATTGATAGAAGCCTTGCCCTTTTGATTGAAGATGGCTGGCACACGACCGTGTGTCTAGATTACAAATGCGAAAATGTGTTTTGATGTTTTCTTGGTTTGTCCTTCAATTACACAGCAATAGAACAACGGATTGACACGATATTTTGTACGGTTATAGTCGAGAATTTGGAAAGTGATATAGGCACATACATTTTGAAAATCTAACTCAACGCGAACGAAGTCACGTGCAAAAGTTATAAACAATAGTAACTCAATGCGCACTACGTATAGTCGATGTACTTATTATGATTTCTTATTTTACTATAGTAACTATGAGGTCATGTAGAAAGTACATTGCGGGAGCAATAAAAGGCACAACAATAGTAGAGATTTTGGCAGCTTGCCGTGTCTCGAGTATGTCAATGAACGGCTTGCTAAAAAAATGATCCAAAGTGTACATACATGGGTCCATTTTAAAACTGGATACAATCTGTATACTGGCAGTAAAATTTAAAAGTAAAGACACTCTTGCACTCTAATTTTTGTAACAATAAAAACACTTAGGGCGGGTTCTATACCCAATGCGTTTTTTATTGTTAAACTTTATTTCCTTTTCTAAGAGAATATAAGGTAGAGCAATGGTAATTTTAAGTGTTTTTCTTATTTTCCGACACGGTTCATTTGCCTCTGGCGTTTTATTCCTTTTGTTATGGATGTCTGGCACCCATTTCGTAGTAGCGCTTTGTGAAGACGCTTTTCAGAGTTCTTTAGCTATTGGTTAAAATGGAAATACCTCTATTCATTGTATAAGATTTACAAGAAATACCTCCTCTGTAATATATTTAATTTATTCCATTATTTGCAAGGTCCTTTAGAGTACTTTTAAAGAAACAGTACCTACAGAAGTCAGTTATTTTGATACCCAGATTGCCTTATTGTCATTTCTACTAATTAATAAGTACTTTTTGCAACTGGGTGCAACAATTGACACGACGGAATCCTTCCTTATTATACAGTACTGCAATGGAGTAACTTATAATAGATCAGCCTGATACATCCATCGATTTGAAATTAAAAGATCAGTCAGTAGCCTTTTCCATTTCTATATTTCAAGAAGATAAGGTTACTTGTAAGGATTTGGAGCGCATATTTTTAGGTTAGGACAATCTCTATCTCTAACTCTCTTTCTTATTTATTCAATATTTAAAGTATTGGTGAGTTTTATTTTTTGTTGTTCTGTACAATAGTATAAAACTTCGTCGCATGTAAAAGTCATATGAGTGAATACTCCGTAAGGTTATTAATTTAACTAGCTTAACTCGGTAACAGTACCCACTTGACCCTTAGCTAAGCTGCTTATTTTGTACTTAGGTGAGTAGAAATGCTACAAATAGCTTCGCGCCTGCATGATAGACACGTCTTTACCGACATGGTTACCATAAAAAGAAAAGACGTAAGTGCTATGCGGCAAAATTAATTGATACACCTAATTCTAGCTTTAGTGGACCTTTTAGTCACGCGAATAAAATATTAATTAATAGCTACTAGCAAATGCGACTTTATCGTTGATATAGGTAGGTCGTTGATTTTCTTAGGTTTTCCAAATACCCAAATAATTAGAAAACCTAAATTCGACGGATGAAGTTGCCAAGACCTCTTTTTTTTTATTTTATTCTATGACAAGATAGCCCTTGACTGCGATCTCACCTGATGGTAAGTGACGATGCAGTCTAAGATGGTAGCGGGCTAACTTGGAAGGGGTATAGCAGTATAAATTAAACCCATACCCCTAATCGGTTTCTAAACGCCATCGTGCCGGAACGCTAAATCGCTTGGCGGCACGTTTTCTTTAATAAAAATATTATAATTATATCTATCTTGGGGATGCAAGCTATTTCAGTATCAAATTTTGTTAACATTTCTGTGAAAGAGAAAGGCAAATTTAATTTGGCGTAATTACAATATTTACAAGTATGCATTTTTATTAAAATAATTGGCACTTTTACGCTTACTTTTGAGATTCTCAATGAATAAAAGCTAATGTCAAAATAGGCGGATGGGTATCCACAGATTGACATAGGTCTATTCCAAGGATCATCACAGAATACGCTCTTGAGACTCTAAAGTTTATGAGTTCTCCAAAATATATGCCCCTAAATGGTACAATTTAAAGTTAATAAAGTTTAATAAATAAAAAATAAGTGCCCCCTATAATATATGTTTTTTTATACCTCGATTTCGCCACCGGTGAGTAATATTTAACTGTTAATTTGACATTTTGGCAGATTTTCAATCAAAAACGTTAATGAAATCGGCACTATACTTTAGTGCTAGTGGTAAATTTAAAAAAAAATATTTTTGTTTGACTTAAAGTTATGCACAATATTTTGACAAGTCAAAAATAACTCGCCAAACTGCACATGCAGTTTCTTGACGAGTTCATGCTCTTAGAAATAATTACCTAATGGGCACTAATACTAATAATAATTTAAAAACTTAGAAAAGTAATTCTTAGAAGTGCTGTGCTTATCATTTATTAATGTAACAGGCTTAAATCTAAGCCCATACCCCGCTTGACCTGGTTAGCGCTCGTATAAGCAGCTTAGTTTTAGACGAAAGGATAGTTTTACTCAAAGGACAAAAAACTCATTTTAATCCCTCCACACACTTCAATATACATTTTAAATTAAAAACAATATTTAATTTTCATTTTAGAGTATACTTTGTGAATTTTCTTTAAGCTCTTCTCTTTTATTTTAATAAAAAGCTCAACTCTAGTAAAGTTTACATTTATGTCATCTCGACCAATATTATATTCGTAAATAAAAAAGTGTGTTAGTTTGTTAGTCCTTCAATCACGCAGAAATGGATCGTTTTGATTTTAAATATGGATATAGTTTGGGATGGAGAGAGTTACATAGGATACTTGTTATCCCGGTAAAATAATAAAAAACAAATGCTCAGCTGTGTCGCTGTATTTTGTTTTTTTTTTAATATATATAGACTAGTGTTTGACTGCGATCTCACCTGATGGTAAGTGAAGATACAGCCTAAGATTGTGCGCGCTTGCCTAGAAGATGCCTATTCACTCTTGATTTAAAGACACCCACATTATAGTTAGTTGGAAAAACGGAAGCCAGAAGGACATTCGAAATTTTTGTTGTTTGGGCTGTTGGGTTGAAATGAAGAATTGTCAATAGGATGGTTTACGGAATATATATAATTGTATTCAATAAGCATTAGGAATACTCTTCCTGTAATCTATGTAGGTACCTACTTTGTATTCATAATATTCAGTGCCGTCTTTAACAAAAAATGGGTTGTAGGTAGTCGCAATGACATTCAAGAAAATAAGATGATTGATAACTTATTCATGTAAATCCATTAAATCGTTTAACCTATAGGGAGCGAACAAAGAATTACATATGTAAAGAATCGTAAGCTTTAATTCAATTTTTAAATCTTCATTTAAATAATATTTTTGTTATTGTAATCATTATTTATGAAATAATAAATAACGGCTGAATAATAATAATCAAACGTACTTCAATACTCATTAGAAAGTGTTTTGATGATAAAAGATTAGTACACGATTGATTAAGGAATGTTTCAGCAGGTGAAGTTATTCCTCAAGGAGTTCCTTCATACCTATTAAAAAAATCACTCTAATAAAATCTGATAGATTTGGAAAATTTTCCCTAGACTATTAACTCAATGAAAATTAGTTTGACTCAATACACATAATTTAAGGAGTCTCTGAATGCGTCAGTAATTATTTTCGATTAAAGCAATCAATATAGATTAAATTGTAAGAATGTTGAAAAATAAAACCGGTCAAGTGCGAGTCAGGTACACGAATGGTTCCGTACCATGGTAACAGGGATTGTTAAGGTCGAGCACAAATGCTGAAAAAATCAAGTTTCTCGTGTGGGGATTGGGGGTTCTTTTTATTTTTAAGCTATTGCATAGCTTCTATCGCGGACCTTGAGCGTGGAGACCGAATCCAGAAATAACCTGACACGGGACTCCTCTCACCGCTAGATGGCGTTGATAAAAAATGCTATGCAATAGCTTTACCGCGGCAGTCCCCGAGTGCCACACGTCTTTTTTATTTATTTTATATTGTTATAGTGACAATAGGTATACGTATTCTGAGAAATTTTGTTCATGAGATACATCCCGCTGGCAGACGGACGAACGGACAGCGGAGTCTAAGTAATAGGGTCCTTTTCCTCCCTAAAAATAGGACCCTCACTAAAGTAGCTCTTAAGCATAAAAAGACGTTTCTACATTCAGTTGTAGATGCACAAAAAACAATACATTTTCAGTATGTCAACTAGCAGTACTCCTCTCAAACATTATGGTGGATTAAGGTAGATTACTTCTTTAGTTTACATTTGCATGAAAGCTTAACATTAAGTCGAGAATATTCCACAGCATTGTTGGAAAACCATTAAAGCATGCACTTAACAGCGAATTACTCTGCTCTAGTTTACCGGATAATATCAACTACCTACTTTTTTATTCAAATAAATATCAGTGTCATGCGCTGCATTCTGTACGAGATTTTTTTCAGATATAAACGAAAGCATATAATATATATAGTAAGTATCATAGTATATGTAGTGATGTATATTTTTGACCTATACCATTCTATAATTTCACCTTACTCAGTTTCAAGGGAAGCTGGAAGAAATTTTTTTTTTAACCGACTTCCAAAAAGGAGGAGGTTATCGATTCGGCCGGTATTTTTTTTTGAGCAATTATTTAATCTAATACCAAATGGTTGAACCAAAATTGATCAGAATTTTTTAGAGTCAGACCTCAATCCATTTAGTAAATAATATTTCATGTCTTACATTCGGAAATTAGGTACTTCTATATTTTTGTTAGTGTTTACCTAAATTAAATTTTAAATAAATATTAAACATCCTTACTGTCCTTACTTTCTTACTAATATTATAAATGCGAAAGTGTGTTTATTTGTTGGTTTGTCCTTGAATAACGCTGCAGCTTAGAATCAACGTAATTTTTTGCATGGGTGGGTATAGTTGAAGTCTGGAGAGTGACATAGACTTTTTATCCCGGAAAATCAAAAAGTTCCCGTGGGGTTTCAAAAACTAAATCCACGCGGACGAAGTCGCGGGCTACAGCTAGTCACGACTAAAAATCAGCGCGAAATAAGAATATTCAATTTGTTTTGTTTTGAAGTCGCCTACAGCCTGTTCAGCGCATTTAAAAATAAGTAAAAATACCGTAAAAGTTAAGGAACGTTGGTGAAAACGGGCATTGATCACTGCGCTATCATCGAATTATAAGTTCTTTTAAAACGCTTAAAATCCCTAATATATGGCTTGATAACAATAACCCGCTCATGCAAAAGCGCAATGAAACGCTTTGAGTAATGAGCAAGGCACCTTAAAGTTTAGCTGTGAACTTAAGGCGGTATAAAGGTTCATAAAACAAACTTTTACGGAAAACGTCTCTCACACCGTACCGTAACATTACAGAAAGTTGGTAATGGCTATGCTAGATTTAGGTATTTCCGAACTTGGCCAAACGTCATCTACCCGCTCTACTTATAGGTAAGTATGTATTTACGAATGAATGAAGGTAATATATAATGTATAAATAAAAAATGTGAATATAGTACAACAAAAGAAACAAATCAATGTAACTATACAGTTTGGCAGCTTTATCGCTTTCTAGCTATCTCTTCCAACCTAAATCATGCAAAAGGACGTAGAATTACAGATATCACGTAAGCCTTAGAGCAAATATATTCATTACAATAAATACATAAATATGTCTGTGTTATGAACTGTAACGGTAACGGTGACGATATCGATAGTGCAAGATATAATATATTGAGAGCTCGAAAAAAATATACGTAAAAGTGGCGAGTTAAAAAAGGTTATTTTAGTGTAAAAGTATACAT
This sequence comes from Hipparchia semele, assembly GCA_933228805.2. Classification (NCBI taxonomy): domain Eukaryota; kingdom Metazoa; phylum Arthropoda; class Insecta; order Lepidoptera; family Nymphalidae; genus Hipparchia; species Hipparchia semele. The sequence goes on along the minus strand of OW121715.1, from coordinate 11,402,063 downwards.
AATAACGAACAAAATCGAGACACAAAAACTAACAGCTCTATGAAAAGAAATTTAAAAAAGTGTACAGGTAAAATAAATGCTTTCATTAAAAGACCAAAAAATGTTCGTGATTCAAGCACCATATTCGCAGGCATACAGTTCTTGCAATTCACGAGGGCACGTGGCTCACGGTTGTGTGTGTGTGTGTGTGTGTGTGTGTGTGTCATACTTGTATAAGTGGGAGCGAGAGCTTGCTCGCACTTGACCACTCCCATCTAAGCTCCTGACAAGCACACACACTTACGCAATGTGCATGTACACGAAGTAACCACAAGTAAAGCTAACGTGCCCTCGTGAATCGAAAGAACTATACCTACCTAAGTCGTGGGCGTCGCGTTGAAGGAACCCGACATGTCTATTACTTGTCATTTGCAGTTATCTTTCGGAACTGTGTGGGCGTTAACCTTTATATATTGCTATTAGAGAGCAGTCATTCTCAGTGTTTATTCTTTGATGAGTCTGAAATAACCTTCCCTCGTAAAAATATAAATTGATTTTCGAATAAAAATGTTTACTTTGCTGAATAAGATACAAGCTCTTAGCTTTAAAATAATATACCTACGAGCTGATAACTATTAACGGTTCCTGTGAAAGAGCTAAAAAGCGATTTGAATATAGAGCAAACCACCTTAAACTTTAGCTGTAAAGTTTTAGATGGTATATGGGTACATAAAACAAACGTTAAACAGGGACCGTATATCACACTGCAGTGTAAGCTATTAAATAAGTTTTCTGCATATTTATAGATTGTTTATGGGTTCTTTCGATTGCTGCAAGGCGATCGTCTTAAAAGAGATAGATCTATTGTACCCATACGAATATACGGGTCCATATGGATCTATATCCATATCCATGGTTATGATTCTTTGAAGACGAACACTTAATCAGGAATTCCTAGCAAATTATTCTGTTTTAATAATAGAAAATAATTTAAGAAATAATTCCTGCTAATTGCTTCGTCCTCAAATGCGCATGCAATAAACATATACACTGACGGAAAAATTCTGCATCATTACAATGGCATACATAAATACTACACGTATGTTTCAATACGTGATCAATCTTTATCTACGCGGACGAACTCGCGGGTATCAGCTAGTTGAAAACAAATGCACGCCAGTAATCGCTTGAGTCGCAAGTCCATAACTATTTAAAAAAAACAGTCTAAAGACTGTCATATACTTTGGAGATTGCGCTCAGGAACTTCATAAACTTGTGCCTCCTTCTCCGTTTCACTACAGAAATGCGAGAAGTGAGCGTAATAGAAATCCAACCTACTCGCATGAAACGCTTTAGTTCATCGTTTCTGAAACGAACCGCTAAGGTGTGGAATGCCTTTCCAGCAACCGTTTTCAGCAACCTATAATTATACCTTCAAGTGAATAGACATCTTCTAGGTAAGTGCGCTCCAATCTAGATCTAATCAGTGCTTTTTAGAGTCGTCATGCGTCAGCCTATTTAGAAATAAATAACCTGCCAAGTTACTCTGCCAAGTTAACTCTGTAGTACCAATAGTCTCTGCTCTAGGCCGCGGACAGATTGGTAGACGGACGGACTTGGAAAAACTATAAGGTTCCTTGTTGTTTTACTACGAAACCCTAAAAAAAATATACCCACATTTAAAACTTAGAGCAAGTACAAAATTCTGAGTATGTCAAAGAAAGTTTTCAACCTGAAGCGACCGAAATTAATTCTTAATAATGAATCGACAAATTTGAGGATGGAAAAAAAACATGTGTTTTATACCACTTATTTATTAGGTACATACATGGCTTTACGATTGTTAATTATTATTAATGAGCAGCAAACCTAAAACAACAAGACACCCAAAAGAAATCCTATGTAAACGTAATTTTTTTGTACCTTTATGACACGTTTTACGGGTTTAAATTTAAATCCTGGAGCGGTGTGACATAAGGTCTGCGGATTGTTCGCAAAATTATTTCTCTTCCTCCAACTTACGGCAAAATGAGCTTTTGAGAGTAAGCCGACGTATAAAATATTATAACACGCGGAGAATGAAAAAATTTAATATTTGCCTAAGACCGTGCGAAATTTAATAAACAAAGAACATTTTGGCCTTGTTTATTATAAAGTAAACGGAAAATGTTACACATCTTTTACGGTGGCTTCAGGCTCCTTAAATTGCTAATAAGTTCAAGATTTTTTGTGTGGTTAGTTTTAGTTGAAGAGCCAGAGAGGAAAGGATTTTTTTTAGAATTTTTAAAAATCTAACTCCACTTGGTCGCAGTCTATAGAATATTTACTCAATGTTTTCAAATTATAGTAATATAAATCGATACCTCCTACGTAAGTTGTTGTATCCCCAAAGCGCTTACGTGACGTACTCGTATTAATTGTTGTGAAGGTCAATAAAATGGTTAAGGCCGGTTTTTAACAACGATACAACTTTATACGTCTTGAAAGTATGTTAAAAATGCTGTTTGAAATTTTTTTATTTTTTTAAAAGAACATAAAATAGATAAAAACAAATAATATAGTGCACAAAAATCGGCCCACGCGTTTGGTCTTCAGAGCGCCACATACAATATACATACATACATACATAGACTGAAAAACACATTACCCTTCTTTGCGTGCCGCAGTCGGGTAATTATATGGATAACTAGATGATGCCCGCGACTTCGTCCGCGTGAATTTAGTTTTTAAAATCCCGCGGGAACTCTTTGATTTTCCGGGATAAAAAGTAGCCTATGTTTTAATCCAAGGTATAATCTATCTCCATTTTAAATTTCAGCCAAATCGGTTCAGTAGTTTTTGCGTGAAAGAGTAACAAACATACACACACACACACACATACAAACTTTCGGCTTTATAATATTAGTGTGATAGTGTGATGTGAAGTGTGATGTGAAGAAGTGTGATGTGATTATATTAACCTTCACTTAGGTTGCTCAGTTTCTGGAGACGGATTGACTAAGTTTAATCCCTTTCTAGAAACTGAGTAAAATTCACTATATTCTGTAAGGTGCGTTATTAGCTCGAACAATAAAAAAATTAATGCATTCAATCGTGAAACTATAAAATTCGAACAAATACATCAAACTGCACTTAAACGCCCCTACTATTGCATTTAAAAGATCCGGCTTTGATAGGTAGTAAAACTAGAATGGGGTCTGTAGTACCCAAGTCGTGGGTATGGCTGCATATCATAAAACAGTTAATGCTGGCGCGCAAGTTTATACGGCCTTAAAGTTTCAATGAAATCCATGACTTCTGGGCAAAGTTTTCGGGCTGGAAGTTTAAACTTTTCGAGATTATTTGAAATGTTTTGAGATTAAGAAGTTGTTTTGTGTGGAAGAAAAGTCTACACATGTTTTTTTTTTCAATTGATGTCCCTTGTACCTACACCGTTTTCAAAACACTCGACTGAATCCGAACGAGAACAGACACAAAACGGATTTCGGCTCATTTCGGAAATAGCGTCTACACATTGGCACACATTAAATAAAACTCTATAAGAAAACATTAAACCTTTTTTTTATATTCTATTACAAGATAGCCCTTGACTGCGATCTCACCTGATGGTAAGTGACGATGCAGTCTAAGATGGTAGTGGGCTAACTTGGAAGGGTGATAGCAGTGTAAATTCAACCCATACCCCTAATCGGTTTCTACACGCAATCGTGCCGGAACGCTAAATCGCTTGGCGGCACGTCTTTGACGGTAGGGTGGTAACTAGCCACGGCCAAAGCCTCCCACCAGGCCAGACCAGAAACAATTTAGAAATTGTAAATTCCTAAATTGCCCCCGCCGGGAATCGAACCCGAGACCTCCCAGTTTTAAGACCATTACGCCAAAACCTACTTATCAACTTTACCCATTAGTAATTAAAAATCTCAAAAATTAAAACTCCCTTCTATGATATCTGATCTTCCTACTCCGCACAATTACTGCATATTAACGAACTGTCTTCCAACTTTATAAAAATTCAAAAGTAGTGATTAAGAAAGTGTGCTTAAGTTTCCTTGGTGATGAAGAAAAACTTTTTTAATCGATACCACTCGTGAAAAATAATTAATCTTCTAGGGAGACTCTCCAAGTTTATAAGAGTAGTTGCTAAGTTTGTGATAGGCTGGTCGTGATATATAGGAAATAATATACAGGTCGGTAAGTTACTACGAAATATATCACTACTTCTTCTATCCTCTTCTCTACAGTAACTCTCAATTAAAATCATATTAATAGTTTTAAAATAATACTTGCTGGTGCCCGTGACTTTGTCCGCGTGGATTTAGTTTATAAAATTCCACGGGAACTCTTTGATTTTCCGGGATACAAAAATAGCTTATGTGTTATTTCAGACTATAATTTATCTCTATGCCAAACAACCAAATCAGTTCAGTCGTTGAGGCGTGATTGAGTAACATCCATCCATCCATCCATACATCCAAACTTTCGCAATTATAATATTAATAGGTTATAGGATAATTACATAATAATAATAATAAGTAAGATGACTTAGTTTAAGCTGCGGTATAGAATGCATAATTAAACAATTAATAAAGTAGTAGTTAGTAGTAGTAGCAATTTAAAGTAAACATACTCGTACTTCATTCCTTAACCTTAATTCAATGCAGTTTTATTTGAAATCGCATTCAATTGATTGAATAATCTAGTAAATGGGTCCGAGACGAACTTACAAATAGGTACTAATACCTTTTACATTAAATTTGTAAGCAGGGGTAAGTGCAGTCCGTACTCGGAATGCATTTTGTTAGTCGTCAAACGATTCAATCCACTCGGTGTCTATGCAAATCTGGATTCGTGTAACAAAGTTTGAAGCAGCTGCTGACAATCGACTGACAAACTCGCAACTGACAGTTTTCAACTTACTTTAATGAATTGAAGTAATTTAGCTGAAATATGTTTGAACTAAGCTGGTCATCTATACTTATAATAAAACTGTAACGGGACGAATTCTGTACATTAAATGTATTTTGAAAATTTTAATCGGAGGATGCCTTATTATCGATACTGAGCGCAAAAAAAATTTTTTTGAATTTTTTATCTGTCTGTCTGTGCGCGCATCACGCGAAAACTACTGAACGGATTTGAATGAAATTTGGTATAGTGGTAGCTGATACTCCGGGTCAATATATGGCATACTTTTTATCCTGATAAACAATCAATCATCAATTCAGTAGTTAGGTTTATAGCTTTGATAGACAAACAGACGGACAATTGCAAATTCACCAAAGTAGACTCGGAGAGCTCACGAGTCGGTCAATTAAGAAATATTAACCAAAATTCAGCCTACAATGTTTGGGAAAATGAGCTTCAAACAAAAAAAAACGCCTTAAAAACTAATAACCCGTACACAAAGCTGAAATCCCTTGAAAACAATGCAACAAAATTAAACCCCGGCACAAAGTTTTGAAATTAGCCGCGTTATTGTCGACTTTACATCGCACTCCTTTAGAGTACCATTGTCCAAACAAAGAATTAGTGTGCAAATGGAGGTGGCAAGCGCAGCCCTTCCGACTTACAAACGATTCAAATTACGCGTATCGTTCGTGCGTATTTATTGGTTTTAGCTTATCGACCATTACGTGCTGAACGCAGAGAATTTTTCAGTAGGTAATCGAAAATGTGAATCACGTCATCAATGAACACTGACTTCAAACGTTTATTTTTTAGTGCTAGAAATGATTAGCAAGAGGAACTCAACAGGGTGGGCCTGTGACCGCAGCTGCTTTCAGTGTACATCTTGTTCAGTGTACATCTTCTTCGTGATACTCTTTGCAGACCGGGTGTCGTATGGTCATCACAAAGTGACGTCTATAGCGGTAGATGTGATTCGCCATCTACATCCATCCACAAGTACAACACACACAAAGTGAAGTGCGTTACGCCGCCTTTTTCACCGCTTTTAGAGTACTCAGGCTCTAGGCTGAAATCTATAGATCGCACTCTCACTCAGCTCAGACTTAAGACAGACTTAAAACGAGACAAATTTATGTCAGAGCATATTTGTGTCTCGTTTTAACTCTATCTCAAGCACGCTCTATAGATCTCAGCAATCGTGTACCTACTGGTGCGGGGACAACCTCACCATAATGCGTTTGATAAGATTGCTTTTACATTAGAACAAAACAGAACCATTTCACTACCAAAATATTTAAGAAAATCATTTACTAAAAATCTTATATCTAGATAAGCTTTTAGAATTGGATTCCTTAGAAAATACTTGTTAGTTAACTATGTACTTTAAAATAATTGGATCATTAGTGTTAGCACTGGCGTGAACTCGGAAGCATACTAAGAATAGTAGATTGTTACACAAGGGACGTAAGTAAGCTATTACAGAACAAGATCCAATTTGGCGCCAGTGCGAGCGCAGCTCGCATAGGGCGCTAATGGATCGCGTGCACCCGAGATATTTAGTCACACGAGCGAGCGCAGCGAGCGAGGGTGAATATAGTTCGAGGGTGTAATAGCTACTTGCAACCGAGGTAAGCATTCTACTTTATATCATTCTTGCGAGGTAACTTTGGACTTATCCGGCAAAAGGTTTTACATCATTTGTTCTGCTTCAAGCAAACAAAAATCAGGCTCTCCTCCTTTATCATCATCTGATGAAGTGCTTGACATTGTTGTAAATAACTTAAATCCCTTTACGAACAAACTTCACAAACTTTCAGATCAAATGAAATGCTGCCATTTCCATTTTTTTTTTCGTAAATAGTTTTCCATTTTTTTTTACGGCTCTGAGTTCCAAGGAGTTTTGCATAGTTTGAAATGTATGGAAATTAAATGCCGCCATGATCAGTGTTTTTTTTTTTTCAGTAAAAAGTTTTCTTACCATTTTATAAGAAAAGAGATTGTTTACCAAGGAGTTTTGCATAGCTTGAACTGTAAAGTGAACATTACAATTAAAGCATAGTGCGACGTAATGTTGCCTTGAATTGCAAACACCAACTTACAAGGAGACTTTCCACCATAGTAATCCCTAGTTACTGAGCAAGTATGATATAAAATATTATTATGAAATAGAGATTTAAAACTTCAACTTTCTCCAAAATGAAGCTACAAAGTTAAATTCTAGCATGAGTTTTGAAATTAACCACATTATAATCGACCTTACTTAGTACTACTTACGCAGACCATTGTCTCAACTCAAATCGACCGGGAATTTGTAATGCTAATGGAACTGACAACAAAATCTTTTACCATTTAAGATAAGTTTATACGAGTAATGAAATTGCGTTAACTTTGAGAGTTTTGCATTATGTGCATCACACATTTTCACGCTATTAAAAGACACTTCTGCCGTTGAAGTAAAATGTATGGGCTTGTCAGGAAAGTATATCATCTCACTTTTGTCCTACAATACACACACTTTTGGTCTCACTTGTTAGTAGGAACACAGGTTTGAAGCATTTCATGGTAGCTTTAAATATCTTGCTTGCTTCGAAATGCTGGAACGACATACCTCCACCTCATCAGTGTAAATTTAAAAATTCAATTCAATTCACAGTTTAATATTTTGTCGCAGTTTTTATATCATGTCGTTTGCAACCGAGCGTTTTGTATGTCGCTTGTATGCCGTATGTCTGAAGTGGCCCTAAAGATTTAGTTCTTGAAAATACCACAGATTTACAAAATTATCTACATCCATGATCCGATGTAGGTTCACTTCAACCTGTTAAATGTGTGTAAGTTAATTGTCTACTTAATTATCTTTTTTTGTCAGCCCTTCACTAAACTTATCAAGCAGTATCTTTTGCTCGCGATTTCGCTCATGTTACATCACGTTAAGTTTGATTTTTGAAAAATTCAATCCCTAAGAAGGTAAAATAGGGGCTTGAAAAGTTGAACTTAACGTGAGCGAAGCTGCGGACGGTCTAGCTTCGGTAGACGTCAAACGGTCAAACGTCCGACGGTGCTTCGGTCAAAGTGTCCCTAGGTGTTCGAATGGCGAAGCACAAGGTCATTAATATCTGTGCCGATCTTGGCAAGAATTACCATCTTCTTTGTTAAGCAAAATACCGATACAAAATCTCTTCGTTCCCATGTCACATCTAGAATCTGTATGCATGTGCGCGCCCTAATGAAACTCATTATTACCAGCCGTGCACACTAAAATGTCCTTTGTTTCTTGTAATATTTTGGAAATTGTATCTTTGTTGTGAGGTTAATACGATATTCCACTAAAACAATTGCAGATGATTTTACTAATAACTAGCGGATGCCCGCAACTTTGGCCGCTTCTTCAATTCACAGTCGACTTAAATCCCCACAGTTTAGGAGGGCAGTACCTCTGCAGCAAAAGGATCGAGGAGTTGGAACCCATAGTTCTTATAGGAACATCATTCACGGAAATGAAAATCGCAAGCAAAAACTAATTACGTTTATGACGTCATTAATACACAATAAAACCTAAACTTACGGTTCGGTCCGATCGACGGATTAACGTGTTGCAAAGCAAATCGCAATTCCAAATATTTGGCGTGCTAATATTGGTAATAACATATTCCGGTATGCGATAAATCTATTTGCTCTAGGCCCAAATAATCGCATTACTTGTTCAAACAATTGGGATCCAATATTAAAACCTATAAATATTATGTGGTTACGGAGGCAAGGTAAAAGCAAAATAGCGCGAAGATGTGTTAAGTTTTATGTTATGATTTCATTTCTTTTATAATGTAAAATGGAGTTTTTACATGGCCAACATTGTCTGGCATAGAGCACTAACGAAACTAAGACAGGAAAGAATCATCAAAATCGGACGATTCTACGAAAAGTTATTCGTGGTCATACATAAAAAAATACATAAACGCGACGAAATGAGAACCTCATTTTTTTCGTCGGTTAAAAAATAAGCAAAATATTATTTGTTAGTCGTTTAGGCGACAGCAGTAATCAATGACAATAATGGGATAATTTGATATCAATAAACCAAACTGTGAAATGCTTACAGCCACATACAGCGTACAAGTAGGTACCTTTTTTTTTCGATGACAAGATAGTCCTTGACTGCGATCTCACCTGATGGTAAGTGACGATGCAGTCTAAGATGGTAGCGAGCTAACTTGGAAGGGGTATAGCAGTGTAAATTCAACCCATACCCCTAATCGGTTTCTACACGCCATCGTGTCGGAACGCTAAATCGCTTGGCGGCACGTTTTTGACGGTAGGGTGGTAACTAGCCACGGCCAAAGCCTCCCACCAGACCAGACCAGAAACAATTTAGAAATAATAAATTCCTAAATTGCCCCCGCCGGGAATCGAACCCGAGACCTCCCAGTTAGAAGACCACAGCGCTCACCACTGCGCCAGGGAGGTCGTCAACTACCTCCTTACATAATTTATATTCCATTTATATTTTCATCAACAATATGATTAACAAAACAAAATACATACGGGTCTTAATTTTTTTTTATCATTAAGCTGACTCTAATTTGTCAGCTAAGCCGTATTAAACTAATATTGACTTAATAATGGTATTATCTGCTGATGTACCATTAAATGATTTCGGTCGAACAACAATACTTACTAATCCTTATTATTAATGCGAAAGTGTTTGTTTGTTGGTATGCCCTTCAATCTCGCGGCAACACATTGAGCAACGGATCGACCTGATTTTTTGCATGGGTATAATCTAGGACCGGGAGAGTGCTGAAGACATCCCAAGTAGCACACGGAGGCTGCTTAGCAGCTGAATAACAAATTCCCGTCACGCTTAAAGCTGTATAAAAAAGCTGCATAAGGGCTGTATACGGCCGTATACAGCTCTTATACCTCTTAAATGGGCACAAATTATACAGCCTTAAGTTCAAATAGCTGATTAAGAGCTGTATAGCAGCAAAATAACAGTGTTATAAAGGGTAACGACAGTGCTATGCGCTGAATAACGACTGAGTAAAAGATAACAAGTTACTCTTTATTCAGTTAAAATTACGTCATGTGACACATGACGTAAAAGTGAAGTAGCAAACTTTAATCTAGCAAATTATAACCTTGTAGCTTAAACACAATTTCGTGGAGTGAATTGAATACGTGGCTATATATTCAAAGTTCCCTGATTAGTAAGAAAAATGATTGGGAATGTAATTTTACTGACATTATACATATATATTACCTAAGAAAATTTAAGTGCGCCACGAAAATATTCGGTTTTTAATTAGTTTCGTGATATAAATAAGCCGTGATGAAAACTTGAATAAACAATTTTTAGTGCTTTGAAAAGAATTATAAGATAAAAAGTTATTATTATGATATACGGAAGTAAAAACTAATGCAATCTATTCCTAATTCATACACAAAACATAAAAGTTGAAAAATGAATCAGTATATTTATGTGAGGTTATACAATAAAATGGTGGATATCATGTTATAGTTAGAGAGCTGGTGATATGATTTTAAAAGCCTATAACTTAGAATAAAGGCCTATATAAAAAAAGAGTGTTCGTCCGAAAAAAAGTAAATAAAAATGGATCTTTATAAGTTTGTCTGGTGTAAGAACTGCGTAATATTAGTACGTAAAGATGAAACCGACAAAATACATCATATACGATCTAGCAAGGATATAGAGAGATTGGTGAATCTAGCCACCACTAAATGAAGTTAGGTTATATTTACCTACTAACAATCGACAACCCTCATAATGCACTAAATGGAATGATTTCGTGGACAACGGAGAAGTAACAAACCCTTCGGAGAAGTAGCAAACAACTTGTGTACTCTGGATGTAAACATAAGTCTCAAGAACTTTAATTGCAATAGCAGACGTGGGCCTGGAATACATAATAAAGAACAGCTCGAACCAAATTCATATTGTCGTTGTTACTGAAGCTAACATAAGGGTCACAAACTCAAAATTGTTTCAAAGATAACTACAAGATGTTTTCGCAGCTACTGAATCACCGATGAAGTGATGGTGTAATCCCATTGTAATCCTCTATGTGCATAAAAGTGTATTGTTCTACAGGTTAACAGTGAATACAAGCTACTCTGAATCAGTTATTGGTGAAATTGTCACAAGTTTCAATTAAGTATAAATTAAGTGTTTGTGCATTGTACTGACCTCTGAATACTAACCAAGTATGTTTCATACAGGAACTTAAACAAATAACCTCTCAATTTTCAGGTAAAAGTAATCTTGTAATTAGTGGTGATATGAATATAAACATAATGTTAAACGATCCCAGTGTAAATTTATACTTAAATTCTATGAGTGAAGTAGGTATTGACTGTAGTATAAGGCAGTATACACGGATAGAACCTAAAGGGGATAGGATAACTAAAAGTTGTATTGATCACATATTCATACGATGTGTGGACAATCCCAGCCAACATAGCTTATGTATACAAACAGCAGTTATAAACAATCCTATAGCAAACCACTATTTTACCAGTTTTATGATTATCCACAACTTGTTACAAACCTGTATAAGTAAGTATTGTACTAAAATAAATCATAAAAAATTGCTAGAAGAATTATATAGGTAATGTTGACTGGGGACAGGGGTTATATTGATGTCATGAAGTTTATTTCCAATAAATATAATTATTTACTAAGCAAATGTCAATATGTGGCTAAAATAAATACAGGGAGAAGGTAGGCATGTTTATGGATAAACAATAAAGCCTTTAAAATGTGTATTAGGAGAGATAAACTATTTAAAATATGGAATCAATCAATTTCTTTATTGCGAATTTGGGTAATATACAGGTGTTTACAAGTAAAATAAATGGACAACCAAACTCTGCTTAAATACAGCATGCAACATTAAAAATTAGCTTAAAATCTATTTCATTACATTACTATTAATTTATTACAATACATTATTATTAATTTATTTAAGTTAGAAGCTTTGTGTTTACATTGCAATATTATTTAAATGTCTAATATAAAATTTCTTATTAAAATGTCAAAAGTTCATAATTAAAATTTTTCCATGAGGTAATCACTGGTTTTATAGTATGTCCTGTCAATCAAAAATTTAAGCCTTTTTTTCAAAAGTGGTATTTCTTGTGTTTCTATAATATGTCTAGGCAAATGGTTATATAAAAGGGGCCCAGTGCAGAAGAAACTCTTAGAAAAATGTGCACAACAACTGGGTGGTGGACGCAGTTCAATTAGGTACATGCCTTTTGCTGTGACGATTTTGAAATAAATTCAAGTTACTTTTGACAAATATGACAGTTTCATATACATACAGACATGGCATTGTAAGAATATTATATTGTTTAAAATAGGGTTTACAACTATCAGTCGATTTTAATTTAAATATTGCCCTTAAGCTTTTTTTTTGTACCTTTAATACAGCCTCTTTTTAAGTGGAATTACCCCAGAATAAAATACAACAACAACAGCGAGTCAACATAGCCATGGTAAACAGTCAGTAACGCTGACACATTTACTGTTTTCCCCAACATATAAAGTGTGTAGGAGAATTGATTTAACTTTGTGCAAATATGACTCAAGTGTTCTTTCCAATTTAGAGTAGAATTAATATTCAGACCTAAGAATTTTGTTACATTGACTTCATTGATAGTTTTCCATTCATAATTTACATCTAAAGCAAATGATGCATTTTCTCTGAGCTTAAAAGTCATTAAGTTCGTTTTGTCTAAGTTAATTATGAGTTGGTTGCGATTCAGCCAGTGTAGATAATAAAATTAAACTGTCAGTCATGTATGAAGAGAGCATGTGAGCTCACTAACAAAATACAGTAGATCGGAATACTTAAGACAACTTAAAAACTTGCCAATTACAGCAGTACCTCTGGAAAAATGACTTGGGAATACATGCTTCCTTTACTGCTCAATGAACTGCCAGCTGATTTATTATTTATTTATACAATAAGATACAAAATAAAAAGAACTATCACAAACTTTATGATTAAATAAGGGTGATTTTGAAAATAATTTATATATACATATTATATTACATAATTAGAACATAATATTATATATTTAAAGATATTATTTGCTAGAATTAATTTATTTGTGTTTTTTTATGTAATTAAAATGTAAAAGTATACTATGTCTGCGCAAAAACCCTGCGTGGTTTATGTGGAGGCTTTCACAAGAACCTTGTAACAATTTCTCCTTTATGTTTGGATAATAAAGATTAAAAAAAGGTATCTTTTTGGCTTTTTATGATCATTTTACTTAACTTCATAAAAAATCTTTTGAAAAAACCTACTTCTTAACTTGTCCCTGCTCTCTTTCTCTCTTCCCTCCAAAACGCTACTAATGTAGTCTATACTTGGTACCTGTGGTACCTACTTATTAACAATCCACAATTCCAAAATCCCCGCAATTTATGTGAGCAATATCAGGGTTCAGGAGTTTGAACCTAGAACTCCATGATGTAGTCTATGCTTGATACATACAATATCAATTCGAAACTGACAGTTTAGGTAGGCACTACCCAGCAGCATCAGAATTGAGGAGCCAGGACCTAGTTCTCCTTGATGTAGTCTATGCTTGATACATACAATAACAGTTCGTAATCTATCGTGGTGGTAGACGAGGTTCTTGATGTTTCTTAGGGTATAATTATCACTATTAATAACGTCTGCCATGTGTGCTGATCATATAGAAATTTTGCTCGCCAGCTCCCTAACTATTAAACAGCTACGTGAATAGTTAAAACTCTGATATTCTGCCAAAGGCTGTCTAATAGTTCACACGTGCCCCCTTAATAAGTCAGTGTAATAGGAGTTCACAAATACCTTCTTATACAGCATTTGGCTAATTTTATCCACTAAACAGCCTTTATTGCGGTTAAGGCATTAAAAAATGTTAAAGGCTGAATAGAGTCGTAAAAAATATACCTTTATAGCACTCTTAATCAGCCTAAGCTGTTTAAATATCACTGACAGCTATTATGCAGCTGTAGGATCACCAGTGTACTCTTAAAAGAGTCTTAATACGCTTAGAGGTTCAAATAGGTCTAAAAGTGAATACTTACGCAGCTATCTGTGCTACTTGGGATAGGCTACTTTTTATCCCAGAAAATCAATGATATCCCGCGGAATTTAAAAAAAACTAAATCCACGCGAGCAAAGCCACGGCATCAACTAGTATAAGTAGTAATAATTGTAAGTAAATCAATAAATGCTTTCGCGAGAGTTCCGAGTAAACAAAGTTAACTTCCTGGAGTGAGTAATATGAAGCAATGCACATAGAGTTACGTGATACAAACCGCATATTGCAAACGAGACTTTAATATTTGCACTCCTCTATCATTCTTCGCATGGTTGTAAATAAAAGATTTATGAGGATTCCAAAGAGTCAATAAAAATATACATAGCTATGAAAAACCGCCATACGAGCCCCCCGTATGGCGGTTTTTAAAAGTTATACTTCTACGGCAGTTTTTCCAAGTTAGCCCGCTATCATTTTAGACTGCATCGTCATTTACCATCAGGCTAGATCGCGGTCAAGAGCTATCTTTTCAAGAATAAATAAATAAAGGAAAATAGCAGGGCCCCAAGTCTGCTATTTTACATGTCATTGTCATTGAGCCACAATACAATTACAATTCAATTATCATTGGTCCAAAATTTCGTAGTCTACTAAATTCACAATGGTCGTTCGATTTCTTATAATTGGATTGTAATTCAATGATACCTCGGTATTGCCATTAGCTTAAAAAGCGTTTGCCAAAATGAGTTCCAAAAAAAACTACATATTAAAAACGTTTATTTAAGCTAGATTCAAAGCTAGATGTGTCAGTGGCAAACCATCGGAAAACAATTGTGACGCCATTGAATTAGTAGACTACCAAAATTGCTAAAAGTAGCAATTGGGATGTCATTGATAGACAATTGAACTACAATTGCAATAGCAGACTTGGGCCCCAGGACGCAAGCAAGGACAAAACCACAGCGTCCTTCAAAGGTTGTTATTATACACATTTTTTTCATTCCAAGCAAAATATTGTTTCTGCCAACATATTTTTTTTCCTACCATAAAGCAACATTATGTAACGGTGGCTTGTGGGCCAATAAGTAATATTATTTTAACTTAAACTTCTACTTATTATTAATTTCTATATCTAATTTACAGTCCAATAACTGTCCTTAGTTTATTCTAATGAGTTCAAAACTGCCAATATATTAATATTTAAATTTTTACGAGAAATAATATCTTTGCTAATATTTTTCGGTTATCGTTCAAATGAGTAACAGAATTTTTAAGTTTTGGCCAGTTTTTAAACATTTTTCTTTCGGAAAATATGGGAAACCCCAAATTCAGTAAACAACATTTAGGTGGTTGGGTATTCTTGTCTGTCTCTATTTTTATAGCTAATAATATATAAAATTCAAAGTCCTGACTGACTGACTGAGATATCAACTCACAGCCTAAACTACTGAAGTTAGAAGCTTGAAATTTTTATAGTTGGTTCCTTTTATGACGTAGGCGCACACTAAGGAAGGATTTTTGAAAAATCCTTCCTTATATTAAAAAATATGGGAAAATAGGGGTTTGAAAAATCGAACTTAACGTGAGCAAAGCCGCGAGCAAAAGCTAGTTCAATATAATATACAAGCTGTCGCCCGCGACTTCGTCCACTTCTTCAGTTCACAACCGACAGTTTCTAAATCCCCAGAGTTTAGGTGTGCAGATCCCTTGTAGCATCAGGATTGAGGAAGGTCCTGGAATTCAACGATGTAGTCTTTATTTGTTACCTACAATAACTATTCATAATGGACAGACGAATTTTATTATTCAACAACAATTTGATAGCAAAGCAAATGTCGATTCTCTGCTTTGCTTTACCAACCCTCCATGAACAAATACATTGAATACAATGTTTGTTCCCAAATGTTTGTTCAACTAATGCGATTATTTGGAGTAAATAGATTTATCGCGTAACGGAATATGTTATTGCCAATGTTGCTGTCGCAAATATTATTGTACTGAACTGCAATTCGTGTTCGCAACCAATTAAACGACTATAATAATATAGTCGTTTTGATTGGTTGCCAATTCCAATAATAAAATAGTATATTATACTATTATTATATTATAAAAATATTTAATTTTTATCCAAACCTCAATACGACTATGATCTATAAATATCCTTATACAGTCCTCCGTGGCACGCGGAATCATAAAAATGAGGAACGGAGAAGTATAATATATCATGCACTCGCTTGCATTTAGGTATAGTTTTTGCAGTTCACGAGCTTTACTTGTGATTACGTCGTGTACATGCACATTGCGTAAGTGTGCGTGCCTGTCAGGAGCCTAGGTTGGAGCGGTCAGGCGCGAGCAAGCTCTCGCTCACACTTATACGATATAAATACGATGCACACACCACCATGAGCTTATGAGCCACGTGCAATCGTGAATTGCAAGAACTTCAAAATCTTAGTTTTTGATTTTATAATAGTTTTCTGTTAATATACTTTTCAAGAAATGTACTCGTAGTTTTTATCGATAATCACTTTTTTGTGATTCAACACTATTTCAGCAAATGAGCGTAATCTTTCGTCTTTTTTAAACGTAAAACTTGTACCTATTAGGATTTGTAACGATCACATAATAGTGCAATGGGTGAACTTTGAACTGTCGACATTTCTATTACCTAGGTACTATTTGATACTGAGGCATTAATCTATCAACATCTAAACTGAAAAGTACTGTCAGTAAAAATTTAAAGATAAATAATGAACCTTTGAAAACTGAGGACTCCACAGGGTTTTTGGGGTTAACCCTGGATTCAAAGCTACAATGGGGCACCCATATAGCAACGCTTGCTGGCAAACTTAGCTCTGCTGCTTACGCTGTTAAAAAGATTCGACAGTTGACTGACATAGAAACTGCAAAAATTGTTTATTTTGCATATTTCCATAGTATTATGTCATACGGAATCTTACTATGGGGTAAGGCAGCCGATATTGGAAAAATTTTTGTTTTGCAGAAAAGGGCAATCCGCGCAATCTATAATTTGAGGCCGCGGGATTCCCTTCGAGAAAGATTTAAAGAGATAGGCATTCTTACAGTAGCTTCACAATATATTTATAACAACATAATATTTGTCAGACAAAACATTTTGAGTTACAAAAAAAAGAGTGATTTGTCCGATAGACCAAGTAGAAATCCAAATAGGCTCATGTTTCCTGGGCTGCGCCTCAAGAGGGTCCAAAAGACATTTGTGAGAATGGGCGTGACGTTTTACAATAAAATTCCACAGTCAATCTTAGACTTGCCTCTACACAAGTTTAAGAAATCAATTAAATCTGCTCTCATGAAAAAAGCATATTATACAATTGAAGACTATGTAAATGATAAAAAAGCGTGGATATAATTCGCTCCAGTGATTCATAAGACAGTAATAACTATCCTGTGTAACATGATTTTATTGTATTCTGTTCCACGGTGTTTCCACTTTATTTGTCTCAGTCATGTCTTAAAATGAGTAGTTTAATATTAGTATTCAATTCGATGCCTTAACATGGGTAGCCTAAGTATGTCATGCTCTCTTTAAAGTTTCTGTGGTGGTGTCGTGTGGTGCGGGTTGTTACGTTCCCTCAAATATGGTTGAGCGAAGCAATGGCTGGATCATGCGTCATGCTCGTGAACGGGTGCCACCAACGGGAATGGGTCTGCTTTTGCCTGCCTGTGTTAACATGTATTGAATTGTATTTATTTGTATTTGTATTGTATTTATTTTTACTTGTATTCTACTCAGGAAAATTCATCGTGGAAGCACTGAATACATAGCATAGTTTCAATAACAATTGTAAAATTTTTATTTTTTTGAAAAGAGCAACCGCCGAGTTTCTTACTGGCTCTTCTCGGCAGGAAAGGCATTCCGAACCAGTGGTAGATTCATTGACCATTCAAAAGTGCTTGTAAAAGTTTATTTGAATAAAAAATATTTCTATTTCTATTTCTATTTCTATTGGGTCTTTCATGTTTTCTGAGTCTAAATTTACGTGGAATAATTTTAATTTTGAAGAAGACTTAAATTATCAAAGTAATAAAAATAATTAAAGAACTTCAAGAGATAAAAGTACACATGATATCAAAGTGCAGAGTTCAAATCTATTCAAATGCCATCAGTAAATAACGTTCTATGATTCCACTCAGATTTCATACTGAATGTGATCATAAAGACAAAGTAATAGCCAATTACTATCCTATTGCTAGTGCCACTAATTAGGTTTATGCGGAATATGGTAATTCCAATAATGCTGGCCATTTTGAACGGCTAACGTTGTTTAGACGTTTTGGTGCTAAAATTAGATTTCCACTTCAGTCTAAGCTAAAATTGATTTGTACATCGACAAAGTTAGATATCAAATATGGTAATTTATGCACTAGTACGCTATACAAATATTCTATTTCAATGGTAATAATATTCTTGGAAATCAGAAATCTATCTACCCACAAATAATACCTACTATAAAAGCTAGCATTGCCGCTCTCAGCACTTCGTAAACAAGGAATATACTCGTACTACTCTCTACTTCGTTATCTATCGTCAAGTATGCGGTGCTTCCTCAGATTATTTATTTACTATTTATTTTTTATGTATATATAAGGATTTACAAGACAACATATATAAGAAGAAGTAGACATAGGTGAAGCTTATTACAAATATTCATCTCTATATTAACGTACTAAAATTAAGTGAGTCGCGAAACTGAAGTGGAAATGGGCGGGGCTCATAGTTCCAAGAGCTGATGCTCATTGGGGTCCCAAGGTGCTGGAGTAGCGACCTCGCAACGGGAATCGCAGTGTTAGCAGACCCCCTACACGGAACACCAACGACATCAATCTAATCGCAGGGAGCCTCTGGAATTAGGCGGCGCAAGACCGAGTGGAAGTCCATGCAAGAGACCTTTGTCCAGCAATGGGCGTCTATAGGTTTATTAAGAAGAAGAAAGATTAAAATTAACACGGTTAAAGGTTACATATATATTATCTTACCTTGACTTTCATTGAAGAACCCTAGCACCATGATGACAATCACAACCAGACCAATCTTGAGCCGATAGCCCATGCGCGCTCGCATGCCTCCTAGCACAGTCGCCGCCATGCTAGCCCTGTCGCATCCATTCGTTATATGCCAGACGAGGGTCTATGCGATGCATTGTCTGAAACAAATCAAATTATTTTCATCATCACCATTATCATTAGCAACCGATAACGGCTCATTATTGAGTGCAGGTCTCCTACACCAGAATAATCAAGAGTGAATAGGCAAGCGTGCACGATCTTAGGCTGCATCCTCACTTACCATTAGGTGAGATCGCAGTCAAGCGCTAGTCTATAAAAAAAAAGAAGGGTTAGGGGCAAATTGAATTATGGAGAACTCTAGTGACAGAAAGGTGGCTCATTTTAGTGGTCTGATTATGGCGTGGAACTTCAGCTAGGATTTTTGGCAGTATTTGTAAAGTAATTGGATAGCTTAGCTGTAAGTATGACTATATAAAATTTAAACTTTGAAGTTTTATGTCAAACTAGCTTTTGCCCCCGCGACTTCGTCCGCGTGGAATTAGGTATTTGGGGTGAAATTTTCAAAAACTGTGACACACGTACTTCTTTATTTTTAACTGAAAGCTCAAATACCAACTTTGGTGGAAACAGCTTGAAAAATGACGGAGTTTCATATAAACTTCAATCCCCTATTTAAACCCCTTAGGGGTGGAATTTCCAATAATCCTTTCTTAGTGTGCGCCTACGTCATAAAAGGAACCAACTGTAAAAATTTCAAGTTTCTAACTTCAGTAGTTTAGGCTGTGCGTTGATATCTCAGTCAGTCAGGACTTTGAATTTTATATATATAGATGAAATGTCTATAGAGCTGTAAATATAGATGGGTAATAATGGAAATGCGTATAGATTCCGAAATATAATCTACAATTTTGCCTGCGTTCTCGCCGTGTCAGGATTTGTTAGAAGCCCGTGGGATCCCTTTGTTTTTGGGATAAAAAGTAGGTTATGTCACCCCTTTTTAGTTGATAACATCCTTACCTATTGAAATGATCTCGATAATATTCGGAAAAAGATAGCTTGCATCCTGAAGGATACCTATAATGCCGGTTTTACTATCGCCAAGTGACGTTTAAAACCTACGAATAAATTGGGCGTTTTGACCGTATTGTATTGAAAATATCAAACACTCGGATAAAACTCATTTCACGTTGGTGAAATCGACGCGCGACGCAAAGAATACTTATTCCGGAATATCGAGAGATTAAAAAAAAAGACGTGTGGCACTCGGGGACTGCCACGGTAAAGCTATTGCATAGCATTTTTTATCAACGCCATCTAGCGGTGAGAGGAGTCCCGTGTCAGGTTATTTTCGTTACGGAATTTCTGGATTCGGTCTCCACGCTCAAGGCCCGCGATAGAAGCTATGCAATAGCTTAAAAATGTACATACTCAGAGACGATGTTGTTAGCAAGTGTCTACAGTGTAAAAAGTTTAGCATAATACCATTGTATCAGGGAGTTGATGAATCGACAAAAAATCATAATGCTAAAATCTGTATCCTCCAACATGTAGGCGGGTAAATATCGGTTAAGAGGTAGCTTGCTAATAAAAAGCGCGAGACACGGTGTGAAAGCGTTTTGCTGACAGAAGCCATGCTCCGACGTGGCTTATCAGTGTTGGCGTATCTTGATGGATGCTTGACATTATGACCTCTATCAATATTTAATTAATTTTTCACATGCCCAAAAATCTAATGGTATTAGTAAATAAAGTAAGTAATCGTAAATTAATTTATTTCTAAGTAGGTAAATAATTAATTTTAATTAAAATAAAGTCTGATTGGTTCAATAATAATCGAGCAGTAATAATGTAACAAATAGCGACAAACAGCTAGTTTCGCATTTATAATAATTTATATTTACATTTAAAAACACAAGTATGGGTTACTCTTGATAACAAAAGGTCAAGCGTTGGTTTCCAGATTACCGCAAAAGACGGGCTCTAAGCGATGCGTTCGGTCGTATTTTTAATATTTTTCTTCGCTGCATCTTTGGGTGATTTAGATTTCAACTCAAAGGTGAGAAAGTTCAGCACCGAAATTTTATATCACACCCATCAAGTTTCAGATGAGGATGACATTATAATATCGCCATATGCTATTTGGTCTTTGCTAATAAGTTTGGTATACGAAACAATGGGAGTCTCCCGGGAACAAGTATCGGAAGTGCTTTTATTAATGGAGGAAAGAAGTGAAGTTGTTCAAGACTATGTGAAACTGAAAACATCCATGCTCGAGACTGAAGTGGCGGCTATGAAATTTTTTAATTTTCTTTTTTATGACGAACATTTGAATGTTCATCCAGAGAGTATTGGAAGGTTGCAAACTGAATTCGGTTTCATAATGGATAGACTTCATTTTGAGAAGCCGAAAGAAGCGGCACTTTCAGCGTTGCAAAGTATGAGGTCATATCAAGTTTCTCCCATTTCATTTTTAAAAACCGAGGATTTCTTAAATTCAACGATGATTATGTGCAACGCCATATCATTTTATGGAGCCTGGGCAAAGAACTTATCGTTCAATTTTATACCGTTAAACGTTTCGGAAATGATTCAAGAGTCTTATGAAGATACTGAGTATGATCTAGATGGTTTGGAAGATGATAAAAAATTGCTGTATGTAAAAACTCAACTCCGTTTCTCTAACATAGAGTCTTTGCATGCTTCTGTCACGGAATTGCCCTACGAAGACAGAAAATACTGCTTGCTTTTCTTGCAACCTCATAGTGGATACAACGCCAAACAAGTGTTCAGAAATCTCAGAGAAGTTTCACTAAAGGACGTCCTCAGTAAACTTCAAAGTGACACCGAAGAGTTTGGATTGAGAGAGGTCGAGGTGACATTGCCAAATGGAATCACCTCACATGTTATTTTAAATAAACCATTGTCTGATATGGGACTTTCTGATGTTTTCGATCAGAATAACGCCAATTTCGACAATTTTGCTGAAGATATGATATATATCGGTGAAATTTCACACAGATTAACCGTAGTGTTTTCAGATTCTGATACAGTTGTGCATTCTGCTATACCAGCGTCTTCGATTAACAGACGAATAAATCCGACGACACATAGTGCAGCACGAGACCAGTTTATTTTTTTTATAATAGAGAAGTCTACTGCTTCTATACTCTTCGGTGGATCTTATTCTCTGGACTCAGATTTTAGCTTTAGGTAGTCGCTGATGCTTTGAACCTTTTTATAGAAAATACTATTTTTTGTCTATAAAAAGCTATCTACTTTATCTTTTTATTTTATATTTTGTATATAATATTACTAGCTTTTGCCAGCGGCTTTGCTTACGTTAAGTTCGATTTTTCAAATCCCTATTTTATGACCTTAAGGGTTAAAATTCTAAAAACCCCTTTCTTAGCGGATGCCTGTGTCATAATAGCTAATAAAATAAAATTAAAGAAAAACAAAGAAAAGTAGAAACATTAATATCCGTCCTACGTGTAACTATGTAATATATGTATCACCTATTTGTTATAGTCAAACCCATATCTGAGACGTATCAAATACGTCCCATTATTCATTATTATTTATCTGAAACTTCCGGAAACTTCAGAATTAGCAACTTTTCTTAAAGGGTTCTTGACAAATGTCTGCAAACAATCAAAACGTCTTCTGAAACACAAAGTTGGTAACGCGCAAGTTTTAATGTCTTCAGGCAGAAAATTTTCTTTTATTACTTGCCTGGTTAGTAAGACTGTAAAACAAATAATATAATAGGTACTTCATTTATCGCATACTAAGAAAGTGTTTTCCGTTTATGTATTTTTTTATCTTGCAAGTAAACAAGTGGGTTCGAATCCCGCCGGCCTCGGAATTTTTGATATTATGTATTTATAAATCTATTAGGTTATTTCCTTTAAGTGTAGGTTAACACTTCAATAAAAAATTAAAAATTGCAAGTAAACAATTTGTTATTTATTCAATAAAACACAAACGAGTACTGGAGGTGTTGTTTTATTGTTTTATGATTCCTCACAATGAACTAAGGTAATTACTACTTAAATCACTTTTAAACTATAACAACAACTTAGCTCTTATTGCTGTACCAAACCGGCGGGCATAAACGTCCGTAACTGGGTAGCAATTAGGTTAATTACCAGAACGACTCCTTACCATCGTCCGAAAAAAATCCAAAATTTCCTAGGACTCAAAACCGTTTTTTTTTTAATCCGAAATAGGCTTGCGCTTGACGACAATCAATACTGGAGAGCACTGATGAGGTCTAGATTGGAGCGCGCTTGCCTTGAAAATGCCTATTCACTCTTGCCTTGAAGGTACTCAAATTATAAGTGGCAGGAAACACGGATGCTGGAAGAGTGTATCCAAACATAAGCTATTGTTTTCTATTGATAAATGATTTTTCGCTCCACCTGTTTAGACGATGAAATGGATTGAAGCTGATGAATTTCTTGAACTTTTTTTTAACCTAGATGTTTTTAGCGTTAAAGCAACCGAGGTCGTAACAAAGGGGAATTTTCTCCCAGAAGACATTAAAACTTGCCGGTTACCAACTTGTGTATTTCTAAAGGATGTTTTAATGGTTTGAGGAAGTTGCGCAACTTCTTTGTCGGCGGTGAACTTGCTGATTAGGAAGTTGTGATGGGTACACTGAACTGGGCAGAATTAATACATGAAAAATTAACCCTCTCAGAAAACTCTACATTCTCTAAAAAAAAATAGCTTTTTAGTTAACTAACTTCGTTTTTTGTTTATTTATTTATTTAGTATCATTAAGTACTATTATTAACTTATGTCAATATTGTAGGTATTTTCGCTTCTGTATTTTGTACTTAGCTTTAGTTTTTCTGTACTTTATGCTGTGGTCATTTCCAGAAGGTTGAATATGTATACAATATGATGTATTTTATGTAACTTGTTATACATATAAAATTGTGAACCAGTTTATAGATCCAAATAAAAAAAATACTAAGAATTCTTAAAGACTGTAAATCACATTATTTTTAATTTACTACTAAAATATAGTTTAATTAGTAGATTTCCTATCAAAATTGATTAAGTATAATATAATGATTTAAGATCTATTTTCATAAAATTTTTTCGTAAACAAAGTATAAAAAAATACTAAAATACTTTTACGAAAAACAATTTATACAGATATCGTATCTGACCTAACCTAACCTTAACTATATAAAGTTATTAATACGTGAAAACGTAGCAGACACATAGTTTTTACGTTGAAATTACTACTCTACATTTTCAAATTTGATAAAATTTATCGCAGGATGGTAATTAACTTTTTTTTATACTTTTAATATCTCTAATCTATTTGACCTACTAAATCCTACTAATATTATAAATGCGAAAGTATGAATGGATGGATGGATGTTTGTTACTCTTTCACGTAAAAACTACTGAACTGATTTGGCTGAAATTTGGTATAGAGATAGATTATAGTGTGGAATAACACATAGGCTACTTTTTGTCCCGAAAAATAAGAAAGATCCCGAGGAAATTATAAAACCTTAGTCAACGCGAACGAAGTTGCGGGCATCAACTAGTATAACCATAAACTAGCCAAATTATCAATAATTATTATTTATCTTACTTAATCATTTCACTCACCGCTCAAGCCATCTTCCTTATAACAAAGAGAAAAGTTTCCACTCCAAGACAATAAAACTTGTACGTTACTATCTTAATTCTTAAGTGTTTCTAAAGAAAGTTTTACTAGTTTGAGGAAGTAGGTAAAACAAATTTTTCAGTGGTAAACTTGGTGATTGGCAGTTGGCAGATGAGCAATCTATAAACAAGTTAATTTTAAAAGCTTTTAAATTAAACAGTTTTATTTCTTTACTTTACTCAATCAAAAGTATAGTATCGAAATCAGTTTCAAGTTCTAGAAATAAGGCTGTGATAAGTTATGCAGAAGGAAATGAAGAAAGCGTGTTCTCATGATATCATTGCTATTCAATTCGTAAAGTAGTTTTTATATTTGTAATTTTTTTCACAGAGTTAACCTTAAAAAATCAATACAAAGAAAAATTAATCATTTAGTAGATTTATTTAAATAGAATTCTTTGTTGAAGTGATGCATTTTGCTTTCTCGTATTTTGCGCGTAATTCGCGAGACAGGAATGGAATTTCTTCCCGTTATCCGTCTTTCCTGGCACGTACTATCTGGGTATTTCTGTACATGAATAGATAGGCATTTATAGGTGAGACCCTGTTAAGTAGTCTTTCCTTGGCCTGAAGAAAATGAAGACATTTTCGTACTAGTAAATGTTTGTGAATGCCAAAAAAGAAAAAACATAGGTACCTTATATCAATGATCGTTTCCTTACTAAAGAAATGGGAAATTGGCTCAAATCTTTATTTGATACAGTTCGCGAGGCATGAGCTCTGATTTGCATTTTGTCACACACGCACAACTCACGAATTTCACACACAGTTCACGTACAGCTGTAGAGTTACAACTAACCATAATTATCTTATTACTTGAGAACTTATTTCCAGTGAGAAAGCTTTCACGATGCAGCAGTTTGATACTTAAAGTTTCTTGAAAAGTTCTTAAGTTAGTTTTTAAATTTTTCTATAAGTGAAGACTTATTTTCCCAGGCGCTTTTCAATTAGATTTTGTATTGGACTGCATTATTTTGTACCCTATTGATCAAAGGTGTGATGTATCTTAACTCGTTGCAGTAATTTCACAGAATACGGAAGATTTACTCCGCAAAATGATTGAAAGAAATAGCGACTCTTGTTACCACACAATAAAGTGCAATTCAGGTTGACACAGCGCTACTTACCTACCGTCTTCTTCACATAGACTTTTCTCTCTTACCATCACGTACCTCTTATCCCTTCGCACTTTCTGAATTTAGGTCCTTCGAAGAGGTACACCATGTAATTTTAGGCCTGGTATTGTCTAAATATAATTGCTACATAACGTGACGATTCCAATCACCACCACCAGTTTCCCAACTCTGGGCTGCTATTGAACATTCCCCGCCAGAAAAAACTTTATTAGGTGCAAACATACCTACTTATTTGGTTCGACCCGGGAATCAAACCCGTGACATCATGATCCGCAGTCCAATAAGCTAGCCAATAGATCAACGAGGCAAGTCCCTTAGGCAACCACAGTATTAAAATATAAATGACAAAAATTTACACGTTCGGTACAGTGTATTATAAGTATAAATCAAAAAGATTCGAATACTAGAGGAAACGCTCTAACAAGAATGTATAGCCATACATATTTCATACGATCGGAAAATCCTTGAACATCCTTACTGACAAATAGAGGATTGTTCACTTAAGGAACGGGCGCGTGCAATATAGCGGAAAAAAAGTGCGCCTTTAGTAAGTCGGTTTTAATAAGCTTAATTAGGCTCAAATCTTGGCAGAAAATATTTCTGGCGTCCACACATCTGGCAGCAAAAGGCCACCTCTTGACTTGTATGTTCTATGTTATTATAGATTGCGTATTTAATAAAACATAATTCTTATATTTTGCATAAGATAAACATTTTTAGATTTTATCTTGGGGAATTCCAAAAAACAATTAGTTTTTGCATAACTTCCTTCCTATACCTATTAATATATAATAGCAAACCTATTACTTCTAAAGAAAATAGCTTATAGAGGACACCTTACCACATGATGAAAATATACATTGTCTATCTCAGGAAAGGTCTAAATAATATTCATCATATCTCATTAAATATAATATGAAATAAATATACACCTCTATGAACTAAAATTCTTAGCCAAAATATAAAACTGTATTGACATAAATACAAAGTGTAATCCGCTAGCAGTGCTATTAATTCCGCTTACACGCACATCTTGTCACTGTAAGTAGGGCTTAAGAGATTTAGCGCAAACTTTGTGTTCATTACGAAGTCGATAGAGGTCAGTAGAAATAGGTCGAAAACAGGAAAATACTTTTCATGGTTCCGCAATTATTTAGCAAATTACAATGGCAAAGTTGGTAAAATTTTTGTGAAAAACAAATTCCACATATTATATTATACGATTTAAATCAACGCTTGATGATACGTGAAAACACGCGCAATCGCGCCTGTTTAATTTTGTTTCACATTTTATTTATATTTGTGTAACTTGTCCTAATAGTTTTCTGGAAGAAAGTCTCAATGCCTCAGTAAGGCCAAGAACCGGACTGAAATCCAATAGGTTGACGGTTTAATCCTTATTTGTGGCACTACTGTCATGTCCGCTCCGAAGGGAGGCCACATACGATCAAGTTTGCCGTCAAGTTTGGATGATGCGTAGGGATTCGGAAAAAGGATCGATGCCAGAGTAGTCGCGCAACTAGTCGAAAGTTAAAGCATTGATTTGAATCCTTTTTACTTTTGTTAACAAGAGTAAATTAAAAATTTCAAACACCCCCGACATGTTACAACATCGTAATCGCTAGTCAGTAATCGTTAAAATAAAAATATGTAATCAGCCATCTTGGACCGATTTTCATCAAATATTGTTAAGAACACTCCCGACTTGTTTGTCGGGAGTGTAGTCGGGACTTGTTAGTCACACACATACACATACACAAACACACACACACACACACACACACACACCTACACACACATACACATACAAACTTTCGCCTTTATAATATTATAGTGTGATTAGTATGATGATGTGATAGTGTAACAAACAAACTTATAACACCCCGTCGTTTTTGCGGCGGGGGTTAAAAATAAGTACATCATAATATTGAAAGCGCTGTTTCTACGTTTTCTAATTTATATTCCGTCTCCTTTGATAAAAAGTGCTAACCATTCAAATAAAGTCAGATCAAATATGATCCGGGAATATATCGGCTGGAATGCAGCGCGCTCGTTCCGCTGAAACTTGACAACGATGCGGTTCATATTGTAAGCATTGTTAGAAAATAATAGAATTTTATTTGACTTCTGTATGCAATATTCTATGAGCGAGTCATACGAGAGCACACACTTTTTTAGGGTTCCGTACCCATTACCTCCCGTACCTATTACTAAGCCTCCGCTGTCCGTGCGTCTGTCCATCCGTCCGTCCGTCGGTCTGTTAGCGGGCTGTATCTCACATAAGCCGTAGTAGGTAGATACATACTTAAATTTTTTACAGAATATGTATATTTATTGCCGCTACAGCAACAAATAATAAAAAAAAAAAAATTAAGGGGGGTCCTCATACAAGAAACAAATGATAAACTTGGTACTATGCCATGTACAGGTTTATTGATGTGAAGCATAAACTTTTCGTGGAAGTAGTTTCGTACGATGCAAGAACATGTATGATGATCCGTGGCAGGCATATGAGCAAATATACCCAAGTAGCACAGATAGCTGTATAAATACTCACTTTTAGATCTATTTGAAACTCTATGCGTATTAAGACTCTTTTAAGAGTACACTGGTGATCCTACAGCTGCATAATAGCTGTCAGTGATATTTAAACAGCTTAGGCTGAATAAGGGCTGTTTAGTGGATAAAATTACGCCAAATGCTGTATAAGAGGTATTTGTGAACTCTTATTACACTGACTTATTAAGGGGGCACGTGTGAACTATTATGAAGTTAATAGCTATATAATGGATGATATGTGACCCACATTACAGCTTAACATGAATCCACCATTTTATTGTATAACCTCATAACCTATATAAATATACTGATTCATTTTTCAACTTTTATGATGTTTTGTGTATGAATTAGGAATGGATTGCATTAGTTTTTACTTCTCGATATCATAATAACAACTTTTTATCTTATAATTCTTTTCAAAGCACTAAAAATTGTTTATTCAAGTTTTCATCACGGCTTATTTATATCACGAAACTAATTAAAAGCAGAATATTTTCGTGGCGCACTAAAATTTTCTTAGGTAATATATATGTATAATGTCAGTAAAATTACATTCCCAATCATTTTTCTTTTATAAATATGAAAACAATGCACTTAACTTTGAATATATAACCACACGTATTCAATCAAATTCAATTCACTCCACGAAGTATATTAATTTGCTAGATTTGTATTATCTATGGTTTGCTACTTCACTTTTACGTCACGTGACATATTTGCTGAATAAAGAGTAACTTGTAATCTTTTACTCAACTTAAGGCTGTATAATTTGTGCCCATTTAAGAGGTATAAGAGCTGTATACGGCCGTATACAGCCCTTATGCAGCTTTTTTATACAGCTTTAAGCGTGACGGGAATTCGTTATTCAGCTGCTAAGCAGCCTTCGTGTGCTACTTGGGTATCGATACCTCCTACGTAAGTTGTTGTATCCCCAAAACGCTTACGTGACGCGTTAATTGTAGTGAAGGTCAATAAAATGGTTTCGACTTTAGACTGTCGTTTTAATAACGATAAAACTTTATACGTCTTGAGAGTATGTTAAAAAATACTGTTTTTAATTTTGTTTTAAACGAACACATAAAATAGATAAAATTCAAAAAAAATTCAAAATTCAAAATTTATTTATTTCATGTAGGCTACCCTGTAGCACTTATGATACGTCACAAATCAAATCTACCACCGGTTCGGAATGCAGATTCTGCTGAGAAAAACCGGCAAGAAACTCAGCAGTTGCTCTTTTCAAAAAATAAAATAAACTAATTTTACAATAAGTAATAAAACCAAGCTAAGTATAAGTACAGTGCTTCCACAGTGAAGCTTCAAAAATACAATACATATAATCTAACACATGTCAGCATGGGAAGTCAAAGCAGACCCATTCCCGTTGGCGGCACCCGTTCACGAGCACGACGCATGATCCAGCAATTGCTTCGCTCAACCATATTTGAGGGAACGTAACAACCCGCACCACACGACACCACCACAGAAATGTTTAAGTAAAAACAAATGATGTAGTGCACAAAACCTAAAATGCCAATTTTATGGGATACCACAACTTACGTAGGAAGGATCGAATTATTTCTCGGTGATGGACAGGTTATAAAAACCATTATGAATGGTCTGAGTGACGGATGCCGATATGCATTATTAATTTCGTGCAGGCAGCTCAGTTTATTTTATGAAGTGAGGATAAATTTTAAAATTTAATTTCTATAGAGTTTTTCATCGTGTCACGGCGGTTGGCATAAAAATGCTTGATGTGAATACGCGGTCATTACTCTGATGTGGGACTGTCTCAAAATGATTGTTACAATGTGACGATCGCAATCACTTCTTATTTTATTTTTATTCGATGACAAGATAGCCCTTAACTGCGATCTCACCTGATGGTATGTGACGATGTAGTCTAAGATGCTAGGGGGCTAACTTGGAAGGGGTATAGCAGTGTAAATTCAACCCATACCCCTTATCAGTTTCTAGTTTCTACACACCATCTTACGATACGTTTTATCCCGAAATATCCAGATAAAAAACCTAAGTCCACGCGTACAAAGTGGTGAGCAGAAACTATGTTACAAAATCTTCATTTGTGTCGCAGAACTTAAAATACTCCCCCATTCATTTAGATAGTGAAATAAAAAAGTCTATTCATTGAAATATTCTAGATTTTCCTTTCAAAGCCGAACATTCACGCCCGAGATAATGGATTTCATAGAACTATCGGATCCGATGTAGAGAGACTCGCAGGAAATTGTTTTCCAAAAGGAACTTCCATTTCGCGTCCAAACTTACTTTTAGTAGTGCGAGAGTATCTGCTTCAGTTCTGGTAGAGTTTCAACAAAATTAATACAAAAAATATACAATAATAACCATAAAAATAGCAAAATACCTTAGTAAGTTAAATCAAGCTATTCAAAATAATACCAATGGCTAAAACACAATTCTTCGATTTAGTTTTTCAAATACCGCGGGAACTCTTTATTTTCCGGGATAAAATGTAGAGTATGCCACTCTCCAGGTCCAACTATACCCATGCAAAAAAAGCAAACTAATAAACCAACAAACTAACACGTAGATTTTCATAGTTCTGTGGGAGTACGGCAAAGGAGCAGTGTACGAGTAGGTAGGTATTATTATAATACATTGGATAAATATATAACATGTACCTAACAGATTAAGCAAAGTTTTTAATGTTGCCTTTACCTGTATATTACCCAAATTCGTAATAAAGAAATTGAAATTGAAAAATTAAATAATAGGCATTGCGGTGTGCCAGAGAACACAAACATCCTACTTATAATCTACAGGACTTTATAATTCCAAATTACTTATTACATATAATATACCTAGGCTAACTTGTGGCTATTATGACAAAGTTCTACAACGGGTTCGGAAAAATTCTGCTGAGAAAAACCAAAAACTTCAAGTCAAAAGACTCTCGGGAATTTAAAAAATCCATTCATCTAATTGTGAGTAAATTCCCATCTAACCTTTCTTCACTTAGGAAAGCAAACAGTTTACGACTAATATATAAAAAACATGGAAAACATTTCATTCTATGAAACGGTTTTCATGTTTTTCATATATTAGTCGTGTATGTCTCTCTCGTTTTAATCCTTTGTTAGGCTACATCCACAGACAGTCTCAGAAATTATTTTATCTCTTTTTACGTCTTTACTTGGCTCTCATTCTATTATAGCATAAGAACCTTGAGGATTCCCGCGGTGACGATATATTATTATCACAGACACAGAGTTTATTCCATTCTACATTAGGTAATGTCAAGTTCGAAAATTCTCTTGATTTAGTACGTGAAGCGTCGTTAGATTTAGAAGCAATTTATTTTTATTAAGTACGTCGAGTCACTTATTTATAACTTTAAGTTTAGTTAAATATGTAGTCCATATTCAGCTTATAATACTTATGACTATGAGCTATATATATTAATTATATTATTATTATAAGGTAGGTACTATGCATAGTATTTTCTTATAATAATAATTCGGTATATGACCAGATTTCGCCGCATAAATATTCAAATAATAACAAAAACGACTGTTATAAAGTAATGACATATCACTTCATTTAACGGTGAAAGAGAAAATCATGGTAAAACGTATGCCAGAGTTGAGAGAGAGAGAGAAGTCTGCCAATCCCTACTTGTCCAGAGTAATGCCTAAAATACTCTTAATCGAAAGAAGACCCAGTGCGTAAATTCTTTAAAAATGATTGCATAGTGTAAAGATCACACTTATCTCTGATTGGCTGGTACCGTGCTGCTATTGGTTAAAACGCTTTGATGCAGTAAGAGCGCCATAAATTCAACCAATCAGCGGCCATTGCGATCGTTACACTGCTGCATTTATTTTTGGAATCGACACACAGTATTAGATACCTAAGAACAAGTCTCACAATCTGTGTTTTTATAATCTGAATATGTGGCGTGTTTTTCACTGGTACAAAAGTACAGACAGTGTATTTTTTGTATGAATCCCACCCTTGTTTGAACGCTAAAGAGGCCCTTGCGTGACATTTCATCACAATGAAACAAAAACTCCTGCGACACTATTCCCTGTGGACACATTTTTATACGTCGCGTTTCAGTCTTATTGTAATATTTTATGCGATAACTCTACACTCGTGGGGCTACATCAATCGTGATTTTTAGCTAAAATGTGAGAAGGATAGGCTTTTATGCAAGTTGTGTGTTTTACTCGTAGGTACTTTCGCTTTCTTCCTCTTTATCAACCGACCGACGATGAATGCTAAACGTAGGTCGCTTCCACATGTCACGATCTTGCGCCACCTGTATCCAGTGACTACCTGCCGTCTGATGTCGTCGGTTCTAGCTAGTGGGGGGTCTGCAAACTTTACGCTTTTCGGTGCGAGATCGCAACTTTGTATTTCACTTGATAATAATGTTACCCAAAAAAAATTTTAAGATGAAAAAATATTCTTAGCTTACAACGTATGTTTAATGTATGAATCAACAGAGGAGACCGTGCATTATTAGGTTTCAAATTACCTTAGCCGTACCTATTATGTCCCTTACTTAGTCTAATAGATAGTATAGTATTATCATCTCATAGAAGAAGGTACACTTTAAAAGCGGTTACGGTTTGATATCACAGTATTTTCAAGTGAAAATAAATCAATGAAAAGGAAAAAGTCCACAGTAGAAAATGGTTGAGTATTTGCAGGAAAAGTAGATCTCACAGTGAGAGCAGCCTGAGTTCAAATAAAATATTTTCTCACTGCAGCGGCTTCTACGAGTATAAAGCAATATTTGACACTGACATTCTGAAACAAGCTTGACATCTCCAATCTTCCAATCTTTACCGACGATGCACGATGTGGGGAAAATAGATTCAGGACTGCGTCCATGCGTTTTGGGCAAACTAGGAATTTTCCAGTTTGCAGGCTTTTGCATTAACTTACTAAATTGAACTGGCGGGCGGCGCAAGGCCGAGGTTTTTGTGGAAGTTCATGCAAGACACCTCTATTCAGTAGTGGATATCTGTCGGTTGTTAAATAAAAAATCGAGAATTAGTATTGCGCAAGTGAATCTTTAACTATTACGATATAATAATATAGACCCTGGGTTCAAATCCAAAGTTGAACCAAGACTATCTATTTAGTTCTTCTGTGAAAAAATGTGCTTGTTGTTTTTTTTTAAGACTAGCCGCTGTCGAAATTTCGTTTCAGCTTAACATTAGATAAGACTACACGATTTATACTATCCGCACGAAAAGACACGATTATTTATATATTTACAGACTTTTATTCGTTGAGAAAGTCAATAGTGGGATAAGTATGAGGATAAACTATCTTTTATTATGGCGCTATGATTCATTTCAATATGTAATATATGATTCCGCCTCATGCTGTGTTACAGTATAGTATAAGTAGGGACACAGCAAAGCATCAAATGGCACTTGCGTCATGACGTGAGGTAACCATCAAGCCTGAGATTTCTTCATAATATTCTGTAAAATGTGTGAAGTCTGCCAATCTGCACTAGACCAGCGTTGAGGCCTATGACCTTACACCCTACTAATGCTCAGAGGAAACCTGTGCCCAATAGTTAGCTGAGCGTGGATTTAGATGACTATGATAATATTTTGTAGAAAAGCCCGAGTTCGAGTTGTGAAATGGGTACCCTACTCGACACTGCGCATCTCGGAAACCAGTCAAAGTATTTGAATTGGATTCTGTACTCAATTCTTTCCAGGCGTTGCATATTTATACCTGATCCTATCTTGCCTAGAAACGAAGTGCTGTGTTTTACATAAAATTTGCCTATTTTTATTATTCTAATGTTATTATATCCTAAGGGACAATTTTGCCGTTATCTAATATCAACTGAACCGATATGGCTGAAAGTCACAGAGGTAGATTATAGTCTGCATTACACATGGGCTACTTAACGAAGTCGCAGGCATCAGCTAGTACCTACTAATATAAAATGCGAAGATTTGTTTGTCCTTCAGCTATGTAGCAATGGGTCAGAGTGATTTTTTGCAATTATTAAGGACCTGGAGAGTGCCATAGCTAATTTTAATCTCAAAAAAAAGACTCCCACTGGATTTTAAAAACTTAACTCCACGCTGATGAACTCGCGAGCTAAACTTTCTTTGTATCAATATCTATCAAATGAATGGAAGCGATTAATAAAGCCTCAAAAATATACTTCTATATAATTACCTACTAGCTTTTGCCCGCAGCGTCGCTCACGTTTAAAATGGATTTTTTAAACCTATTAGCTCCCTAGCCGATGTCTCCATTATAATAGCTATCTGTATGCTCAACCCAAACCGTCCATTGATTTGAGCTGTGCGATGATTGTTCCGTCACCTTTTTCATTTATATTATATTTATGCTACCTACTATATCTTAATTTTATAAGCAGCGGTGAGTGGATAAAATAATTTTATACCTACATATATTTTCATTTTAGTTCTAAAATGAACCTCCAAAAATTAAAATGTACATAACGTGCACAATTTAAATTTGAATCCAAAACGTAATCCAATTTGAAACCGCTAGATTAAGTCATCCCAAAAAAATTAGGTTTAAAGAATGCAATTTAAAAAATGCAGTAAAAATTTAAAACTCGACACGGTTAATCTCAAAGCGTGCACTCTACCGGCTTAGTGGATTACGTATGCTCTCAAATTAGGTGCTTTGTCTTCAAAAAGTAAGCTTTTATAGCCTGTACGTGTCCTTACGTCACGCTGACATCTTTTGTTCTTGTTGTATTCCGCGGCTAACAGAACCTTGACTCATAATTATAAAAGAAAAATAGCTTTTCTAAAAACACAATGATGTATCACGAAAAACTTTCTACACTAACAGCATTTAAATATCACTTACCTATAATATTCTGAACAATACAAGTATAAACATAAAAAATCTTTTTACAAAACCGACTTCAGACGTCACACATTGTGAAATTTTTCCCAAAATCGGACATCCCTTTTTTATGATACTAATCGAAACTTTAAGCTTTTTTTAATGCTAGAGTAGAACACCCAGAAGTTAATTCTGTTTAGAACCGGAGTTATAATTTTTTAAAATTTTTTTTATGGTTACCAGAAAAAAACTAAGAAATGCTGTAACTTTCTACGTAACGAAAGTTTTCAAGTTTCAATTATAGCATGCTATAAAATCAATTAAGTGCTATTTTTGGAAACATATAATTAATTTCTAAGTGAACAATAAAGGAAGATATGTTTTTTTTAAACTAATTTTGAAATTAATTTTTTTCTCATCTTTGTATGGATATTAGCATCTAATTTTCACATATTGTATTTATTAGTGCTATGTTAACCCGCCTGTATAATATCAGGTACGTAACACTTAGGACCTCGGAGTAATATTTTTTTTTAGAAAATTCTGTATTTTCAGAAAAAGGCGAAATAAAAGAATTGCATATGATATTTATACAATTATTTATAGGGCAAAGTGGCATTATATACAGAGCATTTTATAAGCTAAACAAAATAATTTTAGTATTAATAATAAAGTAATTATTCTTAATTTTGTGATTTTTACATTTTATTTTTTTTCTCATAAACCATTTACGATTAGCAGTAGATATCTATCTCAAAACATACCTCGTAACTGAATTGTTACTAGTAAAAAAATTTACACAGAAATCTATGAGGACATTGGAGATATGAGATTTTACAATTTCTATGATATTAGGGTTGTCACTAAGATCTTAATTTCAAATGTACGAGAGAAAATTCTAAAAAAGTGGCTGAAAGAAAGAATTTTTATGCGACTGTAAAAACGGAGGGTTATGTTTTTCAGGGATTATCATTGAGTTGCATAAAATGAAATTTTTAAAATTCAATAACTCCGAGGTCCTAAGTGTTACGTATCTGATATTATACAGGCGGGTTAACATAGCACTAATAAATACAATATGTGAAAATTAGATGCTAATATCCATACAAAGATGAGAAAAAAATTAATTTCAAAATGAGTTTAAAAAAAACATATCTTCCTTTATTGTTCACTTAGAAATTAATTATATGTTTCCAAAAATAGCACTTAATTGATTTTATAGCATGCTATAATTGAAACTTGAAAACTTTCGTTACGTAGAAAGTTACAGCATTTCTTAGTTTTTTTCTGGTAACCATAAAAAAAATTTAAAAAAATTATAACTCCGGTTCTAAACAGAATTAACTTCTGGGTGTTCTACTCTAGCATTAAAAAAAGCTTAAAGTTTCGATTAGTATCATAAAAAAGGGATGTCCGATTTTGGGAAAAATTTCACAATGTGCGTCATTACAAAGTATCGATTACTTTCAGTTATCCGGGAACATACATAAAAAAAAACCAAAACGATTCCGATGAATTGAGAACCTCCTCCTTTTTTTGGAAGTTGGTTGAATATAAAAACATAAATTATAAACTCCCTTGTACGTTAAAGATGATAAACGTGCTCAACAGACAGTCGAAGTGGTGGAATGTGACAGCACGCTATGTAGTGCTAAGAATATGAAAAAAATATTCGATGTCAAGATTGGTACCTAGCTTGAGAAGGCATGACGCTACCTATTAAAGATATGGCAGTTTAATTAAACCCAGATACTAAATGGTTTCTATATGGTATCGTAGAGAAAAGCTTGATCGCTTGGTCTTTGCAGGATTCCCGAAGTCTCACCCCAAACCAGACTAGAAACAATTAGAAAGCAATAATAAATTTCCAAATTGCCTCCATCGTGAATCGAACCCCGACTTATGACAAAACAGCGCTCACCACTAAACAGAATGACCCATATAGCGACTGCAATATCTGAAATGTTGAACAAGATTTACATAAAACAAACGGGTACACGCGCATCAATGCCTTTAAGATATCGTCTCAATTTAAATTGACAGTGAAAAATTACAGAGCATGAATGATTGATGGACCGTTTAACAAACGATTCGGATGCTTAATTTTTCTATCGGTGGCCGTCCGGTGATGGATTGTGTTTGAAGTAAATAGGTTTCGACTTTACTAGAATGACGGAAATAGTACCGGATGAGTGACGAGAGAGTCCTCGGGTATCAAGAGTAGATAAATATCCATTAAAAGCATTTTAGGATTAAAACTAAAATTTTGAAAATCTGTAGGATTAACAACGCACATTCTAAAATAATTGGCAAAACTGGAGGATGCATTGCCTCGATTAGGGATCCTTATCTAAAATTAAAGAATTTAACAGATCAGATTAAGACTTAGTAATGAATACCAAAAAACACAAATCAAATGGCACACTCACGAACTTTCACATCCACATATATAAATATTCACACATACATAATCCAGGTATAGCGTACTAGTATTTAAAGTATTAACTCACTGGTAGATACCTAATTTAGAATCCTAAGTAAATGGTTAAGATAAGGAAAAGTTTTCTAATTTAGTAAAGTAATAGTAAGATTTTAGATAATTTGTATATTATGTATTCTAACTATATGAAAATGGACGTCGTTTAAAATAAATATAAATAGAATTTCTTCATAAAATGTTTAACATCCCTTTTGTGATGTAATTTTCTAAAAATTCTCCAAGTTGCTTTAAAGTTATTCTCGTTCAAATTATTTATTATTTGTCAATTAGATACGTTACTGTTTTTACAGGTGCAGATTAGACTTAATAATACCTTTTAATTTATATTCACAAAATGATTAGGCCACGCCATTTTAAATATAAGTTAATCTCATATATAAAACATTTCGTATGGAGCTCAGAATAGTTTACGTTAGACCGCGAACATGAAACTAGTTTAACCGCGCCCACAATTAATAAATACACGCCAGTATTCGTACGGAATAAGGTGCCGCCTGCTGCAACCGCTAAACAAGACCTCTTATGCTTTCAAAGCTTCGCCATGTTTGCTGCTGTCGTTTACGTTATTAAAATATCACATGATTTAACCGTGAAGAAAAACTTTGTGAGAAAACCTGCACGTTTTAGAGTTCTTTATAAAGTTCTCAATGGTAGGTACGAGTGTGAAGTCTGCTAATTTGCATTGGGTTAGCGTGGTGGCCCATAGGCCATAACCCTTATCTGAGAAGGAGACCTGCATTCAGTAGTGAGCCATTGATGAGTGGCTGATGATAATGATGAACTACCTTAATTTGTATCAATGTTAATAATAATATGATTACAACTTGTTGT
This sequence comes from Hipparchia semele, assembly GCA_933228805.2. NCBI lineage: Eukaryota > Metazoa > Arthropoda > Insecta > Lepidoptera > Nymphalidae > Hipparchia > Hipparchia semele. Next base: position 11,363,498 of record OW121715.1, on the reverse strand, counting down.
TTAAAAACTGAAGGTACAATACCTTCAATTGAAACGTCGAGTTGCTGCAAAAAAGTTTGCATAACCAAGCCAAAATTAATTATTTCACATATTGATTTTGTATCTAAGAATGGACTATTTATGAAGCAAATAATTTATAACGTAGATTTTAAGTACTCAAGTAAGTAGGCACCGAGTTAAATTTTAAGCCAGATGTATACATATAGCACAAACTCATTGACATATCAAAGATTAAATTGTTGTTTCACTAAACATGGAGAAATTGAATTGTTGTGACATCATACCTTATTTTTCTGTGATTGAAGCATCATACTACACATATCACAGTCATTTAATTTCCTACTTTAATTCAATTCGATGACACCATCAACAGCTACTAATAATATTATAAACTATAAAATGCGAAAGTGTGTTTGTTTGTTGGTTTGTCCTTCAATCACACCGCAACAAAGCAACGGACCGACGTGATTTTTGCAAAGGTATAGTTGAGGACCGGGAGAGTGACATAGGCTACTTTTTATCCCGAAAAATCAAAGAATTCCCGCGGGATTTTAAAAACTATATCCACGCGAACGAAGCAGCGGGCATCAATTAGTAATTTATAGATTTAGAAACTTTGTTGCCTTGAAATTGCTTATGTATTAAATCACTTCGGGACCATTATTAAATTCAACTTTCACCATAACTTTTAACATCTCTCAGATCCATCCTTTAACTCAGAGCTTTATAATGGACGCAAATTTTCAAATATGCAACATTTCTACTCATTTCCGGCGCACTTAATTTTACCAAAAGTATTCATCAGACCACTGACCAAAAGTCGGGGACGGGCGCGTGGCCGCATCCATAATGAATAAGCTCGCACCCATATTCACGTGGAAATTTGAGCGCGGGTTGAAACCACAGAATAAGTTTTCTTAGTGCCAATTTTGTCATCGTCGAATACATAACGTTTAACCGACGAGTTTTCTCGTTCTGACAATTTTTGTATTGACAATCTCTTGAAACATTATTTGTAGTTTGTGCATTATAAACTTTCTTCGCAATGGTGAAATTTGCACTAACACGCAGCTTACGTATTCGTCTCTGTTCTTCATTTTCTTAAGTACAGTAAAATATTTAAAAAAATATATTTTGAGGTTAATTTCCTATAGAAGTTTAATCAATACTAAATTTTTTCATATAAATAATAAGAAAAGTCGTTGCGGTCTTTGTAAAGATAAAATGTTTCTTAGAACAGAATACAACGAGAACAGAATACAGAATATAAGATGTAAAATAAACACTGAATTCGTTCAGTAAAGAGAAAATACTTACTTAAATATTAGTCTTATAAGAAAAAAGTATAATAATATTATTCATAGGATCAGATATTGTACTTATCTCTTCTTTGATATGTTATAATAGTACTTTCAAATACTTAGTTAATATAATTAAATACTTACTCAAAAGTACTATTATACTTCGAATAATAGTACTTTTGAGGATCCTTTGAAATCAGCTAAACTTGAAGGAAATAATAATTTAGGCATTCAAATTCTTATCTTGCAAAATTGTGTTTTCTAAGATTTTATGTTTTGAACTTGTGAATTTTGATACATTCAGAATGATTTCTACATTTACCTTTGAATTGAATTTCAAGTTTTGGCATAGATATATTTTTGGAAGAATTTATTAATTTTTGTTATGTTTGACAAAACTATTCTTTGTGAATAATTTTATCAGTTATGCCAGACAGCAAATTATATTATGGAAAGGAAATTTAGTCCTCTATTTATTTTTATTCTTCCCCCTCGGCTGAAGTTGTATATATTACCTATTTTAAGATAACCTGTATATATCATGTATCTGGAAGGAACTATCCTCTGCAACATAGGCTTTCCTAGCGCAGAGAATAAGGACCAATAGAAATATGTAAAATTTTATACGTCAATATAAATAAATTCTTAGTCTTATCTACTATATAAAAATAAGTCGGGTTTTCCTTCCTGACGCTATAACTCCAGAACGCACAAACCGATTTCCACGGTTTTGCATTCGTTGGAAAGGTCTTGGGCTCCGTGAGGTTTATAGCAAAGAAAATTCAGGAAAAATTGGGATCTAATTCCACGCGGACGAAGTCGCGGGGGCAAAAGTTAGTTCTTATTATATTACATGCGAACAAAGATTCAAATATTAATTATTTGTGAATTTGAGATAAGTAATTGTGCTAAAGTATGTTTATTAGTTCAGAAGTTATGGCAGACATTGTGATAGACAGACAGACAGATAGGTACAAATTCATCCAAGTAGAGTCCTAGACTTCGCTTCGCTCGCTCAAACATGCTCTCCAAGCAGCAGACACACCTAAATCTATTAAACATTGAAATTTCTCGTAACAATTTCCTGAAATAATGGAATCGATTCGCTCGAACCCAATTGGGAATTCATGCATAACTTCCGCACCTGTAGTACGGTTCGTCACACCCAAAAAGAGTATTTCTAGCATTCGTACGTACGTATTTTCTTAGGTCCGTTACGTAGATTCTCAGTAGTGAACAGTGTTATTCCCTAAAATTGATTGCTGGCCTTCCGCTATAGGTTAAAATGCATTGTTGCAGCAAGAACGCTATAAATTCAGTCAATCAGAGGTCATTACGAGCGTTACATCGATACAAGATGCATTTTTAGAAAATACTTCATTACTACATAGTACATGGATTGTATCTCGTCATAATACCTAACAGGTACTAAAAACTGGCTTTTTCAATTAATTACAAAGGTGGTTTTTTTTGGAGCAAAAAATATTTGTGTAGTTGTACACTCTTTAATAAGTTCTTTTCAAAACGAAATCTCTATGTAAAGCAGAATATTATTAAGTTTATATTTTTTTTGTGTTATTTTCGATTTTGGGTCATATAGTTTTCAATAATATTATTTGTGACTTTAAAGTAATTATGTTCATTAACTTAGATGGACAGACTTTACGCAGGTAAACTCTGAAATCTCGCTTTGCTCATTCAATAAACGTACTTACATCTGACAGCCACTCAATTTGTGGATTGTTAAAGTGCTCTAGGAATGGCCGTTATATGACAATGCAAATGCAGCGCAACTACACAGACCATTGTTATAAATAATGACAGACAGATACCCACTCTCGTTTAGCTGCTGCTATCTCGATAGCGCATTGCTCGCGGTTTAGATAGAATACTTACCGTAAATAACGTGTAAATCCATGTCTCAAAAGATTTATCCAGAAAACGCAGATTAAGACAATAATCTATTTTTTTAATCTCATTAATTATTATAGAGCTGAGTCACTGGAATTACTATGTAGCTCTCGTAGAAATAGTTACAATAAAAATAACCTATTAATTTTATATTTTTCCGGAAAACAATTGTATCAAAATTAAAGAGAAAAAAGCCGTCGATTTCAAAAAAAATATACCCCCAACAGCTTTTTTTAAACATGTATTAAAAATTGCAAAAAATCCAAATAAGGTAGGTACTAGGTACGTGTTGTACTTGAAATCCCTACAATGCAAAAATTTTAACTCATGCGAAGAAATTCTCGTGTATATATAGCGGTAAACACCATTAAAATTGAACGGTTCGCTTTACTATCTGCTGAATAAAATTATTTGTTCTGTCAACAATTTCGTCAGCAATTTTCAACTTGGTGCGAGTTTCAAACGAATTTCGAACACATAACTTGAAGTTCTATAACTTTAAAATTTCCCCGGAGACTGATGATAGACCATTGTGATTTCTCTGCACCGTTACCTCCAAGCGCACAGGAGTGGTGCCTAGGTGCACCATCTTTTCATAATCGTCATTATAATCATAATCATCACCATCATCACCATCATAATAATCATCATCATCATCAACAACAACAGCAACCCATTAACCTCTCACTACTGAGCACAGGTCTCCTCTCAGGGCAGGCCTTAAGGTTAAATTCCACCACACTGCCCCAATAAGTAGACTTTTCCCATTTTTGATAGCATTTTGGAAAACTCTTAGGTGTGTAGACCTTTTCACGATGTTTTTCTTCACCGTAGAAGCATGAATTTCTTAGTCATATTATTTAGGCCCAAAGCAGTCTAAAGGAGTAGTCCTTTAGACTGATTTGGGCCTAAATCGTTTGAAAGGTTTTTCATACCTATGAATGTTTCTCAGAATAGGAAGTTCTCAAGATCGGAATACCTACTTAGAAAACGATCTTGTCTATATAGACAATACTATATTAGTAGTTCAAACAAAACCGTACAAAGTAAATCTAAACGTAGTACAAGCAGAACCTAAACTTAGGTTTCATGACTGTATTTATAGGTAATGTAGCTTAATAATGAGACCTACCTTGCTTTAATTCTTCATATTTATTTTAAATCTTGTATAATTATTTTTAGTGTCTGAAGCATTCTCACATCAATTACTCTTTGATTCATTATGATTCATTATTATACAATTCATTAGAATTATATTGTATTTACGTAAATTTCCTTTTTCATTTACGAATAAGCAATATTCGTTAAAAAATAGTCTAAGAGCAATATTGTTTGGATTTTGACAACAATATTTTAGCATTTTCACGAACAGTTGAAAATTCATGTATAAAATATTCCGTGCGGGAAATAAATCGTACGTGAACCCCGAAACCTATTTGGATAGTGTCCAAATGCGTATAAATAAAGCTCAGTTCACCGTTAACAATAACAATACGTATTGTCAAGACGCTATGGTATAAGGTTGTTTGGCAATTTAACGCTTATAAGTAACACTACCTATTTTGCTTACTTTAAGACACAACAAAATTATCATGGAACCTCCTGAAAGTACGAGTAATAGAAATATATTAACATGATTTGATTTGTTATGACGTTAGAAATCTTTTCCATTTGTATTTTTGTACCTCATAGTGCTTTTATGGTAACGCAGTACCTAGCAAAATACGTTGAATTTATGAGGAATCAATTATATTTTTATTAAAAGATATATAATATATAATATGAATATGTAACAATATAATTATATAATAGGCAAAGCTCATCAGTCGTCGCACTGTATACTTAATATTTTAGATAAAACTAGACGATGCCTGCAAATTCGTCCGCGTGGGTCAAGGTTTTTCAATTCCCATGGGAACTCTGTACTTTTCCGTGATAAAATGTGACCTATGTGTTAATCCTGGGTATGAGCTATTTCCATTCTAAATTTCAGCCAAATCGGTTCATTCGTTGTAGCGTGAAGGAGTAACAAACATACACACACACACACACATACACATACAAACTTTTGCCTTTATAATATTAGTGTGAAGTGTGATAATATTAGTGTGGTAGTGTGATTCGAATGCATAGGGCGCTTGTGTTACTCAAATGTGAAAATTTGCAGTAATCTAAATTCTGTCTCTAGTTATGTTAAAAATAGGTACTTTTCACTAGCTATGCTATGTTTTCTATAAATAAGTATAGTCCAATAAATAACAATCGAAAATCGCCTGCGCAAAACTAGTCAAGAACTTTCCAAACACGTTCCAACCTAAACCTACTTAACTTCTTTATTGTGATGGTCCTCACGAACAAAAATAACGATTCTGTTTTCCGTTCCTAATGAGATAGAGTTGTACAAGAAAAATCTCTAAAGTTCTCGAATAAAGTTCCTTGCATAAAGCGAAAATTTCATGAACTTAAGCGCCCTTCAGATAAACGGCAGGGAGAAAACACATTAAATTGAGTTTTTTTATAAGCATTTCTATTATTTCTACGGCCCAAGATAAGAGTATGACGATGCAACTAGAGTTGTATTAGATACTTAAAACTTTTTATCTTAATTTATGTTACGTTTATCTAAGACCCCCGAAAAGTTTCAATTTGAACTGCAAAATCGATTTCATTGCCTAGCAGATTCAGTGGACCTTGTACAACAGATTGATGGATAATTTCCATGTTTTAGCTCTAAGTTCTTTTTATCAACTTGCAGGACTTTAATATCGAGTCTTTAGTCTGATAGTCTTTAGTCTGGAGAGGAACTGACCGTAGCTGTTACCACTATACCGTCAGACATGCCAAGTAATGCCGTGCATTCGGTACACTGGCGTAGAGAAACCTATTTTATGGGTTTAATTTCCACTGCCATACTGCTTCTAAGTTAGCCCGTTGCCATCTTAGACTGTAGTGAGATCGCAATCAAGGCCTATCTTGGCATAGATTGAAAAAAAGAATGAAGATTACCACGCAGGTCAATTAAAAGTTAAATTACGTTAAATCATAAAAAGGTACTTACTTGTATTATAGCGTACAAATCATTAATCAGTTTCAAACGTTAATTAGTTTCGTGGCTTCATTAAAATTTTAACCACCGCCATCGGAGTTAAGGTAAGTAAATAGCGTCATGGATCAAATGAATGGTTTGTTTGAAGCAGAAACTTAATCTTTGAAGGCTTCTCTGAATCAAAAGTTCTTAATTGGGCAAACAGACTTATCACTTGTGGGACATCGAAGGGTAAACAAAGAGGAACAAGGTAGCAGAGTAATTGTTGTCAAATTGTTTAATTAACCGGACTAATGTCTCGAAGGGTTTAATAAAGTTCGGTATTGGTTTCATTTCGAAATTTGAGGTAAAATGTAGCGAGTAAAATTATATTATTGTAAAGTAAATATCATTCAATTGCATTCAATTGAGCGCTTTTTAATTGGATAGTACTTCGACGGCACGTCAGTATAATTTGGTGAGGTTGTCTTAATCTAAAAATGATTGGGTGGCTATCTCGCTTAAAATGTATATATGCAGCAAGAACGCCATATTTTATTCAAGCAATTTATAAAAAATGTATGTAAGTGTATTAGATTTTAAAAAGCACGATGATTTTGTTGGTAAAAAAAATGTTGAAAATATTAATATTATTTTCGGTCCAAAAGTTGAACGGACTTTAGGTACGCAATAAATAATGCATAACGCGAGCCGTCACTCTGAAGATTCATTACGCTGTTATAGCTGTCCATCAATGTAAAAACATTTTCCAAGAGTCTTTGTTGTGTGCGATATTATCATGAATAAATATGGCGACCGGATCACTGACTCTTTTTCAATATCACGTTTCATACCTATATAGAAAAAGTTCTGAAATAGCACCACATTTTTTTTAAATATTATGATACGTATCTTTATCTTTATCTAATTAATAGACGTCTACTTCTAGATATGTTTGTTAAATGAACTACCGAGGACTTCCCTGCGACTTGTCTTACGTCGTCGGTTCACTTAGTGGGCAACGAAATTCTGTGGACTTTTAGTTTTCCGGTATGAGGTCGCCACTTCAGCACATTGGCATATTATAGGAATATGAAAATTGTAGAAAGCAGTAAAAGCTAATCAAATAAAATCGGCCAAGAGCGAGTCACTTCGTGTGTTGGAAAAGAATTATCGCTGATTTGTAAAAATAATTCTTTCTATATTTCGGTCAACTTTTCTTGCTGCTTTTTCTTTTGTCTATTCTTTCTGTCTTTCCCTTTCTTTCTCTCACTTTCTTTCTGTGTCTATGTTTCTTTCTTATTATAACTATATCAGATCGTTCGCTTTCCCTAAATTCAAGTAGCCTTTGGAACTAAACATTAATTACAGTATCAGGTGACACGCTTTCTCGTTAATCGTTATTCATAACAATAATAGGAGTGTCAATGACCCTGGGCGTAAAATTACCACGTCAAAGTCGTTCACGCGCCCCCACTGTTGCCAAATAATCAAATACTGCTAAGCATATTCAGCCTTGAACTTGATAAATGATCCCAAGTCATAAATTGATCAGGGCAGTATGAACTTTGACCCCTGTTTATATAAGAGGGGTTAACGTTCGTGCTGCCGCAGATATTGGAATCAATCAAAGAGAAAGCAAAATCATAAATAACTTTTATTTTATTACCTTATGCGCAAATCATCTTGAAGATTGTTCTAAACGATGTTATACTTTTTCTTTTATGGGATACTAGATGATAGTATCTCATGGGATTTATTTGATTGTCCGGGATAAAAAGCAACTTATGTCGCTCTCCACGTCCTCAACTATACTCATGCAAAAATCACGTTGATCACGGTATGTTGCAGAGTGATTGAAGAATAAACCAACAAACCAACAAACAAACACAATTTTGCATTTATAATATTAGAAAGAATAAGGATCAAAAGTGAGCAAAAGAGTAGGCGGGTTACGCCCATAATTATTTGCATCACCAGAATACCAAAATTGAAAGAACTGCCTGTGTATGGTCTACCCACCCCTGGAAAAGGCCATATTGTAATTTTCAGAGAACACAACGCAGTGGAATCTGGTTCCATAATTTGTGAGCAGAAATAACCTCAAATAACGAGGTGAAATGAAATGATTTATTTATAAAATAGTCTGTTTAGTATTAGGAATCCTGATTAAAGTTAGAGTAAACATATATCTCGGGAAACCTGCTAGGTGAAGAATGCTAAACATTCTGGTAATGACTTTTGATAAAGTTTCTACGACTTGAAATACTAAAAGAAAAGTGGATAAATTCAGATAACTCTTCAGAAAGCTGCCATTCTTTGCACGCTCCATTGCAGAGTCGATAGAACACACAAATACAGCTGACGTCTCTCCATTCCTTTTGGGACTTCGACGTGCAAGTTAATTTGGGATTGTCGACAAGACATACTGCCCGCTTTTGTATCCAGTTTATTGGAAGGACATTTATACAGTTTATTATACAGTTGTGCTCCGGCCCTTGTGAGCAGTTCTTCATAATTATTGTGGAGTCAAACTCCGCTCTATAAGAAGCTCAAGATTAATCCTTACTAATATCCTAACTTCCTTACTATCCTTACTTCCTTACTATTCTTACTTCCTTACTTTCAATCTACTTACTATCCAACAGAGCTACGAATTGACGTGATTTTTTGCATGGGTATAGTTAAGGATCTGGAGAGTAACAGTGGAGGCTCCTTGTTACACCGGAAAGTCAAAGATTTCTCTCGAGATTTTTAAAACTAGATCCACACGAACGAAATCGTGGGCATCAGCTAGTACTGAATACTTATTTGGCTTTGGGTAGAGCAACTGCTGAGTTTCTTAGCGGCTCTTCCCAGCAGAAACTGTTTTTTGAACCAATAGTAGACTCCTGTCATAAGATCTAGAGAAATCAAGACGATCTGCATGAAATATATAGTATTGAATTCGAAATTGTTCTTGAGCACAAAGTATTCTTTCTTTCTAACAACACCGTTTGAGTTTCTATGAAGCTAGATTGGCTTTTCCTTCCAAATGATTGCTTATAAAATTTCATAAGTTTTTATAAGTTTGTTCATTTGGGGGTTGGTATTTAAAATTATGTGTCAGGTAACATATATTATATTCAAGAACTAGCTTTTGCCCGCGGCTTTGCTCACGTTAAGTTCGATTTTTCAAACCCCTATTGTGAAATTTATTGTTTAATTTTCAGAAATTCTTTCTTAGAGGATACCTAACCTATCTACGGCATAATAGCTATCTGTATGCCTTTCAGCCCGATCCGTCCAGCGGTTAGAGCTGTGCGTTGATAGATCAGTCAGTCAGTCCCCTTTTTTCCTTTTATATATTCAGAAGATGGTCGTAAATAAGAATGCCATCTTGTGCATTACTTATAAGGAGAACTGTACATTATTTGCATTCAAGTGAAATGCTGGAACATAGAATGCACTGCTGTTGGCACTCGATTTGCATATGCGTTCAGTTTATGCATGTGTTGTTGCAAGCTCTCATTAATGTAGGTACAGTAACAATAGCTAACAATAACAATAGCCGACTTGCTCCATAGATAATGTTGTTACTCTTGTGAGGGTAACAAGACTAACATCATAATAGTTTGAACCTTTCGGAGCTAAGTGCCTCTATTTCGTACTTGCAATTATGCATAATATTATATCGTAGTATACTGCAATTGTTATGTATAATTTAGCCTCAGATTACAATGATTTTTTTAGATCTAGAGTGACCTTTATTGACTCAAAATATCCTTTTATCTTTGTCCAAAACAAAAAACCTTCCTTCAAAACTTATAAAGGCGTATGTGGGAAACTAGTTGTATAATTAATTTATTATTACTAGCGACTCACCCTGGTTTCTCTTGGGTGCAATTTACTAATGAAGAAAATGAGAAGTTTTTATTGAGATTTATATATATACTTAAATACTTTCAAATTTTCCATAAATTTTCTTTTATAATTTAAACCCTGTATGACAAAAAGTATGAATACAATGAAAATAAAATCAAGCAAATCGGTTGAGCCTTCCTCAAGTGATAATAATAAATAATAATCTTTCATACATGCGGCACTTGGGTTTTTTATTTATATAGATCTACAATAAAAATTCATATTATCTTTTATTTAGGTAAGCTTACGAACCGTGATGGCTTTATCTTTGTCATATTTTTAAAGCTAAAAAGGCCAATTCATATTCTATTTAAGAAGACAAAAACAAAATATAAAGAAATTAAAAAATGTGAAACATTCAAGCTTTTATATTGTTACTATAAAAATTGAATAGACACACAATAGTTCCACAGTGGAAGCACAAAGATTAATGTTCTGCCCACGGCCGCCCACGCAACTTGAAACTGAACTGACCTCATAAAGACCCGCATTTTATACAAATAAATCTAGCTCAACGTAATGTTCGCAGAAATGTGAAAGTCCCGCAGTGCGCTTAGTGTATCAAACTCATATCGAGGGCTCCGAGCACTGTACCAAACAATAAATAATTAAAGTATTGTGTTTACGGATGACATCATAATGTTTTCTAACGTTAATTTTTCATTTCTATTATTTATATATTCATAGCTATATAAATAATAGTCTGGATCGGCAAACTTTAAACACTTTTGAGAACATTATATGGAGAACTCTCAGGCATGCAGGTTTACTCACGATTCCTTTACTATTAACTATTTTTCCCATAAAATTATCTATTAGTAGATCAAACATTAGAACAGATGCTAAAAACCTTAAAGCAAGTGATATTAATTGCTTATAACAAAATCGCCGATTATGCTTGGATATCAAGTAGCCTAAATTTTCAAAAACTAAAGCCTCACTGACCACTTAAAAAAAATAAACTGTATAATAGCGAATAAGTGTAGACTTCTAATTAAAAGTTGCTATTGTTCAACAAAGCTTACAGTGAGAGCGACGTTGCTGAAAAGTTTATGTGAAAATAACTCGCTGCATTCTATCCGATCCATTCCCAGATCATATTGATCTGACTAAATTTGAAACTCCGCAGTTATCAGCAAAGGGATTTGATATTGTAAGCTAAACTTTCATATAAAGGTTATAATATAAACGTAAAAATTCTTTTTACATAACCGATTTCAAACGCCACTACAATTTGATGAATTTGATGAGTTCCCTCGAGTTACCCAGGATCCCATCGTCAGATCCTCACCTAATGATGGACTACCTAGGAAGTATTCTCTTTCAAAAAACAAAGAATTTTCCAAATCGGTCCGGGCATCTTCGAGTAATCAGGGTACATACATAAAAAAAAAGATTCCGACGAATTGAGAACCTTTTTTGGAAGTCGGTTAAGATATGGGACCTACCTATTGAGTATTATAAACTTAGATGAATTGGAAGAATAAATAAAGTTACCCAATCTAAAATACTAATATTCTAAGGCTGAAATCTATAGACCGCACTCTCACTCTGTTCAACCTCAAGACAGTGTTAAAACGTCTCGTTTTAATTCTGTCTTGAGTTTGAGCTATCTTAAGTCCGAACTAAGTCGAAGCACGTTCTATAGATCTCCAGCTGTAGATAAAAAATAAATAAATAAAAATTATTTTATTTTTTATTTTATTTTATTTATTTTTTTACCCCTTCCCAGTTAGCCCGCTACCATCTTAGACTGCATCGTCACTTACCATCAGGTGAGATCGCAGTCAAGGGCTATCTTGTCATCGAATAAAAAAAAAGCTTAGTGCTTATTTCATCAAAGTCGAGTGACGTTTAATCAAGGAATAAATTGGGTGTTCTGATAGTTTTTGTATTAAAAATCAGGCAAAATATCAAATTTTGATAAAATCGACCCTAAGTGAGAAAATGTGTTTGTTACTTTGTACTTTAATAACGCATTGGTGGAGCAACGGACAGACTTCATATTTTGTGTACCTATAGTAAAAGATCTATAGAGTGCCATAGAATATGTACATAAGATATTCCGGGAAAACAAAAGATTCTCGCTTCATTTTCCTAACTTCAGTAAAAACGGACTAATCACTTGGAGTTAGGGACAAAAACTCTTTTAATAAATTTTATTTTACTAACCATTCACCGTGATAAAACAGACCTCCAGATTTACCTGCAAAAGAAATAAAACCGTTGTTAAAATTTTACGATTTTTTTTAATTCGATGACAAGATCATCTTTGACTCCAATCTCACCTGATCGTAAGTGACGATGCCGTCTAAGACGGTAGCGGGCTAACTTGGAGGGGATATGGTAGTATACTCATACCCCTAATCGGTTCTACACGCCATCGTGCCGGAACGCTAAATCGCTTGACGGCACGTCTTTGACGGTAGGGTGGTAACTAGCCACGGCCAAATAAAGTCTCCCACGAGACATTAATATGGAAATGCTATTCTAAGATTATAGAGAAAGCGATTTGAGAACTTGATAAAATATATCGTCGCGTAGGGAATACTAAAGGTACTAATGTTATAAGAATGATAGCCCTGGAATAAAAAGCTATAACAAAAGCGAAGGGCCACCGTATACTAGTGGCTTCGGGGCTTTTTACTGATAACAACTTAAGCAGCTTAAGGTCATCGCTCACTTATCAACTCGGCACTCGACCAGCTCGCCTCGCCTCGTGTGGTTAAGATTTATTATAATCTCGCAATAATTCTTAAAATATAGTAAAACAGATTGTTTACAATAATTTATTATAAAAAAGCTTTCACCGACCATACCTTAATCATCTCCTAAGTAATAGGAGTATCTTTGCGTAGGTAGCCCCTAAATACAATCCCTTACTCGATGTCATTTCCACCTTTAGGTGTTCCCTAAAGTTTCGTGAAAACGAAATTGACAGAAAGCGTCACCTAACTTAGCTTTAGCCAAAAGTTAGGGAACGAACGTGAAAACGGGCATCAGGCTTATTATTATGAAATAATAAGACACACCTAACTACAATAACAATATTTGTTATTTTATGTGCATCATATAACATCTAAACAGGCTAAAATCTAAACTAATTCTATAATAAAGTACCTATTATGATTTACTTATAAGCCAGGTACTTATAAGCAAATCAGTTATTTTGAAAATAAATACATACTTACTTATTATGTATAAATTCAAATCCCGTAAATGTATTAGCAAACTTTCTGCAGCAAAAAATACGTAATCCTTATCAGAGTAACCGACTAACAGTAAGCATTTGCAAATTCCGAGCGCGGCTGGTGCTTTGTTTTTGCTGTTAAAGCTTCAATTTGTTATCTGTCAAAAGTTTTGGGTTCGCCAAACAATGGATTACCAACTGAGGTGCAAATTCATATCGAATGGTTGTTGACGTGAGATTAGACCACTGTAGTTTTAGGGTTGGTAATTTGAAACTAGCTTTTATCCGCCTAAAGGTTAGGGCCTATATTTTACTGGGATTAAAATATTATATTGTTATCCTACGTCGTTATACTTGATATAATTTATTATTTTGGCGATTCATAGAATTCCGCTGCTTCTAGTCAGTATTAATGGCATTTATGTCATTTACTATGAAATTTTTACTTTTATTAAAAGTTAGCCGACTAATATTCGTTAACTGTAAAGACTACTTACTCGTGATAGTTTTCCTTGTAACTTCCTTGTATACACTACTGTCGACTTGGCAAAACTGTAAGGGTTCCTTACAGTTTTAATACGGAACCCTAAAAACCCGTTTTGTATTGTGCGTATTTATGCAAGAAATTAAATAAATTTCAGAACGATAAATTTTGTTACTAAGTGTACTGTTAAGTATATAATACGAAGTTTTCTCTTCTGCCAATGTACCTACAATACCCGTAAATTGGCTGAATTATTGACAAAATGGGTCAGCCAAAATTGATATATGAGAGAAGTATTTTTGTAAACATCGACGATCGATCCCGGTGACCTATTTAAAAGATACTAGATTAATCAACATCCCTACAAAGTAAGTCACATTTAGTGTCACACTGTAGATCACATACCTCTTTTTTATTTTAAAGTGACACAGAGAACAAGATTGGGTTTATCGAAGTTTTTTGAAATTCTCTGAACCGTTCGCACATTTGTATTGAATTTGTATGTTAAAAGTCTTTTGTTAAATATACATACCCGAATCTATCTAGATTCTAGAACCTATCACGGCGAAAATCAAACCGAATCAAATATATTTCAAAGACTTCTTAAATGTCATAGATCTTTGATGAGACCTTTGATGATGAAATTGGGCTCCAAATAAAAAAAAAAATTAAAAAATATTTATTTCATGTAGGCCAACTTGTAGCGCTTATGACACATCATGACTCTACCACCGGTTCGCTTCATCATCAAAGGTCTCAACAAAGGTCTAAGAGTTGACTAGCAGCAGGTTCTCACTCTGAAAAAAGCTTAAGTCCTGAAATTGGGACTTATACTAGAGCATTTCAAAACATACCTACTTATTGTAAATTAATAAAAGTAATTTTTCAGGAGTTCTATGAGAACGATTTTCAATGTACTGAAAATCTGAAGTACAGGTTAACTACAATAATAATAGGGTTAAGTTCTTACTAGTATTTTAAGTACTTTACGTTTGTAATGAGATTAGCTTACGTGTGTATCGAACCTATAAATCTGTTACAATGAGTACCTACCTCTGTAATGTTAGTTACCCCAGTTATAATATCAGATTGTTAGTTGGCTTATACCAATGGAAACTAAAGTAGGTAATTAATTATGTCTTTTTTTTATAGAAGTTTTGTCGTTCTATGCACTCCATTAAGAGATGGTACACTTGCTTGCATATTATACCTATTTGATAAAATAAAAAATAGGTTTACACACGTAATTCTTAGTTGGATGTTAAAACTTCTTCATTCTCACACTATGACGTATTGATAAGTATTTTAAACGCTTGTATAATACACATTTTATTTAAAAAAAATTATCTAGCTTCATTTTAAACTACTTTAAACAAATGTTTACCAATTCCCGGGGTAAAAAGCAGTTATGGCGGTTTAAACGAGTTTCGCTAACATTTGTATCGTATAAACTTGTTAACAATTCCCCCAATGACCGCTCGTGCTACACTCAGATTAACCTTAAAAGAGATTTTTGACCTACTTGTTACGGACTTTGTTCAAGATAGAGATAATTGTTTTTTATTATCGGCTTGTGCAACAGCTACTTCAGAACTCGATATTACCTAGAGCAATCATCACCAGAGACTTTCTATAATGAGACGACACGTAAATTAAAAATTTAAAATACCCCCGACTTGTTTACAACATACAAAAATATGTAATCCGCCACAAAATGGCGAATTACATTTTTTTTCACAACTTCCTCAATAAATGATGATCGAGGAGAGAGAAGTATCTGACAATGGAGCAAAAAACTGGATAACAGGATGTCAGGCATATCGTACATAGTCAGGCCATAGATTCACATGTCGGGGTGTTTTAAATTTTCAATTTACACGTGCCTGATTTACTATAGCAAAAGATTTTGTTTTCCCTTTAGTGCCTTTGTTATCGTAATTATGATAAGACGTGATCTTTTAAAAATATACTGGAAGAAGTAATAGCGTATAAAACGAAGCTATCACTAACATAAAGTCAATAACGTGTGAAATGACATTTGAAAAAGAACTTTTTTCTTTATAAGTTATTATGAATATAATCAAGATACGTCAATATGAATAACTTCAATATCGTAAAAGACCGATGCCTTAGTAATGGAAAGTCGTCTTCAGTAAACATCCAGGCATGATATAGGTGAACAAGTGATATATTATACAGGAATGTTTCTGACAATGTTCGCACGAAAGCGATTTGGTTATGATAATACGTGTATCGCGCAATTTCCTTTTCACTAGCTCAAAAAGCGTGCCTATTTTGCTAAAAACCTGAACAAACGTCAATTTTTCTTACTCAGTGAATTCAAGTTTTTTTTTTGTTTTGAATTTAGAACGCCGTAAATTGGTATTTCTAAAAGGAAAAGAGGGGCGTTATAAGTGTGACCACTTTATCTGTCTGTGTGAGACATCGCAGAGCTTAAACTGACGGATGGACCGATTTAATGTAGTTTTTTTTATTCGAAAGCGGGTTTCACTGGAATTGTCCTTGTCTATGAATAATGCGTCCAGACGCTTTCATAGGCCTGGAACAGATTTTTTTGGGATATTATGTCTGCAATCTGGATATAAATCGCATTAACGAGTAACGACAACGCGTATTTCTACACGCGTTGTCGTTATACAAGGTTATACAAGGATAAATTTAGGCTACTTTTTAATCCCGGAAAGGTTTCGCTCGGGGTTGTTAACCCACGTGAACGAAGTCGCGGGCAAAATCTACTCATCTATGCTATGGTACAACTGGCTTGGAAGTAATTTTTAAGACACATGTATCATATATGTATGTGAACATGTAACTCGCAAATGTTTCTGACAATGTTACAAATTGTACATTTGCATGGTAATTCGGAAATCTGTGTTTCCTTCTCCGTTTCTTTTGGTGGATCTTACATATAATTGGATTGGATTCTCCGTAGTGATATTCAAATCCAAACTCTGAAATAAAGTTAAATTAAATAAGTATTCCATTTAGAACTTTTGGTATGGGTTGACTTCTTTATTGAATAATAGGTACGCTTGAGTTACTGAGTTATTTCGAAGTAAGGAAATAAATTAAATTTTCATTCTTACAATATTTTTTTGATAGTTTTTTTATTTTTTTTATTTCATGACAAGATAGTCCCTGACTGTGATCTCACCTGATGGTAAGTGACGATGCAGTCTTAGATGTTAGCGGGCTAACTTGGAAGGGGTATTGCAGTATACATTCAACCCATACCCCTTATCGGTTTCTACACGCCATCGTGCCCGAACGCTAAATCGCTTGGCGGCACGTCTTTGACGAAGACGAAGTTTGTCGTTAGTGAATGAATTAATGAAAGGATGAAACAATGAAGAATGGATGGAAAAATTATAATAATTAATTAACATAAACGTAGGCGATTTTTAAATGTTAAATAAGTAACAACCATAACAAAGAACAACAAATCATACGAAGAACTATAAAATGGTAAGTGATATGATCATGTGTCGTGCTCGTGAACGGGTGCCACCAACGGGAATGGGTCTGCTTTGTCCGCCCATTTTGACATGCGTGGGATTGTGTGTACCTGCGTATGCATTTTTGAAGCTTCATTGTGGAAGCACTATATGTGTATACATAGCATAGTTTTGTTACCTATTATAAAAAAATTTTTTGTTATATATAATTAGTATTTTGAAAAGTTTGAATTCGAGAGGAGATCTGTGCTAAGTAGTGGGCTGATGATGGATTGAGATGTTCGAATGAATGAATGAATGAATGAATGAATGATGAAAACTTTTAACACGATAGTAATTAATGTACTTGATACAATGGAAACGAATTCGTGTAGCGTTTACCTCCAAAAGGCGGAATCATGGCGTTAAGTATGCACAAGTGATTTCATCTGCTTCCTTTGAGGGTATTCGTGAATTTCGTTCCCCATATTTAATCAACGGGATACGCTTTGTAAGAGACATGCTTCAATTGGCATTTCAAATAAATTTTGTAAGCTACTGAAGGGAATGCCTTTTAACGGATGATGTTTAAATTACTCGCAAAAATAAAAAGAATTATTTAATGAAATTAATTTGGCTAGACAGTGCGTACCTATCTATGAGCGAGTGAGAACTTTTTTTTCCATTTTTCCATGACAAAATAGCCCTTGACTGTGATCTCACCTGATGGTAAGTGACGATGTTAGCGGGTTAACTTGGAAAGGGTATGGCAGTGAACCTTCAACCCATAACTATATTCGGTTTCTATACGCCATCGTGCCGGAACGCTAAATCACTTGGCAGCACGTCTTTGCTATAACTATATATATCGTCGTAACTAGCCACGGCCAAAACCTCCCACCAGACCAGAGATAATTCAGAAATTATAAATTCCCAAATGAACCCCGCCGGGAATCGAACCCGAGACCTCCCAGTTTTAAGACCACAGCACTCACTACTGCGCCAGGAAGGCCGCAAGAGAGAAAAAGTAGAATATGTGGGCAGTTATTGAGCAAATTTAAGTTTTCGTTTAAACCAGGTAACTAGGTACGGTTCAAGAAGCTGCAAACTTAACCGTTGCAAGTTAGCTGCTTGTTATAGCACTAACATAACTATATTATGTTAACTATAACATGCAGGGTAAAATATCTTTAGAAATTTGTATGAAAATTGAACCCAACGAGCGAAGCCACGGTCAAAAGCTAGTGATATAATAGTTAGCTTATACCGCTCTACAGATACTCAATTAATTATACCCATGCAAAAATCACCGCGATCGAAAATTTGTGTTTATAATATCAGTAAGGATAATAGGAATTTAAGGGATTATTTACATAAACTTGATATCATGTTTGATTAGTAAATTATCATAAATGATAAATAATTATTATTGATTGCGGTATAGTGATGAAAAGTTTCAATTTGTACACTAAAAAATATATTTTGTTTTGTAGAAGTTCGTTAATTTCATGCTAAAACAAAACAATATATAACGCTTTAAATTTATTATATTAAGATACTTATTTATATTAATGGCACTGCACTGTGCTTCTACGTCGAGTTTGTAGGAGCACTGGTAATTAATCTGTATTACATAAGTATGACGTAACTTACAACATTCTAAAATGATTTGAATCAAAACTGCTTAAATGCATAAATAAATTTGAATTTTCATTTTCCTAAAAAAATTATAACCTACGTTAGTTCTACATACTATATAAATATATACGAGATATTATAAGTATTATAATAGTATTTAAATGATTAAAAGCTACAATTTAAACTTAAATATTAACTGTGTATTTCTTATCAAGTAAAATTTTAACTTATACGTACACTAACTAAATATTCATTTGCTTCTCTAAAATATATTCAACAAAATATTACCTACCCCTATATTATATACTCGTTTATTTAGTCGAAAGTGCGACCCCCAACCCCAGAATGAAGTGTGATCAATCCAACCTTTTCCAACGAAGTTTTTCTATCCAGCCCCTAGAGCCGTGTAATGAAGGTATATGGGACAATGCAGCGAGTTTTCTGGTGTAGCCCATTTATAAAACTTGACGTATTATAGATGGCGTTTTATCGGAATAACGTTCTATTAAACCTACCTACATATGAATCATTTTGGTTTTCAGAGTAACTTTTCCGGCTCTTGCTATTTTAATAAAATGAATTTTTTACGTGTTAAGTGTAGTAAAGTTAATAAAAAGATTAACTTTAATCTGTTTAGTGCCGATTTCACCAACGTCGAGATACATTATTATAGAATAGAATAGAAAATTCTTTATTGCTACACGAAGTTTACAATAATATCTTAGAGTTAATTATTAATGAATTTATTATATTGAAAAATCTGCCAAAATACGAGTATCTTTACGCTCAGAAGACTTATTGTAAAATTAGCCCTAATAAGGATTAGGAATGGTTTTCGTTAGTACGTATAGGTATGTTCTTTACATTTAGATAATGAAAATCTCTTAATAACTAGTTTTGCAAGAATGGAAGAAAAATTAAAAATTCGTTAGCAAGCGAACAAATTGCCTTTTTGCCAGAAATAAAAATTTTAAAACGTGATAAACCGTCCAAAAATAGGGCAACTACCAAAATTTGGAGAGAGTTGCCAAGATGTGAAACAATACTGCCTTTATGTTCGAGTAGGCAATGCAATTTTTAGGGATAAGAGTTCCGTTTTATTACGTCATTATTATCTAAATATGTCCGTCTTGTTGACTCGATTCCGCTTCGCACTATTGGACTTGGATTAAAAATCTAGATCGGTTCAAATCCCAATAATAGGTCCCGACTGTTTAAGCCATATTATTTAACAGTATTCTAGATAGTAATCGACTTGTTTTTTCCTTTACAGTGTTTATTTATAATATATTTTTTAAGCTAGTGAAATCAGCCGTAGATAATAAGTTGCTCACCCATCATAATGGTCGTATCCTTTAGATCCCCAAAAATAATATCTGTTGAGATAAAAATGAGCACAATGTACCTAACTGTGTTATATATTTAAGGTTTTTAATTTTTCTTCAACAAAACACATAGATGAATTCTTAAAGATAAGACATGCCTGAATACTTATTTTACCCAAATTAGGTACTCCAGACAAATTGTAAGATCTAGGTGACCCTTGGAGGCGGATTAAAGAAAGGAAAATTTTAATATTATGTACCTTTGTTAGATCGTACAAAATAAAGGTCCCATTTGCTACAGACATCTGGGAAAAGAAACATCTTTTCGAATATTATTTAAGAAATCTTTGTAATAAGAATTTCATATTCAAAGTTTTGGTAAAGCCGATGGAAAATTATTTTGAATTGTTAAACTTAGTTATGAATCGTAATTATAACTGTTAATAGTTTATATAGGTACTTAGGCTAAGTTATACTTAACTAGCTTATGCTCGCGGCTTCGCTCCCTCTTTAGGTGTGGAATTTTTAAAAATTCTTTCTTGGCGGATACCTACGTCATAACAGCTATATGTATGCAAAGTTTTAGCCCGATCCATCCAGTGGTTTGAGCTGTGCGTTGATAGATCAGTCAGTCAACCATGTCAAGTCTTTTTATAATTAGTATGATGATGTGAGATGTTGATGATAATATGAAAATAGCCGGTTGAGTTTGTTGCGGGCTCTTCTTAGACTAGAGCATGTTAGAAACCCTCGTAGGTTTTGTTTTAAGTTCGTCAGTAATTGCCCTTAGACCATTCTGGAAGGTACGCTTACAAAGATCAACACCGACAACTGTAACAATAGAAGTTCATTGTACAGATAATTCAACTTAGAAACGTTGCCAAAGTATCTACTAAATACATAATATATTATTATCAATGTACTGTTTCATTAACTCAAATACGGGTGTGAATTAACAACACTCAGAGTGTGAATATCTAAAATTGTCTCTCTGAGATTTCGAAATAACTGCGTGTTATGAACTAGGTATGTGTCCGTTCGTGCATCCGTCAGTCCGTCCGTCTGTCTGCCAGCGGGCTGTATCTCATAAACCAGACACTTGAAGTTTTCACAGAATGTGTATTTCTGTTGCCACTATAACAACAAAAAAAAAATAGTTAAAAATTATAGAGGTAGATACAATAAACTTTTGATGATGATGAAATTTTTGTGTTTGCTCGTCGATTTCTTGTGCGGATCCGACTCGCACTTGACCGATTTTTTTTCTATCTGTTGAAGAAGGCGTCAACTTCCAACAAGTGTTTGTGGAAGCTAATCTTCAGTATGGCTAAACTGATTTTGACCGGACTTTCACAAGCAGGTGGAATATTATTGCGGATAATCAAAGAGTTTACCATGAGTTTTTACCATGGGATTAATACAAAAACGAAATCACAGGTCTGGCTTATCATTGAATATACAACTGAGGCATGAGGGTCGGTTACCAATGAAAAATTAATCTTATCCGAGTGTTGATATTTTAGCATTTTCAATACAAAAACTGTAAAAACACCATTCATTGATTAAACGTAATTCGACAACAGTGAAATTGGCACTAATACACCAACAAAGAAATAAACTTTTCCATTTCTATTAATTTTACCAGTGCTGCGAAAGTGTGTTTGTTTCTTGGAGAGAAACCTAAAAATATTCTTCTGACTTTGACTTAACCTTGTACAAATGTATTATACATGCTTCCATACATAATTGACTTAAGAAGTATTTATTTACAAATGAACATAAATATTTTAGTATCTATTTAATTTATCTACGTATTCCCAAATCCCAATATGTTTACGCCGAGGTCTGGGTTTATGGATGAATAAAAACACTTTTTAGGCTCTACGGGGAGATAAAGTCGGTATAGTAAATTCAGATTTTTACGGCAGAAATAAAGTATGTTACTTTATCTTATAAATGTTTATCTTTGTATGTAACTTACAGTTTCTCTATAAATAACTGTCGCTTATGTTGACTGTATTAGTTTTCATTGGTCCCACGGAACATAAGGTATTTTCCGTTTTTATGACCTGACTTTATCAATCTGTCTGTACGCCTATCCTTGCGCTCACGTTCTACACAGCGGGTTTTTATTGTAAATTTATTTATATTTATTTATTAAATAATATTTATTGTTACCCTGGGTTTAACCCTACTAGAGACCCGTAAACACTCAAGTGCAGAAACATTAGTATTTAGAGCATGCAATCTATAGATTTCAGTATTAGGGAATGAGGTATCAATTGATTTTTGATTATTTATGATCCGTATGACAAAGGACAAAGGCTACATTTTATACGAACAAAATCAATATAACTGATGTTATACATCCAATTTTGCCTAGTTGGGTTACAGTTTTTACCCTTTTTTAACCGACTTCAAAAAAAAAAAGAGGAGGTTCTCAATTCGACGCGTATGTTTTTTTTTTTTTTTTTTTTTTTTATTATTTTTTGGCGATGTTACTCCATAACTCCGTCAAATCTGAACCGATTTTAATAATTTTTTTTTATTTGAAAGGACGTATTGTCAGGTTGGTCCCATTTAAATTTGGTGAAGATCTGATGAATATCTTCGGAGATGGAGGACGGAACTCCTCAATGAATAAGAGCAAATCGCTCGTGATCAGAGTGTGTGTCGGATTTTAACCATGCATTCTTCATAGCATCCATACATATGCTAAATTTCTATTTGGAATAATATATTTCAATACTTTTTTTAAGGAGCAAAACAAATTGTCTAGTGAATTGGTCCCATGAAGCTACACTAAAAAGCTTAAAATAATAATATAAAAAAATATTTTAAAAAAACCGACTTCAAACGCCACTTAAAAGTATAAAATAATTTTAGTTTGTACACGTATGTTGAAGTCGGGCCAGCGTTGCGCAATTGTATCATCGTTTCTATATTTTAAGCCCGTCCGACTTCAATATACGTGTACAAACTAAAATTATTAAATCGTAAATACTATTAGGCCGGTATACTTGTTGAATTAGCCCGTGAGGCGGACGGGCCTAAATAGAAACGATGAAACCGGTACGCGACGCTGGCCCGACTTCAACATACGTGTACAAACTAAAATTATTTTATACTTTTAAGTGGCGTTTGAAGTCGGTTTTTTTAAAATATTTTTTTATATTATTATTCTTGTTTAAATATTGTGTAACATTTGTAAATAGTAGAGAATGAAGGGGAATAGTTTTCCCAATTTACTCTATTCTATAGGTACTTTTAAAGTGTTTGTGTCAGAATTCTAGTGCCAAATTCACAAAGCAATCTTACTCTATTCGTTTTGTTAGAACGGGCACTTACAGACATTTAGACTCTTGAAGTTGTACCAACAGTTTCCAAGTTCTTGAGCCTTTGTTGTAGTTTCTTGAATGAGCTTGGGGAAAGGTGGAATCTTGGATGAAAAACAATTATAAAGATAAAAACATTATATAGCAGCCTCAATATAGGCTCAAATGAGTTGAAACTTGAAACGATCAATTTAGCCAATAACTTGATTGCGAAAGAATTAGTAGATTTACCATTACATAAATTTAAACAATGTGTAAAAACACATTTAATAAGTAGAAGTTATTCCACAGTTAATGAATGACAAAGTTGATTGGAACAAATCTGCTTTACTTCAGCCGTCCACAAGATAAAATAAAAAAATAAATAAAATATCTTTATTTTCAAAAAAGATAGATAAGCTACATATTGTAACATTTTTTGTTTTGAAAAGAGCAACTGCTGAGTTTCTTGCCGGCTCTTCTCAGCAGAATTAGCATTCCGAACCGGTGGTAGATTCTCGACTTTTCCTAAGAGCCAAAAGTTGGCCAAAATTTGAATATTTTAAAGTACTAAGTAAATACGTAAAGAGATAAAATGTAAAAAGACACACACTTAGTCTAGTCAATGATATTAGTAGGGATGTCATGACATAGAAAAAGAAAAGTACTTGAATACCAAATCTCACATTCCGAAATCACAAACGTAGTTTTCCATTACTTATTCTCGTAGCTAGCCATACATCACGAGCGAAACTGCTTCAGACAAAATGTGCTTGTTCTACCAGATCTATTGTAACCGAATACTTCAATGCCCCGCTTAAGTGCCAACCATATTTCACTAGTTTGGTCATTAAATAGGCCGAGACAAGATAAATAAGAGCCCAAAACAAACACGTCGGACAAATGACGCGGATCCTTAGGGATGTTTCAAGAAAATAGCACTCGTTTTGACTAGTTTTCGTATAGGTTGTTTTGTGAGGAAAATCTGTGGAAGGTAGAAATTGGATTATAATTCATTTGTAATTCTACTTTCCTATTTATAGTTTATATATATAACATTATAAATACGAAAGTTTGGATTGGATGTATGGATGTTTGTTACTCCATCACGCCGCAACAACTGAACCGATTTGGCTGAAATTCGGCATAGAGATAGATTATAGTCTGGAATAGGACATAAGCTTAAACCCGGAAAATAAGAGAGTTCCCGCGGGACTCCAAAAAAACTCAATCCACGCGTACGAAGTCGCGGGTAAGCTAGTCCAATATACCTACATATAATCCAATTCACCTATTAATATTCTGAAAGTAAATTCAAAATTCAAAATTTATTTATTTCATGTACGACCCAGGAATCGAAATTGGGACCTCGTCGTCCGCAGTCAACTTGCTGCCCACCTGACCAAATACAAACTATAATATAGTATAGAGACTGTATAAGACAAAATTAGTCATAATGTATGCTGAGTATCTTTTCAAATGTATTTTAGCTTGCTTCTATTGTCAAAAGCTCGTTACTTACACATCGTTAGGTATATAAGAAAATTAGTTAAAAAATCGTTAGCGTGCATGCAAATTGCCTCTACGAAAATTTTCAGTTGCGATAAAGTCGTGAAAAATAGGCCAAGGGGCAAAATTCGGGGAGTGTTGCCAAGAACTCAAACGATATGATCTCCACGATATGGTATATTGTCATTTTGAAAGCATTTTCAGTCAAACTACAGACTTTGTCATTAAAACTTTTTATCCCGGAAACATGAAATAAATACATGAAATAAATACATTTTGAATTTAAACACTAAGGGGTTCAAGCAGAAATAAAAATTTAACTCCATGCGGACGAAGTCGAAGACTTCAAGCTAGTCTAATCTAGCCTTTTCCCTTTTAAATAAATATGGGATGATAACAATTTATTATGGTATCTAAATTAAATGTCTGTTTTAAATATCTATACGATTACTTACAAAACAAAATTCTTGGAAGTGCTTATGAATTATAATAAATAATGTTGCCAAGTCAAGTAGCTTCCAATTAAATCACAGCACTTCTTTAGATCTAATCAAAATAATAATGGGACGACCTTTGTAACGTTGATATTTCTGAACATTAACCACGTAAATTCCTCAAAAGAAAATGTAATTATATTTATTGTTATGTCAGGAATACTGCTATACCATGAAATAAGACTAAAATATTAGGGTGCGTACTGCGTACACATCTGACGAATACGCCGCGGTTGCGCAATACACGTGCTGCACGTGCGCGGTACGCGTGCGGTTATTGCAACTATTACCACCACCACTGCACTATGAGTATAACTCGCACAAGGCTTGCATAAGGTGTGGGTGACGGCGGGCATGAGGTATCAAGCACGCGCGCTGCATGCAGACAACGCTAGCGCAGTTTTCACGTGGCGCATAAATTGCGCGCGGACGGTGCACCAGCGGCATGCAGACAGATTGTACTGCTTATGTGACAACTCATGCAACAAACGCGTGCAACTCACAACCTGGCGCATTCACCGAATCTGTACGCACCCTTATGATTAATACACATAATATTTTTATAGGTACATTATATCCTTACGACAGATATGTCAAGAATGTTTTCGTGCTTTAAATCACTATAGTAACAAATTGGAGTGCTGAAAGTTGTTCAATTATTCAAAGAGGACACATTTTGTACGAATCTCGTAGTGTATTCCCATTGTTTCTATCCGTCTCTTATGTCGAATGTATGAATTGTACGGACAATTCATACATTCGACCATTCTAGTGATGTCATTTTCAAATCTACGGAGATTTCAAAATGACGTCACTAGAATGGTTAACGGCAAATACGCTGTTGTAGAAAGACACATAAAAATATGCTGGAATTAGTGAAATTAATGGAATAAATTAGTGTCACTTATCTATGGTGTAATGGTATTCTACTGCAGCCTATTCCCAATAATATAACTTTAAAAATGATGTAGTTTTCGGCTTATATGTAGTTGCAATCGTAAAAAAGTCGTATGTTGTAATCGCAAAAAAGTTCTCTTCTTCTTTTCTCTTACCGTATTTTTTTAGACTCTATTACATTGTTTGTATACTTTCAACATAAATCAGCTTATTACTGGTTTCGTCTGAGGAGGATGACCTAAAATATTCGTATAACAGGCTAAGTTAATCAATAAAGTATATCTGTATAAGATAAGCTCTGTGCCTGGATCAACGTTGGAGTTTTTTAAATCTAAATATATAAAAGGTAAAGGTAACTGACTGACTGATCTATCAACGCACAGCTCAAACCACTAGGCGGATCGGGCTGAAATTTTGCATGTAGATAACTATTATAACGTAGGTGCCCGCTAAGAAAGCATTTTTGAAAATTCAACCCCTAAAGCGATAAAATAGGGGTTTGAAAAATTGAACCTAACGTGAGCGAAGCCGCGAGAAAAAGCTAGTAATTTATATTATTCAGTCGATGCATGAAGAAATGTTTTCCAGTAATTCATATTATCTTGCTAAACTGGGACATCCGTTACGTAACATTACATATTGTACGTCACGAAACATTGCATGACATTATTAAAAGCATCGCGTGCAAACATACGTAGATGCCTTAGCAATACATGCAATAAGCATAATCAAATAAGACTCATTTTATTTTTACTATAATGTCTTAGACCACTTATGTTCTTCTCTTCTCAGCAGAATCAGCATTCTGGACCGGTGGTAGATTTTCAACTTGTTATAAGAGCCACAAGTTGGCCTACATGAAATAAATAATTTTGAATTTGAGAAGAAAATTCTCCAAAATCACTTTAGTGTTTGAAGTTTCGCATTAAACAGTAGATTATCCGCCTGTTATCACAACAGTGAATGTGATAAAACCATGAAAGGAAGTACCTTCCTAACTATAGTGTAATTGATGCTGGGACCCATCTATGCTTAAATATAGGCAGAGTTGGCTAAAATAGGTCGCTGTTTTTGATATGCCCGCCCTAAGCACGTCTTTTGTACTCGTAGAGTTTCGTTTGGTATTGTATTTCATCTTTGAAAATTATATTTTATTGCTTCACGACCTTTGATTACCTAATTTAACTATTCCAAGAAAATACCGGCTATTAAATTATATTACCCAAGACGTTGCTTTAACACATATCTATTTAAGTGTATCAAAAATACATTTCTAAAGTAATTTTTTATTATTACTGAGTTTACAAACTTCGTTTGTAAGGGCGCTCTTGGGAGCTATCGGGAGAGCTCGAGGGTGATTTCTCTCATTAAATTATGTAATCATATAAGTTAGGTAACTGCGAACAAGGATCGCAATAGGGCCTGTAAATAAGGAGCATTGTTTGAAATGTTAACAGTTTAGACGCAGATTTGTGTTTGTCTTGTATTTTGTTGTTTGAAAGTTCATTGTTTAGTCATATTATATGAATGGCATAGCGATATCGAGTGAAATACTGTTATTTGTAAGTCTGATGCTGAGATTTATAGAGCGTGCTCTGACTTAGCTCAGACTCAAAATTAAAATTAAGACGAGACACAAATATGCCCTGACATAATTCTATCTCGTTTTAACTCTGTCTTAAGTCTGAACTGAGTGAGAGTGCGGTCCATAGATTTCAGCCTGAGATATTGAATAGGTACCACTTTAATACTAACGGTTAAATTATGGAACCTGCACATACCTACCCATGTAGGCATATCTACACTGTTGAATCGGCTCAGGCGACATCTCGACCGAAAGAAACTCGTCCGAATGATATTCTGAACGCAATTCAAATATCTATCTATACTTATAATAAAACTGTAAAGGAACGAATTCTGAACATTAAATATATTTTGAAAATTATAATCGTACAATGCTTTATTATCGATACTGAGCCCAAAACAATTTTTTTTTTAATTTTTTGTGTCTGTCTGTGGGCGCATCACGCAAAAACTACCGAACGGATTTAAAATAAAGGTGTAGTGGTAGCTGATACTCCGGGTCAATATATGAAATACTTTTAACCTGATAAACAATAAGGTTCATCCGGAATAGGGGATGAAAGTTTTTGTAGATTTTGCTCCATAACTTCGTCAAATCTAAATCGAATTTGATAATTCTTTTTTTATTGTAAATTGTATAAAAAATATTTTACCTAATTTTGGTGAAGATCTAAATATTATCGGAGATAGAGGACATAACTTCTAGCAGATAGTAGCAATAAGTCACTCTAAACTTTTTCCACGCGGACGAAGTCGCGGGAATCAGCTAGTCTTAGTAATAATAATTCAAGTAGATATTATGCGATCCGCGCTGTGCAATCCTGATTTATAATAGTTACCCATTAAGGCTGTCGTACGGCAGGGGCTAAATTAATGGTTAACTGATCACTAATCATCGTCATTGTTGTAAATGATCATTTAATGTAACTGTTGAATAGACATATTGTATCGATCATTGGTATATAAGAGTGTACATAAAACTCTTACTAATACTATAAATGCGAAATTGTGTTTGTTCGTTGGTTTGTCCTTTAATCACGTAGCAGCGGATCAACGAATCAACGTGATTTTTTGCATGGGTAGAGTTAAAGACATAGAGAGTAGCATAGGCTACCTCTGAAAGATTTAGGAACGGTCGATTGGGAATTGAAGAAGTAGACGAAATCGCGGGCGTCATTTAGTATTGAAATAAGGATGAAACTTCGTTTATTTGGATTTGATTGGATCAGAAAGGATCAAGCCTAGTTTCAATGGAACCCGTTCGAGACAATTTCCTGTTAAAACCTATAAAGTGGAGACATCAAGTGCTGTCAAAACACATCCTGTGAAGCGCTTGTACCTACAGCCGTATGAACGTTTTAGAGCCTACAGGAAGGGAGAGTCGACAATGTTGACTTGACACGTCATGACGTCACTTTGCTGAGGCACCGAACAACTGTTCTTTTTAACCCCGATAAGTAAACAGGGGTGTTATAAGTTTGATCCGTTTATCTGTCTGTGTGTCTGTCCTTTCCCTTGTAGCTTCTTAATGAATTGGACAGGTTTTTTTCTTTTTGAAAGCTGATGTGATAGAGATGAATCTTAACTAAGTATAATTTATGATGATCTGTTCAAGCGTTTGAAGATCATCAGCTTATTTTTTACTTTGGGTCTTACAAACTTTTACAGATACGATTGATTTGAGATTCGGTGTACCTACCTACTATTACTCGGGATTCTTGACGTTTCGGGTTTTCAAGAATTTCCATCACCTGGTGTTTGTTTGGTCGAATGGTTTTGTGTAATTATCTTTTCAAATTAAAATGAAACAACATTTCACGTACTTTCAATTTACTAACGAGAACATTTACAAGTTATAGTAATATATATGCTAAGAAATATTTCTTAGCAAGCTGGTGACGTTATCAAATGAGCGATAGCGGCCCGCCCGCCCGCCCGCCCAACCCGGTTGTACGGCGTAAAGTATTTGCACCGTGCTCATATATTGTAGTATTGCGCAACATATTTCCGAGTAACTTACTGCATGTTCTCACAAAATATGATGCTCGTATAAAATAAATATGCAACTTTAGTTTACTGCAAAACTTAAATGGAAATGGGCGGGGCACATAGTTCGAAGAGTTGATGGGCGTTGGGGTCCCAAGGTACTGGAGTTGCGACCCCACACCGGGAAGCGCAGTGTTGGCAGACCCCCAACTAGGTGGACCGACAATATTAAACGAGTCGCCTGGAGTCACTGGAATCAGGCGGCACAAGATCGAAGCCTGTGGAAGTCCATGCAAGAGACCTTTCCAGCAGGTCCTGAACTGTACTGATACAAAATTTCACGTCAATCCGTTACTCCGTTATTGTGAAACACCAAACTAACAAACCAATAAAAAAAAAAAATTTTAATATCCATCTTATTAATACAAGGTTTCAGTACTGAAAAATTCCGAAAACACATAAATAAATTAGCGAAGTTTGATTGAAACTCTCCAAAAACAACTTTACTTATAAATACGGCATCAGAAATATAATATGTAAATAAGCACATGAGCACACAAAGTTTGATTATAATTTTTTATTTATTGGACAAAGTTTCTACCGCTACCATATAAAAGGAAAGTTGGAAACTTCAGCGTTGCCTTTCATATTTCTTCCTTAAAACGCAAGACGGATCTACATAGTAAGTAATATGTGAAATGATAAAGGCATACAAAGTTCGCTTTGTTGAATAAAGAACAATATAGCTGGAACACTGGTGAATATAATTTTGTTGTACTCTTCTTCTTCGTCTTTTTCAACTTATAGACGTCCACTGCTGGACATAGGTCTCTTGCATGGACCTCCACAGGCCTCGGTCTTGCGCCATTTGTTGTACAGATATTATTAAATTACGAAAATCGAACCATAACGTTTAGAAGCGCAATAGTCAGATGACAAGCCATTTTTTTAGTAAGCCTTTAAACGCCAGCAGTAAATGTCGACGACGAGTTTGTAGAAAATTATCATAAAATGACGTTCTGTGCTGTGAAAGGGTGGCATAATTAATCATAATAACTTTCGAAACCGTAATTATCAATACCAGTATTAAAAATGGCACTCATACAATTATTGGTTATATTATTATTATTGTTAAGAGCTTACGTTTGGAGCGGAGCTCTGTTAGAAACTTCTGTTCTAAGCGTTATAGTGCGATGATTATAAATCAAAGGTTTTTTGAAGATTACTAGCTTTTAAACGCGACATCGTCCGAGTGGAGTTAGGTTTTTATAAATCCCGCGAGAATACTTAAGTTACCATATACCTACCTTTGGATAGAAAAACACTGCTATAGAAAATTTTTTCATAGGCAAACCGTAGTCTACTAAAAAAATTTAGACCGACTAAGGTCCCAAATTTGAAGAATAAGTTTGAAATAGAACCTTGACTTGCCATAAGAGCCACAAGTTGGCCGATATGAAATAAATAATTTTGGCATTTGAAAATAGAAATAAGTGTGAGAATATAAACGCAGAAACATATCATGAGAATTGCAAGAGCATGAATAGAAAGTGTTAATTTGCGAATCGCTCAGATGTACGATAACCTTTATTCGACTGTATTAAATTATCCTACTTTAGTAGTGCATAAACTGTGGAATTTGTTGTTTGTTGTCTATAAGTACTTTGCGAGGGTTGGAGTGGTCATCTTTTGATGTAAACATGGTTAAATTGTGTTCTACAAATGTTTGTTAAGGATTTACCGGTAAATTGTTTATCTCTGACCACTTAGTTTTGGAATGCTATGATGGTAAACTCACCGATGTTGAAGTTCCACAACAAAGATAATACTTACCTAATACTTACTTAAGTGAGGAGAGTTTGTGGTTTGATCGAAGTTAATTTTACAGTTATCTAAATATATAAAAGAAAAAGGTGACTGACTGACCGATCTATCAACGCACAACTCAAACCACTGGACGGATCGGGCTGAAATTTAATATACAGATATTATGACGTAGGCGTCCGCTAAGAAAACAGAAAAGAAGGAAGAGGAAAAATCGAAATTAACGTGAGCGAAGCCATGGGTAAAAGCTAGTTAAATATAAAATATTTAATTTAAAAAAAATTTCTTACTCTTAGGTACCTACTTTTCAATTCAATTCAATTCATTTATTGCGAGACGCTCCACCTGCTTCGGTTACTATCAGGTGAGAGCGCATTCAAGTACTATCTAGTCATCGAATATAAAAAAAGAAGAATCGCAAGGAGTCGCTAGACATACCTAGGTGGCGCAAGACCGAAGCATGTGGAGCTTCATGCAAGAAACCTTAGAAAAAGATAGACATACCTATCATAGTGGACGTCTATCGTTTGGTAAGGAAGGAAAGAATTAATGACGAAACGCTATCAAATATACACTATCAATGTAGAACTCAGCTCTAGCGAGCGAGTCATGGTACGGGGTTATCGCTTACAAGGAATTGCGGAATAAATTGCCTGTGAACATGTCACTTAAATATTTAACTGTCCTAAAATCATATCCTGAAATTGGATGTAACGCTTATGCAAGTGGGTCGCATCAACTCTCACAACTTTTATTAAATCCGGAATTAAATGAATTGTGACAAACTGGATGGTAACTTTTATCTCCAAAATATTTCGTTTTCTTATTTTATACTTGCAGCTTGATATAGATGGATGCTGAAAAGATACTGGGTGGCGTAAAACTTTGCCAAGTGGGGCAGGGAGTATGCCAAGAACGAGGACAATGATATTTTGACGGTGCTTCAGTCTTGAGCGACAATAGAAAGCTCTCTACATATCCACAGTACCTATATATTTTTGTCAATCTTTTTATGTACGCACAAAGGAGAGTAAGCTGCCGTGAATTTGTCGTATATAAATAAATGCTAGGCATATAAGAGTAACTCTTTTAAGGCATATTTACGTTACCGCGCCGCAACGGTTATGTTTAAATATTTAAATGCTTTTTTGCTTCGTAAAACTCTTTGACTAGTTTATTCCTGAGATAGCGAGGCTTAGAAAATTTAACTTGAAATAGATAATTAATACTTAAATTTTAATTAAGTACTTAATTAATTATTTTATGAGCTTGATACTCGATAGTGAACCGTAAACTAAGTAAACTAAACGATTTTTGTTGTATAAACATCGCTCATTGCATTACACAGTACGTTATACAGTGATATAAATGACAGCGAAATATATCTTGTAATGTTCATTCCTTAATCCATCCACTTGGCTATCTAAGTGCCAGTTCCACCATCACCAAGTAACGTTTAACCGAAGAGTAAATTTGATGTTCTGACAGTTTTAGGATAGGAAATCTGTCCATTGAAAAAGTCTAATTTATTCATCAGTTCAATGTTAATAGTGAAATGGCACTAAAAGTCAATTCGAAAGTCAAGACAAACTGAGTAAATCTTTGACAATAGTTCACATCACAAAACACATACCCTATACAACTGTGATATTCAAGTCATAAAATTTTTAAAGCGTCTTAGCCGCCCGTGACTTTCGCAAAGCGGCAGAAGGTCGTGCAAAAATAAGACAAAGCTCACTTAGTTGACAAGCAAACAGCACGTCTATTGTGGCAAACAAAACAGACAAAACAAAAACAAGTCTCGGAAATAAGATTTTTTCCTGTTGTAAAAAATTACAAACTTCAACTTTGTTGACACAGCATTGTGTTACGAAAACTTTTTGTGTTTTTCTTGTTTTACGTCCGTAGCTTTCTTCTTACAATGATGTCTTGACGAGTACCTAAAAAACTAGCTCACTAGGTAGAGCTTGCGTTACATGTCAATATGACGACAGTACTTGTACATGTAGCACCTATGAAATTTGCCCCTAGCGGACAGTAAAAAAATCAACCATCCATTGCGTAATATATTATGGCCGATAACATAAATTATTTGGGTACCTATTATTATTAAAACATGTCAAGCTTCTCCTAAATAGAGTCACGAGGTATTTTTTGAAGAGTGGAGCATTTACTTAATAAATAAATTATAACATGGTACTGCGTAAGACAATCATTTTCATGCTTCAATTGGTACCTTTACTATAATAATAATTAAAATAGTAGACTTTAGTGTGGTGATTCGTTTCATATAATTGTCTCTTTCCTACTAAAAAGATATGTATCTTATTTTCTTTGTAAGTTCAAGAGGTTACCCATTCGCCTTCGCCGGAATCTGCACATTGTTTCTCTTCTGTACTGTGTATTGTTCAAGCCCCGTCTCCAGGTTATTTGAAAGAACACTTCAAATTTCTTGGCTATTATAGACCGGATAAAATTTTACGACCACCTGCTTGACTTTTACTAGCCACATGCGATTCGAACCAAGTTGTATAAGAGTTCAACTGTGGTCAAGGCCATTAATTTGTGGTATGAACTTCCTCCCAAAAATAAATAAATAAATAAAAAAGACGTGTGGCACTCGGGGACTGCCGCGGTAAAGCTATTGCATAGCATTTTTTATCAACGCCATCTAGCGGTGAGAGGAGTCCCGTGTCAGGCTATTTTCGTTACGGAATTTCTGGATTCGGTCTCCACGCTCAAGGCCCGCGATAGAAGCTATGCAATAGCTTAAAAAGATTTAATAGAAAAAGTAAATCGCACCCATTGTAAGTTGGGTAGGGCCCCACCTGGAAAGTTGGGTGAGGAGACGGCACGGGACCCTCACGTACCGTCTGACGCAGGTACTTACTGGACATGGTTGTTTCGGTAAGTATCTGCATCAGATTGCAAGGCGGGAGCAGACCCCAGCCTGCCACGAATGTAATGCGCAGGAAGATACGGCGTATCATACCTTGGCCGAGTGCGCGGCGTGGGGGCCGCAGCGGCACCGTGTGGTGCAGTTCGTGGGAGCAGACCTCTCTCTGCCGAGCGTGGTGAGTGCCATGATCGGCAGCGAGAGGTGTTGGAAGGAGGTGATAGCTTTCTGTGAGAGCGTGCTCTCACAGAAAGAAGAAGCGGAGCGGGTCAGAGAGCTGGACCCGAACGTTCACCCGCTCCGCAGAAGAAGAGGTCAAAGAAGAAGGCGCCAATATGCGCGCCTCCATCCCCCCGGAGCTCCGTAGAATGGCGGGATGATCGGTCGAAACCGCTGGAATGCCACAGTTGAATGCGAGCAGCGATCCTGTGGCTTCCCTATAAAAGCGAGGACGGGCCTGTTGGGTTTTAGTGGGTATTTTGGCAGTGCCAACGAGTCCCACATACCCGCCTGTTGTCATAGATGGGCGGGATGCGTAAAGGCATTTCCCAACGTTAAAAAAAAAAAAAAGGTTGTACCAGTCAAAATTTACTGGTAACGCACTTAACTTGTTAAACATTTTGATTGCAGTTAAACAAACTACAACAACGTAACAAAAATGCTCTGGCTATGAGTGAAACAAAAGAAAGTTGTGCGTGAGCGCGTGATAATATAGCTTTAACCGTAACGATAGGAAGAATTCCTGCAGGCTGCTGATATTATGCCCGTGGACTACCAACCCTGAGGAAGATTTTCTTATTGTTACAATTGAATCTACATCATCTGCTCCAATAACAAACGTTTATACCTATTACCAGTATATAAATGAACTACAGAAATGTAAATATAACGAGCATTTCACGATTTCGTTTTGCAAACTACACAATACGTCTTTCAATAACAAAGTAGATGCAGCAGAACAAAAGATTCCAATTTTATTTACCAAACGAAAAACATATTATATGGCTTTTTTATTCGGAGTACACATATTAAAAACACAGTTCTATTGTTAGTGGAATTTAAATAACGGAAACATTTCTTAAAAAGTGCGCTCTCTACAAAAATAATGCGAAACTTTTTGTACACATTGTATCTTAAAAATTAAAGAGTACACATTCGATACACGCCTTATAAAGCACCCATATAATCACGATTTCGAATAAAGAATTTGGAACAAAAGAAAATGAGCACAATTTTAGCTGTAGTATAATTACAGAGGTATAGCCAGTCTTGATTATTATTTCTCTTGTGAATTTCTGTAGACGACTTTAAGTAACATTTTGTAAAATATACTAAAGAAGGCTTTATTATTGTGACTACATTAATACGTTACGTTTAAAAAATATATGTGTATGTGTATAATACATTGTAACATGTTAAACCTTATTAAAATGCCCCACTCCAGTTCATACCGGTTTGAAAGATTCATCTTTCTGGTTTCAGTCGTTGAGCCATCGAGACTGTCTGTTTGATTTTTATTTATTACACTTATTACCAGTTACCCACGACTTTATCCGCGTGAAATCAGATTTTTAAAAATCCCCCGAAAACCCTCTGTTTTTCTGAGATAAAAGGTAGCAAGAGTATATCACTCCAAGTACTTACTTAGGTATACCCTTGCAAAAACCGTGATTGAAGAACAAACCAACAAACAAACTCACTCATTTGTAATATTATTAAAGACTAGCTACTAGCTGATGTTCGCGACTTAGCTGCGTGGATTTACTTCTTAAAGTCCCCCGGGAACTCTTTGATTTTCCGGGATAAAAAGTAGCCTATATCACTCTCCAGGTCCTCAACTATACCCATGCAAATCACGTCGATCTACCTCTGTTGCAGCGTTATTGAGGGACAAACCAACAAACAAACACACTCGCATTCATAATATTAGTAAGGATAGTAGGGATATGGCCACAGCAAGTACGGGTTGACGAAGGGAGTAAGGGTGTATGCGCCAAGATAATGCGTGCGCGTCGTAATAGAATTGTATTGGGTTACATACAGCTCTCTTAACAGACGTGATCCAATCAAGTTAACGCATCGGTGCCTGTAATAAAATAAGCTCGCAGTGGGGTACAGAACTGAGGCGAGGCGAGCCATGTCTGGGCTGAGTAAGACGTCAATTACGACATCGACTTGTACAAGCTCAAGACAAGCTCGCAATAGATATACCTATATGTTCTCGTACAGACGTATCTAAAGAAATAGCTCTGCATCTATACTAATATTACAAAGCTGAAGAGTTTGTTTGTTTGAACGCGCTAATCTCAGGAACCACTGGTTCGAATTCAAAAATTCTTTTTGTGTTGGATAGTTCAGTTATCGAGGAAGGATTTAGGCTATATAACTGCGACCAATAGGAGCGAAGCTTCTGTGAAAAATGTCGCAAAAACGGGGAAAATTATCCATATTTAAAATATACTCTTTTAAAAAAATTTTAATCGCGATCATAATAACAGAAGTTGACGCGGACAAAGTCGCGGGCAATAGCTAGTTATATTATAAAGCTGTTTTTTCACACATACATTACACACACAAATCTAAAATGAAAAGGTCATTGTCAGGTCAGGTCAGGTTCACTGACTGACTGATCTATTAGTGCACAGCACATAGATAGCTGTTATGATGACATCTGCTAAGAAAGGATCTTTGCAAATTCAACCCCTAAGGGGTTGAAATAGAGGTTTGAAAAATCGAACTTAACTTGAGCGAAGCCGCGGGCAAAGGCTAAAGGCTAATTTTAACACTGAACCGATCGCGCTGTAGCATACAGATAGCCATTATGACGTAGACATCCGCTAAGAAAAGAGTTTTGAAAATTCATCTCCAAGGAGGTAAAAATGGGATTTGAAAAAATCAAACTTAACGTGAGCAATGCCGCGGGAAAAGCTATTATTATTATATAAATATTATTTTTGTTTGTCTTTTTTTTGGGAGAGTTGATAGTTTCGGGCAAAAGCTAGTTGTTTAGAATTTATAATGCAATTGAAATGGGTACAGGCCTTTTAACGGACGTGATCCAATCAAGTTAACGTATCGGTGTTTATAATAAAATGAGCTAATGTTATCTTTTAGACGCAGAAGTGTCTGGCCTCTGGGAACTCAAGTGGGTCACGTCTGCGCTGCGTGAGATGCGACATAAATGATTGTGAGAGAGGGTTATGATGGGGACGCTTTAGTTGTTTTAACGTGTGTCGGTACTCAGTGTGTTAATACTTATAATCTAACCACCTTGTTGGTTAAGTGATTAGAATGTTCGACTGCGGATGACGAGGTCCAGGGTTCGATTCTTGTGTCGGGCCAATAAATGTACCTATCAGGTTTTTCTGTCAAGATATTCTTAGTACTAGCCCAGAGTGGAGAAGTTAGATTTGTTTCATCCCCGTATCTCGGAGAGCACGTAAATCTTCGGTCCTGCGCCTGATGTCTCTCCGGTCTTGTTGGATTACCGTCCCACCAAACTATGAGATTGAGGGAATAAAGAGTGTACATGTATTTGCGTACAAACGTGTGCACTAAAATATCTCCCGAGCAGATGGCTAACCTCAGAGGAGGTTGGCCGCCGTGGTCGAACTCGGTCGGGAGGACATTATTATAAAATTTTAAGTAAATGTAATACTTAAGTAATAAATACTTAAGTAAAAAATTCAATCCTCATCAAAAGTAATTCCAATTAACCGTGATTAAGTCGGCTAAGTCTTTCCTGAGCTTCATTATCGGGCGGATAATGGACGTCCAGTCGCCGATAGCGAAAGACGCCGAACAAACAACAACATCTACTGAATTTATCGACAATTTCTCTACGTAACTATACTGAAGCCATTGAAATCTCTTCGCAAAATAATGGTTTTTTTTGTAATCTTTACTTAAGGTTTGCCAATAGTATAAATGCGAAAGTTGGCATATATTAAACAAAACAAGCAAAAAAAATTCAACCAAATCATATCGAATAATGTTATAGTTCTTGCAATTCACGACGACGCGTGACTCATGGTTGTGTGTGTGTCGTATCTGTATAAGTGTGAGCGAGAGCTTGCTCGCGCCTGACCACTCCCACCTAGGCTACTGACAGCCACGCACACTTACGCAATGTGTATGTACACGACGTAACCACAAGTAAAACGCCCGTAACTTCGTGAGATAAACGCACTATATCTCATGTTTGCACCTAGGTAAGACTGTGATTTCAGCGCTTAAGTAATTTATTTTTTAAATTACTATATTCCATCACTAGCTTTTGCCCGCGGCTTCGCTCACGTTAACTTCGATTTTTTTCAATCCCCAATTTTACCCCCTTAGGGGTTGAATTTTCAAAAAACCTTTCTTAGCGGATGCCTACGTTATAATAGCTATCTGTGTCCCTTTCAGCCCGGTCCATCCAGTGGTTAGAGCTGTACGTTGATAGATCAGTCAGTCAGTCAGTCACCTTTTCCTTTTATATATTTAGATTATTGTAAAAAATAACAATTAGATGTTTAATTTTCTCATTCATTTAAATTATATTATACATAAAAACAACTACATGGAATACCTACTTGCACAAACATGAACGCACCCAAACTCAGTCTAAAACTACATAGTACAAAATATTATTATAACACAAACACTTCACTAAGTGATATTCTAATTATAGACAGAATTTCCAATAAATTATTTTCCTAAGAGCGTAGCTGCTTTGCAATCCTCTGGTTTGAAACTACGGCCTAATTAAAGCAGGCTTTCACTCAATATTATGTATTATGACGAACAAAATGCGTACGAAATAATTTTGCCTCAGTGATTTTCTTCTACGTCTTCGGTTAGCAGTTATGATAATGTTATTGATATATTTTTCTTTGACTATTGAGTTGCTAGGGAATAATTTTGCTGATATTATGTTGCAGATTTAAGTGGTGTACGCGATATTATAACAACACTTTAACATTAACATTCGTAGTATACAGCATACTTAATTGTAAAAGTAACTCTCTCTCTACCAAACTTAATAGCTGAATCGATTTTGAAAAAAAATTAACTAAGAGATAGCTTGTAATTTGAGGGAGATTATAGATGACCTTTAATTTCGAAACATCAATAACTTTCTATAGGATTATTAAAAAACCTTAATCCACGCGGACGAGATTATAGACATCTAATCATACTAGCATAAGTAGGTATTATTATTATTTACATAAATACATTTATATTAGCGTTACTAAACGAAGTAAAGTGTAAACAGTGTTAACATTTTTATCTACATAGAATTAATAAATTGTTTCAGAAAGGTATCACAATATACCTACATAATATGTAATACGTGCGCCTCTAAAGTGGCAACCAATTCAAATTCAAATAACATTGTATAGGTATAATTGTATAGTATGTGTATATTATATTGTATCATATAATGTGCGGCGCTTATGCTTTCAATTTGGGATCATCGTGGGTGGCAGCCTATCAATATAGACAGTTACATTTCATGTATCAGAGACATATTCAGCTCGAGTTCGGTTACTGAGCGAGCTGATATTTAATAACAAATTTTGGCGGCGCAGCTGTTATTTTAAAGTTGAACATTGTGAACTTGGTAAATGGTAACATAACAATATTTGGTACTAGTACGCCTATTTTAAATTTTAAACAATGGTGGATATTGATCGTTTTAGTTAATTTAAACTATCGATAGATCTTCTACTTCTTTGTCAACCTTAGCGGTAATCACTTAACCATGAACATTTGTAGCACCTGAGGCACCACCAATACGTTGTCGGCTTTTCAGGAATTTGTTGGTTCACCCCTTGAATAACCATGTTGTAATTTAGTGGGAACATCGTCGCAGGAAGGATGAGTTCTTTTCTCTTTACGAACAATTTTACCAATCAGTAAAGAAAAGGTTTTATTTTTGAAATAGAACCATTGAAATTATGTATGGCAGTGTAAAGACTTAGTTAATTCCGCAATAATGACAGCACATCGATGTATGGGTATTTCTCATCAAATTCCGAAATTTGATTCCCGAGCCATTAGTGCCGAGTCATATGCATTAACTACATAAGTCTTTTTTTTTATTTGAATGTACGCTGTCTATACCGTTATTGTTTAAGAAGAAAACGTATTACCTCTAAAGAAAAAAAAGATATGGCTACTTTGTTACCTTGAAAATCATTCCCTCACCTTGTCCCTTAGTTCAAAAATGTTACTAAAATGCCTATTTATTTGAAATATATCAATATTCTTAATAATAAAATTATGCAAATATATAAGAAAGATGTTCGTTATTGTCTATAAAAGCTTCCATCTTACAACAACAAATTTATAAACACAATAATTCGATTTTAAATATGTCCCGCCAAATAAAATCATTCCCTCATGCTATTACGAATATTCGATTTCTGAACATGTCAAACGATATTTAGGAACGCAACCTTAAGTTTTTAGTACCTGGCAACACTCGCAAATGATTCAAGATGGCGATTTCTTCTCAACCGTAGGTGAGTTCGTGTAAAAAAATATTTTGTGAAAAATTGTTAAAAGTTAAATTTATGACGATCATTACCTCACGTTACATGAATGTATTAAGCATTTTAATATTTATCATTAAAATTTGTTGGTTTTATGCGTTTTTGGGAGTAAAATACATATTGAAAATGTGACAAGCAAATTGAGGTTATGTGTCGGTGTTTTTGTAGCTTAAGTTAAAAATCGTCATTCCCTCACAGTCATTCCCTCACTGCATTTAGGAGTTATCCAGTATTCTGCGGTTTTTTTTTTAGATTTTTTATTTATTTCTTGCAACTTATACTTCACGGTATTTAATTTAAAACAGGTGCATGTATGTGGAAGCCAAATGGCACGACAAAAGAAGTTGAGTGATGCAGAAAAAAAAGAAAGAGTATGATAGAAAAAGGCGAGAAAAAATGAAAAATAATACTGAATCTTTGGAAAAACTGCGGGAAAAAGAAAGATTAAAATATTTAAAGAAAAAAGAGAAAGGTCAAGTAAAACCAGTTATTTAGGTTAATATTAATAATAATGAATGCTTAATAAATAAATATGAAGGTGTTTTAATTTAAGTTTTGGAGAAGTGCTAAGTACAAAGTTTAAAAATAAATAGTAATAAGTATAAAGATAAAAACATTTGTTGCCTCTATAGTAGTATATTTGTTATTTATTGGCTTTATATATATTTATGTTGGTCATTTTCTATAAGTACAAAAGATTGTTTATGTTCTATAAGTACAAAGTTTTGAGTTGATTTTCTTTAGAATATGATATTTCATTGTTTAATATATATTAATAAAATATATATATATATTTTTTTCATTTGTACATGTTGTTTTTTACTATAATATAATAATATATCATTCCCTCACTCCGTTAATCATT
Organism: Hipparchia semele; assembly: GCA_933228805.2. Classification (NCBI taxonomy): domain Eukaryota; kingdom Metazoa; phylum Arthropoda; class Insecta; order Lepidoptera; family Nymphalidae; genus Hipparchia; species Hipparchia semele. The sequence continues at coordinate 11,321,358 of OW121715.1, read as the reverse complement.
CCCTCATTTATTTATTTTTTAAAACCTCATTTTTTATATGTTATATACAAAAATATGGAAGACCAATACCTCTGGAGAGATCTCTAAAAGCAACTTTTCTGATCTCTGCAAAAAAATATCAAATTTAAAATTAAAAAAAAAAATTTCAATCATATCTCAAATTTCGGAATTTGATGAGAAATACCCGTATATGGATAGGCCTCTAGAGGAAAAAAATGCGCTCAAAAAGACAATAGATTTTGCAAAATTATCTCGTCTTAAAAGAACTTAGAAAAGAAGTTTTTAAAAAATGTAGTAATGCACTTCGTTCCATATTTTTGTTCTGGTCAATAGGGAGTGGTTACTCCTCGACCGTGATTAGTTGACAGACGCGTCAAAGCGAACCGCGGGGAATGCGCGGTGTTCGTTGAAGTAATATTCAAGCGCATTTTCGTAGACGCTATTAAATGGGACAGGCATATCCATACACATCGATGTCGCAGCATTATCAAGCAATAAGGAAAACATCCATCCATTATCTCAAACTGTTAAACAACTTACTGTTGAATAGAAAGATCGCTATCCCGATTTGAGTTATGAACAAACAGATGATATGAAAGAGCGAATGTAGGTCATGTCCAGAAAAAAAATAACAAGGAAAATAAAGAAGTATTTGCAATCAGCAGAGCGGTAAGTAAACAGAACCGTTTATCTGACACCAGATCAAGGATTAGTATACTCTTGGTAATAAAAACTTTGTTTGATTAATTCTCGCAGGCGTCTTCCTTTAATAAATATAGGTTATTGCCATAATACCAGTTCCGCTGATAATAATATATTATATTCGAAACCGAGTCGAGCCATTAGAGGAAAGGGTTGTTTTTGTTTACGATTTAGGTCAAGGGAATATGGAAAGCAAACTGCATAATATAATGTTCACACGTTATGAGTGATATTTCAATTTTCACAACCATGTCACTATTTGTGTCAAGATTTTAAACTCGATTCTGTTAATTTGGATACTAAAATAGTATTTATTGTATATAATTTTACCTGCTGACTCTCAGCAGAATCTGCACTCCGAACCGGTGGCAGAGTCATGACGTGTCAAGATAAGAGCTACAAGTTGGCCTACATGAAATAAATAATTTTGAATTTGAATTTGATATTTTAAGCCTCGAGAAATAAAAATAGATTATAATTAATATTTATAATTAGAAACACCAAGAAAAGAATAACTTTATTAAACACCAATAAAAACAAGACAAAACATAATCACGCATGATGATTATTCATTTTGTCTTGTTTTTCTTGGTCGTCTAACTTATAAACGACCAATTATGAGAATTGAAAAATATTTTTTGATTGATTCTTTAGCATCTAGTGCAAAAGTAATATTGACTGACAAAAATCTGTTCAGGTTGTCCTTTGGGTTAAATGGTTAATAGTCCTACTTTTATATGTATTATTCACAATTCGCTCAGCACCGCTGCTCAGCACTCTATGGCACTATAGACGTCGGGTGTCTCACTCAGGTTATCCCTTAGGTAATCCGAGGAAACCGGTAGAAGGACCAAGTTTTATGATAATTTTAGATTGTATAAAGTAAAAGCAAGCTGAAGTAGTGGTGTTGCAGAAATAACGGTCATAGTTGACATTACAGGTCACAGGTAACTGTGACAGGTCACAGTACACACATCACCTCCAGCCGTCCAGTATTCCTTGTATTCTTTACAGTAAGGAGAACTGCAATATGCATTGCAGTTCTCCTTACTGTATATAAGTATGCACTTATCGGAATCGTATCGTGATCGCCTCGCCTTGGGACAAGCTCACCGCTGCCGCGCTGCGGTTCATGGTCAACTTGCAATTCCCGCGCCTACGGCTCGTCGTCCCCGCGCTTACGTTTCTCCATACCCGAACACGTCTCTTGATTGAACTGGTGCCGCTTAGCCGTCTACCTGTGGTCGATGGTTGTAAGCGTGGCGTCGCCTAGCCGTAGCCGAGTCGACGTATCGGTGCTGCTGATCCGCTTTTACATTAGGTTGACGCCTTGTAGATGGCGAGGCGAAAGGCGATACGGTGACAACCCCTTTCCGAGTTGATATGTGTGTTGACTCCCTAAAGCTTTTGTCATGTTAACATCTATTAGTATGAGCTAAACTATAACGAATTTAGCTGAGATGTTCCTCTTAAAAGCACTTAACAAGCTTTTAAAAGTCTACACACCGATCACTTCGAAGCAATTTGCGTTTACGATCGCAAGGCCGTCCAGCCATCATACTTTTATTTGCTTTGCTAATAAAATAACCCGGGACCCGTCCAAATTTATGACCCAATAAAGCTGTTACTCGTCACATAACCAATTTAATCTGTGGACCTTTGATGGCCACTCGAATCGCAGTAAAAGGGATGAAGGGCGAACATCTCTTGGATGTGTCCGAGGCAATACATACACGATCTTGTAATAAGTGTCCTACGGCAAGGAGCTATTTGTAACGCAATATTTGATACGACTTCTTTATACTATTTTTTAATTTATTATTTATACTTATTTTTTTAAATTTTAATTCCTATAAATAAATTAAGCTAATCCTTACGAATATTATAGGTGCAAACGTGATTTTTTTTTGTTGGTTTCTTGGTTTGCCTTTTTGCATTGCATTGCAACACAATGTGCATGTTGTACACAATGTAACCACAAGTAAAGCTCACGCGCCCTCGTGGACTGCAAGAACTATATGAGAAAAAGTTAGTATAATAATACGTCTAAGATAGTTCCTTTGTTCTAACTTTAGTAGGTACTCGATGTATAATATTCTTTTACCGTTTGGTCTTAGGAAGAAATATTAGATTCTTTTATAAGCAGAAATATAATATCTTCCTATTTATTCAGTATTGGCTTTTATATAGTTTTGCCTGTGCGGAGAAATGATGTAATAACGGGGGTAGAAATACTATATTATTATTAACATGGCAATTTTATTACGTGTGCATTATTTATCTATATTTTGGACAAAGATTAAATTGTTGAAAATAAATAATTTTGTTCGATATAAAACCCATTTGAAATGTTTTCTGCCGCCATATAGAATCCAATTAAAATTTTATCTGGTCACATGCGTTATATTGATTTTGTTCGTATACTCTACCTATACTTATCTCCCGGAAACGAATCGATTTACACGTCATTCATTAAAATCGGCTCAGTAGTTTTTTTTAATATATAAGCTAGCGCTTGACTTCGATCTCACCTGATGTAAGTTAAGACGTTACAGTGGAATATACTCGTACGCAAATACAAACGTACGGGCATTTATTACTAGATGATGCCGGCGACCTCATCCGCGTGGATTGAGATTTTTTTAATTCCCGGGATTACTCTTTAATTTTCTGGGATAAAATGTAGCCTCTAATTATATTAATCCTGGATATGAGCTATTTTCATTTCAAATCTCAACCAAATCATTCGTTTTAGCGTAAAGGAGTAGCAATAGTAACATCCATCGATCCATGCATCCATCCTTTCTCACCAACTTTCGCATATATAATATTAGTAGGAACTACTTAAGTCTTAACCTAGTCATAACACTCATAACCCTTCCTTTTGACTTCCCTTAGTTGAGTAAAAAGCAAGTCATAATCTATATTTCATAAAACATATTATTGAGAACGTATACCTATACAATTTGTAGGCAGCGAGTACACAAACCCGAAGTTCAATTTCGATTATCGTTCCGAGATTGCTGATACACCATTTAGGCGCGTTCTCTTGAAAGAAAATGTAGCGTATCGATATAAGTGCTTCACATTTAATATTTATGTTGTTCAAAAAATAAACGTGTGCGAGTATAATGGAAAATGGTTCTTTACATCTTTACAAGTGTACCGTCTATTCTCATAGAAATCGTCAAATAAAATGGAGCCTTATTTTTTCTGTCGTTCTTTGTGGTAATTCTCCCACGAGGTTGCCTAAATAAAACGGCTTGTTCTGTTTTGCACTAAACCAACAAGTGCCTATATTGGTTGCGTAACTTTAAAGGTCATAGCACATATATAAACTTGGAAAGGGATCATCAACGTATCGCCTTTCGCCTTGCCTTCAACCAGGCGTCAACCTAATGTAAAAGCTTTAAAATCACGTGGAAAGTAGTGGCAGGTGGTGGGATTTAACAACGAGCGGGAAGGTTTTCAATATAATAACCTAACTAATACATATTTAGTAAATAAAAAGTGGTGACAGATATTTTATCGGAAAAGAATTGTAAGTATACGAGTATAAAAGTTTCAAATACTCCCGACGCTCTGTCTTAAATCTTCGCAAAAATCCCTTCTTAACTCGTCACTCGGTAACGTCAAGGAAATATATCTCTCGTTGGAAATAATAAAATGTCATAAACGTTGGCAGCAGGCCAAACTTTATCCTTTACTTAAACGAAGTATATTTTAACGCAACTATGGTTCAATATACCTACTAACTATATATAGGTAAAATATTATTTATTTTTTCAGGCAGACAAGAATTTTCTTGTATGTATAAATAAATAAATAAAATAAGAATAAGGTAGGTATAATACGTTTCCCAAAATTTATAGGCGTATACTATGAATTTAATTAAAAATATAAACAAAACATCGAATTATTTCTATATCTAAATAATTACCTATACGAAAAGGTGACAGACTGACTAATTGATCTATCAACGCACAGCTCAAACTGTATGGATCGGGCTGAAAAGGCATTCAAATAGCTATTTATGACATAGGCATCCGCTAAGAAGGGATCTTTGAAAATTTTAAAATTCAACCCCTAAGGGTCAGCTCACACCGACACGCGAGGAGGCGCGCAGATGCTTGAAAAAGCACGAGAGATAGCACTGCGTAGAGGTGCCGCGAGGCGCAGTGCGACGTAGGGTGGTATAACGAGCCATACTTCGACACGTATCTAGGTCGCTTTCGCACTCTCACTAAAAATACCTTATTGTGTAGTAAAAAGGTTCTTCACTATCGACAAAATTACGAGCATCGTCGCGTCGCGTCGCATCTCGGTGTGAACTGACCCTAAAGGAGTAAAATAGGCGTAAGGAAAATCGAACTAAACGTGAGCTAAGCCACGGGCAAAGGCTAGTAAAGGAAAGGCTAAAATACGCTTATAGTGATTAATACCTATGACATCTCCTAAACTTCTCGTTGCCGTGACATGATGCCATTTTTGTAGTCACTTAAGTAATGAACATTTTCTTTATTTGCCTGTAAGAGGTTCAGTGCGAATCAATAAGCAATACTCTCGAACATGAACTCATAAGTACATACTTATAATACCCCAACAAACCCTCACTCAGCGTTTCAAGATCAACAATTACCAACCTATTTGGGAAAGCAATAGAGCCTATTTCTGTTTGAAAGCTTGAGCGGACTGTTATCACAAGGAAGGGTTGTACTAACAAATCATCCGAAGCAACGTAACACAAAAGACCGTCGGTATCTAACGCAGAAGACAGTCCTATACCTAGCTGTAAATTACAGCTATTAATAATTCAAGGTAAGTCTAATAAATCGTAACTACTTATCGTCTACGATCTTGTAGGTATTTCTTATTTATTTATGGTTCAATTTGGTTTAAAATATGCTCATAAACCTAGATGTTAAATTAAGAAAACATAGCTGTGACCTGCCTATTTGTTTCATCCTTTCAACATATAATATGATTGGCTGCGATTTTGAAATAACTAGGTAAGTAATAATAAGATCTTTGCTCAAACTTCTATCTTTAAAAAAAAAGATTATTATTAGCCAAGCTTAAGTTGTCTAATAGTCCTTTCTCCCCTCCAATTAGCTAAAAGCTTGTGTTAGGAGTGGGTACCTACGACAATAGTATAACGGGTGTGGATCAAACCTGCGACCTTTCAGTTTTCAATCCGTACCTTTAACCGTTGGGCTATTGAGGCTTACGGCGTTGGGCGTGAGGTGTCCGGTTTTGTTACGATAAAAGAAATCTATGAACAACCTGAAAAACAAATAACGCCCCTGGTTTCTTTAAAAAAAACCTCTATCCAAGCGGACTATGTAGCGGTCAGAAGCTACTTAATAAATTCATATTAATCATGATGACATAGTTCGAAGAGCTGATGGTCGATGAGGTCCCAAGGTGCTGGAGTGGCGACCCCGCACCGGGAAGCGCAGTGTTGGCAGACCCCCCACTAGGTGGACAGACGACATCAAACGAGTCGCAGGGAGCCGCTGGATTCAGGCGGCGCAAGACCGAGGCTTGTGGAGGTCCATGCAGGAGACTTATGTCCAGCAGTGGACGTCCATTAGTTGATGAAGAAGAAGAAGAATCATGATGAGATGAATCTTCAGAGTCTAGTCTGTCTTAACCAGTGGTTATGTAATGTCTCTATTCAATATTGCGAAAATAACACCTTTGTGTTTGACGAAGACGACTATAATAATTATGTTGGATTTCTCTCGCAACATTAGGCGGCCTAAGCCAAGATAATAGCATAAGCTCATTATTCAAATACCTAGACAAACCTATAGCCTCCCACGCAGTTCAAGACTTGTGTTATCTAACGAAGGGTTGTGGTAAACAAATCATCTTAACACAAAGGGCCCGAGCGATATCTAGCACCCGAGTTGATGTAACTGCGAATTGCGCCTATTAATTTAGGGCAACTCAGGTAAGTCTAATAAATTATAACCATTTATCGGATTTGGATCTGTGTATCAGGCTGACAAGAATTTATCACGAGAGTTCTTGATTTATGTCGTCAGATCAGATGGGTCACATAAGGGTCACACAGTTAAAGCCTTGTATACATTAGGGTACAAAGTTGAGAAACATGTGGCAAGCAGTCGCCATATTGGCGTGTTATATTCTGGGGAAGTCATCTAAAATTTCTTTCACACACACCTCAAGTTTCTCAATATCCAAACGTTTGTAGATACAGATTGAAAATTGAAAGGTTGACCCCGTCGCACTATATATTGTCGAACCACCTCCTAACTCAAAATTTATTGATTATTATACAGGGCGTCCCACGGCTATGCCACATGGAGGGGAAGTACCTTAAATATTGTAGATGGAACATTTTACTGAAAGAAGACTTCATTTTAATTTTAAAAACAATTTAAACTGCATTCATAGATTTTTAAATAATTGCCTGGTTGAACCGGGACTCGAACCCGCTATACAAGAAAAAAAATTAACCTGTATCTTTATCATACCGATCGGAAGGCTTCATCGTAAGGATTATTTTTTGTTAAGTAACATAGCATGAGAAATAAAAGTAAGACCATGAATTTTAGCCTTTGATGTAAAATTTTGTTCAGAAAAATGAAAAGTTGACATTGGCGTATCGACATACAACTGACATGAACTATTACTAATGAGTACCCACTTGAGAAGTACACATCATTTCCCGATCCTTACTATCCTTACTAATCCTTACTTATATTGACTATAAATGCGAAAGTGTGTTTGTTTGTTGATTTATTGGTTTGTCCTTCAGTCCCGCTGCAACAGAGCTACGAATTCATTACTACGAAGCTTTTTATTTTTCTGAACAAAATTTTACATCAAAGGCTAAAATTCATGGTCTTCCTTTTATTTCTCATGCTATGTTACTTAACAAAAAATAATCCTTATGATGAAGCCTTCCGATCGGTATGATAAAGTTACAGGTTAATTTTTTTTCTCGTATAGCGGGTTCGAGTCCCGGTTCAACCAGGCGATTATTTAAAAATCTATGAATGCAGTTTAAATTGTTTTTTAAATTAAAATGAAGTCTTCTTTCAGTAAAATGTTCCATCTACAATATTTAAGGTACTTCCCCTCCATGTGGCATAGCCGTGGGACACCCTGTATATTTGGAAGGGAGAAGGAAATAAATATAACAATATATAATATACACATCACGACGAGAAAGGTCGATGCGAGAGCCATCGCTTTTCCTCCTCTCAGATTTCTTCCACAAATTGGCTGAAGAGCTCTACAGTAATGACTATTATTCCTATCGACGTTTCTCAGGTCAACTATGGCCACGTGAGTTCGTATCTAGAACTGAACGAACAAGATTTGTCAATCGTTTAATCAATTTTGATAAAAATCATTAAAAGGATAGCTTGCACTTTGGAGATAATGTATTTTTTAAAGAATATTAGCCAACCTGAAGTTGACTAATATCCTCCTATCCCCTCCAAATAAGCGGAAAGCCTGTGTTAAGATTGGGTACGACAATAGTGCAATGGGTGGGATTCGAACCTGCGACCTTCAGTTTTCAGTCCGCACCTTTAACCGTTGGGCTATTGAGGCTTATGTTATAATTATAATTGTAATGAGCTAATCTATCTATATATATAAAAATGAATCCCTATTTCCTTGGTCATCGCATCACGCGTGAACGGCTGGACCGATTTCGCTAATTCTTTTTTTATTGTGTTTTTTATTGTTAGGAGAAGGTTCTTATGAAAGATTTTTCTTTTTAAGAAAATTGCGCGGAAAATTAGAAAATTTAAGAAATATTAACCACCATATTAAATTATTTCTAATGTAACCGCTTTTACAATTCAAACTTTTTTGATGTAACCTTTATGACGTTTGACATAACATTGACAGAATGCGTGCTGCCAATTTTGTCAAAGAGGATGTAAAAAAACTTAAGATAGGACAACGTCTGTGGGTCCGCTAGTACATAATAAAAATAATAAGTAGGATTTGAAAATAACATTTAATTACAAACGTGACAATTAATTATTTTATTTAAATAATTATAACTATTGCAGCCACGAATGTAGCACATTTTATTTGTCAAAGCCTATTACTAATTACCTGCCTACTGCCTAGGTAAGTATCGTCAGCGTCACTGTTGAATTTATGCCCTAATTGCCACCTTTCGGATGACATACACGAAATAATTAAGGTCGTATTTTGTTTGAGAGATTTTGGTTAAGCCTCACGCTAATTCTATACCAGCCCCATATTATAACTGATATAATCTGCACATGATTAATAATAGATCACCGTTTGATTCAAAGAAGCCTTACACAGTGTTAATACCTGCCGTTGGTTATATCCTCCTAGTACCTGCCTCAAATGTAACTGACAGAATCTCTAATTATCATCATTAGTTAGCACTCCATTTTGCCCACGACTTCGTTTGTAGATTTTCCAAAAACTTGGTTTATCCGAGATAAAAAGTCATCTATACATATAATAAAATTGTAGAAAAGTGGTGTCTGTACAATGGAAATATATAAAAAAAAAGTAGCAGGGGTTGTTATTATATCGATGCCGAACCCGAAATTGTAATTAATTTTTTTTGTCTGTTTGTCTGTGTGTTTGTGCACGCTAATATCAGAAACGGATTATTCGATTTAGATGCGGTTTTCACTAATATATTGTAGTAAGCTTCACTTAACATTTAGTGTTTATTTCATGTCAATCGGTTCATAAATAAAAAAGTTATGTCAATTTAAAGAATCACGGCGAACATTTTTAACGTACAGAGTACGTACTACACGCCTCGCGCCTGAGCGTCCGTGGCTACATAAAGCGCGCTGAGAGCCGCGCCCCGAAAAGTCACTATTCCACGCGAACGAAGTCGCGGGCACAGCTAGTAAAATAATATGTTCTCCAAATCTTCAACCACCATACCCATATCGTGTGAAATAAGTGAAATGGAAAAAATTAAATTCGCAAGCAAAAATTCAACTCGATCCGCCAATCAATAGATTCCGCAGCTCTGTTACAGCTGATTGAAGGACAAACCAACAAATGGAAATACTTTCGTAGTTTTGTCTAATATATTAGCATAGAATACATACTATCAGATACTAGTAAAGATACGAAGTAGGATATCTGTTATTTCAACGTAACTCTCAGTCATTTCGACATTTCACTATCTATTCTATACAGATCCTCCAGAATATGTTCTCCAGGATATTAATCCGATAGCTTTGGAGTCTCTATCAACATCCTATCAATTAGACCTCCGTACATGAAGACTGGCAACAGAATAGCTGTGAAAGATAGCCTAGTAGTAGTTAGATCTGCGGTCTCCTATACGGGGCGGTTGCAGGTTCAATCCCAGGCAAGTACCTACGATTTTTTGAAGTCATGTGAATTTTAAGCAATTAATTATCTATTAGATTCTTCAAAGGTGAAGGAGAACAACATGAGGAAACCTGCAACCTTATGAGTTCTTCATAACGGTAGCCTCAATTGCCCAACGATTAAAGGTGCGGTCTGAAAATTCAAAGGTCGCAGGTTCGAGCCCCATCCGTCGCACTATTGTCGTACCCACTCCTAGCACAAGCTTTCCGCTTATTTGGAGGGAATAGGAGGGTATTAGTCAATTTCAGCTTGGCTAATGTTTTTTTTTTATAAAAAAAAAATGTTCTCAAAGATGTACATAGACAATGCGCAAAGACCGTCAAAGACGTACCGCCAAGCGATTTAGCGTTCTGGCACGATGGTTTAGAAACAACTACTTTACCTACCCCTTCCAAGTTAGCCCGCTACCATCTTAGACTTCATCATCACTTACCATCAGGTGAGATAGCAGTCGAGGACTATCTTGTTAGTGAATAAAAAAAATCTTGTTCAGCATTAACAACAAAAAAATCTGAAAGTGGTTTAGTAGTTCAAAAACAGCCAGTCATTACCCATTATCGGTCTGATTTTCATCCAATCTCCGTTTGCCAGTGCCCCTCGTTCTGTTTATTTTAATGACTAAACAGTTTCGAGAGCGTCAAAGAAAAACACCGAAAAACTCATCAACAAACTCTTGTAAGCTGATAAGCGAATTTTGTGTCGGCCAAAATTTTCATTTTCTTCAAACCCAGTGAATTTGCACAAAATCCTTTGTCCACGTCAACAGAGCTACCTGGCAGTTCCGCTGTTAAAAAAGCAGTAAGCCATTTATCACACTATCACACTAATATTATACAGCCGAAAGTTTGTATGTGTGTGTGTGTGTATGTTTGTTACTCTTTCACGCAAAAACTACTGGACTGATTTGGCTGAAATTTAAAATGGAGATAGATTATACCTTGGATTAAAACATAGGCTACATTTTATCTCGGAAAATCAAAGAGTTCCCGCGGAATTTTAAAAACTAAATTCACGTGGACGAAGTCGCGGGCATCAGCTAGTTTAACAGTTTAAAAAACCAAGAGGCTAATATTGTGCTTTTTAAGTTTTTTCCATAATCTTGTTTGTATTCTCACTGGATAAAGCCCGGATCTTAAGCTTGCGCGGGGATATAGTTCAACGCGTAGAGGCTACATGAGACAGTTGATCTAAATTAGGCGATGAATACACCGACCGGAATTTATCCTTCAATACAATATCAGTAATTTGCACTGAACGATAATCGCCGGTGGGTGCAGGACGATTTCAAGAAATGAACACAAAACTACTTAATTAGGCTATTGGACATGATATTTAGGCTTTGGCCTGAGATACCTGACGCCTGCCATTACAATACCTCGCAAATTGAAATTATGGTTCCATAATCTTATAATTACTAATATTATTATTTTCATTAATCAATTAATCTAATATATAAAAGGAAAAGGTGACTGACTGACCGATCTATCAACGCAGCTATTATGACGTAGGCATCTGCTACGAAAGGATTTTTGGAAATTCGACCCCTAATGGGGTAAAAATAGAGGTTAGAAAAATCTAACTTAATGTGAGCGAAGCCGCGGGAGAAAGCTAGTAATAATCATAAAATACCTTCTCATTTTTCTTTTAGCTCAAACTTGGTTTTGTATTGCTTAATTGCTTTAAAGCTGAAATCTACGCACTCTCACACAGCTCAGACTCAAAACAGAGTTAGAACGAGACAGATTTATGTCAGAGCATATTTGTGTCTCGTTTTAACTTCTATCTTAAGTCAGAGCATGCTCTATAGGTTTCAGCATTAGACTTTTTTTAAATATATTATAGACTAGCGCTTGGCTGCGATCACACGGCACACCTGTAGGGCTAACATGCGCGTCAGGAGAAAATTTTATCTACACTTTAATCGTGAATCTCCATAGAGATTCACATAGAGATTACGAGTAAACGCGTAGACAAAATTTTCTCGTGGCACGCATGTTAGCCCTACTGGTTATTACGAGTTTTAATGATCACGTTGATCATTAGAACTGTTTAAAAGTGGTGGTGTGGTTTTAAAAGTTTTGGTTCGAAAAGATCGAACCGATAACAGTAAAAATGATCTCGTCTCTGAAGAGAGCTTTAACTGGAAATGGATTTACGGTAAAAGGAGAGACAATCATGGAGATCCTGAAGGTTCGGGCAAGAAACATTTTTATTGACGCTTACTCCGAAAAGCCACGGAAATATAAATATTAAACGGGTATTTTGCGACTGAAAAGGAAAAGGGATCTAAATACAAACATTGGGAATTCAAGTCATCGTATTTTCTTGTTATTCTATCAAACCGGGCTTTAAGAGTAAATATAATAATAATAAATAAATAAACATTTATTCAGCTCACACATAAATGAAAGATTTAAAAAAAATATACAAAATTTGAGTAATACTAAATCTATGACATAATCGGTATTACTTAAAAAAATATATATATGACATTTTATCACGCGAAGTCCCTACTGAGTTGAAATACTGAATACAAATGTCAACGGTTGTAAGTTTTTAATTCAATTCAATAAAAAGTACGTTTTCACAGCGTATATTTTTATACAAAGTTTCAGTGACGTCACGTCTCCAGTAATATATTATAGGCCACTTAGCTGGTCATCTAGTATTGAAATAACCCTCACAAGGAACCCTCAGTACGCGAGTATGACTCGCACTTGGCCGGTTTTTAAATAAGAATTATATTTTTAAAAACTCCGCGGGAACACTTTGTTTTTCCGGGATAGAAAAGTAGCCTTTGAAGCTTCTCAAGCTAAAAATCACGTCAATCCGTAATTGAAGGACAAACTAAGAAACAAACACATTTTCGCACATTTGGTTATAATCTCTCTCCTATACAGTACTGTCCAAGATAAATAAACGCCCTGAAATAAGTAGAAATTAGATAAATAAATAAAACAAATCCTTCTTCCATTTCTATACAAAATGGAAACTTCAACACCAATAAGGAAAGAAATACCTATATCTTTTCGTTCAAAATGTAAAAGTTTTAGCACAAAAATATCGCAAAGAGTAAAAGGTTTCTCTCAGAGAAACCCAATTATCGGAGTCATTTTTGGACCGTCCGGAGGCCTGACTACAGAGCAGATTGAAAGGTTTTTACCAACTACAGGCGGAAAATTAACCATCTTTTTTTATGTGGAAATAGCGGAAAATCTCGTGATCCCCTGTATATAAAGTAGGCAGATAAAGCCTTGTTAGAAATATAATCCGAGTATATTCTTAAAAACCAATCAAATAAGTTTTATTTTTCGATCAGGGATCGAAGAGTAAAACTTATTCTATGAGATAAGACAATGTCACAAAAATAAATCGTATTCTATAAAGGCGAAAGTTTAGTTATATGGATGGACGGTTGGATGGATGGATGGATGGATGTTTGTTACTCAATCACGCCGCAACGACTGAATTGATTTGGCTGAAATTTCGCACATTGATAGATTATAGTCTGAAATAATAAATAGGCTACTTAACAATAATAAGAGAATTCCTATGAAAATTAAAAAATCTCAATCCAAGCGAATGAAGTCGCAGGCATAAGCTACTCAAGTAAATAATACTGTTATTGCATATTTACAAACAATGGCTAATTATTCAGTTCTACTTGCACTTTAGTATTCCACAATCAGCGTCACCTGTGACACCTGTGACTTGTAGACTAGAGGTGGGTCGTCGACGTTTTGATCGTCGACGCAACGAGACCGTTTAACATCGACGATAAACTAGTTTATGAAATGGTTCAATTTTCGACTAGTTTACGTCATGTACCGAGTGTATAGCTATGGTCTTCCTTTACGTGCGTTTATTAAACAAGTTGACTATAGAGCTAACGGTCGAACGATCCTTTAACAAACGAAATGACTTTTTTTCATACCTGCTCCAGGCTTGGGACTGGTAGAACAATATGTCATAAAATTTATAACATCCTGGTGTATTTAAGTTCATTTCATTTTTTGTTCAACTGATTCAAAAAATTCAATGAATTGTGTAACAACTACTATTTTTAGATTGTACAATATTTATATTTTGCTAAAAGTATAGGTAATGATTTATTAATTTAGTTTGAAATGTTGAATTAAGAATGATCACCTAACTACTTACATACGTGAAAAGTATAGTGTAGTCAAGTCTAGTAATTATAAAAGCGAAAGTGTGTGTATGTTTGTTACTCCTTCAGGCCACAACGAATGAACCGAATTGTCTGATAGCTCATACCCAGGATTAACACATAGGCTAAATTTTGTCCCGGAAAATTAAAGAGTTCCGAATTAAAAAACCTTAATTTACGCGAATGAAGTCGCATCATAAGCACACGTTATTTAATGAAACCTTAGATTGTGCCAGCGGAATACGCAATACTAACTAGTTAATAACTACTACGGTAAATAAAAGATTAATAAAAACAATCCAAAATAATGTGTATTGTGTAGTCTTTCTTTGATGTACGTTCTCTATGTCAGTACTAAAATAGTCTAACGATACTAGGGTAAAACCAGATTTCGAGTCATGTGTTTCACAGATGTGCAAACTGCAATTTTATCCTTTTTACGAAATAATAGGTAAGTACCTACATAAACAAAAGCCGGCCGGCGCGGCGCTGGCACTCGGTCATTCCATAATCCATATATTTTCCCCGCCATCAGCCCCATCACATGGGCAGACTACCTGAAAGTCCCTACGTCCGTAATTCGTCGCCTACGTTCGGAAATGTTCGTGCACAGTAAACGCTTAACGCATTCAAGTCTCATCCTCAACTCTTTGTCATCGTCGACTGATTCGACTGAATGCGTTACGATGTCGTTCATCATTGAACTAGTTTATCATTGAACGGTAAACAGTTTATCCGTTGACGCTCAAAAAGCAGTCTAATAAAACAGTTCGTTCATTCAACGCTCACCTCTATTGTAGACCTCTTCCAGGTTTTCTAGTTGTCAGGTTTTTTGTCAGGTGTGATTCTTCTTAAGTCTTTGCATCTCTTTTAATCCCTTCTAGAGAAGGCCAACATGTTGCGTTCCATACCTTTGGCTCTTTGGCATTCTAATTTTATTTAAGGTTTTCTGCGTCAACGCCCATGTTTGGCATCCGTACGTCAGGGCAGGAAGTATGCAAAGATTAAACAGTTTTCTCTTCGATGACATTGAGTATTGGCAGTTCTTCAAACTGCCAATTTTCTTAGTCACTGGTAGAGATCTCTGATAAATAAAGATAAGGCGTGTTTCCTTGTCCACCAAGCTTTTTTTCTTGTTTATGTACCTACATTATTTATTAAAATAATATACAAAACCCATTACTAATTAATTTCATGATTTTTGAATAACCAAATTGGTTTAGGTAATTTGAATTTAAAGATTTCATTAAATTCGGAGGTAATTAACAAAAAAAATAGCATATTTAAAATTATTATCAATATTATCAATAATATTTTTTTTAACATTACAAATTCACGTAATCTCTCTATAGAAATTTTTTACAATAATGTTTTCTATTCGTCTGGATCGATCAATACTTCATAATCAACTAATATTTCATACACAAAAAATGATTAACCTAAAAACAGGCTATTTTATCTTACCTGATAAAAATCCCAATCAATATTGCAAGTCTCAATCAGTGTTAAACTTAATTCAAACAAACCACTTCACTTCACTTACAAACTTCGTAAAAGTTTTATTATATCAATCCACGAGTTCACAAACTTTTGGAATCCATGAACTTTGCTGAGTACATTTATTTACAACTCCATAAAATTCTGTTATCACTCAACTTTGAGACTACGGACGATGTTTGAGAAGTTCACATCTCGATTCATTTGGCGAGTGAAATTCACGTGAAAGTAGCAATAGCACCCTCTTCCCATGCCGATCTTTGGTAGACTAACGTATACAGCAAAGTCAGGGTAGGATTTGTCTCTGTGTGCGCGTCCTGTGTTGGTACACTGTGTCTACACGGAAAATGAATTACCAGTGTGTGGGTGGTTTCAGATGATTGTGCCAGTGATTTCAGACGATTCTGCGCTATTCTGATAGTCAAAGATTATGGATGTGTTTGTTGCCGATCACCTCCGGCTGCGTATGTGTTAGTGGCCATTGCCGGGAGGAACGGTGCGTTCCGCGCATGCTCGTGTACGTATGAAAAATAAAATCGTGTTTCGCGCTACTTAAATTCCGATTTCGAGCGACAGGTTATAAAGCTCGGTATTATAATATCGATGAGCGAAACCTCTGAGATGGGTCCGGTTATTAATAGCGTTTGTCAATTTTTGGTCAGAGTTTCGGTTGATTTGTTCTGTTCATCCCTTTTTTCATTCGTATTTCATTATTTTTCTGCTGCTGTCCGCAAGATAGATAAGCTACATATTGTAACAATTTTTTGTTTTGAAAAGAGCAACTGCTAAGTTTCTTGCCTTAGTTTCTTGGCCTACATGAAATAAATAATTTTTGAGTTTGAGTTTGAGTTTGAAGACCTGCAGCTGGATTCTGTACAAGCTGCATCAATCATTTTTACATTCTTACTAATAAGGATTGGCTGAATTTATCGCGTTATTTCTGCAACAATGCACTTTAGCCAAAAGCGAGTGAATATCGGCCAATCAGAAGCGATTGCAATCTTTAAGCTGTAGCAACTATTTTTAAATGATCACACAGCAAGTGATTATTATGAGCTATGAACTCTTGAAATCCTGGGATAAACCCAGGATTTCAAGAGTTCCTACGGGATTTTTAAAACCAAACAAATGCGAAATGCCACGGGCAACAGCTAGTTCTTAATAGAGTAAAAAAAAATTAAGAACCGACTTAATAAATTACGCTATTAAACCCAGGAGGCTTGTTTGATTAATGTGAATAATTAATTTTTTAATTTTGTAATTTTCATTCAATGTAACAAAAACATAAAATATGCAGTGTTTAACACGAATTCATAAATTAACTTAATTTACAAATAAAAGCGAACCAAAACCGCTATTTGCCACACGGAATTTCGCTATTGTCGCTACGATTGCCTGCTAATTATATTTGCTGAGTAGGCACTAATTAAGCTAGAAGGCGGGCTTGAGTTGTTTCGAAATACTTCCTTGGCATAATTCATACTCATTCAAACCGCTAATAATTCTAACTCATTTTACGATATAACCATGATAGCCTAGTTAGATAGTACTAACTGAGCTATTAAATATTACTATGTTTTAACGCGAAACCATCCAAACAGTAGAGGAAAACATTGTGAAGGAACCGGCAGCCTGAAAGTTCTATATAATTTTCTCAAAGGCATATAAAATATCGTTAAACAAGTGCTAATATTTAAATAAAATATATTTGTTATTGAATTCATTCAAGATAAAAATATTAATGGTATTTTAAAATATGATTCAATTTTTTTTTTATTTCAACTAAACAATTGAAATTATTTCTTGCTTAATTTTTTTTTCTAATGTTTAATATTAAAATATTAATTGAGAGATGAAAAACTATTCCAATTCTTAATCCTCTGAGTCGTATTTCTTTTTTGGTAATTAATGTTCAAAGAAATTCTCCGAATTTTTTTATAATAATATAATATAACATAAAATTTATTCGGAGAATTTCATTCGAGTGTAGATAAATACTTAAATAAAAATATTATGATCAAAGTAGATACTTATTACAAACAAAATTATAATATTGATTTTATAATCTATACATATAATAAAATTGTAGAAAAGTGGTGTCTGTACAATGGAAATATATAAAAAAAAAGTAGCAGGGGTTGTTATTATATCGATGCCGAACCCGAAATTGTAATTAATTTTTTTTTTTGTCTGTTTGTCTGTTTGTCTGTGTGTTTGTGCACGCTAATATCAGAAACGGCTTATTCGATTTAGATACGGTTTTCACTAATATATTGTAGTAAGCTTCACTTAACATTTAGTGTTTATTTCATGTCAATCGGTTCATAAATAAAAAAGTTATTTTAATTTAAAGAATCACGGCGAACATTTTTAACGTACAGAGTACGTGCTACACGCCTCGCGCCTGAGCGTCCGTGGCTATATAAAGCGCGCTGAGAGCCGCGCCCCGAAAAGTCACTATTCCACGCGAACGAAGTCGCGGGCACAGCTAGTACTTAAATAAAAAAAGGAGCTTACAAGTGTTGATAAATGAATCGAGATAAACCTATAATAAAACGAACCAAGTACCTACTCCAACAATAGCCACTTTTTCCTTTGAAGATTTATTTTCATAAATTAAAAAGGTAGCAGGCAACCATCTCACCTCAGCCGAATCTCGAGAGGCAAAAGTCAAGAGTCTCTTGAAAGTTATTATAAGAAAAGTGTTTAGATTTAAAATGTATACCGAAGCGTTACTTACGTTTAATTCCATTTTTATCAAAGTAACACTCAAGAATATTCTAAACTTAATTTAGAAGGAAAAAATAATTAGTACAAGGGTTTTCTTTTCGCTTTATCGAAACGAGTGGATCTCGCAAGAACCTAAAGTAAGCTACACACCTAACTACATCTCGTAGCGATTTATATGTTTATGTTAACTGTGCCTAACTCTGTCATTTATTTGTATAAATATATAAAAGGAAAAGGTGACTGACTGACTGACTGATTGACTGACTGAGCTATCAACGTACAGCTAAAACCACTAGACGCATAAAGATAGTTTTAATAACGTTGGCATCCGCTAAGAAAGGATTTTTGAAAATTCAACCCCGCACACCAACCTTTTGCGTTGGGTGTGTGTGTGTGTGTGTGTGTGTGTGTGTATGTGTGTGTGTGTGTGTGTGTGTGTGTGTGTGTGTGTGTGTGTGTGTGTGCATGTGTGTGTGTGTGTGTGTGTGTGTGTGTGTGTGTGTGTGTAACTTTTTAACGCCACAACAAATCAACCGATTTGGTTGAAATTTTTAATTGAGACAGCTCATACCCACGATTAACCTTTAACATTTTACCCCGGAAAATTAAAGAATTCCCACGAGAATTACAATACTTACTTAATCCACGTGGACGAAGTCGCGGGCATCGTCTAGTTGAAAATAGTAGTTTCCTTTAAAGTACATTTTGTCTTACTCTACACTGTTTTAAGCTTATTGTCTGTAGGAAATAGAACAAGGGTGGAATCCAGGACTGTATAATTGGAACAACCGGACAATAAACATGGTGAAACTATGTCGTACGTTTGACAAAAGGTCCACAGTCAATTGTGGAAATTCTCACCATCTGAAGGGTACAGACGAGCATACCTACCCATGTACATGTACAAAATATCTTTCTATTCATCCCGTGTAAATAAACTTTACTACTATATTTTGATCAAAAAAGCAATTAAATTCCACGCTTCAACGCCTCGATAGCCCAACAGTTAAGGTGCGGACTGAAAACTGAAAGGTCGCAGGTTCGAACCCCACCCGTTGCACTATTGTCGTACTTACTCCTAGCGCAAGCTTTCCACTTATTTGGATTTGGGGATAGGAGGATATAAGTCAAGTACAGCTTAGGTAATATTCTTTGTAAAAAAAGGGAAAAATCGTGAGGAAACCTGCACCCCTGAGAGTTCTCTATAATATTCTCAAAGGTGTGTGAAGTCTGTGAATTTTCATTGGGCCAGCGTGGTGGACTATGCCCTATAAAGCCGGCTCTCCACCAAAGAAAAGTTGCCAACTTTCGCGTTGCCAACACATGTTGGTGACAAAAGTTTCTTAACCACTTCTTAAAGCCGGGTCTCCACCAAAGAAAAGTTGCCAACTTTCGTGTTGCCAACACGTGTTGGTGATAAAAGTTGGCAATTTTGCTTGGTGGAGAGCCGCCTTAACGCTCTGAGAGAAGACCTGTAGTATTAGTATAAGATTTAATTCGATTGATCGTATTCGTATTCGATGACATCAACGTCAAAGTAACATGAACCATAATAAAATTGAATTAGAGCTCAATTTCGTGCACGCATTCTTATACGTTTACGTATACGGATACGCTACAAATTAAAATCGGTTGTACTGAAATTGTGACTTTAAATCAATACACCTAAGGTTCATATTACTTTGACCCTAATGTCATCGAATACGAATACGATTAATTGAATTAAATCTTATACTAGCTTTAACCCGCGGCTTCGCTCATGTTAGGTTCGATTTTTTAACCCCTTATTTAACCATCTTGGGGTTGAAATTTTCCAAAATCCTTTCTTAGCGGATGTCTACGTCGTAACAGCTACCTGTATGCCAAATTTCAGCTCGATCGGTCCAGTGGTTAGAGCTGTGCGTTGATAGATCAGTCAGTCAGTCAGTCAGTCAGTCAGTCACCTTTGCCTTTTATATATTTAGACTAACCCCACTGCACTCAACAGTAAGCCGTTGCTAAGTTTAAGATGATGATGAAGTGGGGACCTTAATTGCCAGAATATGTTCCTCGTACATCGATTTCCAGAGAAGCATGCTTATTATTCCAATATTCAAATGAAAAAGTGATGTTCAAACTTCTGTTATGAAATTCAGAATTGCCTAATTCTCTGTGAATTCTCTTTGAAATATTTGATCAATCGGAATATTAAACAAGTTATGAACAAAAGGTTAAAATATTGACAAAGCGTCCAATAAAATCAAGGACCTTGTTACGTTTACCTACTGACTTGAAATCTCTTACACAATTAAAATTCTAAACGCCCTGTTGACGATCGTATCTCAAACATCTTGTTTTCATTAGAAAGCATACCTAAGTCTCTGGTTATCATATTCCAAATCAAACTATAGTAACAATGTCCTTTATGTCACCCCCGACGCAAAAACGACGGGGTGTTATAATTTTGAAGTGTCTGTCTGTGACATAGTAGTTCCCGAACGGATGAACTGATTTGGATTTTGGCGGAAAATGGCGGATTACATATTTTTATTTAAACATTTTTTACTGACTAGCGATCAGGATTTGGTAGCATGTCGGGGTATTTTAAATTTTTAATTTACACTTACTGAATCGGTTTAAATAGAAATTTTATATAACGGCTGGTTTGAATATCCCTGAAAGGTTATACCTATTTTAATACAAAATATCAAAATTGAACCTCGTATATTTAACTCAAATATGAATTAAAGTGCGTTTATAATAGAATCAATCCATATTACCAATTTTAAACAATTGTAAACACTTTCTATATATTTGGATTCAATATTTGGCTTTCAATTTTTAAATTAGATAGGTAAATAAAAGTGGCCGTTAGAGCATTTAATGGTGTTATATGTGGTGTTATAGTTCTTACAATTCACGAGAGCACATGGCTTATGGTTGTGTGTGTGTATTCACGAGGGCACGTGGCTCATGGTTGTGTGTGTCGTATCTATATAAGTGTGAGCGAGAGCTTCCTCGCGTCTCAACGCTCACACATAGGCCCCTGACAGGCACGCACACTTACGCAATGTGCATGTACACGACGTAACTACAAGTAAAGCGCCCGTAACTTCGTAAGATAAACATCAGTAACAATCGGTTTCTTTCAGCGTTAGATTAGTCCTTTTGCGCTAACTAAAGTTATAGATGCAATTACTAAAAGTGATAGTGTACAAAGTGAACGATATATTATTATACCGTGCTGTTGTAAACGAGGCATTTATATTCGACACGGCACTCACCCGGGGGATTAACGAGCTGCCAAGGCAAATTAGGCTAAATGTGGGATCAGGTACAAACGTTTGGGAACATTATTATGGAATCACTGGGTACATGGAATTGAAATCTGCTTTTAATCTCTATAAATCTGTTTTCTAACCAATTTTATTTATCTTCACTTTTATCACCAATTTCATTTATTCGATATGAAAATGGTGACTGATTTTTAATTATTACTCTTAAGTGCCGATTTCAGCAACCGAGTGACGCTTAACTGAGGAATAAATTGGGCGTTCTGACATTTTTTTTTAATTCGATGATAAGTTTGTCCTTGACTGCGATCACACCTGATGGTAAGTGACAATGCAGTCTAAGATGGTAGCGGGCTAACTTGGAAGGGCCGTCACTAATCTGTTTCTATACGCCATCGTGCCGGAACGCTAAATCGCTTGGCGGCACGTCTTTGACGATAGGGTGGTAACTAGCAACGGCCAAAGCCTCCCACCAGACCAGACCAGAGTCAATTCACAAATTATAAATTACCAAATTGCCTCCGCCGGGAATCGAACCCAAGACCTTCCAATTATAAGACCACAGCGCTTAGCACTACACCAGGGAGGTCGTCTAATTATTAGGTATTTATTAGGTGTACTAGTGATTTTTACAAAGTCTTATAATCTAATACATATAGGTAATTTTTACATGCACAATATGTGGAAAATCGTTTTAAAGTAAACACTACATGCAGTTAAGTAAATACATTGTACTTAATAGCGGTGGTCAGTAGCGCAATTCATGTAAACATAATATTATGAAAAAGATAGATATATTATAAAAAAATCTTAAGGTTCCGCCAGATTGCCAGTAAAAACTCATTCATAAATTGTCAAATTCATTCTACGGTTAAATTTACTTTGCGATGGTCCATAAACTGATTAATTTAAAACTTCGGATAAAAATTCTGTTCCTTGATGACAATACAATATTTTGGAAACTCAACTTATCCACGAGGGGCAAGAATCTACCGATATTGAATTAATATTGTAGGTACTCGTATTAATAATAGACTTCGTAAATAACTTGCGAAATCCAAAGCTTCAAGCCCAATTCTGTAGATAATCCTCATTTTCTGAGAAATTAGGTACAAGAAACAACCACAATTCAGAATTCAAGGTAAACAAGATGGCTTAAAACTTCTTCAGTAGTTACCACGTGATTAAAAGTTATTTTACGTAAATTGGCGTTGAGCATTACGTTTTTTTTCCAATGGAATAGGTCAGAAAGCGCACACACTTTTTTGACGACCTCCCTGGCGCAATGGTGAGCGCTGTGGTCTTATAACTGGGAGGTCTCGGGTTCGATTCCCGACGGGGACAATTTGGGAAATTTATAATTTCTGTATTGTCTCTGGTCTGGCCTGGTGGGGGGCTTTGGCCGTAGCTAGTTACCACCCTCCCGTCAAAGACGTGTCGTTAAGCGATTTAGCGTTACCTACGGCACGATGATGGCGCGTAGAAACAGATTAGGGGTATGGATTGAATGCACACTGCCATACCCCTTCCAAGTTAGCCCGCTACCATCTTGACTGCATCGTCACTTACCATCAGGTGAGATCGTCAACGACTATCTTGTCATTGAATTAAGCAGTTAATTTTTCATGTTGAATTTGCAAACATTTCAATTCAATTCTGCGGTGTACCGACGTAACCGAAATTGGAAAATAAGTGGTAGACCGTAATGATTAAATGATAATATTTTACCGAGCATTACAACGAAAGCCTCAGGGACTGTGAATATCTATCATCACTACGTGTTATTAACACAGCTTACCACATTTGTATCTTCTTCTTCTTGTTTGACTCTTGATTTAAAGGAATCCAAGTTATAGGTAGTTGAATAAAAAAAAGAATTGAGAACCTCCATTTTTTTTAAGTCGGTTAAAAAACGGAAGCCAAAAGGGTATCCCAAATTTTTGTAAATACTACCAGTTATTAAAGTTAATAAAATTAAATAAATAACTATGCCAATTAATATTTTAACAGCCGCAATAAAAACACAATCATGGCCTGTTTCCGTGTAACCACGTAATAATCTAATAGATTTCGAGCGTGCATGAAACCATTAAAGGATGGATTTTCCAAAAATGTGCTACCACCTCAATAAAAACCGTCACGTAGGTACTTTGCACTCACTATACATGCTTAAGTAGAGTAACAAGCTTGTTTCATAAAGGTGATCGCTTAAATAAAAGAGATGAAAAGATCACAAAAGGCGCATTTTCAGTAAGTTCTTAAAATGTTTGTGACAGATTCATATTGTAGAAAAAAATGCAGAAATCGTGCTTAAATCGGGCTTAATCAGAGTAACAAGTCTACTTTATAAAGGTGATCGCTTAAATAAAAGATATGAAAAGACCGCAAAAGGCGCATCTTCAGTAAAATCTTAAAATGTCTGTGACAGATTCATGTAGAAAAAAATGCAGAAATCAGCAAAAATTAGGGCCAATCACAGCTGATCAATCACAAAAAGTGCGTTTTTGGTATTGAAAATAGTACACATTTCACACAGATACCTTCACATTAAAAAATACTGATCTCAGTTGTGGACTAGCAAGCGCTCATCTCTGCCAAGTTCTTAATTTCTTCGATGTTATCGATTCAGCGAAATCTGCCTTCTGAATTTTCATTACTAAAAAATAATTGCGGGTGCCTTTCGTATGCGATCACCTTTTTGGTAGCTACCGCAGTAATTTGGCAAAGAATATGTAAATAGAAATCCCAATACATCTACAATTAATACCTAAAATGCTATATTCCTTCCAGTGATAGTGA
This sequence comes from Hipparchia semele, assembly GCA_933228805.2. Taxonomy (NCBI): domain Eukaryota; kingdom Metazoa; phylum Arthropoda; class Insecta; order Lepidoptera; family Nymphalidae; genus Hipparchia; species Hipparchia semele. Next base: position 11,296,800 of record OW121715.1, on the reverse strand, counting down.
TCCATCTAAGATGATGCAGAAGCGATACTTACCTAAAACGGGTGTTTCATACTGAACTAATTGAATATGAGTAGGAACTTACATAGAAAGAGGAAATTATAACCTGGTTTTTAGTAAATTAAAAAATAGAACAATAACGCAGAGAAAAAACATTGCAATTGTAATCCGAATAGTTCGGAAACTTAAAATGAAACGTTCAAAATACACACAGTCATGTCAATCGTACGCTTGATCGATCTATTTGATTAGTTCGGGGGATCAGTAAAGTTCTTTTGTAATTCGAGAGCCACTTTGCTATTGCAGTTTGCACAGCTGCTGTCGTATTGGCTTTTAACAAATAGTGTCATACAGTTTCATACACGTTGTTTCAAATAAATACCCAATACTATTAGTCTAAGTAATGCCCACAATATCACTAAGACTGACTGAAATCTATAGACTCTACTTTCACTCAACTCAGACTCAAGACAGAGTTGCAATGAGACAGATCTATGTCAGAGTATTTTTAAAACTCGTTTTAACCTCTTTCTTGAGTCTGAGCTGAGTCAGAGCACGCTCTATCTCAGCATAAGTGTCCCCCCCTCTCTCTCTCAGAGCTCTATTTCTTATACAGACATAGTTTCGCTTTAACCCTTGACGAGTAACGTTTAAACAACGAATAAATTTGACGCTCTGACACATCAATACTGTCAGAGCTTCAAAACTCATCAGTTGAAAGTTACTCTACATTCTACAATGATGAAATTGGCAGTAAATATTGGCACAGTAACAACGTTGTTGTTTCTGTTTTAATATGTAATTTTATTCTTCTGTACATTATTGGTAATATGTTAATCACATGCGCGTCACGCAACCTTTGTCCGCAGATTATATTATTATCGCAGATCACAAAGGGATTTCCTTGATATGGATATTTCATTTAGGAGAATGTCATTATTATTATTAAAATCCGTATGCTATTTACATATGTGTTTTATTAACGCAGGGAATTAAGGCGGAAAAGAAGCTTGATAAATCTGGATTTCATATTATAATAATTAATATGTGCACATAAATCACATATACAAAATATCATTTATGTTCAAAACTAACTGATGAATATTCAACAATGGGGAAGTTGCTAAGTAGTAGTAGTAGTGGGGCTTGTGTGAAATAGTGAACTGTGAGGTCACAAACATTTGACATATTTTTAGGTTTATCGATAGTTGGTAGGTAACGGTTATCAAAATTGAAATGTAAAGTACTTAGATTTAACGTGATTAACCTTTTATTTACCAAAGAATTCATTTATTTTTGACATGCCCAACTTCCATAATGAAAACATATCTGTAACGAAAACTTAATCTAAACCTATACAAGGGCTTCAAACGCATATTGCTCTGAGAAGAGCCTAAAGTAAACGGATATCGACGATCTTTCAATCCATTTATAATTAAATTTCCCCTTATCGGCAGTAAACTAGCAGCGAAAAGAAAATTTGCATTCGTAAAGCGTTGGCGCTCCGCGGAAAAATATCAGTCATGTTATTTTACATTATAATAACAAATGGTAGCTGTCGATCGATATTTAATCATGTTAATTAAAATTTGCAAAAGGTCAAAAATAATTGAAATTAATTCCATTTTTGCGATTGGGCAAATCTATGCTATATACAGAGTCATAAACAGACTCGATTTTCGCAATAAGTACTACAAGTATCTCAGTCTACGTAGAACGTCTCCAGATTATCTAACATGCGCGCCACAGGAAAATTTTATTTACACGTTTACTGGTGAATTTCTATAGAGATTCATATAGAAAAAAAAGAGTTTTGCACAAATATCATTGATGGCGAGCATGTTAGCCCTACAGCAAGCAAGCTTTCTCTGTGCCTGATTAGACGATTCAGCGATTTAGCCGTTCAAAAGTTACAGACTTATAGGCAGATAGAGACATTTCTGCATTAACCTATATTATTATATTACGGGGATTAGGATAAACCTCGGTTAACTTGACAATTTATGTCATATCCGCTACAGAAATTCACCCCAAAAATCACACAATACATCATACCTTCCGTGATTCCGCTTATCGACGAAGGGTGAGTGACACACGTCAAAATTAATTACTTTAGCCCAAGGGACGACGGCAAAGGGACAGACGCAGACTCTAGACAATATACCAAAACATGTTCAACTAACATATTTTTAAACTGGAGTAAAAATACAGTTATTTGAAAAACACTACTATGACAACAATATGAACTATTACATTTTAGATATGGTGGTACAAGTACTTGTTTTTGATTAGAGCTATTATAATTTAGATTTGATGTGCAGCACTTATACAAGTCAAAAGACTTAACTGAGATCTATAGACCGTTCTCTGACGCAGCTGACAGCTCAGACTCAAGACAGAGATAAAACGAGACAGATTTATGTCGGAGCATATTTGAGTCTCGTTTTTACTCTTATCTTGAGACCGAGCTAAGCCAGAGCAGGCTCTATAGATCTCAGCATTAGAGGTGCAAAGAACCCATATCAATATTGTAAACTTGAAAAACAATTGGTTCTTGTAGACAAAGACTAACGTAAAATAGTCAACTTAATTCAGCAGACGTACTATGTTATGCAGCTAATTCGATTGTGACCTAATACCTACAGCTACACACTTGACACTTCACCCAAGCGAACAGATTTAATTACGCACGTTTACATAATAAGCCTCGGCCTGTCGGCATACGGTGTTGCATGTACATGTGGATAAATTAATCTAATCCACCACGGCATGGCATTACCTACTTCTAAGGACATGTTTGGATTGCAGGCGAAGATAAATTAGCAGGAGATAGGAATTGTTGCTTCTTTATAGTAAGTAGTGTGTGACGTTTACAATGATGAAACTAATATTGTACTTACACTTCAAAATTCAAATTCAAATTCAAAATTTATTTATTTCATGTAGGCTACCTTGTAGCTCTTATGACACGTCATAAATCTACCACCGGTTCGGAATGCAGATTCTGCTGAGAAGAACCGGCAAGAAACTCAGCAGTTGCTCTTTTCAAAAAATAAAATAATTTTACAATAAGTAACCAAACTAAGCTATGTATACAGTGCTTCCACAGTGAAGCTTCAAAAATGCAATACATATTGTATAATCCAATATATGTCAACATGGGAAGACAAAGCAGACCCATTCCCGTTGGTGGCACCCGTTCACGAGCACGACGCATGATCCAGCCATTGCTTCGCTCAACCATATTTGAGGGAACGTAACTATATATTTATTTAGTGGCTACACTGTAGGTACCTACACATAGACCGCTTAACCTATGTTATCTAAAATTACAGATTGAAGGTCAAAATTTATCCAGATTAAAGCGTTTCAATAATAATCACGTAGGTACAGTTCTTAGAATTCACGAGGGCGCGTGAGCTTTACTTGTGGTAACGTCGTATAGGTGCCTATCGAGCCTAGGTGGGAGCGGTCAGGCGCGAACAAGCTATCGCTCCCACTTATATAGATACTGGCGGCGCGGGGACGGCTAGAAACTAGATTGTTTGGTTTCGATGTGGACTGTATAATTTTCGCGGGGTTTGCTCAAATCCGACTGGGTTGGGTTTGGGCCGCGGAGTTATGGGAGTGTCTATAGGAAAAGGGTAAAGGCACTGACCTGAATCCTTAGGAGCGGCGCCGCGATACTTCAGCGAGCCGCGCGTACATTCATGGATACTTTTCGATGCTTCACTCTTCCTTTCTCACTTCTTCGACTGACGAAAACCAAGAAGGCAAGTTTGTTGGCAAGTCCAGATCAACACTGAATCACTAGGAGCGGCGCGGCGATGCACCAGCTTTAGCGGCGCGTTTACGTTAATTGACGGTCATCGATGCACTGACACTTCTTCAGGCCAGGGGGGGTCGGTATTAGGTAGGAAATTTTGACAGGATGGTCGGATTCGAGCGGTTAAACGAAAACTATTCGCGCTTCGGCGCGACCATGTCCCCGGGCTTGAAGGGCTACCTTCAAAGAAACTACGACGCGGAGAGTTTAAACGAAATTATTTATTGACTTAAGTATAATAAGCTAACCTAACTAAATAAGAATCCTAACCTAAGCAGATGAGTTGAAGTTAAACTAATTACTGTTTAGGTAAGGGACAAAGACGCACTACAGGACGTAGATAGGTACCTGTAGCAGTACGAACGCGGACAACACGCGTGACACCATTCGATCCAGGAAAAACTTCCTCGACTAGCCCTAACGGCCAGTGAAGAGGCGGTGCATTATCGACGGTAATTATTACCACATCTCCCTTAGCGATCGGATTGGTTGGCGTGTTCCATTTGTTTCGAGTCTGTAGCGTATGTAAATAATCAGCCTTCCATCGTTTCCAGAATGACTGAACAAGTTTATCAATAAGTTCTTGACGCGAGAGCAAATGTAACGGACCATCTTCTATCTCCCTAGCCGGAAGATATTTTAAGGGGGTGAGAGTGAGAAAATGAGCCGGTGTCAACGCGAGAGGTTCCGATGGATCATTAGATAGCGTGCGGCACAATGGACGGGAGTTCATTACTGCCTCGATCTGAGCAAGCACAGTATTGAACTCTTCCAAGGAAAGAATTTGGTCGCCTATCACGCGATATAGATGAGTTTTGAGGCTCTTAATGTTGGCCTCCCAATTACCGCCAAAATGGCAAGCAGTTGGAACATTAAGTGACCACTCGATGCGATTTTCGGCTAGTATGTGACCAAATTCAGACCTGAAGTGTTTGGACGCTAAAAATTCGTGCAATTCCGAAAGCGTGCGCTTGGCGCAAACATAATTTGACGCATTGTCGGAATGAACGCGAGCGACAAAACCGCGGCGGGATAAAAAACGCTTAAACGCCCCGAGGAAACTATCTGTACTTAAGTCGCTGGCAACTTCTATGTGTACAGCGCGAGTGGTTAAGCACACGAAAAGACAAACGTATGCCTTCATTGATCGAATTCCACGACCGCGAGAAACAGTCACCTTAAAAGGCCCTGCGTAATCAGTGCCAGTGTGTATAAACGTTTTCACGGCCGGCGTAACTCGACAGGAGCGGTGATCTGCCATTTCTGGAAAGTTTGGTTTAGCGCGGAGTCTAAAGCAGGGTAGACATTTGTGTACCCGGCTTCGAATTAAATTACGAGCGGAAAGAATCCAATACCTCTGACGGAGTATGGACATCAATAAATCTGGACCTGCATGACAATTGACTTTATGATGATAGTCAACTAAAAGATTTAATATATGATCCTTTCGAGGAAGTATAATCGGATGTTTTGTATCGAAACTTATATCGGCGTTTCTCAGACGACCTCCGACTCTAATGATGCCGTCCTGAAGGAAAGGTTTGAGACGTTGAAACATTGGACTACAACGTTTACCTGCTTGTAAATTAACAATCTCGTTCGCGAAGTGAAAGCGCTGAAGTTCACGCAATATTAAACTTTCAGCGTAATCCAGATCCGATGCAATCACCGTATCACGACGCGGTAGTAGCTTAGCGAAGCGGCAAACGAAAACCACACAACGTATGAATTTCGACCATGACGAAAAGCGATCAGCTAGCGAAATTATTAAATTTCTTTCACTGCTTTCTGCAGTGAGCAAAACGTGTTTCTTTTCCTCTGGAGGCTGTGACACGGTGGAAGGATTGAAAGCGGTAACAGGCCAAAGATTTGAATCTAACTCAAGCCATTTAGGACCAGAGAACCAAAGCGGGTGATCAGTTATTTGTGCGGGGGTAAGACCTCGCGACAAACAATCAGCGGGATTTTCCGTGCCTTGCACATGGGAAAAAGTTTGAGCGGGAAATTCATTTTGAATTTTGGTGACCCGATTGGCCACAAAAGTGTCCCAACGATGAGGTGAGGAGTATACCCAACACAACGCCACCGTTGAGTCTGAAAAGGCGAGAACTCGGTCAATAACAAGGCGGTTATGGCAGGCTTCAATGACCTTGGTCATTAAGCTGCTCAGCAACAGAATGGCACAAAGCTCCAACCTCGCAAGCGTTATAGTCTTGCGAGGCGAGACTTTGGATTTAGCTGTTATTAAAAAGACTGCGTTTTTGCGAATACCTCTGCTGTCTTTCACGTGGAAGTAAATTACTCCTCCGTAAGCCTTTTCGCTCGCATCTGCAAACCCCACGATCGTAATGATATCGCCGGTCGAGATGCCTACGTGCCGTGGAATTTTCAATTCGCTGAGCAAAGGTAGTTCTCTTTTGAAACAAGACCACTGATCAGCAATGTGACCAGGGGGCACATCGTCCCAATCACATTCACACAACCAGAGTTGTTTAATGAGAAGCTTTGCATATAAGACGACGGGAGCAACGAAACCCATGACGTCCCATATCCTAGCGACACATGACAAAATGGTACGTTTTGTACAAGATTCAGCGGGAACACTAATTTTGAGACCGAAATAGTCTGTTGCGGGAGACCAACATAGGCCGAGCACCTTATGTGGCTCAGAGTCCTCAAACTCTTTAATCGCGGAAAGTCGATGCGACAGCGGAATCGAATTTAACACCTTTTGTGAGTTGCTTGTCCATTTCACCAGGTCGAACTGACCAGCTTTCATCAGAGCAATCACTTCGGCAGCGGTGGAGATAGCATCGTCTTCATTGTCAATGCTATAGACAAAGTCATCCATGTATAGCCCTATATCTAAAGTTTCTTTAGCGCGCGGGTAAGAAGCACCTTCGTCTGAAAGAAGCTGCTTCACTGTACGAAGAGCATGAAATGGACTTGACTTAAGCCCGAAACAAACGCGGTTAAATTCATAGACCCTTAAGGGTTCTTGCGGAGAAAAGCGGTATAAAATGCGTTGGAATCTGCGATCACATGGACGAACTCCAATACAAAGAAACATCTGACGAATGTCAGCTGAAAGAGCGGTACGATATAAGCGAAAATTAACAATAATATTGAATAGATTCCCTTGTAGATTCTGACCGCCATACAGAAGGTCATTGAGGGAAACTTGAGTGGTTGTCTTGGAACTGGCGTCCAGGACAACGCGCAACTTAGAAGTCAACTTGTCATCTCGTATGACCCCATGGTGCGAAATCGTATACGAGGGCAAGCTCTGCGTTGCCTCCGTGTCCGGGGGTGCGGGAGAGATATAACCTTTGTCTAGGTATTCGGTAATGACGTTGTCGTAGGCCTCCTTAAGCTTAGGTGACGCTAACATTTTACGCTCTAAGCAAAGGAAGCGAGTTTTAGCCTTTTTAAAAGAATCGCCTAACGACAATACATCACCCTTAAATGGAAGTGCGACTACATATCGTCCGTCTGCCTCACGGGTAGTCGTGCTGCTATAAATTTCTTCACACGCCGTGTCATCTGGACTTAATTGTTTCGGTGCGTTCACCTCTTCTATTTGCCAGAATTTTCGCACAGCATCATCTAGCGGATCTGTAGCACAACAATATGATACCGTGGCGAAGCTGTTAACACGTACAGGAGCAGAACCAACGATAACATAGCCCAACACCGTTTCTAGGGCTAGCGGTGAGGTACAATTCGATTGACCTTGAACCTTGCGAGATAATAGGAGATGCGGAAAGATTGAAGCTCCAATCAGCAGATCAATGTCTCCTGGAGTGGAGTAAGTGTCGTCAGCCAAAGGTAAGTTATTGAAATTTATCAAACTCGAAATATCTATCGGGACTGTGGGCAAGAGTTCCGTTACCTTGTCTACCACGAGCGAGTCCATGTTAAAACAAACGCTGAGATCAAACCTAGAGAAAAATCTAATAGAAACTGCGCCTTGGATCGGTTTGGTTGTACCTCCAATCCCTTTAACTACAGAACAGTTTGGATTCTGGTTTGTCTTTAAACCTAAGCGTTGACATAAATCCCGACTGACGAAGTTACTCTGTGAAGCACTGTCCAATAATGCGCGCGCAGAGTACTCCTTGCCTTTGGCGTCGAAAACTATAACGCGTGCGGTAGCGAGCAGCACCGTAGTCGGTGCACGAGAAACATTACAACTCGATAAGGAACAAAGCGATACTTCCTTGGAGTGCGCGGGTGAACCTGAAGGTTTCGAGTTACTAGTGCCGGTAGTGCTGATAGAAGCAGGAGGCTGCTCAACAACACCGGGCATCTTCTGCGAAGAAGCATCACTAGAAGCCGCACTCGAAGTTGCGGAATTTGCGGTTGCGGAATGCCTGTGGAGCATACTATGATGAGGTAACGAGCACCAGCGGCACCTTGACTTGCTAGAACAAGTGGCCAACCGGTGGTTTCCAGTGCAATTTATACAAAGATTATTCGCCTTAACAAACTTGAAACGATCTTCAACGGACATCTTATGAAAGGCGGAACAATTATATAAATGTTCGTGTTGTGAGTTACAAAGAGAACACAAAGACTGTGCAGACGTAGTCGCGGTACTAGTATAGGTATGCGTCGGCTTGGGTGGTTTGTGAGGCTTAGATGCCGTATCCACCTTCCGCTCAGCACTTTTCGGAACTTCTTGTTTCCCGGAAGTGCGTTGCAGTACCTTAATATGTTCGCGAATGAAAGCAACGAAATCGTCATACAAGGGTATCTCACAACTATGTTTATTCAACTCGAACAGGCGAACAGTCTCCGGATCTAACTTCTTTTGAGCGAGGTATAAAAATATGAAGTCAGCCAGATTACTCAAATTTAAATTTTTAAGCGCGGCGATCGACGATGCAAAAGTGTCCAAAAAATTTTCAAGGTTGGTCGGAGTCGCGTTTGACATCGCCTTAATGTTATAAATTTGATCCATATACGACGTAGCCAAATAGCGTTTATCTTCAAATTTATCTACTAACGTTTTAAAAATTAATTCGTAGTTTTCTGCGCACGGTGTAATACCGGCACAAGCTAATTTCGCCTTTCCCGACAGCTTACCTAAGAGATAATAAAGTTTTTCGGCATCCGTAAGGGACTTATTTTCGTGTATAACAGTTTTAAAGTTAGCGTAGAAGAGACTCCACGATTTTAAATCGTATCCATCGAAAGACACTAATTGAATCGGGGGCAAATAAGGTTTAAGTCTTCGCGGCTCATTCTCATTCTCAACCTTATTATCATCGGCGTACTGCGAGACTAAGCGCTTGATACGACCGTATAGGCGTTCGAACGATAACAAACATTTGAACTCCGGCTTCGCTTTCGGGTTCAGTGCTAATAAACGATTATTATAATCCTCCACTATTTTACTGAATTCAGAGCGTAACGTATCGACATTACTACTTGCGTCGAGAAATTCTTCCCGGACCGACGGGTTAACGCCTATGTTTTTCGATAAATCGAATGTTTCTTGTAGATACTCAAATATCGAATTGCGTCTCTGTTCTAATAGAATTAATTGTATATCTGCGGTATCTTCAGTCTTCGTCATTTTGAATATAAACTAGATTCAAAAATGTCGAGACTAAGTTCCTAATACACGAATGAAACTTCGATTCGGCGTATAAGTATTTAAAGTTATGAATTTCAGCAAAAAGTGAAAGGGAGCGAGCGGGCGGTCACGGCCGCGATGAAGGTCACGCACACCGCTGTAATCTAAGATACAAGTACTTGCAACTATGCACCGATGGCCGAGCGAATACGTTTATGACGCGTAGGTAATTACACAAAATAATTACTTAATATGACTACTAATAGACTAATATTTCGATTAATATCTATTCTGGGATAGATCGGGATGCGATATACGATTAGGATTACGATAAATAAGTAACGTATGACCTATCTATCACCTATATGAGCTATATGTAGGTACCTAGTTAATACCTAAATGAACCCTATTTCCTAAGCAATGCGGGACGAACGATAATAATTCGCTTAGGGAACAAGATTTTAGGACGCGGGAAAACAATTACCTACTTGGAAATTGTAAAACTATCGAGAAAATTAGCGGTAAAATCCGGTTCGATTGGAACCAAAAAAAATATGGCGGCGCGGGGACGGCTAGAAACTAGATTGTTTGGTTTCGATGTGGACTGTATAATTTTCGCGGGGTTTGCTCAAATCCGACTGGGTTGGGTTTGGGCCGCGGAGTTATGGGAGTGTCTATAGGAAAAGGGTAAAGGCACTGACCTGAATCCTTAGGAGCGGCGCCGCGATACTTCAGCGAGCCGCGCGTACATTCATGGATACTTTTCGATGCTTCACTCTTCCTTTCTCACTTCTTCGACTGACGAAAACCAAGAAGGCAAGTTTGTTGGCAAGTCCAGATCAACACTGAATCACTAGGAGCGGCGCGGCGATGCACCAGCTTTAGCGGCGCGTTTACGTTAATTGACGGTCATCGATGCACTGACACTTCTTCAGGCCAGGGGGGGTCGGTATTAGGTAGGAAATTTTGACAGGATGGTCGGATTCGAGCGGTTAAACGAAAACTATTCGCGCTTCGGCGCGACCAGATACGGCACACACAACCATGAGCTACGCGCCCTCGTGAATTACAAGAACTATACCTATTAAGATTGAAAAATATTTTATTAAATGTAGACACTTTTACATATAGATTTTGGATTACAAGGGTAAGTAAGGCAATACTTTTTTTAATTAGAATCGGCCGGTAGTTGTATTATCTGAGGGAAAAGATCTTAATGAATCTTTAAAGAATTTTCTATATCTTAGAGTATTTGTCGCATGTTTGCACGTACAAAATGGGTCCCTATGACTGTACAAATATTAAGCGTTCAAACAAACAATATAGATTAGAAGGGGTCACCAAAAGAAAGTTTAATTTTCATTTGGCTGGGTAGAAAATAATTTTTCATTATTTTGCTGTAAGAGTAAAAAACCATACTCTCTCTCTTTCTGTTTTTTTTTATTGTTGTATTTAGATGCACAAATAAGCTTAAGATTAATATTTCGCCAATCTGGACAGCCAGTTTGATGGTAAACTTATAAGTAAAAGAGCGTAATACAATGCCTGTATAGGAGCTTTATTAGTATTGATAGACTTGTAGTCTTCCGTTATAGGACTACTTTGCGTTGGGATCTTAATCTCCCCCTCTCTAAGTTACGATTTAACTTTTTAAATAGTTTTATAATAAATCCAGATCCTCAATCTCGTTTCCTTGAAAATAACTTCTTTGTACTAAAGTTACTCACACATTTTAATATTTAATACGCTTAGCCTCCGCCAACTTTTAAGCGAGATAAACCTTAAGTGGCTGCGGTTTACACTACAAAGACTATCAGTTGGTACTCCATTTATCTTAGGAAAGAATATTAAAATTTCGCTAAGCTTCATAAGGAAAGTTTTTAAAAGAATTTGCATTTTAAATTCTTATAGACGCCACCTGATTTTATACTGAAATAAAAACGTTGTAGTGCTATCCCTTAGACTTTAGACTGTTTTTGGATATGTCAGCTCTTTGTAACCTGATGAAATTCGTGATCGCTAAGACTAATTAATCGAGTGATGCGAGTAAGTTTACATGAACTTGCACTCGTTCATCTATCTGTCTAAGCGCTTTTATAAAATAACTTTGTACGTAACAGTTAAGACCTCCTCATACCAAAAATATTGCCATTATTCACCATAAACTCCGCTTTATAAACACGATTTAGCTGAATCGCTCCGCTAACCACCCCCGCAGCTAGGAACCGTAACAGAACCATAAAGTAAAATTGACGATTCACATTACGATATACATAAAAGCCTATTTGACATAAATTGGTAGGTTTAAACTGGGTAGTTACGCCTACAGTAGGAAAGTTCATGGCGTAGGCGTAACTACCCAGTAGGTTGATTCATGTAAAATGCACTTTCATAATAAAATGGTTATTTTTTAACCAACTTCAAAAAAGGAGGAGTTACTCAATTCGACTCGTATTTTTTTTTGGCGATGTTACTCCATAACTTCGTCAAATGGACCGGACCTGGACCGACTTCAATTTTTTTTATTTGAAAGGACCTATCGTCAGGTTGGTCCCATTTAAATTTGGTGAAGATCTAAGGAATATACTCTAAAAAGGAGGAGGTTCTCGATTTAACGCGTGTTTTTTTTTTTGGCGATGTTACTTCATTAAATCTGGACCGATTTCGGAGATGGAGGACGAAATTCCGGAAATTAATAAGAGCAAATCGCTCGTGATCAGAGCTTAAGCAGAGTGTAGGCTTTTAATCATGCATAGTTCATAGCATACATAATCTCCATTCGGTATCTTAATATGTATTTTTTAAGGAGCAAAACAAATGATCTAGAGAATTGGTCTTAAGAAGCTACACTAAAAACTTTAAAATATAATAAGATTAAAAATATCTTTTTGAAAAATTGACTTCAAACGCCACTTAAAACCGGTCACATATTGGTGCTTTATGATAGGAAAAAAAAACCACCCAATACTTTTTTGATTCTCATTATTTTATAGGGGACTTTTAAAGGTGACTTTTATGTCAGCTCCATCGGTACACACAAAATATTACAATTATAAAATATACAAAATCAACTACCTATATATCTATACCAATTTGAGACCCAATACTTGTCACCTGTGCTTGTCACCTTCATCTCTGGTATATAGTGTATTATCTATGTTCCACACTGCGCTTCGGGCTTGCTGAATGGGCGTTCTTTACTTAAATGTTTGTTTTCCATTGAAAATTTTATTGGACGAAAAATATGTCTGACAGGTAGTAAACAAAAATGTCTTCCTTTGCGACAGTCAAAGTTTAAGGAGGTAAGTTTCCAACACAGCTCACGTACGCGGTCCAATTAAGTTCACACTATCTACCTGCAGTTATGTAATTACCTACCTTACCTCAGGTAAGTCACTTGAGTTAAAACTACTTCAACTTTTATAGGCATTATATTATCGCGTATCTGAGTAGTTTGCATACTAACATTTTTAATCATTAGTGTTAAAAAAAATGTTAAATCCTTTAGACTTGGTTCAAGTCAGATTATATTCAAAATTGTAATTTCGGATTATTTTTATTATTATTTCACCCACGTGCAGTTAGGTTTTATGGAAATTCCGCGGAAATTGTTTATTTCTCCAGAGTTTAAAGTAGCCATTGGCTACTACTACTACTAAATAAACATTCTTCAGGTACTCAACTTAACAATGCAAAAATCCCAACGATCCAAGCTGTGTTACTACTTGATTGAAGTACAAAGTAATAAACAAAAACACTTTCGCTTTAAGTTTTAGTAAAGATTGTCAAAATATGAATTAACTATTCTACTATATACTTATTTATTACATGCGTGAAAGGAAAATAGACTAAAGCAAGCAGCCTTTTAGGTGCATAGCGATTACAATATTCATAACATATGTAATTAAAATAAGTGGTCTCACTGAGACATAAAAGCAACTATATGCGTTGATCCTAGCATTAGAATGTACTCTAACAAAAGAGCCGCGTTATAAAGTTTCGGAAATCCCACCGAGAGCAGGTGCAATACAGGTTAATTAAAGAGTTTAACAAAACAGGGACCTTAACTTACTGTGCTGTGGGTGTAGTTTGTTTGAAAGTGGGTTTGTGGCAGTGTACTCGTAGCATTCCTTAACTTTCATTCACATTCATACGTTACATAAAGGAGACGTGGAAAAATGAAAGAAATATTTACAAGAGTAAAAATTCAAGCAATCTGCATCCAGTTTACTCATTTAGTCGCTTTTATTCGTGAATCTCTAAGAGATATCACCAGTAAATTGGTCGATATTTTCTCGTGTGCGCTTTCTTCAGGTTCTCCTCCTCTCCTTCAGGAATAACGTACGATAAGTACTAACATTTTTTATGAAAGAATATGATGCGTAATAGAAAGTACACATGCGAGACAAAATTGTAGTCTAAAGTTTCTTTTGAATTTTTTTTATATTATATCGTTCGGCGTATTTATTTTTTATTGCGAGATAGACTTGACTTCATGTAAAGCACTGATGAGTTTTAGGTTGCCTAAAAGATGCCTAGTCACTTGTATTTATATATTTTGTGTCGATTTAATTATGTATATCGATATCTGTATCACTGTTTTTCTGATGTCTTCGATCCACTTGCACTTCTACCTACAGCCAAGACTTTAAAGAAAAAACTAAAGATAGAAATTCAAATATCGAATATCCGAAATATCTCGACAACTCCAACTAAAACAATTAACGTTATACCTACGTACTCGTATTATAAATTATCACAATTATGTTGAGCAGATGATTAACTATACCTATAAGTAACGTCAGACATTTTTTCAATAGAAATTCAATGCTTAGCGCGTTCCATCCCGTAGCTGGTAATATTAACCGGCACATACGACTTAACGAATTTACGAGTAGCTCTTTGACAACAAGCTCGGCCTCCGAAGACCGTGACTCATTCAGTAACTGACTGATCAGCGTTGCTGAACCACCACAATCGACTGGCATACAACGAGGTCACACCACCCTTAACCCAACGCTTTGAATGATATAACCCCATACTAAGCCTACTGACCGACAAAACTTCTCGTACCGTAGAGCCTATGCACACGGTGTATTTTCGACGCGCAGACAACGCGTGTATCACGAACGCGTTTTTACGGCGTGTTTTACGAGTAAGTCCAAAAACCAGACTCTTTAATTATTTATTTATTTAGTTTTTACTACAAAAAAGATTACATTATTATTAATAATGTTAAGTTAAACTTACTGGTTAATGTGCTGCACAACCATGTAACTTGGTTTACGTGCCTAAAAAAGAAAACAAAAAGTCTCACACAAATAAGGCTTTAACAAAAATAGAAAAATTGCCTTTGTATTTACAAATATTATACAAAATGCGCGCATAATGTGCGTTGAAAGCGCGTCTAAATCGCGCTGTATGCACGTAATATGTATTGCGTTTTAGCAAAGTGTTTAGTCAGTTATTTTTTTCATTTAGTTGTAGTTTTCTTGACTGATGTCATCGTACTACAAATAAGTAGATAGATAGCATTTTTTATTTTTCCACGAAACTTTTGCAACTGTCGAGTTTTTTGTCGGCTATTTTCAGTAGAATCCGAACCGATGGCTTTACCACCTTGACGTGTCATACGAGCCACAAGTTGGCCAAGATTTATAATTTAAAATTTGAATTTGAAAAATATTATTATGATTACAAAGTAAATAAATCTGAAATTTCAAAAATAAAATTGCAGTGGAAAAATATGGCACCCCACTCAGCATCGCCGCCGCGCGGCAAATATTCCGTGTGCATAGGCTCTAAGGCACTAAAGTCAGGAACAAACAGCTAACGATCGCCACTTCCCGTTATATTACAAAGGGCTGACCACAACAAATTAAGGCTAGATACTGATGATTAATAGTGCGTAGAATCCGCTTTAACAATAAACCTATTGTTGCCTAGTCGTCGACGCAGATTTATTTTATCGTCTTTTGTGTACTTTAGTGACATTTTTTGCCAATATAAGTAATACACGCTACTTAAAAATGTAGAGATTTTGAAAGTTAGCCACTTATTTAGGAAATTACACACTAGTATGTATTGCATTTATCTACAGCTTTAATAGTTCTTATACAATATTGTGAGAAGGTGATAAGAAGAATAACTTACACACTAGTGCTATTTAAAGCCCTCACCTATAGCTCTATATTTATAATTTGCACCTCTACTATATTTATCAAGTTTTTTATTTTATATAAGTAGGTAACTATAATATTTTAATTAGATTGCGTTTAATAAAAACTGGAAAAAATTGGCAACACTTTCTTAACTATACCCATGCAAAAAATCACGTCGATCCGCCGCTCTGTCACAGCGTGATTGAGGGACAAACCAACAAACAAGCATACGTTTACATTTATAATATTGGGAAGGAAAGTAAGGTATAGGAATTAATAAGGAATATTGGTAAGGATGCAGTTTATATCATCCGCACCATAATCATGAATTGATTGACACATCATTCATCAAAATTGGCTTAGTTGTATACGCGTTACGGTGGAATATAGAATTTAATAGCCAAAAAGAAACGTTACGATTTTAGCAGTCTATGTACATATATATAGAAATATACATACATAGACTGCTAAAATTATAATGTTTCCTTTTGGCTTTGTCGGGAAAAAAAGAAAACAAATTGAAAACTTTTCTAAACCAAGATACACAAAGCAATGTGAGAGCGTGCCAGCTACACACGTTCGAACAGCATGCTGGCAGCGCCCCCTGGGATCAAGGACAAGCGAAAGCTCTCTATATTTCACCTTCAAGATCCCCGGCAATACATTATTCATCAAGGGCCGGCATCGAGTCAGCAATGCTCCACTGTACCTCTCCAGATATCCACGGACAAAATGAAAAAATACACGTAGATATTAGTAATGAGTTTTGTACCCAATAAATTGGAGTCTTATATTGGCAATACGTTATGTGTTAGCGATATGAGCAAAGCAAACTCGATTAGGTCAACCATAAATAACTGGGGGCCTAAATAAAACCTATTTACAGGTTGCCTTCAGGGAAAATTGTATGCGATGTAATGTTAGGATTATTTATGCTCTAAGTTTGAAAATTCTGCGTGTTGACCATTTTTGCGTACTTCTACTGCTGTCGTAAATTAACAACAAGTAAAAGTTGAAAATTTAAATTACCCTCGACATGGCCGGACTATCTTATTATCCTATTACTGACATTATAATTAATGCGAAAATTTGGATGTATGGATGGATGGATGGATGTTTGTTTGTTTGAAATTTTGCACAGAGATAGATTACTGGAATAACACACAGACTACTTTTTATCCCAGAAAATAAGAGAGTTCCCGCGGGAATTAAAAACCCTTAATCCATGCGAACAAAGTCGCGGGCATCAACTAGTGTACGATAAATATGACATGGTGTTACTGAGTTTTCTGCTCCATCATCAGATCATCAACCAGATCATCTTCTATCTAACACCTACTCATTGAGACGATTCTAATGAGCCCAAACGCGCTATATCCGTTGTAAGTTGCTGAGGAGTTGGGCATCCCGCAGACTACTTGATGCTGCAGCATCAGCTCAAGTTTATAATGCCCTGGAAATAATGCGGAGTAAAGTACATCACTTTTAATCAAGTAAGAAAATAATTAGCGGATCTTCATAACAAATAGCTTGACAAAAAATTACAAATAGCTCGGATAAGACTTAATTTACGTTGGTGAAATCAGTTCTAAAAATAATAGTTAGTCACAGTCTTTACGAATGTGGAATGATAATTATACCAACTCTACACAACACAAAACTCTACAACAAAGCAGGTAGACAGTAGAACTCATCTTGATTCCTTAAGCCTTGACGGCTTTGAGTATATAACCCTTCACGGATCTTGATGGACAAGAAAACGGACAACAAAGTGTCATAAAGGTCTTTCTGTTTCACATAGTATGGAATCCTAACCTGACATCGGTTTGTATTATCCCACTGTTAGAGAAACAGACCTTTTCTGACGAACGCTACCAATTACTATCTCACGGTTTTGACCTGAAAATCCAGTTTTGATTTAGTGTGATATAGTATTATCTAGTAGGTAATCGCGCTCGAAAATGGACTGAGTCATCAAGATAATATAAATAAATTATTATGAGAACCTAAAAATCTGTTAATTTTCAGCAATGATTAAACTTTATAGTCCGATATTCGCAGCCGGTTGAATACTGTCACGTACACAAGCCATAAATTCAATTATGGAACATGTCGGCCATTACTCAAGTTTCGTTCGTAAACGTTGAAAATTTTACCCACTCGATTGTGCAAACTCGCTAATTTAGTTTATAACTTGTTGATAGATGACTTTCGAGCAAAAATTTTCCAACAGGATGTTAGAGTGCTGTTTATTTGACCCGAACAGAGTAGGTACACGCTATTTTATTTGTGTCATCACATTTTATGTGCCTATTCTTTGTTTTATTTATGTCGTCACATTTCACGTGTGTCTATTCTTTGTTTTATTTGTATCGTCATATTTTACGTGTGTCTATTCTTTGTTTTATTTATGTCGTCATATTTTACGTGTGTCTATTCTTTGTTTTATTTATGTCATCATATTTTACATGTGTCTATTCTTTACTTTAATTGTGTCGTCACATTTTGCTTGTGCCTATTCTTTGTTTTATTTATGTCGTCACATTTTACGTGTGTCTATTCTTTGTTTTATTTATGTCGTCATATTTACGTGTGTCTATTCTATGTTTTATCTGTGTAGTCACATTTTACGTGTGTCTATTCGTTGTCTTCCCAACGTAGCGCAATCTCTTCGGGTGACTGTAGCACAACTATTTTGCCTTCACTGCTTTTATAAACTGTATTTACAGTTCCTCAAAAATTGGGTATTCAAATTAATGAGCTAGAATTGATAAGAAATTAATTGTATTTAAGTTCCCTTAATACAATAATCAGCTCTAGCTCAAATTCGTCACCCTGTACACTGTACAGTCTAAGAAATAGACACAAAATTCTCCCTTGTACGCCAGGAAATAGGAAAGCAGGTCACACAGTGGAATGACAAGGAATGGGGACATACATACCTGGATACTTACACGTGAGGTATTCACGTTACTGTGCTTTACTCGTTCTAATACATGCGCTGACCTCTTTATTTTTCCTTGTTTTCAAACTTCTTGTGTTGAACTCTTTCTATTGTTTCCAATTATTATTCACCGATTTAGAGCCTACCATTTCCAAATAAACTTTAACTAAGGAATAATTTAGTAAACCAGATTTATTCGTTCGTCATAACTTTAAATCCACACAGGCATCAGCTAGTTTAATGATTAAATGTCTAAAGTGCCATATATCCGATATCTTTGTAACAGAAAGAGCAGTGGCAAAAATAAAAGTGCTACGAATTGCATTTCGAACGATTGTGGCATTCGAAATGCGAATTCGAAATTTGAAATTCGATTGTAATCTTACCGGACACGTCGCAGACGGATCCGGTGTTTCCGGGTCAATGGATCAGCGACTGATAGCACGCTATAGTGCAGATGCCAAAATTATAGTTCTTTCAATTCCCGAGGGCGCGTGAGCTTTACTTGTGGTTACGTCGTGTATCTACATGCACATTGCGTAAGTGTGTATGCCTGTCAGGAGCCTAGATGGGAGCGGTCAGGCGCAAGCAAGCTCTTGCTCACACTTATAGATACCACACACATAACCATGAGCCACGCGCCCTCGTCAATTGCAGGAACTATACCTGTTTAAAGTAAAATATTACTGAACAGAATGACAAGAGGTCCATAGGTACAGTATACTTACTGTAGGTATCTCTATTCGATTTTTTTTTTAATAATACAAAAAAGAGCCATCTCTTTTTTTGGAAGTCGGTCAATAAATGCCAAATCTATAAATACAATAGTTATTTCCAGGGACGATTATGTAATTCCCTAAAAGGCTTAAAAGGATACTGAGTAATCGATAAAGGAAATTGTATCTAAAACAGAAAAAGGTTCGGCAGAGTTGGTAGGTATGTGAATATTGCCGCAAGCAAAATCTAGTTCAGGACGAATCGAGTTAGTTCACTGTCCTTAAATATAAAACCTTGAAAGTTCAACAATGTAACTTGGGATTATTTCCAACCAGTGATCAAATGAACAAAAGCAAAAGAACGTTGCGTCGAACCAGCACTTCACATTCGTGATTTTAAGAATCAGCGAAAATTTAGTTTCGCAAGTATTGGATTTCCATTTCGGAATATAATCTTTAAGGTGTATGGAAATAAGCTCCCATTTTATGGGATCTCTTTCAATTCTCTTACGTAATCAGGTCATGTTTCAGCCTCTTTCACATACTTGAGGCTAATGACTGTTTATTTAGCTATTAATTTCATACTGGTATGGATTAGTCATTCACTTACCATTGTACAACGGTACAACCTTAATCAAAATAGATCTATTAAAACCCGAGGTACTGTTTGACCTAAATTTCAAGCAATCAAAGCATTTGTGGACAGAAGCACACCTATATCTACATCCATCTTCACGACACAACGAATAAACAAAGGCTAAAAGGATGGAGATAGCTCATACCCAGGATTAACACATAGGTTACATTGTATCATGGGAAATTAAGGCCTTCCCATGGGTATCAAGACGAAGTCGCAGGCGTCATCTAGTTTCTCAATATATGCAAGTTTTATTTTTATTTTCTTTTTTGTCATTTTGCCTGAAAGAGATCGCTTCTTAGCGATAGCACCGCCTATTGTACTCTGTTTTGTTTATTTTTATATCATGTTTTCTTTTGTTTCCTAGTCCACAATAAAAAATATCTCATTCATTCATTACGTCCCGAAATATCCGCGCCAAACCTATGTCCGTTTGGTGCCCGTTTTTGTTTGAGAGTTTTTATCCGAGCCACTCGATTCCAATGTGATGTGACCGTAACACATTGTCACGCCGGAATTCAGGCTCTTAATTAAAAGCGAAGTCCAGCAAGTAGGGAGTTGAATACCAAATCAATTGCGTCACGATCTGTTGGATTAAAGGGTGTCAACACGGGAAGTAATCAAGTCCGATCGTCTGCTGACGCGCCGTTCGCACAATCGGCTGTACAGCTCGGAGACGAGAGGACTGAGGGGTGAGGGGTAATGACGACGTTCAATTACTAGACACTCTTTACGTCCGCTCCAATGAGTATTATTTTGAGTAAAATACATACTTTCACAGAATAGAATAGCTTTTTTAATCAAAGGTTTTTAATTTTAAAGGTTTACCTTTAAAAAGTGCTTTTGAGCCGTCAAGTGATTCTATCATTGCATTGCCATTGGTTTGGAATGCGAAGGTACATAATAATACAGAGTTAAGTGTCTCCTTGTAGTCCTTGGTCACTATCTTTCCTTTTTTTGATATTACTAGCTAATTCCCACGATTCCGTCCGCGTGGACTTAGTTTTTATAATCCCGCGAGAACTCTTTGATTTTCCGGGATAAAAGTAGCCTCTATCACTCTCCAGGTCTTCATCTATACCCGTGCAGAATTTGATTGAAGGACAAACCAATAAACCCAAACACACTTTCGTAATTATAATATTAGTAAGGATATAGTAAAGACTAGCTTTTGCCCGCTACTTCGCGTAGAGCAAGTAAAAACTGCGCGGTAACTTTCTGTTATTCCGGGATAAAAATTCCTTGCAAAAATTTACATTGACCTGTTGCTGCGTTACAATAAACAATCACACTTTCGCATTTATAATAATATTAGTACATAAGTAAACTAATATGATAATAATAATAAGAGGGATAAAATATTCAAACGACCTCTCTGGCGCAGTGGTGAGTGCTGCGGTCTTATAATTGGGAGGTCTCGGCTTCGATTCCCAGCGGGGGCAATTTGGGAATTTATAACTTCTGAAGTGTCTCTGGTCTGGTCTGGTGGAAGGCTTTGGCCGTGGCTAGTTATCGCCGTACCGTCAAAGAAGTGCCGCCCGGCACGATGGCGTGTAGAAACCAACTAGGAGTATGAGTACACTGCCATACTCCTTCCAAGTTAGCCCGCTACCATCTTAGACGGTATCGTCACTTACCATCAGGACTATCTTGCCATCGAATTTAAAAAAACACATCCGTGTCGCCCGCGTTTTCAACTAAGACTCTGTTTTTCGAGTGTTACATACCTTCGAAAGGTAAAACGTCCATAAACATCTGTCGGACTAGCTGCTTCATTATCCCCTACCGAACATTTCCTGTTTACTCACGATGTTTTCCGCTTCACACATTTGCAATTTAGATGGCCTCCATATTTATGGAATACGCTTCGCAAAGGCCCCTAGATTGGATTTGACATACTGTATCACTTATTTATTCCTTCACTCATTCGCTCTTTCCGATATGACCTGGAATATTTACCCTTACGAAGGAGGAATACTTAACTATTCTTTTGTTGTTTTTTAACAACTACAATGGGAACGCTTTGGACTTGCAGTTTAATAGATAATTTTGAGGTTCCAAGGTGCCAACCAGAAGATGCATATGGGCCCGTCTCTGACTCTTTACTATGACAACCTACACACTTATTCGCTCTTTCCGATATGACCTGGAATATTTATTTATATTTATTTTTTATGCACTTATAAAGAATTACAAGACAAAAACATTATATTAGAAGAAGTAAACATAGATGAAGCTTATCTCTAAAAAAAGAAATTTCTTCCAGCTTCCCTTGAAAGTGAGTAAGATGAAATTATACAGTGGTATAGTTTAAAAATGTACAAGGTAGTGGCATTTGAAGAATGTTTTGTAAAAATAATTTGTACAAAACATTCTTCAATGGCAATTCTTTAAATTCTTTATTATGACGCAAAATTTAATTTAATTTAATTCATAAAATACTGGAATTAAATGATGATAGTAGACTAGTAAATAACATATACCTACTCCAATAAAATTTCAGGATCCTAGTAATCTCAGTAATGGATCCCAATTGAGTTATTGAGGGACTGGCGTTTTATCTTCCAATTTATAAGTGGTAATAATTTTTACTTATAGTTTGGTTTCTTATGAAGTAAAATCATTTTCAAGCAATTTTTGGTGTTTATTGGTGTTCTGATTAAATACTTATTGTACACTAGCTGATGCCGGCGACTTCATCCGCATAAATTTAGTTTTCAAAATCCCGCGGGAACTCTTTGGTTTTCCGGGATAAAAAGTAGTCTATGTATTAATTATTCTGGGTATGAGCTATCTGTGGTGTGATGGCGCTGTTTGGGAAATGCCTATGTTCAGCAATGGACGTCTGCAGGCTGAAATGATGAATGAATGATGATGATGAGCTATCTCCATTCCAAATTTCAACCAAATCGATTCATTTTTGAAAGAGTAACAAACAAACAAACATACACGCACCACAGCATAGGATTCTTTTTTTTTTTCGGGATAACATAGCTTCACGGGAGTTTTAAAAATATGTAATCCACGAGAACGAAGTTCCATGCAATAGCTCGCATTTATTTTAAAACTAGCTTTTGCCCGTCACTTGAGTAAGGTTTTTTGAAATCCCACGAAAAGCGACGTGTAACGAACGAATAAATTGGGCGTTCTGACATTTTTTGTATTGAAAATCTGTCAAAATATCAAATATCGCTCGGATAAGATTTATTTATTTTTTATAAGATTAAGATGTATGCTGGAATCGGTGGTTAGTGATAAAATTAAACAACCTAGTAATGCCTTAAAGTAGCATCCATAAAAAAATCAATTCCGTTCGTTAATCCGTCACTAAGTTATTAATACATACATTGAATTAATTGTTTTAAGAACATATTATTAAAATCTAAATTGTGGTGCCGCGGCCGGCGGAGATCAGGAATAGCGCCCTAAGTATGTTAACCATTTTACACTACGACCACGGTTTAGCTCTCCTGTCCTACATATTACCTATCTACTTTCAATCAGTTTAAGCAATTGCTAAAAAACCTCAATAAAAAAAGGGATAAATGGTAATGGACAAATATATCAGAGCTATACACTAACCCAGTAGGTATATTAACTATTTTCTACGTACCTACTTCTATTTTATCATATCTCGTTAGTCATCCGAAACTTCTGGATTCACGCAAGACCAGCGCTAGCCGCTTCCTCCACAAGCATAGCATATTCATTTTTTGATCACACATATTTTATTTTTGTCTTACATACGTGTCTGTCGCTATAACTGTGTCATACATATGCTCTAAATAAGTGCATTTTCTTTCTTTCACAAACAAACATACTTTCGGATTAATAATATTAAAGTATGATACATAATATACCAGGAGAGTGAAATTCATCGTACCGTTTTACGTTCTATTTCAGGAGAGCGGATACATCCGCAACGCGTCCGGTTAAATTGCAATCGAATTCCAAATTTCGAATTCGTATTTCGAATGAAACCACAATCATACGAAATGCAATTTGGGCGGCGTTCATTCTTGCCTGCTCTTTCCGTTACTAAGAATTCGAACATAGCTTTTTAAAATTTTACTCTATGTCCGTGAAAAATAAGTTTCCCCTCACGATTGAGAACCTCCCCCGACGCAAAAACAACGGTTGTTATAAGCTTGACGTGTCTATCTGTGTGTTTGTGTTCGTGTGTGTGTGTGTGTGGCAGCCGAACGGATGGGCCGATTTTGATTTTGTTTTTTGATTGCGAAAGTGTGTTCGTTTGTCCCTAAATCACGCTGCAACAGACCAACGGATTGACGTGTATTTTACACGGGTATAGTTGAGGAGACAGTGACAGTAGGTACTTTTTAACCGACGATAAAAAAGGTTCTCGTCACGTAATTTTTTTTTTATCACGGAAAATCAGAGTTCCTGCAGTATTTGAAAAACTAAACCAAGCGGACGATGTTACGGGCAACAGCTAGTAATTAATATTTTGAAATAAACTTCCCAGTAACGAAGCAGTCGTGAATAAAAAAAATTGTCAGAGTCGAGTTTTTCAAAGTGGCCGGTTGCTTTCGTTTCGTATTTATTTGAAATTTCTTACTTTCGCTTTAATTTAAAAAGTTGGATTGATGTGCTCCGGGCGAACAAGGCGAGTCTATTTCTTTTCGTTACTGCCCTGAAGTTCAAATTACAAGAAGTTATTTGGCCCGATGATTATTCTTGCTTTTAACATTATTGCCGGAGTATATTTGACGTAATTATCTTGAAATGCTAAATTGTTTTTATCTTTTTTTTTTCGTAAGTTCATTATGCTACAGACTAAAGTCTGCTAAAGCTAAAGCTTAAGTTTGTTACTACCCAAAGTCTGGAAAATTGCGCATCCAAATTCAATCCCATACAGAAAACTAAGTGTTAATAACGTGATATTATAACTTCCAGCTCAGTTTAAAATATCAATATTATCTGTAGCTCTACCTACAATTTTATCAAAATATCAATAAAGCGTAACTTTACAAACTAATGTTAATCTTTACAGAAGTTTCACAGTCTCACTAGAGTTTAAATTGAAATTTAACATAGGTACACGAAATTATCTCAATATAATTTAAATGCAAAATATTGTACCACATCTAGCTATGTATTTAAAGCAACTAAGATATTATGATATCCATACAAATAAATAAAATTAAAGTGTCCGTTAGTAATGCTATAATAACAGTTTTCTATTACTAAATGCATACGTAAGTAGGTAAATACTGTACCTACTCATAACAAAAAACAATTTTTAAAATTTTGGCATGTCTGTTTGTCCCCGAGATTAGCGGCAACAAACAAACAGTCAAACAGAATGCTTTTTCATTAACCGATTGCCAAAAAGGAGGTTATCAATTGAGCGAGTATCATTTTTTTAAAGTGCAATAATATACAAGCCGCCATTTTGGCGCGGGTTAAGTAATTAAGTAGGTATATCTATCTAGTATTACGTATGATAGAATATAGATGCCGGATCTCACAACATTTTCCATAAACTATCCTCTGCATATTTTACGTGAATTAATGATCAATGCTAGCTCCATAACTGCTGTGACCAAAATAATGACTCTCTGGGTGGCTATTGAGAGTTATCGAGCATATACTTACTATAAGTTGGTATAAAATATTGAGGAGATCATAAGTAGGTCGCAGAATATGAAAGTTAGATAAATAATGATTATAGCCTCAGATCCCTCCACTTGATAAGCAAAGGAAGAATAAAATATAATTTAGAAATCCGTATTATTCATCCGTGTATTTACACTTTTTTGTTTCTACATCACTCGTACTCCTTAAATACTTACACGCGAGTATAACTTTTCTCCACATGCATGATTTTTCTGTAACTAAAAAAAATCTGTAGACAAATATATTTTTTAATATACACAAAATTAAAATCTCCTCAAATCCACCGCAGCAAGGCAAAAAACATTATTTAATTTATACATATTATTATAAATATATAAGAAAATACATTCTAAAAGCATGTAACATTTTGCTACATCAGAAGTGAATGAGTAGATCGGGAATAAGTAAGTGCCTATAGCATGTCAAATGCAGAGTAGTAGGCAAGGGCTTTGAGAGAGTATTCCATAAATATGTGGAGGATTTACATTAGTAATGTCTATAATAGAAAGATATTGCTGGTAAACAAGAATGTTTGTTGGATATTCGTGAAATGTTTCCTGGCCTGTTTACATCTCTTGCTTGGTTCACCTCATAATGACTTCTTCCCTTTCAATTGTATTAGAAACGAGAATTTCATCATTCAGTCTAACCCACCTGGCCCACTACTTGAAACCATCAAGCATACGCTCAGCAAATTTTTTATCAAGCACAAGTTTCTTCTTCTTCTCTATCAATCAATAGACCTATCGCTGGTTCACTACTTGACACAGGACTCTTTACAATCAAGTATATGTACGGCAAACTTATTATCAAGTGCAAGTTATCTCTTCTTCTTCTTTATAAATCGATAGACCCTTCACGGGCTCAATACTTGACCCAGGACTCTTTTTCTATCAAGCATACTTACGGTAATTTTTTTGTCAAGCGCAAGTCTCTTCTTCTTTGTCAACTGATAAATATACGTATCAAGCATACATATGGCAAACTTGTCGTCGAGTACAAGTCTCCTCTCCTTCTTCTCCTTTATAAACCAGCAGACTCTTACTGCTGAACATAAACC
Source organism: Hipparchia semele (assembly GCA_933228805.2). Lineage (NCBI taxonomy): Eukaryota > Metazoa > Arthropoda > Insecta > Lepidoptera > Nymphalidae > Hipparchia > Hipparchia semele. Next base: position 11,270,238 of record OW121715.1, on the reverse strand, counting down.
TCTTGCATTACTTTCACCTACCTTGGTCTTACGCCAGCGGCTCCATTAGCGTAATGTCGTCAGTCCCCCTAGAGAGAGATCTGCCAACACTGCGCTTTCTGGTGCCAGGTCGCCAATCCAGTACCTTAAGACCCCGATGACTAACCAGTTCTTCTGCCAACATGCCACGCTTGTTGCCACTTCAGCTTAGCAATTTGATGAGCTACATCAGTAACTCTGGCTATCTGGCAGATCTCCTCATTCCTGATTTGATCTCTTAACAAAGTGTGAATCTTACTTGCAAATAAAAAAACATGTCTATCTTTATTGGGTTCATAAGGATAGACATGTTTCTCTAGACCTTTTAATCTGTATAATCAATGGAGCGATTGACACGTCAGAAGGCGAGCCAACTTGATTACTTCCCGTGTTGACACCCTTTAATCCGCCCGATCGCGACGCAATTGCAGCCGTATTCAGCTCTTTATTGGACTATTCTTTTTATTAAAGGATCTTCGATGGGACTATTGGCTCATGAAATTGTGCAAATGGTAATAATTTTAGTCTGCATATTTAGTTTTCTGTTCTAAAAGTAAATCAATAGAACAATATATGGAGGTTTTTTAATCTTTTATTTAAAGGCTTTTACATTATGCATGCCAGCTTTATCGTACCCTTAAATAATTAATTATACCTACTACTAACCTTAAAACTCTATTTACACAGTAATAAACTACAAGTATGTAAAAAATAACAGTATGAAATCTGAAACAATACTCAGAATTAATATCCTCCATCAAAAGAGCAGGATCATCAATGTCATAGACGTCGGTAGACTGCCTTTAATCTAGGCGTACGGTCTGAACTATCGCGATTCGGCCACACGTATCGACAAATTTAAAACAGCAGTTTCATTAATCCTTATGTTTGGGAAGATAGAGTTCAAATTCTTATGACTGGTGTAGGAAGTAATTTGTGGTTTGCAAGGCATTGTTTGCGATACGAATGCCACTCTCCTACAGTTGCATGTCCGCTTGTATCGTTGGATTTACGAGCTACGACCGCGGACTGGACGGTGCATTCGATCACAAACTGTTGTGTATAAAAGGTGTTGACTTTTATTTGTATGAAGCGCATTTGGCTAGGAAAGTGGAATTTATCATCGAACTTATAATGCTTAGAAGCGCAACAATCAACGCGGTGTTGTCTTTAAAGACAGACTACGTAGTGTCTTTGCGTTAGTATGACGAGCTGAAAATTACTAATTCATCACAATAGCCATCAAAAATGTAATAATCAGTACCAGTACAGAAAATTATATGGAACTCACACATTCATTGATTGTTTGGAGTAAGTAACGTTGAACAATAACATTTGGTGCGAATTGATTGGACATCAACCACACAATGCCGACCGTCACGTGTTCTCGCTATTTTTAACCCCCGACGCTGATAAAAATCGGTCCAAGATGGCCATCGCCACAAAATGGCAGATTATATATTTTTTTACAACTCTCTCAATATGGGTATCAAATGAAAGGACTTGACTAGTAGAATACTATGATAAATTTCAAATCCAAGATGGCCGCCACCTCAAAATGTCGAATTACATTTATTTTTTTTAAATTTCACATGTCGGGGGAGTTTTAAATTTCAATTTACACTTATTTAGTAGAAATTTTTTAGTATACTACAGTATATTACTTTAACATCTCAAAAAAATTTAAGTAATACTCCTTAAAGCATTTATAGGAGAGGCCCAGAGAATACGCAACAAAGATTTAAAGTTCCTGAGTATACTCCGATGTATATTCAATAACGAACCGATAGATAGGCGATGTTATTACACTTCTGCTAGCTTAAAACTTAAACTAGTTTACTGTAACTACAAACGTTACTTTCACCAGTTATGAAAAATAAAACACCCAATGTAGAGAAGATAACATGCAAAATTCCATATACATATAATATTATATTTAATGTTATACCAATACAAACTATGCAGCGAAATAGCTAAATTATAATGCAAAATTTACGAATATGACTGTGTAGCCAGCGTAAATTGCTATATGAACGTTGTGTGGTCTTGCAATTTCAAAATCAATTGCACATTGCACCTGAATCAAGCTGAAGGCTTAATTATGACAGGAATGAATACGAAATCCACATGGTGAGGTATAATTGCTTTGAGAATGCACAGAAATTGTGCGTTTTAGTCTATTCCCACACGAGGTGACCAAAATAAATTGAGTTTCTAGTTCCGACAATAACATTCGTGTTGGCACATACATTTCAATAGTGTCTTGTCGAAAACCAGTCAAGCGCATGTTATATCTGCGAGTAACCTAATTAGCAATGCTAGTCGCCAGCGGATTGGCGGCAATCTCGTGAGAAGTTGTGTTCATTTAATATCGACATGCCATCAAGATTGCTGTGATTCCCTTCAATAATAACGCCTTTTAATTGAAATTTTTATTGTCTTTAAATATTGATTGAATGTGTACAATAATTTTTTTTTGTATGTAATCAAGTCGGACGGAACGGACGGAATTTAAGTCAATTCAAATCCATTTGCTTTTAGATACGAGGACAGAATTTGTAGAAATATTTATTTGCATCAGTTGGCAAAACTTGCAAGTGGACACCACTTTAGTTTGCATAGCCTCGTGTAAGAAGGGCCTTATTTGAACATAATAGTAAAAACCTACTTATGATTTCTACATACATTTACTTTATTGAATGAAATGGGAGACCTTGGAGACTCCTACGTAAATGGAATTGAAGGATAAAAAATAATTTTAAGGTAAAAAAGTTCAAGGTATCATTTGGAAAAGACTAAACAGTATCACGCATGAAGAAAGTTTTATTGAATTTTTATAACAAATACGTTGTTGCCCATATTTCTTAACATCTCTTAAGCTAAGGGTGCATCCACATCGGACTTTTTTTGGCGATAACATTTGCCCGATCATCAGCCTATCTAATCGTGTTGATGGGTGTAGCTATTTGTAGCATCAAAATTCAAAACACGGCCAGTCTTAACTATTACTATTTACGTGTCCTGTACACGGTGATGACACCAATTTACTAGGCCGGATCCAGTGATAGCGTCATTTAACTCATACCTAACACGATCGTGGCGGGATTATAAAGGAGAAATCAGAAAAGGATCAAGTGTGGGTGTACACCTTAAAAGTATTTTGATAAGCTTATTTCTAAACGCGCCTCGCAAACTTTTATAATTTACAAGAAATTATAATTTCCATCACATTAGAATATCTCCCATCCCGGAAAAAATCTGACAAGGCAATTTTTTCTTCCCACAATAATGACGAAGAATATCCTTTTCATCTGTCTCATGAAGGACATTCTCAAATTTGCCTGGCGATTTTTTACAAACGACCGCTGCAATTACTGAAGCTTTTGTTGTCTTTTGCTTGAAATAATCCCTGTAAGATTCATCAGAGATAGTTCGCTTCAATTTAGTTATATTACACTTGAAAAGCCTGAAGGATTATGACTGTAGCGCCTCAAATGGAAAAATCTTCTATTCATCCCGAGTGAATACATTTCAGCAACGTTTAGCAGTGCCTGTGACACAAAAAGGAGCTTGTTATGGGAATCTTGAAAATCTTTCATTGCAGCTAATATAAAAATGGCGTATTTTTAAATGTTATATTATATTCCTTTATGACTTTCTTTCAGCAATATTGTTAGTTGGATTTTTTTTAACTAACAACTGACAACACAGCTGAAAAATTAACAATGATTTTCACAATATGTTCAAAACCTTGTATAGTTCTTACAATTCACGAGGGCACGTGACTTATGGTTGTGTTTGTATCTGTATAAGTGTGAGCGAGAGATTGTTCGCGCCTGACCGCTCCCACCTTTGCTCCTGACAGGCACGCACACTTACGCAATGTGCATGTACACGACGTAACCACAAGTAAAGCGCCGGTAACTTCGTGAGATAAACGTACTATAACACAAAGTACTATATTATACTAGCTAGCAGAACACGACGCGTACGCTTAAACCGCGAATTGCTCACTCGTTTTTTTAAACTAGTTGATTCTTACTTCGTACGCGTGGATTGAGGTTTTTAACTCTCGCGGGAAATCCTTTATTTTTCGGGATAAAAAGTAACCTTTATTTTATTCTAAACCATAGGCTTAATCTATATCTGTGCCAAATTGCAGCAAAATCGGTTCGGCGTTGCGGCATTATTGAATAAGAAACATCCATCCATCCATCCGTCCATTCATATATCCAAACATTCACATTTATAATATTAGTAAGATACACGTTGTGTAAAGCTCTCATTTCAATCACACGACTTCCAAACCAAATCTACACTAGAATATTTACACTCAATATATTATTTCAATTAGTAAAATTTAATTTCGTTGCAAACTATCCACTCGCAGTTTTGGTAGAGTTTAAAGTTTACAAAATGTATCCATGTGTATCCTTTCGTAGATAGAGATACAGGATTTAATTAAATTCCTGCAGTCCATCCTACCATAGTCTTTGCACAGTCCCTAATAACTTTATGTGACATTCTAACTTACACCTATATTAAAAGAGGGTTTTTTAATCTGTGCACTTAAACTGTAACGTGTTCTATAAAATATATACTTAGTCTAATATTTTATGAACAGATTGTGCATGTCACGATATATTCTCATAGTAGTAACCTTTATGCTAATATTATCATCTAGTGCTGTTCGCTTTGATTTCGATATAAAATCGATGACTTGCAGAATAAACCTTATATTTTTTGCAATTCACGACGGTGCGTGGCTCATGGTTGTGTGTGTGTCGTATCTGTATAAGTGTGAGCGAGAGCTTACTTGTACCTGACCGCTCTCACCTGGTCTTCTGACAGGCATGCACACTTACGCAATGTGCATGTATACGTCGTAACCACAAGTAAAGCTCACGCGCCCTCGTAAAATGCAAGGACCAAAGCATATTTTACATTTTGAATTAGTCTCATGCTATAATAATTCTAATCGTAAAATTGTAGTGTTGAACATCTAAAATAATGCCTTCGTCACCAATCAGAAAAGTTAAAAAAAGTTCGCTTTATTGAACTTTTACACTAAAATTTCCCTTTCCGTCCAATTTAAACGTATAGTGTTACGAGTGGGACGACGGGTGAGGTTCGAACCGTCGTTCTTTTGTGTTTCAGTCTGCCTATCGATGCTTCAAATACCTTATGGCCATTTCACAGAAAGCCAATGCAGTGAGGCAGATTAGTAAGCGAAACAATATTGCCAATATTTGATGGCGCGTTCTGCAACAGAATATCTCACCACCACAGTGTGTTTAAAATTGATATTAACTTGTGTGAAAAGCCATAGTTATTGTGCTTGCGTAACATTGTTATAGGTAGACGGGTAACTATCTAAACACAGGGAATTGGGTGGAATAGTCCTGACACAGGACTGATTATTCGCCTGGAGTCGGCAGGCGTCCCCTCCTTAAATACAATACAATCTAACCACAGCTATCAAGAAATGAACAAAATATCGATAAAGTCACTTTTATCGATAAATCCCATCCCTGACAACCCTGTAGAAATATTTTGTTTACGTTGCCCTTTAAGATTTACGATTGAGTAAAACATGCCTTAGCTGCAATACTCCCTGATATTGCATTTCCCATGGTAACAGATTGTTGGTAAAAGGTTAAGGTTCCTTTGGTAACCTTTCTTTCAACAATTTATAAACCCGGACGTAAAAAGAAGGTAACTGGTTACAGGTTTAAAAGTCATTGGCTGTGTGTTTTTATCTGTGGCATCTCAAAAACAACAGCCGATGTGAATGTAATTTTTGTTTGTTTGATGAATATTAGTTTAGACGCTTGAGGCTTATTTATTAGTTTTTAAGAGTAATTAGTGTTAATAGGTAATTTAAAAATACGCTTTTTATTAGAATTACTTATTCTCAATCTGATGGTTTTCAGGCAATGTTTTTATTTTGAAATTCATTAAGGGTCTACGCGCACTAGTTGGCGACAAGTGCAGCCAGTGACCGCAACGTTCATGTAAAGTATCGTATAATTCTTGCAATTCAAGATTGCGCGTGAGTCATGGTTGTGTGTGTGTAGTAACTGTATAAGTGTGAGCGATCGCAATTCTCGCGCTTGATCGTTTCTACCTAGCACCACAGGCTCCAACAGGCACGCACACTTGCGCAAAGCCGTGCACATTGCGCAAGGGCATGCCGTGATTTTGGCTGCGTAGTGTACGATTGCCTTAAAGTAGACTCTAGCAGCTTATACAAAGAAATAGTTGCTAATTAATTCGAGAAAATTGCTATGAAGTGCCAGTTTTACAGCAGTTTGCATGAACAGTGCCAAGAACAGTTTGACACCCGCACGCTTAATATATCACGTTAAGGTTATAACTTGGCACTCCGCCCGTACTGTGAAATGAACGGCTAAAAAATTCAAACTAAAAGTGAAATAATTTCTATTTCATGATATATATTTTATTTATTCTTAACTAGAACTTTTATTTGCAACTATTAAATTGACTATGTTATGCAGCCTCAAAACTTGCCTAAGAACCTGCTATTAGGTTATACTTGTATAATGCAAGAATCTGCTTAAAAATTAGCTCAAAAGTTTTTCATTTTTGACTCTAAAACTCATGACTGTTTATTAAAGAAACTATATATAAACTTACAGAGATAAACATGCTTTTAAATACAATTTTACATGTACTCAACACATTCATGAAGTAATTGAATTAGTAGCGACTAGCGATGTGTGAAATAATTACTACAGCTTGAGCTGTGCGCTTCTAGGTAGTACATAATCGAAGCCGTCGGTTCCATGAAGCGATAACGCTTTCAGTAGATGTCACAGACTTGCTTTGTAATTTACACAATTCGAGCATTCATGGGGAATATTGTAGAAACAAATTACATAATTATTTTAAGTACATGTCATAAGTCCATAAAAATATAGCAGTAATTAATTACTAAAATCCTTTGACTTATATAATATTTTATACTGAATATGGAACAGATCCTTGCAACTCAAAGCACCAAAGAGTCTATGCCATTTTGCTCTTTGAGCTTTGGTGCGATTTCTTCTGCAAAGTATCGACTTGCCTAGGGAAAATGAATTTTCTATGAGGTTGCCAAGCGATGGCCATTAAAGGACAATAATTGTTAGCAGAACTCTGAACATTTTTGTTCGGACGGGCTCTTCTATAGCTGTATGTAAACTTCAATACTTACATCAATTATTTCATCCAGAGTCTTTACCAAATAATTAGGTATTATTATTATTTACTACATGATGCCTGCGACTTCATCCGCGTGGATTAAGGTTGTACTGATTCCCGCGCGAGCTTTTTAATTTTCTAGGGTAGAAACAGTTCAAAACATCCATCCATTCTCACAAACTTTCGCATGTATAATATTAGCAAAGATTTTAATAGGTTATATCTGATCTATAACACAACTTGCACGCACTTAGCAATACAATGAACAACTGGCGGCTCGATGTTACTTCGTAGCGAACAAACCATTATCTGATGAGCGGCTTTAGCCATGGATAGTTACCACCCTACAGTCAAAGACTTGCGCCAACCGATATCGACCTATATTATGAGCTTAATTAAAACTGCCATACTCCTTTCTAAGTTAGCCCACTATCATGTTAAACTGCATCATCATTTATCCTCAGGTGAGATCCCAGTCAAGGAGTCTTATCATTGATCAAAAAAAAGTTGTATACAATTGAGAGTCTACTTGAGGGTATGTTTTTTTGCGATCAAAGTGATAGGCATGATCATAGCCAGTGGCCATAGCATCCAGTGAATGGTGACAGATATGTGGCTAGGACAACAAATGATCAGTAAAACCATTTTTAACCAGAAAGGTGGCCGTGCCACCAGATTCGGCCGTGCGGGAGACCATATGTTCTATGGAGATACGACATCAAAGAAGTAATTAGAAGTTTGTAATATTCATGCCAATTTGTGGCTTAATTATGGCTTGAACTTCATTCGAGCGCAATCGTTTCTGAAATTGAAAGCGAGCAGTCGTGCGGCGGTTGCAGTATAACTGCTTTGTAATTTACACTTTAGGTTTGCGGTGCGTTCGTTAGAGAAACTTTGGAGCTTAAATTACAGTCTGGCATAGAGTGGTGTAAGAGCAATTTGCTCCCAAAAATTATGCTTAACGTGATAATACACATAGGCAACTTCACACTGAATACGTCGTGCAACGTGTACGATTTGTAAAGCTGATTAACTTCGTGCACTAATCAAATGTGCTCTGCGTATTTGTAATGGCTGGTTTATAGTGAGGATCCCATTGGCGAGCTGGCCAGCTGACGGTCTATTTCTTTTGTTTCGTTGGCTTATCTACTCGCAATACTGGTAATAGCCGACTCCTCATAGCAGCTTATGACAATTCCTTGTTACCGTAATAATTAGGAACAAAAACAAAATCTCAAAGATAATAAAAAACACCACTAAAGAAAAATTGGTTGTAAGAAAAACAATGCTTGTCCCATTTACAACTAGCCGGCTCGGCTGATCTTCAGTTGGTTTCTCGCTAACGTCGCACATTGTTTTTGTTTCATCAAGAACATTATTATATAATCAATTTTCAATGACAATACCTATAAGCGTTGGTATTTTATAGGGTTGATTTCATTCTTGTTACACGAGACATTGAAAGAATTTCATTGCTCCGGGCAAAATTAAAATTACTTCAAGGCATCGAAAATGTTGTTCTTTCATCAAAAAGCGTAAACTCTTACTCAATATTCATTGATTCATAGAAACAAGATCATGGAGACCGAGATCTCAGATCAGAGAAAACTGCGCTAGCTTAGCTAAAATGCTGTCTGCATTAATGGTTTGCACCGGAGCAGTGATCACCGGAGAATCACCGGTGTTTCACCGGTTATTATTTAATCACAACTCAAGTAATTTTATTTAAATAAAAAGAAGTTTGTTGTTTCTTCATTATTTAATAAAATTTATTCAAATACAATTACGATTAAAGATAAGTCTTTTAATTTTTTAATAAATCTGAATGGTTGTTTTGTTTAAAACCTTTACAATAATCTAATATCATTTGTAGTTCACGCAATATCGAATGCGCTTAAAATTCCATTGCATTATACTAGAACAGTAACAGTTAAAACATTTTAATTGATTCTAAATCTATGTTCGAATTCACCGGAGATCTCCGGTGAATCTCCGGAGAATGGCAAATCACCGGTGCTCGAAACTCCGCTCCGGTACACCTCTAGTCTGCATACAACGCGTACGCTTGCTTCGTCGCGCCACCATCCGCACCACGCGCGCGATCTACAAGTGAGCAAAACTTGCGCTGTCTTACCTACTTGAAAACGTAGTTAAAGTTTGCACGCATACCGTGCACGTGCAGCACGCGTGTTGCGCATTCGCCAGATGTGTATACATTTTTGTTTTTGACGTTTGCCGTGTTAAATTCGCTTTGAACATTATATCTCGTAACCAACGGGTATGCTTAGGCTAGGTACGGGCATTAAAATATGACAAAGGATTTTTCCACTCACAAATGACAAGAATACCCTTTTCAGCTGTCTTTTAAAGACTATTCTGAAATTTGTCACGAAAATTCTTCGCAAGCGTGAATTGTTACTAGCTTTTTGTTACCACTCACTTCCAAGCACAGACACCTAGCCAGTGATAGTTCCAATCCGTTTTTATTGTAGTCAGACATCCAGAAAATATGTGTAGCACTTGAATAGTTAGTGAAATTTCTATTACTACTAGCATTTCGAGGGACGGATTTTAATTATGCCCGTTCCACGAAAAGGAGCGGTTCAAAAGAAATTTGGCATCTGATGAACTATCTCACTTTTATTGTTTTCAGGCTACTGAATGGAATTTTCGATCACATTTCGATGAGTTTTAATACAAAGTTACAAATACTGAGGCCAGTGGCGATGTATAATAATATATTACATTTTACGTCTTTTATGTTAGCGCGCTATACTACGCGTTATACGCGTTGTGTAGTTAAAATAAATGTTTTCTTAGTGACTACGCTTTACCACTAATCAAACACACTTAGGAACAATGGATATATACATAGATTTTTATTTAATGTGTATCAAAATTCATCGGATAAAATTTACTTGGCGATTTTGAAATAAAGTCTTCCAACTTTAATGAAATAACTTAGATAAAATTGTTTCCCCTGTGATGTTGGATCGTTAAAATAAAAATATGTAATCCACCATTTTGTGGTGGCGGCCATCTTGACCGATTTTCATCAAACATAGCCAACAACACTCCCGACTAATTGACCTTTCAAACAAAAAAAAACAAAATCAAAATCGGTTCATCCGTTCGGGAGCTACGATGCCACAGATACACACACACACACACACACACACACACACACAAACACACACACAGAGACACGTCAAACTTGTAACACCCCGCCTTTTTTGCGTCAGGGGTTAAAAAAAGAGCATTCTAACTAAACTTCGCCCTCTTAATTTAGCTTCACTTAATCAACCTTTATTAATTTACGATAGTTTCCTCCTTCCTTTACTCGACCTCGTAGGCACGCTAGGAATTCTTACATGAGCTTCGCGCTTCACAAAAACACTCTAGTCAGTTAGTAGTCACATTTTTTTATCATTTAATTCTAGTTGTTGCTGACGTGAGGACTTCGATCACAGAAGATATTTTTTTCTGTGATCGAAGCGTGAGGACCACAAAGTTCAATGCTCAATCGAATCCGCTCCGACTAGCGGCAAAAACAAAATATACTTACCTATTTAATCATATTATCCTACTATAATATTATAAATGCGAAAGTTTGTAAGTATGGATGGATGGATGGATGTTTGTTGCTCTTTCACGTATAAACTACTGGACGGATTTGGCTGAAATTTGGAATGGACATAGATTATATCCTGAATTAACACATAGGCTGCTTTTTATTCCGGAAAATTTAAGAGTTCCAGCGGGAATCCTAAACCCTTAATCAACGCGGACGAAGTCGCGAGCATTATCTACTGTGTTTATACTTGGCCACAAAAATACACTGCAAAACATAGCTATTTTGTGTCCGTAAAGTCGTTTAAGAACCTCGTAGCCCTTGTGTAAGAAATTTTACTTTCAACTTAGGCATTATAATCGCTCGTTTTGCGACAAGGGTGACATAATTCAAAATTCACCAATTTTAGTGTCGAAAATTTATACTTTTTGCTATAAAAACAACATTACGCTAAGCACAAAAAATAAGAGCGAGAGAGATTGCGACTTAATGCTCTGTCGCTTTGTTGGCCGCTTTCGAGACCGTATCATCCAAAAACACTACTCTCTAAAGAGAGAATTCTCTTATCGTCGATTTTGAATTATGTCACCCTTGTCGCAAATGAGCGATATACGTATGCAAATTGGTTTTAACCAGGCAAAACTCATTTTTTACTAAATACGGGTATTCAATGTGACAAATAAATAGGAAATCAGTAGGCGTTATCGTCTGAACCACGCAATGGTTTTCCTACAACGTTCCCGGCCTACATGCGGTCTGCACTATGTGAACCGCGCATCTGCGGTCAGCCATCTGTATTGGTACGTGTTATATACGGCAAAGGCATAAAAGCGGCAAAACCTTTGATAGAATGCTACTTTTCAAAGCATTGCGATACATCATTTTAAATTCAAGATTATTTTTTTATACAGTCATGACAAGATGGCCCTCAACTATGATCTTACCTGATGGTAAGACAATAAAAGTGCTGGCGTTTTATTCGCCAAGGAGATAGAATCCTAAGTATAGTTATAATCATTATTAATTCTGATACTTATGTACTTGGGTTGCCTTGAAAATAGTTCTTTGGCTAGGCAGTTGTGTAGTTGTATGTAAGGCGCTGGTGCAGAGGCATTGATGCCAAACCTCTGTGGTTTATCCAATGTCTTAAAATGTTGGTAACGTATTGTACTGTTTAAATAATAAAATAAATAAAATAACTAGTGTTATAAATGTGAAAGTGTGTTTGTTTGTTGGTTTGTCCTTCAATCACGCAGCAACGGAGCAAAGGATCAACGTGGTTTTTTGCATGGGTATAGCTAAAGACCTGACATGGGCTACTTTTTATTCCGAAAAATCAAAGAGTTTCTGCGGAATTTTTAAAACCAACTCTAACGGACGAAGTCGCGGGCGTCAGCTAGGAGATAAGTATTTATCCAAATAAACTTAAGTAGAACTAACTCGGCGGTTGTTCTTTTAAAAAATTGAATAACAATATTATTATGTCATGTAGGTAATAATTTTACTATAGAGCGAAAGCTCATTCCAATAAATGGTCAAGACTTTCTTAAGGCGTACCTAATTTTGTAATTAGGTACACATTTCGATTTCTCGTTTGTATTTTGCGTAAATTTAAATTTTTTGACTCTGAATATAAATATATGGAGAAGCTGTAAGAAAAATACATAATATTTCAATATTGTGTTGACATTTGATATAATGACGACCTTAAAGCAAGTAACATAATATTCTTTGAATCTCCCCTGTTTCTTTGAATTTCTCTCGTCGTTTTAAAATATAGACAATAGACAGCACGCATTCTTAGAAACGATATAAGATATTTATCAAGAAAAGTTTTAACAACCGACTGCATTTTACATGTGCAGTAAATTATCGATCGAAGAAAAAACAACCGATCGCATTAGATCATTGGTATCGGTTTACGAACGTGTCTCGAACCAGTAAATCTAACGATACAAGCTAGTGCCACGCTGTACTGTGGAATACCATTTGTATGGAAAACAATCATTTTGAACCTACTAACAATTTTAGGAAAATGAACTTAGATATCTCAGTGTTAAAGTCTACAGTTGCGGCAAAAATAATAATGTCGATAAACACGGCACAATCATGATAATCGGAACCGTGTATGCTAGGGCAGCTTAAGAGATTGACATGCGATTTCCTTTATTTAATGCGTACGTGTATAGATCTTTTATATGTATTAGCTTTTTATGCAACACCAAAATAGCATAGAACATTTGCAATGCTGGTAGAGAAAATGATATATTTGATAACTATCTTGAAGGCGACATGACAGCTGATAAGTTGTTCAAGAAGATACTTGATAATATCATTTTTCTACAGAAAAATATTACGGAAATTACGTCTCACGATCAGATTAAAAATGGTTTTAGTTCATAAGGAAACTCAGTATTTCTACAAGCTATAATTTTATTAGATTGATTTCGTTGTAACAAGAGTTTTAGATTAATTCTAAAACTGAAAACAATATTATGGATTATTAGAAATGGGTGTAATTTAGCCGTAAGGTATATTGACTCATTTTCTATAACACTTTCAAGGTCGATGAGATATTACCTATACCTATCATTCGTAGGGGAGAGGGTGGCAAGATGGGGTACTTAAGCTTTAAAGGTCAATAATATAAAAAATTACATAGTGAAACAATCATATTTATTTTTTAATTAACAACTAATTATTATTATTCTAATATTTGGTGTCATTAGGAACTTTTGATAACACATTTAAGAGAAAAAAATTAAAATAAAAAAAAGGTGTTTTGCCCCGTCTTGCCCCATGGTGCTGGTAAGATGGGGTACCCCCCTGAGGTAAGATGGGGTAATGAGAATGATCACAGAGAAAGTTGATTATTTGAGCTGGCAGAACTCGCAGACATGGGTGGCTTCGTCATCATCATCATTTATTCCTGGCACAGCTATTATGAGCCCATCTTCCACATAAAGAGCATGATATCCACCCTTCAATGGAAACGGAATATACTTCCTCACAATACATACATGGTGTATTCTTCTCTTCTTCAGTTTCGTCTCCAGATGATGAGACTCTTCGTCGTTTTGCTGTTTTCGCTGATCGGCTATTCTTCTTTGATTTTTTATTTTGAGCTTTTGTAGTAGTAGTTTCTTCTGTTTTTTTAATTCATCTTTTCTCTTTTTTGTTTCTATTTTCTCTAGTTTTTCTGTTCAGCTTATTTTTTTTTTTTGGGCGATGACTTCTAGTTCTTGTTTGTAGGGAGATGACGTGATAATTGCTGTTTTTCCACGCTTTTTAGCAATACCGGAGGATTTTTAGTAAGCGGAAGTGGAAAGAGTTGTTTTGGAGAAGTCAAAACAAAGCTACTGTTGCTTTTATCGCTTGTGGGCATATTAGCTGGTTGTGATATCGCATAGATTCTTCGGACCACGACCCTCTGTCAGTCGTGCGTCACGAACCATTCTAAAAAGACAAACTATAATAAGCTCACAAAAAACAAACTCATTTTTACGAAAAAAAAAAAACAAGAACAAAATTATTCTCACTGGGGGCAAGATGGGGTACCCCGTTACCCCATCTCGCCTGCAGAGCGATTTTATAAAAAAAAAAAACAGCCAACAATCTTAAGGAAACACAATGCCCACCTTATTATAGGATAGTTTAAGCGTCAATCACAGCAACACCTCACCAGCTAACGTTATTTAACAAATCACAGTCACTTGTCAAACCAGAAGAAAATATCATAAGCAATTTGCAGTAAAACACTTTTTTTGAATTTTTTTCGACACTGTGCACTTGTGAACCACTAATCACTGGGTGACTGACAAGTATCATGGCGGCGCGTCGAACGATGAATGAACAACCGTGATCACTCAATTGGAACTGTGAATTTCGCTGGGTACCCCGTCTTACCCGCTACCCCGTCTTACCTCCTTCTCCCCTATTAGTATGAATACAGGTTTGTAGTTTGACATCTATGACCTCAAGGCCGCCTGTCAACAGTGATATCTAGGGCAAAAAAGAGAACCCTTAGGGTTGGTTCACACGGTCGTCCACATGAAACAACGCATGCATCAGTCGCTTTACAAATGAAACCTAGAACATAACATCACAAGATGCTATGCGAGACCTGACTGTGTTACCTAATTATATTCAAAAAAATATTTAACACTACGATTCAAAACTCGCCTCCCCGATTCACTATTTCTTGATCTTGTGCCATCTGTACCTAGCGGCTGCCAGAGATCGTCTGTCTACATAATTAGGGGTCTTCCAACACCTTCCGCTTGGATCACCACTCTAGCACGTTGGAACTCCATCTGTTTCTCGAGTCCTATCCCCCACCTTTCAAATTAAATCGCACAGATACTTTGAGTACAGCTCTCTTCATGGCCCTCTGAGTGACCCAGAACCTTCTTAGGAGTCCTCTTTTTCGACCATATGTCGAATCCATAATTCAACCCTGACAACACGCACTGTATCAAGACTTTGCTCAAGCACTAAGGGATTATGAGATATGTCCATTTATAGATGTATATAAGTTGAAGATAACGAAGAGTGTGTTTATGTGTATACTCGTATGTGTGTGTAATATTAAACGCAACTCTCACGTGCCGCCACACCGCCATGCCAGTGTGTCACTTCTTCAATTCACGTCGCTCAAGTCATTTATACTCGTACATGTCACGATATGTACATCCTTTTCCAGATTCTCTATTATTAGCATCCTTAATTCCTAAAGGGTTGACCTTCTTCACGCTTTGACGGAGTAATACATCAAGGTTCATGCAAGGTTGACGAAAACCTTTAAGAGATGCGTAATTTTTATGAAATAAATTACACTTCTCGTAAAGGTTTTCGTCAAACTTTTTAGCATATCGTTCTCAAGTAAGAAATTCTTAAATTGACTTGGGTTCATTTATGTATTAATGTAAATTTTTAATTCAAAAGCTGCCTGCCTGATGTGGAAGAAAAATCTTCACTAAAATTGAAAAGTACGTTTGTTTGTCCTTCAATCATGGAGCATGGATCGACGTGATTTTTTCATGTTTTTAAATTTTAGTTGTAGAGTCGGCTTTTATTTTTAATTTTTGATTATTTGTTTTAACAAATTTAATAATTAATGATGATTTTATTTTTTACTTTCCACAAATATACAACTAACTACCCATCGTTTTTTCTTCAGCTACACGTTAACTATTCCTACCTGGGACAATATCTTTATAAGCTTTGTTGAATTCTGCTTTGGCCAACTACTTAGTAGTCTACGCGTAGCTTTTTGTCAAAAATTCAACGTTAACAGTAGAAAGTATGAGACACTTTATTGTCGGAGTTGTTTCAAGTTTTTGCTAAGTTAAATGCAAATAAACCACGAGATTAATAAAGCATTCATTGTTTCTGCCTTTTGCGAATAGGTACCTCGTTATTTAAAGTGCTTGCGGGAGCGGGGAGACTCCAGTAGGAGCGTATTTAAATGCTGGCTCACTTCGTAAGCAGTTGTATAATACAGTAATTGAACAACAAAATATAATTATCTATCTCTTTGGTGTATTACTCTTTTAATAATTCTACCAAATGGATAAAACTAAAAAGCTATTCTGCGGTTCCCATGTATCTGTTGGGTTTTTATGACCGTTCAAAGGACTCAGAACTGCACTTGAGTACTTTCAAGGCAAGAGTGAATAGGCATTTTCTAGTCAAGCTCCAACCTAGACCTCATCAGTGATTATGCACTTGATATTTTTCAAGGGCATGCATAATATCTCGCAATAAAAAAGTGTGACGTCAGCAATAATGATAATATTATGATAAACAAAAGATACCGACGAATTGAGAATCTCCTCCTTTTTTGGAAGTCGGTTAAAAATAATTATGTGATGATGTGTGTAATCACAACGTAAGCAAAGCTATTTATTTGCTTGTCAACAAATATTTATAGATCCTGTCTGGATGTGTTCCCTGAATGACCTGATTTAGATTGATAGTTTTGTGCATACTGTTTACACAATAAACGTTCGTCGTACGCCAATGCTTAATTTATAGCTTGCATGGTATAGGTAATCAATGTTGAACCGTGATACGTGATGCGTAACATGCATGTGAATTATAAATATTTACTTCCTATGAATCACCACTCTATAAACCCCCAAATGTACCTACGAGTGTGGCTGTTTTTAGGGTTCCATACAAAAGGGGGCCAACGGGGCCCTTAGTACTAAGCCTCCGCTATCCTTCCGTCCATGCGTCTGTCTGTCTGTCAGCGGGCTATATCTCATAACTCCAATACGGTATAATATGGTACGGTACGGACCGTACCATATTATACCGTGTTGGAGTTATGGGTGAAACCATATGCATTTTTGCATTTTTGAAGCTTTATTGTGGAAGCATATGTATACATAGCATAGCTTTGTAAAAAAAAAAAATTTTTTTTGAAAAGAGCAACTGCTGAGTTTCTTGCCGGCTCTTCTCAGCAGAATCTACATTCCGAACCGGTGGTAGATTTGTGACTTATCATAAGAGCTACAAGTTAGCCTATATGAAATAAATAAATTTTGAATTTGAATTTGAATTTGAATTTAATCCGCTTTTACACTCCGTTGCGTCGTGCCGGAACGCTAAATCGCACAGTGGCACGTCTTTGACGGTAGAGCGGTAACAAGTTTGAAAAGTTTCGGTGTTTTCGAGCTTTGAACGTCTGTTCATTGCAGCTTTTAATAAAAAGTGCCAAAGACACTCGGGCGTTTAATCTATCACGATAGTATCATAACTTGGCTGGTCGCCCGGAATTCAGAAATGAGTGCGAAAAATTTGAAATTCGTGTGTTACTTAAGTGTCTTACAATTATTCGCACCTTAACGATCGTTTGCTACCTAATAGTTTTTCATCGCATCCATTAAATTTTTTTTTTTTTAGTTTTTAGTACTTTTTAATAAACTTAATTTCTATACTTTTAGAGACTGCGTTTTATTTTTCAAAAAATTCTTATTGCATTTTTTAAATCAATGACAAGGTCTCTTATGCTGAGATCTACAGAGCCTGCTATGACTCAAATCTGTATCATTTTAACTCTATCTTGAGTCTGAGCTGAGTACAGTCTATACATTTCAACCTTAGACTAAATCCTCTGCCTCTAGTAGTTCTAAATTCAAATGAATGAACTTTTTTTATTTCATATGGGCTAAATGGTGGCTCATAATATTAAGACGACTCGAGAATCCACTAGTTTTACATTACAAAATAACTCCCTATTTATATTATGTAGGTACTTCTACTTTTTAATAAATCTGCATGTTCATGTATTTGAAAGGAAGGAAACTCGTAAATTCATATCTTGTATGACTGTTTCATATATCCTTTGGTAGAGTAAAAGTAAGGAAAAAATTTCTTATTTCCCTCGACAAAATGAGGAAAGCTAAAGCTTATGGGTTATAGCACAAAAGGTGCAAAGTACATACGCGAAATATCTTATCTCAGATATTCAGCTGAGGGGTTCTGTATAATTAAAAAATCTGCAGCATAGTGGGTAATTGTAATAAATATTTCAAAACTAGCTGTGCCCGCGACTTCGGTCGCGTGGAATAGTGACTTTTCGGGGCGCGGCTCTCAGCGCGCTTTATATAGCCACGGACGCTCAGGCGCGAGGCGTGTAGTACGTACTCTGTACGTTAAAAATGTTCGCCGTGATTCTTTAAATTGACATAACTTTTTTATTTATGAACCGATTGACATGAAATAAACACTAAATGTTAAGTGAAGCTTACTACAATATATTAGTGAAAACCGTATCTAAATCGAATAAGCCGTTTCTGATATTAGCGTGCACAAACACACAGACAAACAGACAAAAAAAAAATTAATTACAATTTCGGGTTCGGCATCGATGTAATAACAACCCCTGCTACTTTTTTTTTATATATTTCCATTGTACAAACACCACTTTTCTACAATTTTATTATATGTATAGATTAGTAGCTTTAGTTTAGTTAAATATATACTTTATTATTATTTTTATTGTAACTTCATCGGTTCTTCTCAAGAGTGATAACATCGGCAGAGAAGGAAAAAATTCTTACACGAAATAAAATACTTAGATTTTTCCTTCTCTCAGGCTAACCTACTAAGCTGAACTCAACGTTATTACTTTCATGGCGGATTTAACTTTGTCATAATCATTATTTTAAAGTCATAGCACTATTCTTCTCTTCTTTCTCATTCGTCATTCTTCAATTTTTGACACTAAAATAAATTCAACGACATCTTATTTATCAAAATGACAATAAACAAACAAACAAATAAACACACATACATAATGGCCTAGTCCTATACAATCCCGTAGTCGGATTTACACATCCATCATGATTCATGAGTTTTGTAGACTCTTTTACTAGCTTTTTCCTGCATCTTCGTCCTTGTTGAGTTAGGTTTTTAAAATCCCTCGGGAACATTAATTTTTCCGGGATAAAAAGCAGCATAATATAATAATGACATGATATTTCACTCTCCATGTCCTCGACCATTTCCATGCAAAGCATCACGTCGATCCGTTGCACCGTTGCTGCGTGATTGAAGGACAAACCAACAAGCAACCGGACATTACAAAGGACTAGATGATACGATATCGCCTGAGTGGATTAAGGTTTTTCGATCCCCGCGGGAACTCTTTACTGTTTCGGGATAAAATGTAGTCTATGTGTTAATCCTGGATATGAGCTATATCCATTCCAAACAGCTAAATCGGTTCATTCGTTGTGGCGTGAAGGAGTAAAAACACACACACACACACATACAAATTTTCACCGTTATGATATTAGTGTGATTTGATAGGTATATCCACTGCAAGCAGTTGGGGAACGTCACATTTTGCCATCCGATAAACATTTCCAACGGATCTCTGAAATATAACCATCCCCGAGGCACGCTAGCTATAATTGCAGCTCCGGGGTAAAAGGAGTCTGATGAAAGGACGTTAAACACGCCTGAATAGCTGACTAATACACGTCACACGTCATACGATCTTACTTTAATGGCAGTAGAGTTCAATTTTACACGAACGAGACGCGCTTGCATATTACAATAAGACCGATCCCTGCGAAGAAAGTTTACTAGAACCTAGTGGTTAGTGTTGTATTTAATGAACAACTTCTGTGCCTCTGGAGTCGTCATAATTTAGGGCTAATGATGTCAAATTGTGCACGACTTGAAAAAGGTACTTGGAGCAGCAAAAAAATATTTTTGTACTCGCTTTTTAGTTAGACTGAGAAATTCCCAGTTTTTGTAAGTATTAAGTACCTAACTAAGTGCTACATTCATTTGACGATTCGAAAACACTTGTAAAAGTTTATTTGAATAAAAAATTATTCTATTCTATTCTAACAGCTGCACGTTTGTAAGATGGTTAGGCCCTAGGGGCTAAACTTTATCATATTTTGTGATTCGCCTAACTAACAGCCTAACTTTAGTTTTAAAGAAATTTTCTGTTGTCTGGACACTGCTTATAAAAGAAATCAATTTACCTAGAATCTAGATGTAACTTAAAATAATCAACTTCGTCTAATTGATTATTGGTATAAAATGTTTTGACACAATGGCTTCGACATAACAATTTATATTAAGACTAGCTTTAACCCGCGGCTTCGCTCACGTTAGGTTCGATTTTTTAACCCCCTATTTAACCCTCTTGGGGTTGAAATTTTCCAAAATCCTTTCTTAGCGGATGTCTACCTCCTAACAGCTACCTGTGTACCAAATTTCAGCTCGATCGGTCCAGTGGTTAGAGCTGTGCGTTGATAGATCAGTCAGTCAGTCACCTTTGCCTTTTATATATTTAGACTAGCTGTCTTACACCGGCTTTCAGTTTCAATCTTCAAATTTTTCAATGACTTGACTATTAAAAAAACTGTAAGTAGGTATTTTAACTATCATGGTTAAAAGTAACTTAGCCTTCATAAGAATAAACATTTTAATTACTTAGGGCCATGAAAAAATCTGTTTACTCGAAAATATATCTAATTTGAACCTGTTTTTGTCTTCGGTTCACTGAACATTATTATCCATTGGTCCAGATAATTGAGTTTAAAAATAGCCAGTTCAAGAATCAAGGTTTTCAAAATTCCCTGTAAATTCAGCTTTTGATGTCCTAGTAACCTATTTTGATCACCTAGTTACCTATTTTACCTAATATTAAAACTCAATTATGTATTTGTCTAGTGGGAGGTTTTGACCGTAACGACCACCCTACCATCAAAAATGTGCTGCCAAGCGGGCGATTTTGCGTTCGGGTACGACGACATAAGAACCGATTGGGTATGGGTTTAATTAACTTGTTCCTTTCAAATTAGTCAGCTATTTATTATCTAAGATTGCATCGTTACTTATCATCAAGTGAGATAGCAGATCTTCTTTCGAATGAGAAGGGTGTAGACCATAATCCATTTTACTGTCCAAGTGTGAATTAGCAGACCTCACAGATTTCTGAGAATATTATGGAGAACTCTCAAGCATACAGGTTTCCTCACGATGTTTTACTTCGCCGTTAAATCATATTTTGTGTAATTGATGTATTACATTATGAATTCATAAGACCATAGGCATACCAGAGAGGTAGTAAATGTAAAGATATCAAATTTAATCCTAGAGTAAATGTACAGAAACCACACTCTACTAATAGTTTTATGCCAAAATAAATAGACCCGTAAATTCGAGAGTTTCTGAAAGGGAGCGCATTGAGGGAACTTTCTGGATTGTGTGCTCAATAACGACTAAACTTAGATTGTCCACACTCCACACCAAGATGGCTATTGAATACTTTATTATGGTACGTTGTGTTTAGGCTTATTTTACCATTAAAAAATGTAAGCTTTGGTAATGATCTCTTTGTTAGACTTTGATAAACTTTAGTAATGAACTCGAGTGATTAAGTTATATAGGGGAAGTTTTCTATGATTGAACCACTTAGCTTCACAGTTATGTAAGCAAAGCATAAATGGCAGCAAGGTGAATTCAATCGAGGTAAGGTTGCAGCTAAGGGTTATTTTTTCATGGAATAAAAAAGATCTCTCGTGTTAAAACAAAACGTAATAATATGTACTTATTACAGTAAGGCATTTTCGCCTTTTGAGCAAAAAATATCCTTCAAAAGACAAGTGCAGATCAGTTACTTACTGGTAACAGCTACGGCTACGCCTTTATTTAAAACTAGCTTTAACCCGCGGCTTCGCTCACGTTAGGTTCGATTTTTTAACCCCCTATTTAACCCTCTTGGGGTTGAAATTTTCCAAAATCCTTTCTTAGCGGATGTCTACGTCCTAACAGCTACCTGTATGCCAAATTTCAGCTCGATCGGTCCAGTGGTTAGAGCTGTGCGTTGATAGATCAGTCAGTCAGTCAGTCAGTCACCTTTCCCTTTTATATATTTAGAAGACTAGCTGTTGCCCACGACTTCATCCGCGTCAATTTTTGTTATTATGATCGCAATTAAGGTCCAAGACACGGAGCTGCCCGCGAAATTCAAATTTAATTTGGTTTTTCGCCATTTATAAACGAATACGACAAAGTAGGCTTATGGTAATCAAATTGCGCCAATGGCAGTATCATTTTCATAGGTTTATATACTAATCTTTACGTAAAAGTATCTAGTTTAAGAAATTAATCAAAATAATGACTAATTTGTGAGTATCTCACGTCAAACTCATTATTTTGACTAATTTCTTAAACTGGATACTTTCACGTTAAGATTAGTATATAAACCTGTGAAGATGATTCTGCCATTGGCGCAATTTGAATACCATAAGCCTACTTTGTCGTATTCGTTTACAAATTGCGAAAAACCAAATTAAATTTGAATTTCGCGGGCAGACCCGTCTCTTGGGCCTTAAGAAGTTTTCAAAAGAATATATTTTAAATATGGATAATTTTCCCCGTTTTTGCAACATTTTTCACTGATGCTTCGCTCCTATTGGTCGCAGCTTGATGTTACGAGTATATAGCCTAAAGCTTTCCTCGATAAATGGACTATCCAACACAAAAAGAATTTTTCAATTCGAACCAGTAGTTCCTGAGATTAGCGGGTTCAAACAAACAAACTCTTCAGCTTTATAATATCAGTATAGATTGAAAAAATCAAAATATTATGCTTATCAATTCGACGTCCCAATTTCGAAATGACGTCACAGGTGCCGAATTAATAAAATCTTTTGATGAAACCCATTAGGCAAACGGGGAACGCTATGAGGCTCTGAATTATTTCATTTGATAATTCAATTTTATTAATGAATATTCAGGAAGTTATATTGATGTTCAAGTGGCAGATTCAAATTTTTCCGACCTCTGAAATGAAATTATTTGTATGTGTGCAACTGCTACTGGCCACGACTTTATCCTCTTCGATGTAAATTTTTAAAATAACCCTGGAAACTCTTTCAGTTTTGGAATAAAAGATACATAATGGCCGTCCTCAGAGTATAAACTATCTCGGTGTCTTTCGTCAAGATCGGTTCAACGGTTAGGCCGTGAAAACGTATCATAATGCAAAAGTACAATCTTCTTTTTATCTTGTATACTTAACTTTACTGCCTTCATGCGTGAAGCGTTGTTGATCCAACGACTTGATCCAATACTTGGCCAATGTATGTACTTTATAACATACAGAGGCATACCCTTTTATATTTATCCGTATTTTTACCCAACCTGTGTAACGGTAACCTGTTAACTGTGCAATGTATCAAAGTTAATTAAATTCGTGGACCTATAAATTAATACCTAAGCGAGGCTGACAAATTTAAGCTCAAATTGAAATTGATGCCACTGTAAAGCTAAAACAGCTTGTTACTTTGTACTTCATTAACGCAGAAGCAATAAACAACACCCATATAAATTACTAAGGCAGGCAAGATTGTATATTAGATATAATTTAAACGCAAAAATTCTTTTTACAAAACCGACCTCAAACGCCACTATAAAATATAGCATTTGTGCCCAAAATATTCGAAAAGTTCCTTCGATATTTCCAGGATCCTACTATGGCCTATAAGATCACTTGGGAAGTATACCCTTTCTACACGTTTAAACGTCTACACGTTTACTAGTGAATTTCTATAGAGATTCACGAGTAAACGTGTAGACAAAATTTTTGGTCTTTTAAAATTACTGCTCTACAAATTCTGTCTTTAGACGTACATTTACCGCAACTTCAATCATCTCCTTATTACATTTCCAAAAAAAAAAACTCCTTTTCTAATTCATATGTATGGGCGTGAATCTGAATAAAATGTGAGCACTCGATTCTTTATTACGAATACCTGAGCTTTATTCTGCTCTCCTTTACAGGGGATAATAATTCAGCGAGATCAATATTTCATAGAGGCCTGATGTTGGTAATATTTTCTTTTTGTTCTTTTGTGTGTTTACTTCTTACTCTCAGTAAATACTACAGTCCGGTAAAACGTTGGGAATAGTGCAAATCCGCGTAACTAGCATTAGTACCTGAAAATCCATTTTTATACGTTTGTGGTCAAATCAAACCCGCGTAAGTGTCGTAGCGACATAGAACACATGAATTAATAATTTCTGTGTAAAAATTAGCTCAATAGCCATATAAATAAGAAATTTATAAAGTTTTAAACTTTGTTTTAACCCCTGTAAAACTGTGACTAGTGTATATCCGCGTTTTTTACCACATGTAGGTACATACACGGTTTTGCAGTATAACCGATGATAATATAGTTTGACCAAAGTGTGAGATACATTAATTCTTAATATTCTTACGCCATATTGTATGGCTGGATGTAAACGGATCTAAAATTAATGCTTTTTAACTGCTGATATATTTATCTACATTCTAATGAATAAAGTGATACAAAAAAAGTGATATTTATTTATTTAAAAGGTCCTGCGTCTCGGCTCCACTTGACTCTGCAGGTGTTTTGTGCCTAAGTTTAGGCTCGGATTTTCATGTAAACGTTATTTTTTGCTGGACCTTTTATTTTAAACGCTTTCGGCTATGTTCACATGTAACGCGCGTTAACGCGCGTCAACGCGCGATCAAATTTGAAGAGTGTTCAGATGATGAGCGCTAATGCGCGTTGCGAGAGTACTCGTCAGTCTAAAAATAAATTAATACCAATATAAATAAATAAAATAAATAAATAATAAGTAAATTAATACCAATTCCTCCCAAGCACGTCGTTTCAAAGTTTTGTTTTTATAGGATTCCGAACCTATATTCCAAATTGCTGGCCTTTTTTCTACTTCATCGATTAGTAAGTCGATGTCAATATCTTCAATTTCACTCATTTTAAATGCGAAAACAAAATATAATTACGAAAATTAACAAAATTACATGCGATCGCGATGAAAGCGCGCGCTCAACTGAACAGCAAACGGACATTACATTAATATCAAAGCGCGAGTCAACGCGCGATTGTCTGCGTCTAGAAAATTTTCTCTGAGCGCCGCGTTGACGCTCGCTGACGCGCGTTAACGCGCGCGCATGTGAACGGTTGCTAGGTATATATTAGGATGTCTAAGCGCGCGATTTGAAAACGCGCGTCGCAATTCAGCCATCTGAACATAGCCTTCAGCTCTTTTTATGTACCTAAATCCAGGAATGCGTGAAAAAATCCAGCGAAGCGTGACTACGTGATCGCGAGCCAGAGTTAAGTGGATTCACTCTTTGTTGTGCTTGGTTTGTACTTTTTGCTTAATGAAACTTAGTTTACTCTAAGTTGGTCTAGTGGTTATCAAGTTCGACTACTGATAACTATGTTCTGGGTTCGATTCCCGGGTCGGCCAAAAATGTATTTGGTTAGGACGTTGGTGGTGAGTCACCCCCGTGCCTGGGAGAGCACGTTAAGCTGTTGGTCCTGCGGCTGATCTTTCTCCTGTCGTGTTGGATTTTCGTCCCATTGGACTATGAGAGTGAGGAAATAGAGAGTGCACCTGTGTTTGCGCATACGCCTTTGCACTATAATTCTTCGTCCGTGTAGATTTGCGTTTTAACTCCCGCGGGAAATTTTTAATTTACCGGAATAAAATATAGCCTATGTATTAAACCTGGGTATAAGCTATCTCCATTCTAAACTTAAGCTCAATCTATTCATAAGTTTTGACGTGAAGAAGTACTTAACAAACATCCATCCATCCATCCTCACAAACTTTCGCATTTATGATATTATAGTAGAAAGTAGGATATTAGAAGAATTAGTAGGAAATCATAGTAGGAAGTAGGATGTACACTAGAATCACAATAAGTTTGATGAAATGATAGTTTATATTATAAATGTGTTATCAAGTTATAGATTTGAGTCCAAATCCCAAGCTTATTCACTGACACGCGTCACTGAAGTTTGCTGTACGACGCCCAGGGGCATCGAAATTTCGCCAGAACTCAATCGATCTTAATTAATTAATTAATTTGTTGTTACATAGCTTCAGTAAATAAGTTCGATTTTATTCGGGGTAAGTCACCATCAATATTCTCGCAGAATTGGGTTAGAATTAAGTTTTTTGCGCTTTTAACTCACGCACCAAAACTGAACATGACGTACAAAAAATTAACCAAGTGTAAGTGGGGAAGGGATATCATATGATAGCTATCTAGGCAAACATCTAGCTAATAGACTACTCCGCCTGGACAGAGGGAAACTCAGGAAGGTGGTGGGAATTGTAACTCATGAAACAAACACCTTTGTTATTAGGTAGGCGCCACTGACAGTCTCTGTGCAGGGCCTGCAAGGAAACAGATGAAACACCAGCGCAAGGACCATCTGGGATCCCTAGTCTTACTTCGAGAAGTCCTTGGAAACCTGGGCGGCCTGCTAGGCTTCCTGAGACAGCTGGGATGGTTGGAGTGAAGAAAATCGGATCGGTTGGTGCATCACACACAACAGACCATGACTGGTTTACGTGGAAACCAGCCACTACAAGAAAGAATCACTTGCTTCGACAGTGAAGACAAATATCGTGAGGAAATCTGTATACTTGAGAGTTTTTCATAAATTTTCAAAAGTGAGTGATTTCTGCCAAATTCCACTTAGCCAGCCTGTTGGAATAGCCCATTAGGCTGGCTAAGTGGCCTAACCCACTCATGCGAGAGTGGCCAGTAGTCGGAAGCGATAGCAGACTACTAAGAATATGCAATTAGAACTCGGCAGTTGCTGTTTCTATAATATAAACGTTAAAATTCTTTTTACAAAACCGACTTCTAACGCCACTACAAAGTATATCAATTGTGGCTATTCAATTTGAAGAGGTTCGTTCGATTTCTCCAGGAACCCATCAACAGATCCTGACTTGATGACAATGGGACCACCTGGGAAGTATACCTACCCTTTCAAACAAAAAAAGAATTTTCAAAATCAGTCCAGGCGTCTTTGAGTAATCGAGTAACATACATTTTATTTTATTTTATTTTATTTTATTTGGGTTTACAAACAACATCACAATATTATATTATTACTAAAAATTATAAACTAATATTACTAATTGTGGCGTCAACCACGAAAACCACAGGTTACATTTAATATAGTAAGCGTAAGTGGACATTATGGACAATTATTATAAAATAGGGGAAAACAATGAAAGAAGAAAGAAAAAAAAAGAAAGTAAATCGACATTTATAATTACAAAATATAGAATGACTAAGTATCAAGCTTCAAAGTATCCACAACCAACTTCTTAAATGTGCCTACATAAAAAATAAAAAAATGATTCCCACGAATTGAGAACCTCCTTCTTTTTTGGAAGACGGTTAAAAAATTCAAAGTAAAATATACCTTGTTGGAGTTAGTTAGATAGAAGTTTTTTTCATTTATTGAATCTTCACTAATTTACTAGAATTATGTTTTTAGGAGCATACTTACTTTAAAAATATTTCTTAAAATTGTGTGAAAGCCTGTAAATTAATCGTGGAATTTTATTATAGGACTTTACACTTTCTGACAAATGACTTTGGGGCGTTCTTGAGCTAAGCTGGAGGAATTACGGGCCTACCTCAATTTGTAACTTTGATTGCCGAAAAAAAGGGATCTAGCCTTTTTTATTTTACTCCGCGACAAGATAGCCCTTAACTACGGTCTCACGTGATGTTAAGTGATACACAATCTAAGATGGTAGCAGGCTAACTTAGAACTAAAGCAGTGTAAATTAAATCCACACCCATAATCGGTTTCTATACGCCATTGTATTGGCACAATGTCTGGTACATAGCCTGGACAAAAGACTCATCAGACAAACTAAGAACTTTGTTTGCAACTTTTTTTCCTAATTACTAAATTCTAACTCAACATGAAACATGAACTGTTTCTCTAAGTCAGTCAGTCACCTTTTCTGACTGACACTGACTAACCTGCCTGGCACTGAAAAACCACGCAGACGAAGTCTATATATTTAAATATTTATTTCTAAAAAGCTAGTCTATATAAATAATAATTATTTCTTTTTCATTTTTATAGGTTCTTTCTGGCATCTACCCTGAAGAGTCTGCATAATAATTGGCTGAGTACCTACTATGACATTACCAATAGACCGAAACCTCTCTTTTATAGCCTTTGATTTGATAAATAAAAGAAAACTGTATAAAGCATCCAATATATTCAGTTATTCAGTATTGAAGTCCCCGAACGAGGTACTTTTAGAAAACATAAAGCATAACTGAATAAGCAACACAAACATCGTTGAATACAAAAAATAATAGTTACAGAAAGAATTACGAGCTTTTTCCCCAGGTATTTTATTTTAAGCGTCTTTTTTATATAATCTTAATTTTGTCTGGTGGGACCTTAGGGTGGGACGCTTTGGCCATGGCTAGTTAGCCCTGTACCTGGCATACCTACGAAAAAAACGTGCAGACCTTGAAATGTCTAGCGAATAATATGGCCGTCACAATACCACACCTAGGCATGTTAGAAAGTTTTAAATTCCGTAGGTACTTCCGTAATATTCCGATATTCACTGATTTCAAATAAAATTTCCAATTTGTTGTTGCAAACGAACACTGTTTGACAATCGATGTACAACATAAACTCGTCGGACAAAATGGTGGATGGTTAAAATAGTTGCCACACATGATAGGTATTTTCGTAGATTTTAGAAATAATTATAGTTCTTTCGATTCACGAGGGCGCGTGAGCCTTACTTGTAGTTACGTCGTACATGCACATTGCGTAAGTGTGTGTGCCTGTCAAAAAAAGCCTAGATGAAAGTAATCAGGCGCAGCAAGCTCTCGCTCCCACTTATATAGATATTATATAGATACGACACACACACGACCATGAGCCACGCGCCCTCGTGAATTGAAAGAACTATCTATACCACAAAAGTTTGACCCATGATAAAAGTGACATCTTTATCTGTCATAGGTGGCTTGGACTATATTAAAAGAGACAACATTATAAATCTCATGTTCTTCAAATACGAGTATATGCATATTTGTATAATAATTTAAAATCTTTAGTTTATTTGTCAGCTTAAAACAGATGGTTTCATTTATCTATTACTCATACGTCCCTATATAAAAGCGAAAAGCCTCTTCTATATTTCAACTCTAACAGATTCAATCACCCAAGCCCGTCACAATGATGTCTATTTCCTTATTCCCAGTTTTTATTCTTTTGTTCGCAATCGCTTTCAATATCAAATCCTTTCATTGCCTGTCAGTTTGGAACGTTTCGGCGCCTGTGATTGATACGTCAACAACTAACCATTTTTGAATATTTTTCTAAGGAAAAGGAAAACCATGCTTTCTCCTATGATATGTGACTCTCTTTCCATTGTCGCGTGATTGAAGGACAAACCAACAAACTGACAAAGTGTGCTTACTTTCACGTTTATTATATTATCAAGAATGCGAAAGTGTATTTAGTTTTTCCTTTAATCATACCGATACAATAGAGCAACGGAAAACCGAGCAAAAAATTTTAACCTACCTACTGAGCGGCGAGCGCTTTACGAATATAACTAGGTAATCTATGTAAGTTAGCGTGACACCAATGAATCGCTAATATTTTGATAGAATAAACTTACAATACTGTAATTCCCGGAACAAGATATAAATACCTGACACAGTAAAGCTCTAAGTCACTCGCAAACTAACATAAATTCTAGTAAGTGCTCAGGAGTCTGACCCATATAACGGTAACATAACATCGTTAGGTGAACCCTTATAACCATTGTGTTTCGGCTATACATCACAAACTTGGTATTGAGGAATTCTAGCACACATTTAAGTGCTGAACAAACATCATAGTATTATGTTTTATAAGTAGAAAGAATATTCAGTCAAAAATGTATTTGAACTGATATACTATGAGAAATGTGTGCTCTCATTTTTATAATTTATTTAAGTTAATTTTATCTTTTATGTTTCTATGTACCTAATGTGGTGTACAATAAAGTGTATGTACATTTCATTTAATTTCATATCAATTTTTTTAACAAAAACAATTTGTTTAACTAAACCATTAGATTTCTTAGAAGCCACTCTCACCAACGTAAAAAGCAAAAAAAAAAAAAAATGACGGACGGTTCTCTTCTTTGAGAACAGATTTTTTTATATAAAAATAAATAAAAAATTATTCCTCGAAAGTAAGCTTTACGATTGTGTTACGAGTGGGGCACAATCAATTAAGTAGTTCAACTGAAGGAGTTTGTACTGTCGTTCTTTCGGGTTTCAGTCCGCTTGCCAATTGAGCTATTGAGGCTGTTTGAACATAATCAGAAACATATGAAAATGACAGGAACGCTCCTGTCATTTCTTGCTGACTAAATTTTACTTTCGAATTACTATTCGAAAGTTAAAATGTTCTAGGCCACCGTTCTTATAAAATGATTACTTTTCAAATACTTTTTACTCGTTTTCACTCTAAAAAAAGTAACCGGTAATCATCCCTTTTTATCGTGAAAAAAGTATCCAATACGTGTAAGTTATCGGGCAATTCAATTCAATTTAAAATTCTGTACACGCGCGTAAAAAGGTTTGAAACACGGCCGAAAATCGAATAACTGAATGAAATCGATTCTTCTACGTTCCAGTGAATTCGAATAATTCAGTGCCTATTATTTATTATATATATATTATTTATTATATATATTATTCTTATACATCAAATGCGAGGCAAATAGAATAGAGTTAAAAGACGTGTGGAGGGTGACCATAAATTTTGTTCAAAAATCTAGTCTCTAACTTAACTAGTCTTAACTAGTGGTAATTTTAATTTGTTTAATTTATTTAAGTTTTATTTTGTTGTATGTTCTGTATTTATGCAAA
The DNA here is from genome assembly GCA_933228805.2 of Hipparchia semele. Lineage (NCBI taxonomy): Eukaryota > Metazoa > Arthropoda > Insecta > Lepidoptera > Nymphalidae > Hipparchia > Hipparchia semele. The sequence continues at coordinate 11,239,189 of OW121715.1, read as the reverse complement.
TTAATCAAACGAAATATATTTAAAATCTAGTCTCTAATAAATAATAATATTATATTTGTAAAAAATCAAAGTTTTCTAAAAAAATGTGCAAGTTACTTGCCGACTTTTATCTTAATAGATTATGTTTACCGGTGACAGAGACTTAACTCATCTTAATAGAGACATTTTAGCCATAAATTAAATAATTTTGAATGTTTACGATGAACGTTGAAACGTAAGTTTCAGTGGACTCCACATAAACGAGGTATGACAATAGATTAAAGCAGAAAGAGTATGGCAGTTTTGTTACACCTATTACTTATCAACGGTTGGTTGAGCCTATTTACAGCAGCTTAAAATGATATTAGACTAAATAAACTAACTAATTGGTTTCCATAGCCATCGTATCGGAACGCTAATTAAATTTGCGACACAGCACAGCCGAAGCCAGCTCGGTAATTACGAGTATAAAATCCTAATTTACCCTGCTGGGAAACAAACCCGTGACTCAAAAACACCACAAAAATTCACACAATTTTATTTTATAACTATAATTCATGATGCTGTATATCTATAAAATATATCAAATATCAGATAGAACGTAATAAAATGGTTACCCTAAATGATGATTAATATTATGTGCCATGAAAATTCTCGTAACGAATGTGGATGGAAATATCATGTTTTCGAACATCTTATTGAATTAGGTACATTCTAAAATAAATATTTGAAAAGGATATTTATTTGTTACGTAAAGCTATAAGTACCTAATAGCTTTTATACAGTATGGGGATGGTAACATTTCAAATGGATAATGATGAATATCGAAATATTATCAGTCATGTCAGTCATGAAGAATTACTACATTTTCTTTTACGTTATAATATGAGTACATTTGATAGAGTTCCATATTTTAAATATGAAAAAATAGTCATTATTCGTCCATATATCCTTCGATCATATTATATCCTGTCACATCTGTTTATTTACTAATGAAATAAAGTCTTCGATCACAGAAGAAAAAAATAAAGTGCGTTAATGCTTATTTAAATATTTAAAAAAATAAAGAGATATGTCTATTGCTGTTTTTTTAGAAATAAGCAGAATTAACAATTTAAATTTATTTAAATTATTAATTAATTTTATTTACAGAAACTTTCTGCAGATCAAAAAAAAAGGGATTTGTTTTCGAAGCGATTAAAAAATAATTAAAGAAAGTAACAGTCCTAAGATTTTGCAATGTAAAATGTCTCTACTCTATTGATTCGTTACTGCACACGGTGATTACACCGTGTAAAATTCAGAAAATTAGTTTCACTGGTTTTTCCTTGGGCAATGTCTTCGTAGTCTTATTCAAACACAAATCTTTCTTTATCTTTTCACGTGTAAATTATAATAAGAAGGTTCAGGGACACTCAGCGGCTATGTTCAGAGTATCCTTGAGAGATAACTTATATCAGAAATGAAAAGTTTCATAGAAAAACTAAGAATACTGTTATAGCTAATCGAGTACCGGAACTAAAGTGGTAAGGGGTTAGACAAAGCTCGAAAATCTGATAAACGTTGGGGTTCCAAAGTTTCGTATCAGAAGATCCTACTTGTTGACTTGGACGATCTCAAGCGTATCACTGGGAACCGTTGGACACAAGCGGCACAAATTTGCGTTCTTTTTCATTGGATGATACTTTTGCCATATACCTAAAAGTCCATCGGTCCATCGGTTGACACGACAAATTTAAATTGTTGGAATCAAACCCTGAAGCAAATCAACAAACAAATCTAACACTTCTCCTTTATCGCGTAGTATAAATCAGTTTCAGTTAAGACCAAGTCAAATAAATCAGCAAGTCTGTTGACTGACAAATATGTAAAAATTCTCTATCACCGCGATGTAACAGACTCCTAGCGCCACCTGTCAACAGATAAGGAACTCACTATCAAGGAGCCGCCGCCGGTGACACACCACGTCCCCGTAGCTGTAGTAGAGGAGGCAGGTGGTGGCGACGCCGGCAGGCCGCGCTCTGCCTCTTGGTAGTAACCCTCCACATTGGACATGCTGCGTTGGATCACCTAGCGCACGTCGGTTTTATCGATACCTTCAAGAAACGTGGGCGAAGTAATTTTCCCTGGTTGGTAAATCTGAAATCCGCAAACCAAGAATTCATCGAGCTAATTTCGAGGGCACTTTTAAATAAGCATCTGTCAACGTTCGCAATGCAACGCTCGAGAAAATGCAGGCAAATAATTCTAATAGTTAAATGAAAACGCTACTGGTAGAGAATTTTTTCTCAACAGTAGAGCTATTCGTTAAAATTAATTACAGAAAGAGCTCTTACGGTTTTCTACTTGTTAAACTAGAATTCAACCGGCGCAAGTAGAATAATTTGTCCGGAGAGTTATTTCAAAATACCAAAGTCCTTCCTCTTTAACTGAACAACATCTTGTTGCTATAGTAATAAGATCTTGTTTGAAATGCTTTTGACCTGATAAATAACTCGAAGTATGTTAAATTACCTGCGACTTTAAAGCACTTCTAGAAGTTTATTATTTGTTAATGTTTAATAATCTTTTTTAGTTTAGTTTATTATTTGTTAATGTTTATTAATCTTTTTAACTCCTGTTAAATAAATATTTTTATGTTATATTGATTATTACATTTACGAATTCAAGAATCTTAATCCACGCGGACGTAGTCGCGGGCATCGTCTAGTAATCCTTACTAATATTATAAATGCGAAAGTGTGTTTGTTTGTTGGTTTGTCCTTCAATAACGCTGCAAAAGAGCTACGGATCGACGTAATTTTTTGCACGGTTATAGTTGAGGACCTGGAGAGTGACAGACTAAAAACACAGACAGACTAAAAAGACAGGGATAAAAAGTAGTTTTAGTTAGTTTAAAATCCACGCGTACGAAGTCGCGGGCATCGTCTAGTAAATTATATTTTTTATACAATTACTTAAAGCGTGATGTAATGCTTGGTAACGATATTCTTTCCATTTATCGGAACAATAAAAAACAATATTTTGCGCACACAGTACCGTGTTTGCATTATCCAATCCCCTGTAAAAGCGTTCAACAACGAGCATCGTCGATGCAGTTACAATATTGAAAACGATTTTTTTATTGTTGCATTGGCGTTAATGATATTTTTAAATTTGCAGACAAACTGTATTAACTCTTATTTTTAACCCCGGCCCCGACGCAAAAACGACGGGGTGTTATAAGTTTGATGTACCTATCTGTGTGTGTGTGTGTCGTAGCAGCCGAACGGATGAACCGATTTTGATTTTGTTTTTTTTTTCATTTGAAAGGTGAATTAGTCAGGAGTGTTAGCTATGTTTGATGAAAATCGGCCCAAGATGGCCGCCACCACAAAACACTTTTTCACAACACATCGATATTGAGGGCAATATGGGTATCAAATGAAAGGGGATTGATTGTAGAATACTATACAGTATGATAAAGGAGGTGGGTTGATAAGGCAACAAAATCCGCCCCTCATACACTGGAAAAAAAAGTTCCAGATTTCGACAAATTGTAAATGTATTTATATACTTGAAGATATAAACTTTATTTTAATATAAAGTTTAGGTGATAAAAAAAATAGTAAGTTACAGAAAATATTACCCAAAAAGAGAGTGTTTCTTTTACTTTTCTTACATTTTCATACATTTTAGTCGTTTTTTAAGCTTTGATTTAATATTTTAGAATGAGGCGCTCCATGAACCATGGTAAACGTAACTGATAATGATGCTCCTTTTTATAAGCTTTTATATGAGTATTAATTTATTTTGGTTCATGGAGCGCCTCATTCTAAAATATTAAATCAAAGCTTAAAAAACGACTAAAATGTATGAAAATGTATGAAAAGTAAAAGAAACACTCTCTTTTTGGGTAATATTTTCTGTAACTTACTATTTTTTTTATCACCTAAACTTTATATTAAAATAAAGTTTATATCTTCAAGTATATAAATACATTTACAATTTGTCGGAATCTGGAACTTTTTTTTTCGAGTGTATGAGGGGCGGATTTTGGGCCTTATCAACCCACCTCCTTTCAAATTCAAGATGGCTGCCACCACAAAATGGCGAATTGCATTTTTTTTTTAATTTCACAGATCGGGTGTGTTTTAAATTTTCAATTTACACTTATTAAAATATCATGTTGTACATCACGCCCATGCCTACAAACGATTTTCAGACTTTCTTCAGGCGTCAAGGAATCACGAGACTATTTGGATTTCTCATTTGCCCATCGTGTTAATCACCCTTTCCCCAATGTGTTCCTAGATCCTTCCGCATAGGAACCAGATCCTTCCGCATAACTTATTAACCCATAACAATAATAATATTAGGCTTATCTGCCCTTAGACCCTAATTTAATATACATACAACAAAAGTTACGCCAAGCAATAAGCCTCAAGTCAACTAGGTATACTCAGATTGTTTGGCCCAATTTGAAATTTCAATTGCTTAGGTAACCGTGATCTGGATTGTACATATTATTATCTTAATTAATACACCAAAGTACTTAGGCAAGTTAAACCTGAGATATACTCAGGGTTAGGATGTGGGACTGTTTGGAGATTAGATGATTGTTGTTGTGCAAATTACTCGTATACGATACAAATTGGCTGTCCATAGCCTACCTTGTGTATTGTTGACATGAATATTAGAATTTATACTAATTTGCAATTAATAACGAAATTAATAAATATCTAAAAAACAGGTAAAGTTGAAGATCTGTCTGTGATTTTGATATTACTTTCTCTGTTATTAACCATAAACCAAAAACACGTTTTTAAAAGATCTGGCTGTCTGTGTGTTGAAATCTTTTGCAGCCTGTGACCGATTTTGCTTACGTATTTCAAATAAATTGAATGTGTTTGGCAGTTAATACATAAAACACCACGCTTGACGAGTATTTTTTTATTCATTCCTGACTGCGGTCTCACTCGATGGTAAGTGACGATATAGTGATACGATAAACCCCTATCCCTAATCGGTTTCTACGCGCCATCGTGCCGGAACTCTAAATCCCTTGGCGGGAAGTCTTCAGGGTGGTAACTAGCCACGGTCTCCCACCAGACAAAGCAGATTTGGAGAGTTTATTGCTTTTCGATGAACATGCATTGTAGCTGACATCTTCTAAGCCACGACCTAAGTTCGGTGGGTTCGCTCGTTTAGCTCAACCCTCGGGTTATAGAGTATAGAGTAGAGTTAGTTAGGAAAGAGCGCTAGTAGCAAAAAAAGCAATGAAACTAATCGCACAATCGAACGATTGAACTATCGATTACCGATTATTCGTCTTCATAACAAACAATCGAATAAAAATCGACAAACGAAAAAATCGAAATACGAAAACTATCGAAAAATTGAAATACGAAAAATCTAAATGACGTGTGACTTAATTTCAACGGACGTGTGTGACCAAAGACCCCGTTCACCCAAATACAGTGAAAAATAAAATGAATTGTTTATTAATATTAATGACGTATCGTACATGATGAATGTAGCTATGTATGAATAGGCTGTAACGGGGTCGGTTAACGAAGCTTAGGGAAAGCTTTGGAATTTACCCTTATAATGAACGATGGATCCCAAACACTTTGCCATTTGTTTGTGAGTGATTTAGGTAGTTACATGCTCCGGAAATTACGAGCGTTGTTTGTTTTGTTAACAGATAAACATAAAATAGGCACAGTATTATTTTAAGGGTCCAGGCATATTAGACGCAAAGTACGATAAACTTTATCTCCGCTAGAAACGTTATAGTTTTGTGTTTCATAAAGCATAGATTATGTTTGGCTCAGAAATCACCACACACGATACGTTTCTTTTTGACTAATAAAAATTAAAATAAAATTCTATATATTAAAGAACTATAGATTACAGTCCACTGCTTTCCAAATAAGGTTTGAATTTTAGGAACTTGTGACTTTGATCCTTTTTTTTTTCAGAGTCGTTTTTTTATTATTTATTTATTTTTAACATATATTTTTGTTTACTTTATAATATCTTAACTTTAGTGTAGCGTAGCGTAGGAGGTTTTCTTTTTTTTTTTTAAGGTACCTAAGTATTAATTTATTTCTATTCATTCTTTTTACAATTGTTCTCTTTTTTCCTTCCTTTGATCCTTTAGCTCATATCGACTGATTTCCGAAGTTGGTTACTGAATACGTGTTCGAGTGTGGAACTCTATTATTAGTTTCTGTCGTGTTTTTTTTTTTATATGAATAGCGGGCAAACGAGCTGGCGGGTCACCTGATGTAAAGTGATTACCGCCGCCCATGAACACTTGTAGTACCAGAGGCACCACCGATGCGTTGCCGGCATTTCAGGAACTTATTGGTGCGCCCCTTGAATAACCCCACATTGTAATTAAGTGGGAACACTGTCGAAGGGAAAAGATTCCACAATTTGGTGGTACGTGTAAAAAAAGATCTGGAGCAATGGAAATACACATTACGCTACAAATCCCGGCTATTATTAGGTCGTTAAAAAACAAGTTATTTTAAAACCCATGATCAGGTGATGTGTGAACACGGAGGGTTCAAAGGAAAAATAAGCTAGTTAAACCTCCTAAAATATGCAGATGCTTCGCAAAAGTTCACATTGTATCGCTATTTGTATACCATTACATTTTTGACATTGTATTTTTTTTCCTTTTAAAAAGAAGCTGAAGCCAAGCTGAACTTGACTTATATTCTCCTCTCCCCTCCGAATAAGCGAAAAGCTTATGCTAACAGTGGGTACGACAATAGTGCAACGGGTGGGGCTCGACCTGCGACCTTTCAGTCCACAGTTTTAACCGTTGAGCTATTGAGGCTTTACGTACATGGCGTATTAGACTTTAACATATATTTTTTGACAATATAGATTATTATGTATGTAACATAATTTAGTGAAAAACTGTTTGCACGGTGACTGTAATAAAACAAGAATAATTCATCAAATAACTATAGGTTACAGTAATAAACTTTATAATAGTGTAATCAGCAAGTGCAAAGTAATAAATATTGAACCATTTGATGTTTATTGTAAAAGTTAGCCCATTTCGTGTTCATATAAGTGCTACTGAAACTGCATTTTGCAGCATGCTGTATGCTGTATGACGTTATTTTCAAGAGAAAATGGTTAAATAAATATTACTGAGAACTGTTATTTCTGATCAATAACATTATTATTACATAATATGTGTATTATCATAAGATAGTTCTAGTTGAGCTAAAGCTTAATTATTTAACTGGAAATAGAGTGAATCTTTACTAATCCTTACTAATATTATAAATGCAAAAGTATGTTTGTTTGTAGAGTGACATAGGCTACTTTTTATCCCGGAAAATCAAAGAGTTCCCGTGGGATTTTAAAAACTTTATCCACGCGGACGAAGTCGCGGGCATCAGCTAGTTTATTGATATATGAATGTGAAAGTGTGTTTGTTTGTTAGTTTGTTCTTCAGTTATCCAGCAATCCGTTGTTGTAATGCATCGCGCTTTTTGTATGGGCATACTTGAAGAATTAGAGGGTGACATCAAGGCAAACCTCTGGCAAAAGGTAGTTTAAAGATATATAAAATGTTAAAAAGTTTATAATTATTATACTTAATTACACTAATTGTGTAGCCTACATTCTATAATAGAAAACTGTAGAAGTTTAAGTAACCCAAAGAAAACAGCAGTAAAATTTAAAATATAATATTTAAACCCATTTAATTCTCACGATTACACAGCAAAATCAAGTTTTTAGTAACGTGCTGAAAATGCAAATTTGTTGCTAGAAAAAGCTCCCTGAATGGGGAAGCGAGTAGCCTTTTACCAACAAAACATTTTTATGAAGCTTTTAGGAAACTTTAATTAACAATACGCTCCCTAAAATTTCATTAAATCCGATTATATTCTGTCTTAAGCCCTAGGGAGAGTTTCGTAAATAACTGCCTAATTATTATTAACAAAAAAGTTTTATTTTGCATTTAATTTTAAGTCTTGACTAGCCATCCGCCTCAATTTCGCACGCGTAGGTGTAGGTGCCAAATGGATTAACTTTTGTTCGAATTATTAACCCGGCGGGAGTGTGGTGACAAAATATTTCATCGGGTATGTGGCGGGGTATGACATACCCGTAAATTAAACTGCCTGTATATGATTATAATAATCAAATTTAATTGAAATTTTAATTTTATTTATTAAAACCTAATCCCTATACTTATATTTAAATGAAAAACTTAGTCATATTAATATATTTTAATAGTTTTTATTACCAAAGTTAAGGCACTAATTTTTGGTTACAAATCAAAACAGTCTTCCATAAGAAGCATCAATCCTTTTTAACTAAACTAATATTACCAAATTAAACAAAAAAACATAAAGAACATGAGGTCTTGAATAAAAAAACTTAAAAAAATCTAACATTATCATTAAGAACTAGATTCAGAATTAGCACAGTCTTTGCAAGAAAAAATTGCATGTTCAAGACAAATGGTCTTTCCACAGCTTACACATACGTGTTTTGTTTTACGATATCTATCGCGTGTACAGTCAAAACATCAAACATAACATTCCGGAGCATTCTGGACAACTGGTTGCAGTGTTTCATTGAGTTGGGAAGATATTCTGTGACGTATATTTATGAGGTACGTGACCTTGAGTAGATGGACGACGAGTTCTGAGAATTGAAAAAGGGACATCATCGTCGGAATCTTGATCACTACCACTCTCAACATTTAGCTCCTGTTCCCTATCGGATGCTATATTGTGTTCACTGCAATGATCATCATCATCATCATCACATCCGACGAGCTCGATTCATCTGAAGAATTTTCTAATATGTCGTATAACATAGACCTAAGTCTATTTTACCGACTGTTTTCACCCATGTTTGTGAAAAGCCAAAGAAAGACAAGAAATAATAAAATTAAATGTAAATAATGTTATGATTAAATGCACACGTAAACTATGTGGCGGGGTGTCACTTACCCCACGCAAGTTTACTCGTGTGTATCTTGAACACCGGCTGGCACCACATTGGGATCATACCACTGTGCCCTCCCGCATTACCTCATCTCCAGCTACTCAAAGCCGCTACCACGTAACTTACAATAATAAAAATGTACGCCAGTAAAAAGAATTGGTGGGGTATGCTACACCCCGCCACACTCCCGCCGGGTTAAATTACATATTTGGCTACTGAATTTAGAATTTATCCATGCACATGTTTTTATAATTATTCCTTTTCGATTAATATTCCAACATTATACATAATATTGAACATGAGCAAGACGAAAATCATGTCTAATGCTCATGCTCCGCTCCACCCAGTTATCGTGGAGAACTCTGCACTCGAAATTGTAGACGAGTATATATACCTGGGACACACAGTCCAGCTAGGTAGGTCTAATTTCGAGAAAGAGATCAACCGCCGAATCCAACTCGGCTGGGCAGCGTTCGGGAAGCTTAGAGATGTCTTTTCGTCCAAAATTCCTCAGTGCCTGAAGACTAAAGTCTTCGAACAGTGCGTGTTGCCAGTGATTACTTACGGATCCGAAACATGGTCGCTAACTATGGGCCTCATAAGAAGGCTCAGGATCACTCAGCGGGCGATGGAGAGAGCTATGCTCGGAGTATCCCTGCAAGATCAAATCAGAAATGAGGAGATCCGTAGGAGAACCAAAGTCACCGACATAGCTCTGCGGGTTGCGAAACTGAAGTGGAAATGGGCGGGGCACATAGTTCGAAGAGCTGATGGTCGATGGGGTCCCAAGGTGCTGGAGTGGCGACCTCGCACCGGGAAGCGCAGTGTTGGCAGATCCCCCACTAGGTGGACAGACGACATCAAGCGAGTCGCAGGGAGCCGCTGGATTCAGGCGGCGCAAGACCGAGGCTTGTGGAGGTCCATGCAGGAGACTTATGTCCAGCAGTGGACGTCCATTAGTTGAAGAAGAAGAAGAAGAAGATTAATATTCCAAATATTATAAGAGCAGGTACTACTATACTATCAGTTATAAACTAATTACTTATTACTTATTACTTAAGTATAAATGCAAATTTGGTATGTCTATCTGTTACCCTTCAAAACTCAACCGCTGAACTAATCTTGACATAGTAGTATAACAATATGTGGATAGTTTTTGTCTTAGAGAAGGACTTTGACCCCTGAAAAACGAAGAGTTCTCACGAGTTTAGCAATCAATAAAGTCCACGTGGATGAAATCACGGCCGTTAGTTAAGATATTTAGAATCTACAGTATTACGACTATGTCACAGAATACCTAATAGTATTAAAGTACTATGGTAAGTATTACTGCGTTGTATCTAACGGGCCAATATTCGTAGATTCACATTGGAACAAACGTTCTTCAATCAATACCGTCAACACGTCATTGAGACCAATTGCACGGGTTTCAGCAGTGACTTGACTGATGGTACAAGGTTTACTGCAATACGAATTGGTCTAAAAACGAATGTTGCGTTCAGTAAAATAAACGCTCGACTCTTCTCAAAGAAACAGAACCATTCTATTTATTTATGTTCAGCCGCTGCGTGTTCCATGAGTCTTCTTATGAGGCCCATAGTTAGCGATCATAGGATCCATAAGTCATCACACTGGCAATACTTAGAAGACTTTAGATTTAGTCTTCAGTCACTGAAGAATTTTCCTTAAATTCCTTAGCCAACATATTATGGCTTAAAATACATAACCGCGGGAGTGTCTCACTCGGACCATTTCTTAACGTTAAAAAAAAAGGTGACCATGCCTCGAGGCCCTCGAGGAGATAAAAAAAAAAACAGCACTAAAAGTTGCTACAAAATAAATAGTAGCTGGAACTAAACAGAAAAAAAAAACCTACCCCCGACTTGGCTAAGGCCAAAATTAAGGCTGCTATTTTAATGATATTTTTTTTGACTAAACTCTCATACAAGTTTTTAAATATTGCAGGAGCTAAAATAAAAGTTCTGTAGCAATTTACACCTTTTTAATAACGGCTGAATATAACTGATCAAACGCTAAGTCACCTTTTTCTTCTCTTGGTAACTTGGTAACTTTTTTGTACATTTATTTTATGATCAAATCAGACACTTTTAATAATGAGATTTCTGTTTTCGACCTTCATATTTGAAACTCCAGAGACCTAATTTCGACGAGAACAGAAATGAAATACCAATTGATTCATCCGTCCTAAATAGCCTGAACCCTTTGATTGTGTCCTGAATTTAGGAGTTAACTTCGAAATTTAATGTAGATGTTAATTAATTCTATTTAATTGAGAATTAATTTGATGCTATAACAGCTTTGTATAACAGATTCCCAAAATAGAATTTTTGACAAGTTGTTTACAACTTGGTTGACAAGTTGCAATACTTAAAGTACATTAGCGCTGATTTGAAATAACACGTCTATTCTAAAAGTGTTTTGACACTACTATCTACCATTTAGCTACTTTATGTGAAGGAAACATTATAGAGAAGACGATACGCTACTCTGTGTCCGTGCACCAATACGCATTGAAACTAATTTTATTATTTATTTGACTGAAGATTAGGAATATGAAAATAAATATTTATAGTCCTTTCGTCCTAGAAAAAACACTCCCAGGAACAAAGTCACGGGTTCAATATAGATATTACTTAAAAATAATGTACTAGACGCTTGATTTGACCTACTTAGTACGAATTTCATGTTTAATAACAAAAACAACAAGCTCACAATTTTTAATAAGCTTAATAATATTATGAAAACTAACAATAACCCTTTAAACATAATATTATTATAAATGTTGTTTATATTTACGTATAAGTTTCATGGGTTAAATTTTGTTATTAGGGTCTGTTTAATGTTCTTAACGCTCTAAAGCCATAAACTGCCCACTAACAGAGATATTAACAAAATATTATTGATTTAAATAGTGTACATTCTTCCTAGAAAATACGAATCTAGTATAATAAAGCGAAGAGTTTGTTTGTTTGAACGCACTAATCCCTAGAAATATCAATTCCCAATTTCAAAAGAATTCAAAGAAAAGAAGGAACGCTAAGCGAAAACGAAGTAACGGCACGGGCGGACAATGCGATGTGGTGAGTCAGTGATAGAGGGCGGTCAATCGACGAGAACCGAACAAGAACCGAACCGAAGGCTATTTTTAATAAAATATATGCAAATATTTTTAGAAATTGAAACTTTCTTTACGAATATATTATTATTTTAGAAATCGTAGAGTCTGATAATATGAAGGGAAATGTAACATGAATTTTAATGTGTGAACATTTAGTTTCTAATTAGAGACCAAGAGTGGAAGTTAATAGGACATTTAAGTCATAATAGTCAGAATTCCTCTTCAAATATGTATGTACAAGTGAGGCCTACAAAGGGATCACTGGGGCAGTGTAAATGAGAAAGTGAAATACTAAAGTACTTCATTCACTAAGTTTGTTGAAAACATTGGAAATTGTTAAACTATTTTCATGGTGTTATGCCGAGGTCTGTAGAAGTCCATACAAGAGTTATTCAACAGTGGACGCCTTTTTAACCGACTTCGAAAAAAGGAAGAGGTTCTCAATGCGTCGGAAATTTTTATTTTTTATGTAGGTATGTTCCCCGATTACTCGAAGAAAGAATTTGGAAAATTCTTTTTTTGTTCAATAGGGTACACTTCCCCGGTGGTTCCATAGTCATCAGGTCAGGATCTAATTATGTGATCCTGGAGGGAACTCAAATTTTACAGGCAGAATTGATATACTTTGTAGTGGCGTTTGAAGTCGATTTTGTAATAAGAATGAATTTTTACAAAATCGACAAAAGCTTCTATTCAATATTAATACCTAACATCTAAGTCATATTTTACTATGTTTTTAATAAACACCGGTTCGGCGAGTGGCTCAAAGCCTGTGCGAAGCACGTTATATCATCTTTTCCTGCAGCTTTACCTTTATTCCGCTATTTACCTACCAGTGCATCCTTAGGAATTATATCAATTACAGCGCCAGGGAAAAGCTCACAGCACAGGCGGCGTAATGAGTAATGAATTTGAAAAGTAAGATTAGATAAAAAATTGCCAGTTTGAAATATATCACTTTTATCGGTAAATGGTTTCCTTAATGCCATGCTTTGTACAAACCACAATCCGTTTCCTATCAAACAATGAAATGATATCTTTGAGCAAGACGACGAAAGTGAGCCTTTATTAAATAACTACCCATAAAATGTAAAAACAAAGAACTACTACAGTTTGCAGTTTGTGAATGTGATAGATCACGTTCCGTTTTGCATGAGGTAGCTGGTAGAGTGCTATGCGTTGCGAAATTTTAAAAGCTATGATGCGGAAGCAGCGTTGGTATTCAGTGGAATACATAATATCGTACCCTTATTGCAAAAACCGATTATCTGCATTTTTGTACCAAAATTAGGTTAAATATATCAATCGACTCCTCAACTCACGGCGAAGCTGTAGGTAAAACCCATTATCTGCTACGACGCTTTTTTACGGAGATAGCTAGAGTTAAAAGCAACTACCTACAGGTATGATTTAATTACCTTCTTAAAAAAAGAACTAAACTCATTTAAATAATTTAGATTTATAAATCTATACCACAAAAACAATGTATTGTATTATAATACTTTTCAGATGTAGTTGCTTGATTTATCATTATGTCAATATTATTCTGTTAATGCATGTTAACCTGCGTTAACAGGTTTCAGCTTTTATCAATATACTAGAAATTGCTGATGTATCTAAAAAGTAAAATGAACTAAACAACATTAGTTGCTTTTTGCAGAATAATGAACTCAATATTTTGTTAAAATTATTGCAGGTAAAATAACTTAAGTTCACTTTTACTGTATAACTGGGCTACGAGGGTTTTTGAACATCTTCACAAATCAAAAGTTTTTTGATTTGTAAAGCTCACAATATGACTCTATCTTTAAGGTGATAGAGAAAAGACTGTCTAAAGATCTTAAGTTTAGTGACTGGCCAACTGCCGGCATCTATAAAAGTAGAAATAAGCTGCTTGACTTGTATGCAGAAAAAAATATAATTATTCTCCCGCGTTTATTGAATATGTAAGAAACTATTCTAAATTGTTTGAAAATGTGTGCATACAAGCAAAGTCACTTCACATAAAACAAAAAATTGTCAATTCTGATAATAAAATTAAAACAGCTTGGGACATCATCGGCGATGAAATGAGTAAACATAAGGTACATAATAATAATAAATTGGAGCTTAAAAGTGATAATCATGTAATTAACTCCGATACAGAAATTGTAAATACATTTGAGAACTTTTTCAGAAATATTCCAATTACTACAACCAGTTCTCTGAATTCCTCGCCAGCAGAAGTCTATCGTCTTCTAAGTAGCTATGTCTCTGAGTGCAATAAGTTATTTAGGTTTGAACACGTTACCCCATATGACATAGTCAAAACATTTAAATCTTTACAAAATAAGAAAACAGCAGATCTATGGGGGATATCAGTTAAAACAATTCATAACATAATTGATATTATTGCGCCATATCTTGCTTTAATTTTTAATAAATCAGTAGATTCTGGATCTTTTCCAGACCTTATGAAATGTAGTAAGCTAATACCGCTTTTTAAATCGGGAAGCAAAAGTGACCCGAATAACTACAGGCCTGTTTCAATTTTGCCAACTCTCAGCAAGATATTCGAAAAAATAATGCTCAACCAACTGCTTTTACACTTTAATTCAAATAAACTCCTACACACTGAGCAGTATGGTTTTACAAAGGGTCGATCAACAACCGATGCAGCCGCAAGGCTGTTACAACACATATTCGATGGGAGAACTCACAGAGTGCCGTTGGTACCTATTTTCTGTGATTTGTCAAAGGCATTCGACTGCGTTGATCACGAGACACTTTTGCTTAAACTGAGCCACTATGGCATTAAAGATTTTGCACTTAGTCTCATTGCGTCTTATCTCAGTGAACGATTCCAAAGAGTATGTGTCAATGATGTAAAATCATCCGGATCAGCCTCAGTAATGGGTGTACCCCAGGGTTCTATTCTAGGTCCATTCATGTTTTTGGTCTACATAAATGATTTACCACATTTTGTCCAAAATACTTGCAATATTGTACTATTTGCTGATGATACGTCTTTGAATTTTAAGGTTGATAGGATGAAAGAAAATTTTGACGATGTAAATAATGCATTATCTCAAGTTTCTGAATGGTTTACGGCAAATAATCTACTTTTAAATACTAAAAAAACAAAGTGTGTTGAGTTTTTATTACCTAACCCGAGAACTGTCAGTAAAAATTTAAAGATAAATAATGAACCTTTGAAAACTGAGGACTCCACAGTGTTCTTGGGATTAACTCTGGATTTAAAGCTACAATGGGGCACCCATATAACAACGCTTGCAGGCAAACTTAGCTCTGCTGTATATGTTATCTTTACATAGTATAAAACAAAATCGATTCCCGCTGTCTGGCCCTCTTTATGTACGCGTAGATCTTTTAAACTACGCAACGGATTTTAATTCAGTTTTCATCAGTAGATAGAGTGATTCGAGAGGAAAGTTTACAGTTATAGTGTTTCCCTAAATTCCTACGGGAACGGGACAAATGTAGGTGAAACCGCAAGGCATAGCTAGTTATTCTAATATAATAAAACGAAATAGTTTTTTTATTTAAATGAGACCGATTTCAACGAAACTTACTTTTAAAGATAGCTGAGATTATAAGAAATAATGTAGGCTTGCCCATTTCCCACGGGAACGGGAACTCCTCGGGTAAAACCATAGGGCGCTGCAGTTAGTACGTACAAAGTTAAATGAAATCTACTTTACCTTCAGCCAAAAGCAACTAAAGATATTTATTTTACACCTGTACTGGCTAAAGTTGAACTAAAACGATTTTTGTCTTGATGATTATTACTATTCAAAACAAGTGATTAAATAAAAAATGCCATTAGAGCTACCAGAACGGTAAATTTGAAAATTTGGTAGTTTTTCTACATTCAGGAAAAACTAACTAAGTGAGCTCCTTACCGGTTATTTTCTTCTTTTTGTTGAAAAAATAGTAAGTTTTTTTCAATTATTAACCTACTTAACATTTCTTGAATAGTTTCTTGTTTATAAAAATTATTATTGTTTAAAAATTGACATCATTATAACTAATTTTTAAGTCGTTAAAGTTTCAAATGCTTATAACTCAAAAACTTTTCGCTCAAATTTTGGTGCAGATAATCGGTTTTTGCAATATGGGTACGATATTATAATGCTTTATATCCGTTTTTGGTTTCATTTCGCTGTATGAGCAGTTTTTTTTTTAACTTTTATCCCTTCAAGTTTTTATCCAATGAAGCTCCAATAGACCGATAAAAACGAAAGTTGAAAGCGAAAAATATTCAAATAATACCGTATTATCTAAATCCGTTTTTCCCTACAACTACAATTTGGGTGTCAAATCAGGAGTGAATAGGCATTTTCTAGGCAAGCGCGTTCCGTCTTAGGTTGCATCTTCACTTACCATCAGGTGTGATCGCAGCGAAGCGCTAGTCTATATATTTAAAAAAAATATTATAAAATTAACTTTTACACATAAAACATCAAAGGGGAATTTAAACATAAAAATTTTATCCATACCCCAAACACTTTGGCAAAAACTCTTAAAATTGTTCATCACGGAAATAATGGTCATCATATTTTACACCGCGTGTGAAGGAATAAAAAATTAGGAAAACTCGACCCTCACTATAAAAAGCCACATACCTGCTCCTTATTACGACGGTCTCCCCTTATCGCGCCCTTATTGAAACTAAAGCGTCTGAGAAATGACCGTGGAAGCTGTGAAGAGGGCCCATAGTAATTGCACCTTAGGTAGATCGGACCCAAATACGTTAAGGAGTATGATAACTTTTTAGAGTTCTGAACTCAAAGGGTGCCAATGGGACCCTCTTACTAAGCCTCCGCCCGTCCGTCTGTCATTCTGTTTATAGAAACACGCTGTACGGTGCAGGACCGCACAGTAATGAAACTGCTTGAAGTAGAGGTTTACGTTTATTGGCCTCTACTAAAAACCTATTTATTACAGTAATGTGAGCGAGATGCGATGGTATGTGCACTGATGTATAAGTAAATGAAAGGCGTATTTATAATGCGTAAATGATGACTGGGCAAATTGTACGGTTTCACTCATTCAGACGCATTCTCCTTTATCTATGACTCAATTGATGAAACTATTAAATACTTGTAAGTAGATATGTCATTTCTGTAGCAAAAATGTTTGCTACATATAATAAACGAAGTTAATCATAAATAGGAACGTCATTCGCAGCAGAACTTTTTTTTGCTACAGAAATGACGTATTTTTATAATTGGTATCATAGATGTCAGAAAAGTGAAGTGTCATTTCTAGTTTTTTTATGTAGAATAAAGAATGCTCATGTATTTTCAATGAAAAAGTTTTTTAATAATTAAAAAAGCTCATCGAATTTGGATGAAAATATTAATAGATCCAGAAGATTGGCTTAACATTTTTTGCGATTTTGTTCCAAAGATAAGGCCTTTGGTAGGGCTTATAAACTATCACTACAAGCTAATTAAGGTGATATAAGAGAAAGAAGTTGCAAATGAAGGTTATTCAGTTAATAAAGGTGCATTTTTGGTGGCAGGATTTTTCTGGGATGTTGTTCAATAGCGCGGAACAGCGGCCAAGTGCCGAGTCCAACATTACATTTACGGATCGTGTGTTCAACGTGAGAGGAATTACGTGCTCGAATGTTATTCTAGAAAACATATTGCTTTATTTCCAACAAGCTGGTCTGCGTAGATTTAAGTTAGCTAAGCTGAATTTGAGTAAAATTCTCTTCTCCCCTCCAAATAAGCGGAAATCTTGTGATAGGATTGTGTACGTCAATAATGCATGGCATCGAACCGTCGTCAACCTTTCAGTTTTCAGTCCGCAGCTTTTGACTGTTGGGCTATTGAGGCTTAAATAGAAGTTTTTAAATTCATACTCAGCTAAACAATTAGGTCATTGGATAGAAGTACTTGTACATGCTTTATTTCAAAAACAGAATATTTGGGCGTGTTAAATTTTCATTTCAGTTTTTTTTTTTTAATATTTAATAATAAATATACGTTTATTTAAAGATTCTTGAAGATTTCATTTAACGAGTAGAGTTCTTTAATGCAATAAAATCAATTGAGTAAGTTGAGTCACTGTTGCTTAAGATAAGTTTGAACTCATAATATAGGGCCAAAGCTACTCTACTAAAGGAGGTACTCTCCTCTAATGTTGTTCTTTCATTCATTATGAGGTTTTTATGAGGTACTTCATTGTGTGTCATTTTTGAAATTTTATCACATCTTCTTGTTGAATTTTGAAAACTTGTACTAAAGGTTATGAGTATAAATTCGATTTTTGTTTTATTTTTTTTAATTTTAATGTAATAATAATGTAATGACCATTCATTGATCGTAGTATTTATGTGAAGTTGAAATCAGATGATAATACCTATATCAAACGCTTTAATTTACTACACTTACTTTATCTCACCCAAAAGCCGTGCAAGAAAAATATAGAAAATTTTCAACTTAATAGTTCACCCCGAGGAATTTATAAGCTTGCACATGAAATATAAATCATTTCTTATACGCTATTGGATCGTGAAGAATGCAATTCTGAGGGTGGTGTACCAACTACCAGGGTTCTGTTTCGCTAGTATTGTTATTGCAATAGATTAAACAATATTCACAGATACGCCACATCTTTTTTATTTTGAAATTATTATAATTATATGCACACAATTCTTAAACGTATCCTTTTACCCGGGGGTAAATAGGGGAAGGGCGAGCAATATGTTTCACTTAACTAGATTCCGCAGAAGTATAAACTATGTTGTGGTGATCATCGCCCTCCTCAATTGTTCAATAACCACTTTATTTTTATACATAAATTTTATGATTTTAAAATACTCCACGGGCCTTCTCTATGTTTGTTATTTATTAACTAACATTTTTATTTTTATTTAGAAAGTTATTTGTGAAAATTTCTTCTGTAAAATATTAATTAAAAGCTCAAAAGAGTGTTTTTGTTACAGCTTCAATCAGTAATATGCTTTGATGTAGGTAATATTTTTGCACATCCAATGAATAAATTATTGTGTATAAAAATAAAAAAAACATAAAATGAAATTATTCTCCCTTGGTCTTTTATAAAAAACTATAATTTGAATTTTTCGAAACTATTACGGTGACAATTAATTGTATCAACTAATAAGCAATCAATAAACAATTCATGTTAAACTTATATTCATGATCTCTACAAATTTTTTTATGTATTTTTATTATTGGAAAGAATAAAAATTTATTCAAAAAATTCTCAATATCCATTATTTATTGCTGTCAACTTCATCACAGCTACTTAAGTTCCTTAAGACTAGTCATGGAGTCTGCATTAATTGTTTCACTCAATCATACGATAGTGTATATGATCATATACATATTATATATGATGACCGGGCAAAGTGGGAAAAATTATGCCGGAAAGTGGACCCCACCTAATACGACAATGCTTAGTCGAAGAAGAAGATATAGTATATGACATAACTTCTTCTTTGTCAGCATAAAAATCAACTCTGTTATTACTCAGTGATCCATATACCATTTAGTTATTAAGGATTCAAGAATAAACTTTTATTCTTTGAACGAAATGTATAGCAACCACCGTGACGCCCCCAGTCGAATGCGATTGAATTTGAGAGTGCAATCTTTCAAGGAATTTTTCTATTACCTAAACGTTGGCGTGTTATTTCACATTGGTCGGCCGCAAAATGAGCGTTTCCTACGTTGCGGTTTCGATTTAAAAATACGTAGGTACCTACGTAGTTTTTTATGCGGTCGGTGATAAAATTACTAGGTTCTTGCAATTCACGAGGGCGCGTGGCTCATGGTTGTTTGTGTGTCGTATATATATAAGCTTCTGACAGGCACATACACTTACGCAACGTGCATGTACACGATGTAACCACAAGTAAAGCTCACGCGCCCTCGTGAATTGAATACTATACCTGTACCATATAGCCTTCTTTGCAAGCACTGATTTGACATCGAGTTTGGTATAACTTTTTACTGCGTTTATACAAACTAAGTAGTCAATCAAAGCGCAACCCCTTTTTTAAAGCTTACAATATCGAATTTCGTAATTAAAAGAAATTGTAATCAGCACTAATATTATAAATACGAAAATGTGTTTGTTTGTTGCTTTCTGATTCAATCACGCACGGATTAACGGATTGACGTGAGTGATTTTTTACATTGAGATATCTGAGCAGATGGATAGTGGCATAGGCTACCTTTTATCACGGAAAAACTTAAAGTGAAATTTTTAAAGATTTAACTCCACGAAAGAGAATCAAAAAATTATGGAAGAGATCGCTATGTAACGGTAAGGCCACCAAACTGTATACTTACTTTGTTAAGCTCATTACTCTCATCTCTTTTAATGGATGTGGTGTACAATAAATGTATATCCATTCATTCATTCATACATTCTACGCGGATGAAGTCGTCGCGGATAAAATCTAACACATTAAAAATCCGCTGGCTTTTTTTTTATTCGATGGCAAGATAGCCCTTGACTGCGATCTCACCTGATGGTAAGTGACGATGCAGTCTAAGATGGTAGCGGGCTAACTTGGAAGGGGTATAGCAGTGTAAATTCAACCCATACCCCTAATCGGTTTCTACACGCCATCGTGCCGGAAAGCTAAATCGCTTGGCGACACGTCTTTGACGGTAGGGTGGTAACTAGCCACGGCCAAAGCCTCCCACCAGACCAGACCAGAGACAATTTAGAAATTATAAATTCCTTAATTGCCGCCGCCGGGAATCGAACCCGAGACCTCCCAGTTATAAGACCACAGCGCTCACCACTGCGCCAAGGAGGTCATCAGGCTTTACATCGTTCCAAAGCCGGTGACTTTCAATTATTTATTTGCATAGTAATAGTAACCGGAGCCAATTTATAATATGGGGGCACCCCACAGCATAGTGTGTAAACTCAGTTTAGCATTTTCGCCTTAGGTATTTCTAAATGTTTATTATAATAATATCGTTTGAAGTCTCTTCAACCACCGTTGGTTCCTTAAGGCTATTTGAACCTTAGCTTGTTTATTTAGGCGTTTGATTCTGAAGTTGAACTCTGGCTTTCAATTTAATTTCAAGGTACTGGCAGTCTGAGGCGATGTTAGTGGTTTTAAGATTTTGGCTTCTTTTCCTGATATTTTGGGGTTCAAATCCCAGACACGTGTCTAGGTATAATTTGCAACTGTAACTTGAAACAATGTAATCAATAAACATTGTGGAATTTGGAAACCTGCATAGCTGAAAGTTCTCCTGCGAAGTCGCAACCAACCGCATTTGATCAGCGCGGTAGAAAGTGGCCTAAACCCTTATTATGTATTTTGACTGTAGATAGACCGTAGGACAGGAGTGGGTATTGGGCCTGCACTAGGTTGAAATTGATTATTATGGTCAGTACCTTAGACAATCTTAGTACCTACCTTGTAGAACAACTTGGGGCGGACCAACAAATTCCTGAAAAGCCGGCAACGCATTGGTGGTGCCTCAGGTGCTACAAATGTTCATGGGCGGCGGTAATCACTTAACATCAGGTGACCCGCCTACTCGTTTGCCCGCTAAAAATATTAAAAAAAAAAACGAAAACTAATAAGTTGAGAATTCCTCATTTTTTGCATGGGTGTAATTGAGGATTTGATGAATAATATTGATTACTTTTTAATCCAGAAAAACAATGTATTCGCGCAATTTTTAAAAATCTAATTCCACGCGGTTAAAGTCGTCCCGTGAGGTACAAGAAAGATGGTTTAATAATAAAATTCAGACTCAGGCCTCAGTATTTCGTAATAGCCTATAGCTGTGTTGTAGCAATTTGGTTTCAAACATTACAGTTCTAGGGTGTACTCTATGAAGCACAAATACAATTTTTTTATGAAAAAAGAAAAAAAATTTAGTGAGCAAAATCGAGAGCAAATACTTAGTACAAAAAAATATAAATTTATTTTATTGTTCAATACATTCCACTTGACAGCGCACGCAACGCCTTTGGTCTGGCATCGTTCCAAAGGACTGTTTACGGCATAAATTATTGACAAAAATGTGATTTTCTTTGACTTCATAGCTTAAGAACCTTAAGAACCATCGAAGTAAAGAACAGTGTAACTTTTCTGTAGTTTTAGGATCATTTTTATTATGGATCAATAACTCGCGCCAGTTAGTCATCGTACCTATATTCAGTTTATCTCTACTAATCGGACGATAAGTTACTTTTAAATAAGCCAAAATTATAAAATAAATACTAGATGCAGAAAATGATAAATTCAATGAATATTATGTCGAAAGTTAATAGTGGTGTAATACACAGATTCATACAGTATTATTATCTTATTCTAAATACTAATTACAATATTTCAGTCATGTTTCCAAAAATAAATACAATTTCTCATCTAGCAAACGTTAAATAAATTCTTCATACAACTCGAAAATAGAAACACAAACAAAATACACGAACACTGCCAACTTAACGTTTGAGTAAGAGTCTAAAATCTTACACTAACAGTCGACAAGTTCTGTTTGCGTACACAAAACTGTTTCACACAATTTTGTATCTTACCTACAGTAACTTAAGACTACAGTGGCGTGCAGAAATTATGGAAATAATATCGGTATTTTGCTTCGCATGTACAGTGTAAGCATGATATACGAGCCTGGAGAACGTTAAAATGTGCAGTGCAGTTTTCCAACTGTCAAACTTTATACCTCTGAATTTATATTGGAAAATTGTGAATCGTGTAGTGGCCAATACTTTATCTGCGAAAATGGAGAATGCATTCGTGCTAATGTTATCGTATTGCTTTTCAGAGTTTTGACAGTTTCGTATCTTAGGCCTATTCGAATAAAACGAACGATATTTTATCGGTTTGACACAGTATTTCTTTTATTATTCGTCATGTAAGTACGTTTTTATCTGACGCCGAAGAAGTATTCTTGCGCATCAGTTTCTACATCTGTATGATATGTAAGTACATTCTAATTCTTCTATTTGAATTTTCAATTGATATTTTTAAACGCAGATGGATTTTTTAAATAATTTGCTCATTGGTCTGGAAATCTGATGCTGAAATCTAAATATATAAAAGGCAAAGGTGACTGACTGACTGACTGACTAACTGACTGATCTATCAACGCACAGCTCTGACCACTGGACCGATCGAGCTGAAATTTGGTATAAAGGTAGCTGTTAGGACGTAGACATCCGCTAAGAAAGAATTTTGGAAAATTTCAACCCCAAGAGGGTTAAATAGGGGGTTAAAAAATCGAATATAACGTGAGCGAAGCCGCGGGTTAGAAGGTTAGAAGCTAGTATGATATAAATTAATTTGATGCGAAAACGAGTGAAACTTATCCACGTCCGTGACCAAAAAAGCATAACTGTCAAAACACAAATTATCTCAAAGTTTGTTGAAAACGGTTACATTTCAATTCCAAAGCCAGCAGGTGCGATTAATCTTAATAATTGGTCTCTGGAAATGTGTAAAAACGATTCATGCAACTTTGTTTATTATGGCTTTCCTGATTTCGATAAACATTATCTTTTTGCTGAACGGAGACCGTGTATTAAGACCAAAGACCCTCTTTGAAACCCTAGTGAAACCCCTTGAAACTATACTTAACTGTAACCTTTTATATTCACGAAGGTACCCGAGTAACCACCTTAGGCTTGTTTGATCTTATTACACGTTCTTAAATGTTTATGTTGAGCAATAAGATGTTTATTTAAATCAGGAAAAGCCATAATAAATAACGTTGTTCAAATCATCTTTACACATTTCCAGAGACCAATTAGTGAGATTAATCAAATAATCTACCTATTATTATTGTTAAGACCCCTTCAAGTACTACAGTTTCAAGAGTTTTGCGCTAGAATTACAAGGTCTTATTCCAAGAGATCCATGGCAATTCTTCCAAACTCAAAACTCTTTCACTGTAAAATAATATAGTTAATCGTACACATCCATGTCAATAAATAGTTTTGGGAGTTTTGGGGGTAGAACTTCGCAGATAAAGCTCCGAATTTTACTAGAAACTTCCAGCGCCTGGCAACTTTGCAGGTATTTTATCCCTGTCTTGTGTAAAGTGGAATCCGGTTCCATACACATTCTGAGTATACTTCTTTATCGCCTCTCGTGTGATTGAATAATGCAAATTTAAAACATCGAAGACTTGGATGGTGGATTTTTTTTTATATGAAAAGCGGGCAAACGAGCTGGCGGGTCACCTGATGTAAAGTGATTACCGCCGCCCATGAACACTTGTAATACCAGAGGCACCACCGACGCATTGTGTATATTGTGTTGGATTGTGTTAGATGTAGTAAGATTTCTGAACAAAATTACTAGTAGTACCTAGTATTGTCGTTGACATCATCGTCTCAACCATTGGAAGCTCACGGCTGGGCATAAGTCTCTTACAAAAACGTCACAAACAAAGAATTTGTGCTCTTAGTGACTCATTTAGAATTATCTGTCCATCTGGTGAGTAGTCCCCCAGTTGCCGCAACTGCCCCATATCAAAACCCAGAAAGTGCTTTGAATAAAATTTTACAGAAGTTTGCGCTCTCCTGTAAAACATAAAAATCAAAATCGCACTTGAAACGCTTTAAAGTCAAGTCAAAAGTTAAACGATCAACCAATGAATATATTAGCAAGAATATTATGATAATAATGTGTATTACATGCAATACTAGCGGACGCCTGCGACTTCATCCGCGTTCTTAAATTGTTTAAATTTTTCCTAAATTTTCTTTGCTATAAAGCTCACGGAGCCCGAGACCTTTCCAACGAATGCAAAACCGTGGAAATCAGTTCGTGCGTTCTGGAGTTATAGCGTCAGAAAGGAAAACCCGACTTATTTTTATATAATAGATTACATGTTTTAAGTTACTATCTTTGAAAATGAAGAATTTAAGACAACAAACAAGATGGTAGTTTGGTTGGATGTTAGGTGAAAGGCTAAAATCGTTGGAGCAACTTTATTCTTTGAATCATCCTGATACCTAAACAGCCTGACTTATGGTAATATACTTAATTATATCTTTACTTTCCCATCCTTACATATTTGTTGGATTGTCCTACAATCACGGCGCAACGGATCGACGTGATTTTTTGCATGGATATAGTTGAAGACTCGGAAAGTGATTCCAAAAAACCTCGGAAAACACAAAATTCCTATGGGATGTTTTAAAAACCTCACTTCATGCGAAAAAAGTCTAGGGCAAAGGCTAGTAGGTATATAATATAACTGTTCCTATAATCAGTTTACCCGGTTTTTATTGACATCCCAGTGCAAACTTTTAAAAGGGATTTTACTCGCATACGCAAATAAAATGTATCGAAAAACTGTTAAACTGCGCTTTTTATTACACGCTTATCTCCACTATCCGGTTTTATGAGTAACTGACATCCAATAAAAACGTAATAAAGGTGTTCTCGATTAAAAAATCGCAACTTTTTGATGACGACTCGTTTAACAAATTTTATTTTCAACTAGCCGATGCCCGCGACTTCGTTCGCGTGGATTAAGGTTTTTCATTCCCGTGGGAACTCTCTTATTTCCCGGGATAAAAAGTAGCGTTTGTCCTATTCCAGACTGTAATCTATCTCTGTGCCAAATTTCAGACAAATCGGTTCAGTCGTTGCGGCGTGATTGAGTAACAAACATACAAACTTTCGCATTTATAATATTACTAGCTGATGCCCGCGACTTCGTCCGCGTGAATTTAGTTTTTAAAATCCCGCGGGAACTCTGTGATTTTCCGGGATAAAAAGTAGCCTATGTTTTAATCCAAGGTATAATCTATCTACATTTTAAATTTCAGCCAAATCGGTCCAGTAGTTTTTGCGTGAAAGAGTAACAAACATACACACACACACACACACATACAAACTTTCGGCTTTATAATATTAGTGTGATAGTGTGATGTGAAGTGTGATGTGATGTGATTAGTGTGATGTGATAATATTAGTGTGATGTGAAGTGTGAAAATAGGATAGGAATTAATAGGATATAATAGGAAATAGGACAGAAGCCTCAATAGCCTAAAGGTTAAAGGTATGGACTGAAAACTGACAGCTCGCAGGTTCGAGCCTCACCCCTAAGACTAGTATCGTACCCACTCCTAGCATAAGCTTTTCGCTTATTCGAAGGGGAGAGTCGGTAAAATAATTATAAATCAAGTTTTTAATCATTTTTTTTGCTGCCTTTCAGCCCGATCCGTCCTGTGGTTTAAGGTGTGCATTGATAGATCAGTCAGTCAGTCATCTTTTCCTTTTATAAATTGTAGGTATGATTTTTTATCTGGTCTGACACAAAGTAATTTTGCATCTACCACTGGTTCGAAGACAATCGCATCATTTTAGACTACAGCCACTGTCCAACATCCCGTCAGTGCTAAAATTGGTGACAAATATATACTTTCGACCAGTTTCGCAGCAACTGTATTTCAGTAAGGAATTTACGGTCGCGTCCGAATTTGCTTGACGAGCCGCTGATAGAGTCTATTATTCTGTTCAAGAGCTACATAGAATAGAATAGAATAGAATAGAAATATTTTTTATTCAAATAAACTTTTTACAAGCACTTTTGAATCGTCAATGAATCTACCACTGGTTCGGAATGCCTTTCCTACCGAGAAGAGCCAGCAAGAAACTCGGCGGTTGCTCTTTTCAAAAAAAAAAAATAAATTTTACAATTGTTATTGAAACTATGCTATGTATTCAGTGCTTCCACGATGAATTTTCCTGAGTACAATACAAGTAAAAATAAATACAATAAAAATACAAATAAATACAATTCAATACATGTCAACACAGGCAGGCAAAAGCAGACCCATTCCCGTTGGTGGCACCCGTTCACGAGCATGACGCATGATCCAGCCATTGCTTCGCTCAACCATATTTGAGGGAACGTAACAACCCGCATCACACGACACCACCACAGAAATGTTTAAAGAGAGCATGACTACTCAGGCTACCCATGTTGAGGCATCGAATTGAGTATCAATATTAAACTATTCACTTTGAGACATGACTGACATGACAAATTGAATTATATATGAAATAAATAATTTTACTATAATAGAACCAATGTTTGTACCAATGTTTGAAGCGTGGTGGCCCCATAAACGCTTAAAATATTCTAACCCTCTCACCCCAGTGATTTGTAAGATTTACCTTCCTACGAGGCCAAAATATTTTATTCCCGTCCAGTTTGAGTGGGAAACTCAATTTTCTTTATGGAATATCAAATACGAGTAGGAAAGTAGGCTATTTTCAGATTGTGAAAAGTGAACCAAGTTTCTACCTTTATTTTGAGTACATTTTTACCTTTTAAATAAAAATATAATATTAAGGTAAAAATGTACTAGTTATACTAGTAGGTAGTAAATGTAATAGTTCTCCATAATGTTCTCAAGGCCAAGTGCGGGTTGGCAGTAAAATCTAAAATTACTTTTTGCTCCATTTTTCGCGATGAAAAGATTTTTAATCGTTTCTGCAATTTGTTCGGACCCAGCTGAGCTTTAATACAATTTCGCCAATTATTTTGATGCTAGATTATTTATCACTTCTTTTGTGGACAAAATTGTAACCATTTTGGCAATTATTCAAGATTTATTTAGCTCAAACTCATAAAATTATGGAAAAATAGGATTTATTGCCTTGAAATTAACGTTTCGTAACTTTTTATATAATATTTCACAATTGCACTTGCTCAAATGAAAACAGTCAGCTGAAATCACCTTAGTGTCGCTAAAAGTTTAAGGCACGTTTAAGGTAAACCAAAACTGCATAATATATTCAGTAATCTAGTATTAGTAGAGATGTATTATACATAAAAAACTAATATTATGAATGTGAAAATGTATTTATTTGTTGATTTGATGACCTTTTAGTTTATTTATTTGTTGGTTTGACCTTAAATGACGAATGCAGAAGAGCTGCGGATCGACGAGATTTTTGCATTAGTTTTGGTTAAGGACCGACTAAGGAAGACTTGATTAAGAAGTGATATACAGGCTACATATATGTAAGGTCCGGGATCTGAAACCGTACCTAGCCTACTTACAATTTTCACTCACTAACTGCTCTCAAAATAACAGAATGTTATACACTTATGAATATACATATAATCAAAAAATTAATATGGTATAGAATGATAGGTAATATACTTCATCAAAATGCCTTTCCTCGAATTGCAGGTTGGCAGTCATCATCTGAAAAACTTCTTCAATTCTTTTAATTTTGGATAACTAAGCCCAAAATTAATAATTGACACTAAGTATGGACACTTTTCGTAAAGCCAGGAATAAAATTTCCATTGCCTGAGATGTTTTCAGAAATTCATACAATTCGTATGCACATCAAACGCAGCGCCCTAACGGGAGATCGTAAAAAGAATTCTCCGGACACGACGGAGGATTTCTTTGTTTTTGTCTGTTCCGGGATATGAATGTAGTCGTACCTTGACTAAAATATTTATATTGGGCTAAGGCTCGGCTCAAAGATTACTGGGTGGAGCAGAACATAATGACTGAGGTTGGTTATGTACTCCAAGTGACTAAGACATGATTTTCGTCTTGCTCATGTTCAATTGTAGGTCCATGAGCAAAAGGAAAATCAAGAACGGTCATTGAACACTTGCGTTAGGGTCTCTCAGATACCCTGCCATAACAGTTATGTCATCGGTGACGTTACCGACATAGCTCATCGAGTCGAGAAGCTGAAGTGGAAAAAGGCGGGAGTTGGGACACATCGTTTGAAGAACTAGATCGTTGAGGTGCTGGAGTGGGGACCCCACATCAGAAAGCGCAGTGTTAATAAACCTCCAACTCCCTAGGTAGACCAATGTCATCAGATGAGTCACAGGAAGCCTCTGGTACATACGGTATGAAACCCAGGCTTCTAGGTCTTTAAAAGTCCATACAAGAGATCTTTGTCTTTGTGCTGATGAGAATAAACTGCAGCTAGAAGCTTAATTTTCAGAAACTTTTGTGAAATTATATAAATTTTAATTAAAAGTACAGCAAAAAGTTCTAACACTTCAATAGAATCTGGTAAAGACATCAATTTGAAACATTTTAAAGCGAGGGAGCCTCAATTGTAACTGGCAAATTATAATATTATCTACTAAATCCTTTATCAAAAGAATAGCTCTGGGCAAATTAGCAAAATTTCACTAAAACACTCTTCTACCAAATTGGATTCGCAATTTATAAAAGATTTACAGATTGCAAACGCTTGAATTAAAGCTAAATTAATTAGTTGTTATTTCACTAGACAGACCAAGTCTTTTGTACAACCAATGCCTGCTATGACAGATATTTTCTGAAGTAGACACCGAGGAGCGTTACTCTTATATGTCTGTTCAAGGAAAGTGTGAAGTAACAGTAAGTCTGCTATACTGGACCTATAACTTTAAATGTGGTGAAAAAATGCTGGATGAGGTAGGCGGGAAACCACATAACATGACCTCCTGGCCCTCCGGAGTAAGATACGTCAAACGGTGGATGCAAACAACTAATGATGATGATTAGGTATGTAACCATAACGTATCACAGTTCGACTCCAATATGCTACGCGCATGTAACAACTTCTACCCTTTTACAAACCATTTCAACAACACTGGGCGTCTCGGACTGGATCTGTTTTGCATTATAATAATAAATAATTAGGTACTTATTTAATTATTCAAATTTTCAAATTCAAACTCAAAATTTATTTATTTCATGTTGGCTAACTTGTAGCTCTTATGACACGTCATAAATCTACCACCGGTTCGGAATGCAGATTCTGCTGAGAAGAGCCGGCAAGAAACAAAGCAGTTGCTCTTTTCAAAAAAATTTTTTTTTACAAAGCTATGCTATGTATACAGTGCTTCCACAATTATAAAGCTTATATGTTATAATTAAATACCTAAATACATATGCCTGCGATGGTTTTCCCCTTTAAAAATTATAGGCCAATGCGGGGTATTTCACTATTGTGTACAAGTTTGCTCGTATTTAGATTTTAATTTCTAATAAGATATTAGTAGACACTTTTATCCCGGAAAAACAAAGGGTTTCCGCAGGATTATTAAAAACCTAACTCCACGCGGACGAAGTCGTGGGCAAAAGTTAGTCTGATAAGTTTGATTGTAAATTACAATCAAACTAGAGCTAGACTAACTTTTAAGGTTATAAATTTTAACCTCTTGATGGAAGCTTATTCAATAGGTTAGTTTAGTTACTCTATATTAAGTATTTTTTTTTTATTCGATGACAAGCTAGCCCTTGACTGCGATCTCACCTGATGGTAAGTGACGATGCAATCTAAGATGGTAGCGGGCTAACTTGGAAGGGATATAGTAGGTTCTAATACTGTACTACAATTATATGATGTATATAAAATTTTAAAGTAGAAAATAAAATATGTTGGTTCAAAAGCTTACAAATCATTAAGCGCACATGAGCGCACAGGTCGTTTTACATCGTGTCCAATTTTCGAACACAACGTAGTTTGAAAATTGACAAAAACGTTACAATTGTTTAAAAAAATTCATTTGGTTCCATTTTGTCTTTTGATATTCACGTTGCACTGGAATTGAATTAAAACACTATTGAAATGGTAAATAAGTACGTACTATTGATAGAAATTCAATTTCGGGATGATTTGATAGTGAGTAATTATTATTCAAACATAATTACTCGCTATCTGAATTAATTACAAAATGATTAAAATAATGTTACCTATTTCTTTGTGTAGAAATAGGTTTATTTGTTGTGTTAGACCAATAGCAGGGAAATTTGATGAGTGAATATAATTCAATTCGAATTTTCGACAGCCTCAATAGAGCAACGGTTCAAGGCGGGGACTGCAAACCACTGTAAGGTCGCTGGTTCAAACCCAATTCATGGCACTATTGTCGTACTTACTCATAATATATCAAGATTAACTCTTAGTTGGAGGAGAAAGGGGAATATTAGTCATGTTCAGCGTGGTTAAAATTCTTTTAAAAAAAATATTTTTATCATACTAAGCTTGCCCGCAATTTCGTTCGGATCAATTAAGTAAAGAAAAGTAGTAATTAGGTAAATCTCACTGTTTATCTCTAACTACATCACTGGAAAGACATCGTTGATTCACTGCTTGAGAAGAGAAAAAATCAACAAACAATTGAATTGGGGGCAGTTTGGGAATTTATAATTTTTGAATTGTCTCTGGTCTGGTTTGGTGGGAGGCTTTGACCGTGGCTAGTTACCACCCTACGAAAGACCAAGACGTGCTGCCAAGCGATTTAGAATTTAGCATTCCGGCACGATGGCGTGTAGAAACAGATTAGGGGTATGGGTTGAATTTACACTGCCATACCCCTTCGAAGGTAGCCCGCTACGATCTTAGACTGCATCATCACTTACCATCAGGTAAGCCCACAGTCAAGGGCTATCTTGTCATTGAATAAAAAATCTACAAAAATGCTTTATGAACGATGCAACGTAAAAATATTATCTAATTTATAACGTGAACGTTCGAAGTGCCCATGGGCTTAATAGTCGCCAACCAAAAGGAGACGACAGAGAAGAAAATAATATCGTGAATTTGTCCAAGAGGTCTTTTACCCGAAGCATAATAATATGCGCAATAAATAAGGTGACTTTCATAAGTAAACATATAATATGTTAACATAGCATATTTGACCTCATCGATGTACTTAGCTGAATTAACTACGAGGCCGTCGGCCTTTCTTCATTTCAGTTCTTATTGGCTTACTAGGGTTGGCGAAATTTTATCTACACAAATAAATAGTATTGAAGTGCCTAGCACAAATTCATAATAGCAGCGTATTATGTAAGATATCAACGATCAGCACATCGCGCGTGCCAACCTACAGCTAGCGCCATCTATTTTAACTTGCGACATTACGAATGGTAGTGTTACATATATTAAAATTGAAGTGTCTGTTGTGAAGTAAATTTGATTAGACTTTCACTGGTAGATAGCTAATATTATCGGAAGTAACATAGGCTAGGCGGGATCAGTTACTTAGTTCTAATTTTGACAGTTTCTTCAATGAAAAATAAGACTGAATGCCTTTTCTTTTCAACCAAATTTCCACTGCGTAGAGAGTAGATTATTTGTCTTTCTTCAAAATTCTGTTTCAAAATTCTGTCTCCCATGATTTGTACCTTATAATTTGGGTGTTAGGGATAAAAAAAAAGATAATAAAATTTTAAAAAAATAACGTAATTGTTTAAAAATTTTTTCGCTTCACAAGAACATACGGAATCTGACAACCTTCGCCAGTCAATGTGATGCTCGCAGGATAGAGGATTTTATAGTATTATTATACTTAGTTTTATTAGAATTCATAATAAAAACATGCTTGGCACACCCCTAGTCAACCTAAGAGCGCCTTCAATAAAATAGTGAAAGGGAGGGAGTGAAAAAAGTAATCAGCTCAGTCAACACAATGCAAACAGTCAGTCTCCTGTATATTTTACGAGTCAATTCAAAACCACGACTGTCACGAGTTAAGGGTTATTGCAAGTGATTGATATAAACATGTACCAAGTATACAACGGATCATATACTTGGTACATGTTTATCCTTTCTTTCGACAGATCGAAAGCTTTTTTAACCTATTTATTTTGTATGGAGTTTTCAAATAAAAACTTTGCTTTATTTAATCTATGACGTTTTATGTATCACTAACTTCTGCCCGTGGCTTCGCTCACGTTAAGTTAGATTTTTAAAATCCCTATTTTACCCCCTTAGGGGTAGAAATTTCAAAACTCCGTTCTTAGCGGATGCCCATGTCATAATAATAGTCTATCTGTGTATGAAAGACCAGCCCGATCCGTCCAGTGGTTTGTCTGTCTGTTTCCTCATAGCTCCCTAACGATAGGAACAAGTTTGATGTGGTTTTGCGCTTCTTTTAATAGCACAAATAAGGAAGTCGGTTAAAGAAACAAAGTATTCAATATAAATTTTAATTTTTGGCAGTATTCGTACGAAATGCATTAAAAATTTCGTAAATAAGCTCACATCACTTGTGAGCGACGCCTTCCAATGCACATCGAGTGCTCTCGTAGGAGTAATGGCATAGCAACTATTCAGGCGTCGCGTTGCCGGTAACACTTTACTGACGCAGGTAAACAGGTTTATCGAGAGCAAAATTAGAATGTCCTTCTTCTTCAAATCCTTATTTTTCACATTTTAAATTCATATATTGGGTACCTGCAGCGCTATTCAGTTAAATACAAACTCACTTTGAAAGCAAACTCACTTCACCGATCAGGTAAAGAAAACCAGAACGGTGACACTAGTCCTAATACAAATTAGGCGAATACCTGTCTATTCTCTATCATCTATTTCTGAGTTACCGATTATGTCAAATTATTCCTTACTTGGCATAATACGAGTGGGTTCACTTTCGAAGTGAGTTTTATTTTAGGGAATACCCCTGCTGTTCGTAAGTTGTCAAAAATGACAGTCCAATTTCACGATCGGCAAGTAATATTCAACTGAGGAGTATAAATGTTTTATTCGTTTTCGAGTTTTCGTATTGAAAATTTGTTAATAACGTCAGTGAAACGATACTTGGTGATGGTGCAGTTGGCACTAAGTAATAAGAATTTTGTTGTTCCTTACCTACTCATCATCACCTTTTCCAACCTATCACTGGCCCGTTAATGCTCATAGATCTCCTCTCAGAATAAGAAGACATAGACACCACGCTGACCAACTGCGGATTGTCATTATAGATCTCAGGCATGAAAAGTTTCCTTCATCGTTAAATCAAGTGATATTTAATTACTTTAAACACTTACTTCCGGAAAGTCTGGGATTCAAACTCTAGACACTCAAAAAGCAAGCTGAAGTCTTAACCACAAGGATATCACCACGGCACCCTGACCTTTACCTGTTAAGCAAACTTACACGATGAAAAGTATAGACAAATAAAGTAAAACTAGGAACAAACAAAAAACAAATAAAGGCATAAAAACAAATACTAGAAACCTGTACAAAAGTGAAAAATTAAATGAGTAGTCTCAAATCACGTTTCTCGATAATATTTAAAACTGGAATCAAAAGTACACCTAAAGTCAAAACAATAGCAATAAAGTAAATCTGAATAAACTATACAGTTCGGAGGGGTTTGGTTGCGTCAAAGCAAAGTCCGTGCAAGATAAAATACTAGAGTAGAGGACTTTAAATCGCATTAACCAGTGTTAGTGTTTCAACTCGACGTTTCACGTGGCATTGGAAGATAAATTAGTAAATCCAGCGGGCATAGGAAGTACATATAAGCTGGAAGAAGTAAGCAGGTCTTAGTTTCTAATGATCTCACCGGTGGTCTTTATAAGTTTGAGGTTAGTTTCCCAGAATGGGGCAATATGGGAATTTATAATTTTGATTTTTCTGGGCCTACACTACCAACGCTTAAAGCAGTATTACTTCAATTTTGTTTTGAGATGTCACATAATAACAATCTTAAAGTAATACTTTAAGGTTGGTAGAATAGGCCGTCGCTGAGAAAGGGCTGAAAAGCAAAGATGAAATAGCTTCAGAGTGACTAGTTAGTAGGTACTCTCGCAATGCCGTGCTTGCAAGCGATTTAGTAGAAACCCTGTGTTATGACGGAATTCATGAATTAAAACAAGCAAAATAGATACCTCAATTTCATCGCATACTATAAGGATATATGTAATAGAATCTTTAAAAATTGTATTAAGAAGAAATCCTATTCTACTTAATACAAGACTTTATTAATATTATAAATGCAAAAGTTTGGATGTATGGATGTTTGTTACTCAATTAAGCCGCAACGGCTGAACTGATTTGGCTGAAATTTGGCACAGAGATAGATTATAAACTGAAATAGCACATAGGCTATTTTTTGTCGCAGGAATCTAAAAAACCTCAATCCACGCGAACGAAGTCGCGGGCTTCATCAAGTTATTAATAATCTCCCTTTATCAATAAATAAAGGGAGATTATTAATTGAACACGATTAATACGATGATGTAATTTGAAAAGTTATACTTACTAAAAGTTCCGAAGCAGGTAAGTTAAGAGTTAGACAAATACAAAAGTGTTAAAAGTTAAAATGGAACTTGATGCTATCCATCCCAAACATTTACCGACTTGGAAGCGTCGTAAACAAAATAAACAAGACCCGCTATCGACAAGCAAGGAAATGAGTCCGCAAACTTAACCGAACGGAATCAATACCATAGTTTTCCTTCTACAAAAAAAACAAAGTTCAATCTACGGTTCACCTACATGTTTCACACGCAACACGGGGATTACAGACATTAAGTTAATGACCAAATAAACGAAAATACTTTAAGCAATTATTTTCATATTAAGTAAGTAAATATCTATTTTGAGTGTGTTTATAACCTTCAATAAAGCAGCCTGTTATATTTTGTGACGATATCAATAAAAATTGTAATAATTTCATAACTAGAATAAGAAATGTATCGTATGGGTATAATATAATAGTACCAAAATTCCTAGTATTTTTTGGTACATAAAATTAATGTCAAGCAAGAAAATACTTTTTCAATACTAATATCATAAATGTGAGAAGTAATCTCTCTGTTACCTATTTACGCCCAAACTGCAGAAATATAAAATCAAAATGCTGAGTCTAGAAACATGAGATTTTGGGGATTTTCAGGAATTCCATCTAAGCGACGCTTCGCTATAGCGAGAGAGGTGGAGATGTTAATAGAATATAAAGAAATATACCAAAATAATAACGTTCCCTACCAAATCTTTCTCCTATACATAAACATTTCTACAATAACATGTTAACAACATTACAGAGTTTGCCAAATAAATGTGAATGGTACGACTAATTCAGATTAATTGGTAATATTGCTTCGTTTTAACTTTCGGTCTCGTATATCAAATGTTTACAAGTAAAGCAATAAGGAATTAATTAAATTATGTCTATCAAAAACTTGATAAAGTTAATATCTTTACGCCTGCTAATAGGTCGGACATATTTTATGTTGACAACCAAATTAAATTATGTGTACTGTAGGGAGTCCATGATGCCATGATTCATTTTATTTCGTACTAGCGAACGCTCGCGACTTCGGCCGCATCTTCAATTCACAATAGACAGTTCCTAAATCCCCACAGTTTAAGTGGGCAGAGCCCCTGCAGCATCAGGATTAAAGAGTTGGGTCCTGGAATTTAACGATGTCTTTACTTGGTACCTACAATTACTTTTCATAGTCGTGTCGTATATGACAGGATGTTTCAGATCAATCGTATTATTACCAAAGAAAACTCTTATCATCATGAATTTATGAAAAGGGTTATAATCCTCTACATTGATACAATAATGCAGCAATATAAAGTAACGGTTTACAGTATTCAGGTTGCTGAAATTGTCTACTAAAATTTAAAAAGCCTATGGGGCTTTCAAAGACAGCATCTACCCGTGGTCTCAGGTTGG
This sequence comes from Hipparchia semele, assembly GCA_933228805.2. Lineage (NCBI taxonomy): Eukaryota > Metazoa > Arthropoda > Insecta > Lepidoptera > Nymphalidae > Hipparchia > Hipparchia semele. The sequence continues at coordinate 11,202,649 of OW121715.1, read as the reverse complement.
TTTCAAATCACAGTATCAACCGAGATGAGGTATTCTCTAAATTTTAAAGGATAGCTAAATTAATACCTCATCTAGTCATATTTTAGAGTCTAAAAGCCTTTGCCATTAGTCTTGGGATCCCTACTCGTCAAAAACCATAAAGATGGAGTTAGTATATCGATTATAAGATGCTCCTGATAATGTGGTTAAAGTAAGTCTTTTTAACAAATCATTTGCTCAGGAAAACAGTCAGGCACAATTTGGCACTAAAGCTTTAAGGCTCAATAAATGGCCACCCTACGGTATGTTTTTACTGCGCAGGCTGATTGAAAAGGCCTAATTGGAAACACCGCACGTTCTGCAATCAAAGTCGCTCACACCATAAATTCGTTCGGTGAAAGCTGTTGACGGCGTGAATAGGGCTTTAGTGATAATTACAGTACGTATACCGTTTGCATTAGGCGCGTTACATTCATTCGACAAATCCCAAAATGGTGGCTTCGCTTTGAATTTTTCTCTGTTTGACATCCTTCCACATTTTAGTAGTTTTTGATTCGGGTCTTCATGATTAACTCAACTATAAAGACAGAGTAATAAGCTTTTGCTATAATTAATTTAATAATTTTATTAATGTAAATAATGTAATTAATGTAAATAATGTAATTAATGTTAATAATATAATTAATGTAAGTATTTCAAAAGAAAGCTTCGTGAGGAAACTTACATGGTTGAAACGTTTCCATAAGTTTCTCAAGCGCACTTGTCTAGCATGGTGGATTGTGACACACACACACATACAAATATTTCGACTTTATAGCATTAGTATAATGATGAGTAGGTATAATGTGATAGTGTGTGTTAGTAGGATAGTAGGAGTCTCGGCAAACGGAGTGTAGGGCGCCCCTCGGCTAGATAGAGCGATGACATCCGAAAAGTGGCAAGCATCGATTGGATGCGAAAGGCCGAAGATAGGCAACGTTGGCGCCACTTGAAAAAGCCTATGTCCAACAGTAGATGCATGTGGGCTAATGATGATGATGATGATGATGATAGTAGGATTATGGGCGAACAGGTACCAACGATGCGAAACGTTCTTTAACTTACAAATTGTAGCTAGACTGTGAACTGCCTTACACTGGGTTGGTTGGTTGCCGTAAATAAAGAAATCACTGCTAACTTAGTTGTATAGGTGCTAATTTGATTGCTGAAACCGATCTCCGTAGTTTATATAAACACTGAAGAACAAAGCAGCGGTTACAATCAAGGTTGGTATTTAAATTGAGTTCGGGAACCAATATAGTTTAATTTTGAAAGCCTCAATTGCACAACAGGTAAAGGTGCGGACTGAAAACAGTAAAGTCACAGGTTAGAACCCCACCCGTTGCACTATTGTCGTAGCCACTCTTGGTGCAAGCTTTCCGCTTGCTTGTTGATTGAAGGAAATTAGTCAGCTTCAGTTTGACTGATATTCTTTAAAAAAAATATTACTAAAGTTAAATGGTGATGCAAAACTGGGACAGTGACTTTCTAGGAAAGCTGGCAGAAATTTTTATATAAGAGATACATAGATAAGCTGTGTTAAAAGAAAATAATAAGAAAGGTTAAAATTATTTTGCTATAATCCGCCAACAGATAACATCTGTATGGTCAAACATGCAGTTACAAGCTAAGCACTGCTTACCTCCCCAACCAAGCAAGAAAGCCAAGTACCCAAGCGAGCAATGCCACCACCACACAAGACTTTTATTTATACTACTCTCGACGCACGTTTCGCCCCAAGTAAAGTCGCATCCTCTGGAGATGTCGACTTTACAATGCGGTATTGTCTAGTGACTTCAAAGAATCAAGGCTAAAACCCTAACAACCTTGACTAATACAATTGCCCCAGAAAGATCCGACATAAAAGACGCCTTTCTTAATTAATAGCTAAGTAATTTTGTAACACTACAGAGCCACTCGTAACAGTGACCAATAAAACCATGTCTTCCTGCATTATTTCAAAATACGAGTAATTCTCTTTTAAAACTAGACCTTTACTCCCCATTTCACAGTTTCCAAACATCGTAAGTCTCTCAAGTAACACTTTAATAGACACTCTTTGGTGATGACAATAAAGTTGAAACTTGTTTGGAGAAAGAATTCGGACTTGGTAAATTTTTATGGGTTTGAGAGCACGGCGGGTAATGAAAGACGGACCGCACGGGGCGAGGCAAATTGCTTTCAGACGACACGTTGCATTAGGATGGTATACGCTTTGTTACATTATCCAACACAATTATATGATAAAATGAAAAATTGTTGAGGCATGTTGAAAAATTATCCGAGCATTGAGAGTGTGTCCTTTTAGGAGTATTTCCTAATAATAAATAGCGGTTAAAATATTTAATACCTACCAAAAATATGGGATGAAAAATCTCTATATTTTTAAGTAAATGGAACACGTGTGCTATAAAAGTTAGTACTAAATAATGGACCTGGTTTGACACGTAATTTGTTTAATCCTATCCTACTGATATTATAAATGCGAAAGTTAGTGAGGATGGATGTATGGATGAATGTTTATTACTTCTTTACGCAACAACGAAAGAACCGATTTGACTGAAATTTTCGAATGGAGATAGCTCATACCCAGGATTAACACTTACATTTTATCCCGGAAAATTAAAGAGTTCCCGCGGTAATCAAAGAAACCTTAATCCAAGCGGATAAAGACAGCATCAGCTAGTGTATTTTACATTTATGGAGAGTTTATACAATAAATTGAACATGCCACCCTCAGAATAGGAGCATTTTATCATAGAGTTACTGCCTGCATTTTATTTACTACTATGTTCTTATTTTTGCCCAGTAGGTATACTAAAATAATATCACATAACACTATATATAAACTTTTAAATAATTGTATTCACAAAGAAGTCTGCAGTTTGGACTATGTAGGAAAAAATGTAGGATCTTTCTTTTCCCATGCGTTGGTTGTAATCCCATTATACTTTTAATTTATATAATATTATAAATAAGAAAGTTTGGATGTAGGTATGTTTGTTACTCAATCACGCCGCAACGACTGATACGATTTGGTTGTTTAGCACAGAGATAGATTGTAGTCTGGAGGCTACTTTTTATCCCGCAAAATAAGAGAGTTCCAGCGGGAATTAAAAACCTTAAACCACGCGAATGAAGTCGAGGGCGTCATCTAGTGCTAGATGAAAATCAAAATAGCGTTCTTATAATTTAATTTTAAAACTTAAAATTTATAATTTAACAGACAGTATAATTGTGTAAAAACTAAGGCTACTAACTAACTAATAAAAATACTAACTAAACAATATTTTTTCAAGCTTTCACGAACGCCAAGCAAACGCTACATTGGATATTTCAGCGCAAAATGTCAACAAGTTATTTGAATTGTACGAAATTCTATTTCGTCCACACGCTGCTTTTCACCGGGCTGACTTATCAACGATTCCATGAACACGGTTTGAGTACAAACCGAAAATAAATTTCAACGCTTCAAGAATTCCTGCGCGAATTCTGAAATCGAACGAAAAATTTATTATTGAATTCTTCGACAACCGTTAAATAGGAAAATTTTTAAACTTCAAAACCATTGAAATATATTTTTTTAAATCCAGGATATTATTATTATGTTCCCGAGATTAGCGAGTTTAGCGAGATCCCGAGTTAACAAACAAACAGACAGACAGACAGACAAAAATTTTAAAAATTGTTTTTTGTTATAAGTACCGTATTACTTACATATTATGCGTTTAGCAAAAAGCTGTTATGTTGATATTGCAAAGAGATACTTCAATTTTTTTTATTTGTTCACATAAATAAATATTATGTGAACTTATAGACTAGGTAGGTACCTATTAAGTCCTTATTTATGCCTATTAAATTATTAAAATCCTGCGGAAATCCTTTTCCGGCATAAAATCTCTGACACCCCCCAAGTCCCCCATTTTATTCAAAAAAATCACGTGAATATAAAGTAAATCGTACTGGGAATTTAGTCCAAGTTTACTTTGGCTATACTTTACAGATCTTAAATAAAAACGGCCAAGTGCGAGTCTGACTCACACAGGAAGGGTTTCGCATCATCGTACATTAACCCTGTGTACTTTTAAATTTATTTTTTAAATTTAATTTTTTTTTGTTTCTACAGCGGCAATTGAATACATTCTGTGAAAATTTCAACTGCGGAGGCTTAGTGATAGGGCCCTGTTGGCACCGTTTGGGTAGGGAACCGTAAAAATAACATCTACGATATTAAATAAGTACCCAAGAACAATATTGATAGAATCCCGAGTTAAACAGGAACAATAAACAAGGAAATTAAGTAAACCGAGAATAGACATAACTTTACAGGGAATTATTTGAGTAAATATAATTAAAGAGTGCCCCTGCCCTGTAGACAACTTTTAATCGGCTTTTCAGCGGCCTTTTGTTGACGCAGAAACTTAAAATGGACTAAAACAAACTAAAGTGCCGTCAGGCCTGCTACAACTTTAATTCCGTGGCCCTTTTAACCTGATTGTATCCAAAAATATTCATATTATTTTTACTAGTTGCTTTATTCTGGCCAGCCCAGTTAATCAATTAGCGGTTGTTGCTTTTTTTTTAATTTTGGAATAACTTTTATCGAAAAAATGCTACCACTAGTACTTTTGGGCATAGCCTATGTGATATGCAGATTTTTTATTCTCATGTAGACTCACAAATAAATTAATTTGTAAAATAAACAAAAATCTAAATTTGTAGTATATTAAAATATGTGAAAAAATATGTATAAACAATAATTGTTTTGAAATTCAAACAATTAAACTTTTTTTTTAAATTGTCAAACTGAAAAAAGAATTAGTGCTATTTTTGCTAATTATTAGTTTGATAAATAATTCATAACTTCGTTGTATGATTACTACTTCGTATACACCATGGATTATATATACCTGAAGTAACTAGCATCCACGAAAGAGCTTTTTGATTAACAAAGATATATCGATCATATTGAGACTTATTAGTAGGTATCTCTTTGGATTTTATCGGAAACAGTTGATGCGGAATTTTTATGCCGAACCATACCCAACATACAAAACGATTTGTGTCAAACTTTCATAACGAAACGTTGGATTTTTAAAGCTAGGTAACAAAAAAAGAGAGTTGCTTACATTGTTCGGGCTGTATCTCGTCTACGCTTTGCGCTAGCTTCCGGCGTGTTGACCGTATTCGATTCGGATTTTTGGTTATTAAAAAAACAAATAGTTGTGTTCACGTTTCGAAAAGTTTAGACTATCGGTTTTTCATATAGCATTTTATTGTATAGTGGAACAGTAATACTATTTTCAATTTATTTATTCATAAACAAGAATTAAATACACACAAATATCCGGACTTATAATAATCCGTCGGGTACGGAACCCTAAAAATTACCAGTGTTTTAGAAACCTCCTATGAATATTCACACGATTGGTGTGAAGTGGCGTAGGACAGGCATGTTGGCAGCTTCTGGTGTAGGAGGCCAAGATCCTCTTTGGGTCACTGAGCCAGCAAAGTAAGTATGAATATTTATTATTATTTCATTTATTTATTTATGATTCCTTGATCATTAGTCGATACCAATGAAATCCTGGATACGTTTTCTATTCAAATTAAAAAAAAAAGGAATATTACTACTGAACTTGACTAATATTCTACTCTCCCGTATGAGGCTATTGAAGCTCAAATATCAATTAGGCTGAATATCGACCAAAAAACAAACGTTAATTACAAAACTTGAAAGACCACTAGCAATAGCAACAAAGCGATGTTATCATAATCTGCCTAGTTAAATAGTAAGTAATTTTAGGCTGATTGTTGTCAGAACTCGGTAATCTAGCGAAATTAACTAACGTAATAAATTCAAAATCTGAAATTTCAATTCAGATTATATTAAACGGAAATTAAGCGGCGCACAGCGGCAATTTGGTATTATAATGCCCCTATTTAAATAAACTGACTTAAACCCCCTGTTTTGAATTTCCAAATTCACGCCACCTTACGATCTGACAAACTTTCTGTAACGAACTCATTTAAAATAATGGTGCTGTTTTTCTTTTAGTAATTTCACTGAGTGGTTAAAAAATAAACGATAGACTTATCTGGAGAATCCTTGAATCTGTTTAAATAAACGCGAAGGGTCTATTTAAATGAAAACGGTCAACGTTTCGATAACATTTTGGATATAGTTCTTGCAATTCACAAGGACGCCGTGAACTTTACTTGTGGTTACGTCGTGTACATGCACATTGCGAAAGTGTGCGTGCCTGTCAGGAGCCTAGGTGGGAGCGGTCAGGCGCGAGCAAGCTCTAGCTCACACTTGTACAAGTAATACACGCACACAACCATGAGCCACGCGCCCTCGTAAGTTGAAAGAACCATACAAATAAATTAATAGAGAGCCCCAAACGAGTTTAATAAGATTAAAAAAGATTTTTAGTCACCCGATGTACAACGACCCTTTCCTTTTGTTTTCTAAATTCTTACTCGTAAAATGATTGTAAAATTATAATTATAATATTGAATTTCACTTTGAATTTAATTAGAAAGGTTTAGATATTATATTGCCTTTTCAAAATGATTTCAATTTTGTGCGTTACCTGTGTTATAATTATCTTCACATTTATTATCATACAGTTAATTTTCATTAACAGATAATAAACATTTTGAAATAAATTATAATTTTCGTATTTTGACTCATTTACTTTTTCTCGCCAATTAAATTGTGAGTGCATGAGTGCGAGATTATTTTTAGAATTTATTGTATTGTGTAGATCTTAGAATTCATGATGTATTTGGCGCTTACTACACTCCTACACGCTAGCATCTGTCACGTTTCACACGAGGTTTCGGGTATGTATTATTTCATCTATCGCGGGGATTTTTATGTGGCATTCAGTCATTTTCTAGACAAGTGCGCTCCAACCTGGACCTCGTCAATGCCAATTTCCATCATTGATTGTCGTAACGCACAAGCCGTAAGACAAGATCGACGTATCTCGCAATCAAAAAAAGAGTTCGTAGGTGTGCTATAAATAAATAATAAGAGATTTCCCAGTACTTCAGACAGTTTACGGAGTGCTTGCTGTTATCGGAAAACTTCAGAGGCAATTGTTTTAGCGCTCACGAGGTTAAAAGCTCTATACTACGTAAAACGTGAGTCTAGTGCCTACTCACGTTTTTCTGAGCGTTACTTTCTTCTTTTATATCTACACTTGCTATCACAGTAATTTTGTTTAGCATTGCTTTACACTTTTTTTTTATTCGATGACAAGATAGCCCTTGACCGCGATCTCACCTGATGGTAAGTGACGATGTAGTTTAAGATGGTAGCGGGCTAACTTGGAAGGGGTATAACAGTGTAAATTCAACCCATACCCCTAATCGGTTTCTACACGCCATCGTGCCGGAACGCTAAATCGCTTGGCGGCACGTCTTTGACGGTAGGGTGGTAACTAGCCACGGCCAAAGCCTCCCAACAGACCAGACCAGAGACAATTTAGAAATTATAAACTTTTTACATAAAACTTCGAATTTTTAAAGATTTTTGATGATCAACTTTAAGAATTGTTTTTTGTATTCATGTTTGACCATTTGGCACGCCAAATGTGTATAAAAAATGTACAATTTACTTCTAACATCTTGTTGGTACCCGCAAGCATCTATCTATTCCCGAGAGCGTCTCATACAACATAAATGAAGTTTTATTATTTTTTAATTGACGCAATAAAGTCAAAGAAATTCTTTAGACCACGCTCTTGAAAATAGATATGCTCTACAATGAAATCTGTGTTAAGACTTGTTAGATTTTTATGTAAACTAGATGAACAGGCGAATATCTAGACCAACGGGCAAGTTGACAGAAGTTGACCCCCAAAAACTGATTAATTAATCCGCCCGGATAAATACGCGGATTAATTCGTCTCATTGATGGCGACTCGGGCGTAGCGATAAATTTTTATCGTCGTATTTTAATTTGGTACGGTTGCAGTAATGTCAGTTTTCATTTGTGCGATTGGCTGTTTACATTAAAGTGGAAAACCGTCGCAAATAATCCGTAAACGGTTTTAATCAGAGAGGTGTCATATGCTAGAGGTGGCGACGTTCCACAAAACGGCTGCAACCAGTCTGGTAATTCTGTGAAAAAAAGTAAAAGAAATAGTCATTTTTTTATCATTCTGTACTCTCGGTCTTCTTGAAGGATTTGCTTTCAGTTTGATTCTAATCACTGCTGAGAGTTACGACGTACGGATAACCTACTCTGTAATGCCTATCGGCCTATGATTGATGTTTGCATGATCAACTTTCTGCTTTTACTGCACCTTCAGTCATGATTGACAAAACCTACAAGTAAAATCTACTAACAAATCCAACAAACGATGGGTTATGCATCACTCAATTCCGTCAATCACGAGTGGCTAAGCTCGTGGCCGTGTGAGTGGACGGCAAGACGGTATCCCGCGCAATTCCAAAACCGCGGCTTTAGCAATCGTCAACTTGCGGTCTCTGCCTGTGCAATTAATTGCGCAGGTAAGACGGAGCGTGTAGCTGGAGCTTTAAGTTTGCTGATCTTGAGTTGTTGAACTCAATGGTTTTAATATGTTCAGGGAAATGAAAAATAAAGACCCCGTACCATTTTCTACTTTTACGACCTCTGATGTGAACGGTTGCGTCACAAAAATGAAATTTGAAGCTAAATAGTTTATAGTTTACCGGTTATATTTATTTATGAAACGATATTTTCCTGGTCTATTATACCTTTAAATTTTGAGTATTTTCTTTAATAAAATTACCTATTTGATTGTAGTTACTATTGTCGGCATGGAAAATCTTATAAATAAGAAGTTACTTCCAGTCAACAAATCTAATACAAAAGATCAAACATCATTATAAAAATACCAACACCATTTACGAACTTGTAATATTTTACATTAGTTATATCTTCTACTTCGTCCAAGTGGAGTTAGGTTTTTAAATATCCTACGAAACCCTATGTTTTCCCGGGATAAAAGATAACCTAATATCATTCTTTAAGTCCTCAACTTTGTCCATGCAAAAAATCACGTGGAGCCGTTGCTTTATTGTTGCGTGATTGAAGGACAAATCAATAAACAAACGTACCAACACATTTTTATTATTAGTAAGGATGATAACTTAATGAGAAACGAAAGGCTAAGGAAACCAGCAACACAACTGTTATCAAAATCGGTTTAAAAGTTACAGTACGTAATATATCATACATAGGACCATAGTGCCAGTACATAATTTTTGAATACATTATGCTTTCTTAGCTTTACCTTAGCTTTAGCCGTTGTTGGATAAAAAATGGTGTAGAAATCATTTTTTTGCACTGCAAATACAGCACAGTTATTTCGGCGCACCCAAATCTCGAGGGATGATAAAATATTTAACAATCACCGCAGGGGCGTAAACCTTTTATTCCTTGATGTACCGCAATGCGGTGCCTTTTAGTATCTAAAGAGTACGTGAAGTTAGAAAGCGGAAGCCATGTCAAAAAAATTTACATCAGACTAAACGCTGACACATATAGACGGCCTGTACTATAGTTCTTTCAATTCACGAGGGCGCTTAGCTCATGGTTGTGTGTGTGTCGTATCTATGTAAGTGGGAGCGAGGGCTTGCTAGCGCCTGCCCACTAACACCTAGGCTCCTGACAGGCACGCAAACTTACGTAACCACAAGTAAAGTTCACGCGCTCTCGTGAATTCCAAAAATTATGCCGAAAATTGAGATGACATAAAATGTCAACATTAAATGAACTACTTTAAGATTGTCATTATATGTTGACATCTCAAAACAAAATTGAAATAATACTGCTACGTATATTTTTTGACATCGCTTCTGCCTTCTGCGTTCTAACTTCACGTAAAGCAATTAATTTAAGGTTGAAATTGTATGACATCTCAAAACAAAACAAGGGCCAAGGCTAAGGGCCAAGGTTAGTAATACAAAAACTTTTCTATTACCTACTACCTATTCTAAATCAAAGCAAAACTAAGTTTACTCAAGTTTACGGAAACCTTTAAAAAAGTAAGTAGCAGGAAAGAGGAAAAGTGTTACTGGAATATCACAAGTTAGCAGTATTATAACGACTTACGGGGAAGTAAACAATTGAACGAAGGATGTCAATTACATAGTGGTTTAAGGCAGTCACATTATAAATGGGTAGTAATGTGACTAACCTGTGAACAATGACTGACCGATTAAAGCGCAGTTCGGCAGTAAGTACCTATTTAGTAGACAGTTGATAGTGAGGCCGATGCCTTAGCGTGTTAAGCTATTAATTAACGCTGTAACCGCATGTTTGCATAAACAGTAGTTTTAGACACGCATCAACATTTAACTTAATTAATTCAAATTAGTCAACAATTATTTCTCCATTGACCTCCTTAAGTGTTCATTAATTAAATAATTAACCTAAAATATACAAAGTTGACTTTTTATGGTCATCAGACTCAACATTGATCCTTCAAGCCGATTGTTTAATCGACTAGAAGGATCAATGTTGAGCCTGATGTATAGATTAGAATCGCTACATTCTATACGTGTATTCTGCGTAGTTAAGGACCGGCTAGGGGATTTTAAAAAATCATTGCTACAATTTGACGATGGCAATCACATCTGATTGGCCGAATTGGCACTCTTGCTTCATCAACAGGTACATTTCAACCAATAGCAAGAGAGAACCAACCAAAGAGGGCATTGCACATGTATTTCCATGACGTGCTTAGAACCAATTTCCACAGCTAAGTTCATTAGAATTGCATTACAATTAATCCTGTTACATGTAATCGACCTAGGTACTTCATATCTGAACCCGTAGCACGAGCCTTGCATTGAATAGCACTGAATAGGCTAGGTTTAAAGTCTGATTGCGGATGGCGTAATGTCTGATTAGCTGAATCAATGGGATTGACGCTTAAATTTGAACGTTTTAGTCACTGAAATTGTAATTGATTCCACTAAAGGTCGGCGCAAACTACCATATTCATTGCTACACAATAATTAATGTCTGATCCGTTAACACAATGTAAACCATTTATAAACGAGGTGTCGCAATAAATGTCGCGAACTCAAATAATATTACTGTTCAGTGTTCACACAAAGACACGTCGATAATAATATTATCTAACTAGCTGATGCCCACAACTTCGTCTGCGTGGATTTAGTTTTTAAAATCCTGCGGGAACTTTTTGATTTGCCGAGTTAAAAGTAGCCTATGTCACCTTCCAGAAAAAAATACCCATGCAAAAAATCCATAGCTCCGTAGCAGAGTGATTGAAGTACAAATCAACAAACAAACACGCTTCCGCATTTATAATATTAGTAAGGATAGTAAGAATAAATAAATAATTTGTCGGCGCTCTGGCTGGGTTATACACTTAGGGTTGATGCGGAGAGAAAATGAAACGCGTGTTCGTAACTCGATGCGTGTTACCGTGAGTATATTGCGAGTATATCTCTGAGTATCATTAACAATCCAAAGTCGAGGCTTATAAACAAAATTGTACAATGAGTAGGGGAACATGGGAATAACTTAAAAAATAAACGTTACTGGCTAACAATAAAAAAGAAAGCTTTAGTGCCTAGTTCCTACTTAATACAATACGTTACACTCTTTACAATAGAAGCAATACTAATTTACGTTAACAAAATTACTTGCGCAAAGGATCTAAAGATTCGTAACTGCATGCTAATAACAATGGCAATAACTTGTGCAAAAGAACTAAAGGATCTCTAACGGGATCTGTCCCTAACTGTACACTAAATGGTTTCCTGTCCCATGCACGTGGCACTGGCCGTAGTCGCCACAAATTCATAGGAAATGTGTACAATTCCAAGACTAATTTCATGACTTTCAGTGCAAGAGCATAATTAAGTAAAATTTATACAATTAAAACTAATGCCGTTCTCAAACATAGAGACAAGAGATTTTTTGTATCTACCGTAGGAGAAGTAAATTCTTTAACCTAGCAAGGCTACTACCTAGGCTTTGATAATATGAAATTACGCTATGATCTAGAATCTACATAAGATTTTAATTTTGTGAAAAATTATTCACTAACAAGGAAAATACAATTTGTATTTCAGATCTAAAGTTGTTTAGCAGATAAGTGTTCTATCACTTTAAACTGCGCTACCATTGCACAGCTATTTCTAATGAAATTAGAAATGTCCTGCAGCTTTCACAGGGAGGATTGACGTTTAAAGCTAGCGTAGCGGTGACTGTAAATGAAATACCTACACCTGAAATTCAAATGCAATTAAATCGAGTAAATATTATAGTAGATTCATGCACCTATAGCTGACTGTCTTAACCTTATACGTGGGGGATGGATACAATTATAAGTAGGGTTGCCAGACGTCCCGTATTTCCCGGGACATCCCGTATTTTAGGCATAGTTTAAAATGTCCCGGCGGGACTGACTCTGCCCCGTATTTGAACCGTACGTCGTTTTTCATTATGAAATCGATCTACGTATTCACACACGCAACGTTCGTAAAACGTACTCGTCTCGCTATTAACTTGCACTCGCAGCCCGCATCGACCAATAACAGTGTCAGTCTCAGAATGACAATGTTAAAACTGACTCGATCCTCGGAAAAATATAAAAAAGTAATTTGTCAATTATAATAAACAATTTGTAATTTTTATTTGTCCCGGGTAAAAAACTGAAATCCCGTATTTTTTTCCCCATTAACCATTTGTCCCTTATAGGCTGAAAAAAAATCTGGCAACCCTAATTATAAGGTACATTATTGACAAGATTAAAATAAATCCGCATACAATGTTCCAAAATCCAAATCCATATTAAAATAAGGCTAATGTAGGCACTTTTTCACGTCAGTTCAAATGGATTATTGCGTTCGATGTTAACGATACGTGAAATTAGCTGTCGGTTATACTGACGCAGTTTATTTACACACGAAATTCCTTTTTCATCATACAATGCAGTGTTACCAGGGAAAAATGAAATTATGTAAGTACTATTGTATGTATCTTTTCTTTGTTTTTGACATAAAAATTAAGTACTCTAGGTATAATGAGTACCTTTTTCTTTTTCAATGGTATTATTTATGTTTAATGACATTGCATTATTATGTTATTTTGACCCTTGACATAAGTAGTACCTAATTTTGTTGACATTAAATTAATTTATTTTTATTAAGTAAGTATTTTGTACGTGGTAGGTTTTATACTTTTGTATTTTGTGTGATTTTTTTATTTTTATTTAATTTATGTAATATTTTTGACATTTTCTAAGTCAGAATTGAAGAAATAAACAGTACAATTCAATAACATACAGTGTACCTAATCAAAACGTTTTTGTTTCACCGTTAGACTATGAGTTTTAAGCCGTTTAATCACAGTAATATAATTTGTATGTATGGTTGTTGATTGTTCGGTTCACACAAACAGGTCTAAATTTTGCTTTTACAGTTATTTAAATGCTTCGTCAATAAATACAAATAACAGTTCATTAATAGATTTAATTATAATTAGTTATTGATTGAAATATTATTTAATGAATGTCTCTGAGTGTGGCAACTGTCATGTACACTTTCCTGATTTGTCAATATTCAAAGTTTTTTTTATTCGATGACAATATAGTCCTTGACTGCGATCTCACCTGATGGTAAATGACGTTGCAGTCTAAAAAGGAAGCGGGCTTACTTGGAAGGGGTATGACAGTGTACATTCAACCTATACCCCTACTCGGTTTCTACTCGCCATCGAGCAGGTACGCTAAATCGCTTGGTGGCACGTCTTTGAGGGTAAGGTGGTAACTAGCCACGGCCAAAGCCTCCCACCAGACCAAAGTAAAGTCAAACCTTGTTTGTATGGAGCTCACTAGGGAGATACCTTTCTAAGGTAGGTAATACTTAATTAGTTATAGCATACAATACCTAAGCAGCCATGTATTTAGTAAAAAACTGAATCTCACGTTACAATATACCTATTTTCAATGAGATTCTCAAGTAAAGGTACGCTATTGTAACGCAATTCTTTATGAAGTTAAACAATGTAATCGGATGGCGAAATACATATATAATAACTAGCGGTCCGTCCCGGCTTCGCACGGGTGAACTTAAGATTTTTTTTTTAAATAAATATATGTAGCCTATGTTGCTCAGGGTAAATGTAGCTTTCCAATGGTGAAAGAATTTTTGAAATCGGTACAGTAGTTTTTGAGTTTATTCATTACAAACATACGAAAATACAAATCTTTCCTCTTTATAATGGTAGTGTAGATTAATCAATTGTTGGCACTTTTTAACTATATAGGTCACTAATTTCATCCTGGTCAACTTGTGGCTCTTACGACAAGTCAAGACTGTGTTCGGAAAGCAGATTCTGGTAAGAAGAGCCGACAAAAAATCAGCAGTTGCTCTTACTAGTTAAGTCTTATATTATATTAAATAAGTACTTTTTAAGGAAAAGATTTTCTTCATCGCTGATATGTAGATACGGAGATCTACCAAAAAATAAAAAAAAATATAATAGATATAATATAATTTTATTTAGGAAGAAAAGCTACGGAGTATGTTTGGAAAAAATCTCATACAAGCGATTTGGAGTTTTTGTACAATACCTATAAAAAACGATTAAAAGCTTCTAAATTAGACTGCTTTCAACTTAGCCTGAATTTTAGTTTACCATGCCTAATTGAGATCGCATTAGGGCCAAATTATCATCTAATAAAAGAAATAGGTGAATGAATCAAACTATTAGTTTTGCTTAAGAAACTTATTTTTTTACCAACATTGCATACATAAAAATCACTGATATTATTATTGCCTATTTCTTGAAAGTGTTAGCAAATCGGTGCCTTTACAAAAAATAATTATTATTACAATTATTAAAACTGGAATAAGAAATCAAAGACGTGATGAAACCTCTATTCAAGGCTTAGGCGAGTCGCAACTCAAGGTTTAAGTGAAAAAATAATTGTAGTAATCATTGAAATACATTACGAGAATCATGATAACTGAGTTTGTTCCCAGAATGACTTTCCCCAGATTAGCAATCAGAGTAATTATTTAACAATAGTAATAAATAATCGATAAACCCACAGTAGACTTAATGAGTCCGTATTTATAATTTTAATTTTTAGTATAATTTTTAATTTTTAGTATAATGTGTATGATTATTGATGATGTGTAGTAATGCGAACTCGCCATCCTCAACATAAACGCAAAGTTTCCTGAGGATGGCATATAAAATAATCAAATGTATTGTGTACAAATCTTAATCAATAAATTAAAAAAAATTAAAAAAAATAAAAAATAAATAAATACATGGGCAACCAAACTGTGCTTGAATACGGCATGCAATATTTAATATTTGCTTTTTAAACCCTAATAATTTTAGCTTAAATTTAATTTTTGGTTTGTCCTTCAATCACGCCACAACAAAGCAATGGATTGAGATTATTTTTTGCATGGGTATAGTTGACTAGCTTTTGCCCCCGCGACTTCGTCCGCGTGGAATTAGATTTTGGGGTGGAATTTTCAAAAACTGTGACACACGTACTTCTTTATTTTTAACTGAAACATCTTGAAAAATGACGGAGTTTCATATAAACTTCCATCCCCTATTTAAACCCCTTAGGGGTGGAATTTCCAATAATCCTTTCTTAGTGTGCGCCTACGTCATAAAAGGAACCAACTGTAAAAATTTCAAGTTTCTAACTTCAGTAGTTTAGGCTGTGCATTGATATCTCAGTCAGTCAGTCAGTCAGTCAGTCAGTCAGGACTTTGAATTTTATATATATAGATGACCGGGAGAGTGACATAGGTTACTTTTTATGCCGGAAAATTAAAGAGTACCCGCGGGATTTTGGAAACTAAATCCACGCGTGCTAAGCCACGGGCATCAACTAGTCTATAATCCTTGAATAATCCTCTTCCTGGTTGTGAAGTACTCGGTCATCTATATCAAAAATTAGCCCAAAAGTTCGTGGCAAGGTACTTATGAAAAGAGTGAACTGTATACATGCTTGTGTTTGTGACCCATTCCGGCCATACAGTGGCTGATAACTTTATTCGTTTCAGACAATACAGTTCCAAAAATAAATTTGGCTGGTTCACTCACCAATTTATCAATGCTGACAACCTTAGAATATTATACCGGGAGGTGAATTTTCCCTACATCTAGGGAGAATTTCTTTCCAATCCTTCCGCTTGAGGCATGACTCACGCACACAACTGCGTATCGGTGAATGTAATTACATGAACTCACACATTGTTGTGGTTGTTTTGAAGCTTACGTTTCGAGCGGAATTTTGTCAGAGATTTACTATCTATGTATTAATTATTAATCTAAGCTGACAACTTTGTTGATTTTGTGTGTGAAGTTAGCAGCAAGCCGCACCCGCTAGCTCTTATGAAAAGACGTAAGTATACACGAATGCTTTTATTTGTGGCCGTTCCTGTTAATCAATCCTTGCTATGCTTTACTCGTTTCAGCCAACACACTTCCTAAACTCTACGAGTAAATACATCTGTGTGAAATATGAATAATAACGTGTGCATACAAACGTAGAGAAATAGCTCTAATGTAACAACGTTATTTGTATAGTTAATCTATCAGCAGTGTTTCCAACGTATTCAGCCCGGAACGTGATTTCAGCGAGGATTTGCGCTTCGACGCTTATTGCTTTGTGTCAGCTAAATAAACTGCCGCGACTTATACGGAGTTGTTAAGATAAATCGCAAGAAAGATACAGAAGATTTATCTTTTTGCTACTATAACTTAACTTGGAAGCTACTCGTTTAATTCTAACTGGTTGATGAGATGACAGCTTCGTTTAAAATTATGGCAAACAATAGTTTGGTTAGGTTTTATAAAAATTCCGTAGGATCCTTTTATTTTTCCGGAATAAAAAGTAGTATACGAGTATATATGGATATCAAATCGACCCTTGATCCGTTGCTATAATATTGTGGTTGAAGAATTAACTAACAAAACTAAATTATAAGAAAACTGGTTTTTTCCGACAGCTTCGTTCACTTTAGGTTTGATTTTCATACTTTCAAAACTTTATTTTACCCCTTTATGGGTTGAATTTGAAGTTGAACAAAAAAAAATTCAGTCAGGCCGTCAGTCAGTCAATCAGTCACCTTTAAACATTTTGTGATAGATAATTTATTCTTTTTACTTTTCCAGTTATATCTTTTGTTATTTATACAAAGTGTGGCGCCATGTTTTACATCTCGATATGAGGTGACACTATGTTTTATCTTTGCTCTAATGTTAAACCGTTTAGCGCATAGCGTGGAACTACCCCCGCTTATCGCCCCACATTTAGTTCTTCGGATTACTGTAATACCGGCGGCTTTAGTTCGCTTTACAACGGATTAGCTACAACTACTTGTTTATAGCTCACTATTAAATACCCTACATTTTAGGAGTCCATTAGATGGTCGATTTTGCTGTCAGTTGAGTAACAATCACTGCGTACGTAATTAACTGTTACAAAGCATCGAACTATAAAGTTTAGAAGTAATAAGTCATTTTTAGTAAGGAGTAGTAGCTAGTATTATAAATGCGAAAGTTTGGATGGATGGATGTTTGCTACTCACGCCGGAACTACCGAACCGATTTGGCTTTTTGGCACATAGATAGATTATTATTTTTCTTTATTCTTTATTCACACATAACATAATAATATAAAAAAATATTGAAAAAAAAAACCGACTTCAAACGCCACTTAAAAGTATGAAATAATTTTAGTTTGTACACGTATGTTGAAGTCGTACCAGCGTCGCGCATCGATTTCATCGTTTCACAGACGAATTCTACAAGTAGGTATACCTGCCTAATAGTATGTACGATTTAATAATTTTAGTTTTTACTCGTATGTTGAAGTCGGATGGGCTAACGATGATACCGTTGCGCCACGCTGGCCCGACTTCAACATACGTGAACAAACTAAAATTATTTTATACTTTTATGAACCTCCTCTTTTTTTTGAAGTCGGTTAAAAAATCAAAATATATTCATAGATTATTTGCGCCTCTAAGTCTCATGACTACTTCATTATAGTCTGGAATAACATAGTCTAATTTTTATCCTGGAAAATAAGAGAGTTCCCACGTGAATCAAATAACCTCAATCCACACAAACGAAGTCGCGGGCATCAGCTAGTGTGACATACATTACATCTTGCTTTCCTAAAACGGCAAATCAGGGCAAGTACGTCGTTGTACGTACTTATAAAAGAAGCAGTACTGTTCCCGCAACTTTATAAAAACTTAAAACAGCTTCTAGGATTAATCCAAGCTTAAAGGTAATTCCCGTCGCAGATAAGAGTCCACTTGCATCCATTAGTCGGATGGGTATTGTACACGGGAAAACAAGTTTTCATTGAAACAGCGTTCATTGTGTATGAAAAATGACAATTAATCGCGAACGGAAAATGCGCTGGAATACGGAAAAATTACCCATTCGTTCCGAGCGAACGAGTGATAAAATTGTACAATGGTCTCCTATTCAGAATTTCCAATGTTCATACTGACCCATTTTCGCATTTTCAAGGACGGGAGTAATTGCAATCATTTTTTTAAGTTACATCTTTTTTACTTACAATATGATCCGTAGGAGAACCAAAGTCACCGACATAGCTCTGCAAGTTGCGAAGCTGAAGTGGAAATGAGCGAGGCACATAGTTCGAAGAGCTGATGGTCGAGGGGGTCCCAAGGTGCTGGAGTGGCGACCCCGCACCGGGAAGCGCAGTGTTGGTAGACCCCCACTAGGTGGACCGACGCGATGACATCAAACGAGTCGCAAGGAGCCGTTGGATTCAGACGGCGCTAGAACGAGGCTTGTGGAGGTCCATGTAAGAGACCTACGTCCAGCAGCGGACATCTATAAGTTGATAAAGAAGAAGATGATTTAGAACCGGAACATGCATAAATACACCAACTTAATTGGCCGAGATTTTAAAATCACTCTACCGCCAGTAAAGCGAAGATTGCGGTGTCTTATCTACGGTTAATTTAGGATTGAATTGATTAGAATCGATTTCAAATCATTTGCCTAATCCTGTCCAACAGAGTCCAACATCTGACGCCGAGAGTCGACGCAAGTGGATGAATATTCAACCCGTATTACAAAGCAAGTCGGCTGCGGCGTAGAATACATCTCTGGTTTATTCTCGGATATTTGTTGTTTCCGTATACATTGGTTGATCCGTTATTAACTATACTTAATTAATAGTACTGCTAAATAATACAAGAAATTAACTTAACGGGATATTATCTTGCAACTAGGGTTTAGTACGTTTATCTCACGAAGTTACGGGCACTTTACTTGTGGTCACGTCGTGTACATGCACATTGCGTAAGTGTGCGTGCCTGTCAAGAGTTTAGGTGGGAGCGGTCACGCGCGAGCAAGCTCTCGATCACACTTATACAAATAAGAAACACACACAACAATGAGCCACGAGCCTTCGTGGAATGAAAGGACGAGTATATACTTTGCAGTTTTACATTAATACGAAGAATATATAGGGCACCTACGGGCTCCTTATCTCATATTTAATACACGAAATTGTAAACACGAAACTGTAAAACTTTGGTCGTGAGTTATATTCAAAAACCCGCCATAGCTAGAAGATGGTAATCGCGTACATTTCAGCTAGGTGCTTAAACTACCCTAATGTATTGCTTAACTTAGTTGCAAAGTTATTCAGCTGGAGATAGATTGCAGGATGATATTGAGTCTGGGGATTTAAGTTACTAGCACTTTCAATTGAGCGATTGAATTTTCCATCACGTTCCGGGAAATTTCGACTTGATATTAAGGTACCTAAGTAGCTTGGTCAAAAGCTTTTACTTACAAAAGCTCCTGAATCATTCAATATTTTATTTAGACAATAGAATTATTATTTCCCGATGGGATGTTAACTAAATTTTAGGGGATTCTTACTTAAGATACAGAATTATAGATGTTCTTTTTTTAATTCATTGATAAGGTAGTCCTTGACTGCGATCTCACCTGATAGTAAGTGATGATACAGTCTAAGATGGTAGCGGGCTAACTTGGAACGGGTATGGCAGTGTAGATCAACCCCCTAATCGGACGAATCGGAATCGGAATCGAATGTTCAATTCGAACTATGGTTGGTTTTATTAACCCCCGACGGAAAAACAGGGGTGTTATAAATTTGATGTGTGTCTGTCTTTTTCCTCATAGCTCCCTGAAAAATAGACCGATTTCGATGCAGTTTTTCTATTTGAAAGTTAACCTGATTGCGATGAAAACTAAATTCTTAACCCCAAAATCGGCCACCGATCTAATTTGTAACTTGCTTTATAATGTTGCTTAACCAACATAGCTATTCTATCGTAACGAAATTATAACTCCGAATACCACCCACACTAAAACAAAAGCGTACAGAAAAGGTTCGACGTTGCTTATATTATACTCAAAGGGTTCGACATGTCAATACCTTAACTGTTATAGTCCTGTCAGTGCGAGTGACCTATAAAACCGTAGCTTGCATTACGCAGAGATTACAGCAGCTACTTACGTGGAATTATATATTTCAATGGCTTCCTGCCGTATCTATACTCTATCTATACATATACAATATACATACAAATAAATAAAATTGGAGTGTCTGTTTGTAATATCAAAAGAACAGCTTTTTACTAACTGCATACGAAAGTATATACAGTACTTATAACAAGAAAACAATTTTTAAAATTTTTTCTGTCTGTCTGTCCGTCTGTCTGTCTGTCTGTTTGATTGTCTGTTTGTTGCCGCTAATCTCGGGAACGGCTGGACCGATTTTAACGGGACTTTCAATGGTAGATAGCTGATATTATCGGGCAAAATATAGGCTACTTTTTACCGATTTTCGAAAAAAGAGGAGAAGGAGTTGTGTTTTTCTACCTCTGTATATCGATATCTCCGCGATTTCTTAACGGATTTGCGTGAATTTTTTTTAATCGACACAAAAACTTTGCGAGATGCTCTCATAAAAATTTCGGTTTCCGACTCCTCAATTCTGATGCTGCAGGTGTACTGCCCACCTAAACGGGAAGGATTTAGGAACTGTTGATTATGAATAGTTATTATAAGTGCCAAGTAAAGACTACATCGTTAAATTACAGGATCCATCTCATCAATCCTGATGCTGCAGGGGTTCTGCCCACTTTAACTGTAGGCATTTAGAAACTGTGAATTGAAGACGCGGACGAAGTCGTGGGCGTCCGCTAGTTATATAATAAAGCGAAAGAATTTGTTTGTTTGAACGCGCCAATCTCTGGAACTACTCGACGGATTTGAAAAATTCTTTTTGCTTTTATTAACCTAATCCTTGAGGAAGGTTATAGCCTATTTCACTTCACGGTACGACCCTTAGAAGCCGAGCAAAAAGAGGGAAAGTAAAAAGCAAAGAAAGAAAATACGCTTAGCGAAAACGAATTACTGAACGGGCGATCAACCAACGAAAGCCGAACCGAAGGCTACTACTTTTCATTCTGGACAATCAAAGATTTTTGAATACACGTAGAATTATTAAAAACTAAATCTACGCGGACGAAGTCGCGGGCAGCAGCTAGTATAATATAAACGTAAAAATTCTTTTGTATAAAACCGACTTCAAACGCCACTACAAAGAATATCAATTGTGCCTATATTTGAAGAGTTCCCTCGATTTCTCCAGGATCCAGAAATTTCTCCAGAAAATATTCCAAATCGGTCCAGGCGTTATCGAGTAATCGGGGAATATAAAAAATATTCCGACGAATTGAGAAACTCCTCCTTTTTTGGAAGTTGGTTAAAAAGTGGACTGAACAATTTTTCAAACGATTCAAATAATTATTTCAACCGTAAGTTAAAAGGAAAGCGGGTCAAACTATTAACAATGAAAAAGATTATTCTCTTTTATGTAAAAATCTTATCAGAAATTAAGGCTTTTCTAATTTCCGCACTTGGAGACATTCATTTAATTGTAATTAATGAGTCATTAACTAATTATCATTAAATCTCTTAATGAGCTGTCATTTGTTTGTATTAACGGCGCATTTAGATAATTAGCGAATTTGAGTGCGACATTTATACCTACTTATAGCAAGGTTATAGATTTATTTCATTTCCAAACTTCGCTGGTGTTTGTATTATGAATTAATTACTATTCCTTACTTTACTACTCTTATTTTATTTGCTTACATCAATCGCATTGAATGAAGCTACTAGACAAATTAATTAAAACAAGTTACACGCCGAAATATGAAGTTTCCATAGCTGGCAAGTAACTTTCGCAATTTATTGCAGAATTCAATATCGGTTTAAACTTGCAGAAATTGACTTGCTGCCAGTGTTAACACACTACAAGCTGGCTTCTGCAAATTTTCCTCTTGTGCAGGTACAAAGCATACAGCATATTGCTGAGTTGGGACCTTTTTTCCGGGTTGTGCCAACCATGACTTAGTTGTTCCGGCGCTTCTTCTGCTTGACGCCTTTTGTCTTTAATGCTCAAGTGGTGGAGGCACCGGCACAACCTAATCTAGGTATACCTATTGGGTGACGTATAGCACAATTTATGAAAATAAACGTTTCTTTCTTTCAAATAACTACAGCAAACGCAATTCTCATCCACTGTATTGCGCATTAACACTGAAGCAAAAGTGTTCAACAGAATGCACAATATGCGTCTTCCACACCCGCACTATGTGACACGTTATTAAAATTTTTGTTGAAATATGAAAATGAATGCATGCGGTACAACCGCGCCAGAGCATCGCACAGTCACTGCTATAAATATAACAATATAAACAAAATTTACGTTCATATCAAGGTGTCTTCGAATTTTGTGACCGGATCTTGTTTGCAATTTAATATTTTTAGGGTTCCGTAGTAAAACAACAAGGAACTTTTATGGTTTCGTAAAGTACGGCCTTCTGTCCGCGGTTTAACTCAGACACTCTTGGTACTACCACAGAATCCATAATATAGTATAGGTACAGAAGATTCGCTCCGCAAAGTCATTTAAACAAATAGCCACTCTTACTGTCACACAATAAAGTGCAATTCAGGTTGTTGCTTGATTAAAAGAACAACACACAAGCAACACATTTTGGCATTTATAATATAATAGGGATGTCGAGTGTCTTCATTTTGAATTCAATGAGAAAGCACGTCAAAGTTCAGCAATAACACGTACTAAATATGAACTGATAAAACACATTATATTCTGTCCATAAATTCGATCTTGTTTAAGTTCTACCAACTTTATAATACGATGTGCAAGTTGGTAAAAGTCGGGCAAGAAAGTTACTAAGTAGGCGATACTTGTAGATCATATCGATATAATAAAGGAAGTTACCGACTAAGTAGTTTATAAGTTTAGTGAGAAACGATGTGCTAAAGGCAGTTCGGGGAAGTAACTATAGTAGCATAAACTAAGAAAACAACCCGCTTTTTATCAACTGTCACAATATAGGTAATAAATTGGATAAAAACAAGCGTTACTTTGTAGAATCTTACGATATACGTACAAGAAAAAACAAAATTCAATACTTACATAAAAGCAAAATTGCAAAGTCTTAGCAATTTGGAATCAACACATTAAATAATTTTAAAAAGTTACTTCCATGTTATACATCTAAATAAGTTATGCATTGCGGGTTATCTTGACATCCCGGGATTTACTTCTTCTTCTTCTTATCAACTAATGGACGTCCACTGCTGGACATAAGTCTCCTGCATGGACCTCCACAAGCCTCAGTCTTGCGCCACCTGAATCTAGCGGTTCCCTGCGACTCGTTTGATGTCGTCTGTCCACCTAGTGATCATCCCGTAGTAGTAGGCATCCCGGGATTTACTTAAAAAATATTAAAAAAAGAAGCCGCTTCCATAATTTCATAGCCTAAAATTAGTGTAAAAATGAATCCGAACCGGATTCCGGTTGAATGAATCCGGACCAACAAATTCCTGAAAAGCTGGCAACGCATTGGTGGTGCTTCAGGTGCTACAAATGATCATGGGCGGCGGTAATCACTTAAATCAGGTGACCCGCCCGCTTGTTTGTTCGCTAAAAGATCAGCTCCATGTCACGATAATATGTCATCCATCAGCTCAATCGGAAACCGGAAAGTGAATCTTAGCTTACAAGATTTGACCGTAAACAAACGTACATACATATATTGCAAGTTAAATAAAACTTTTTAAAAAGTAAGTTTGACATAAAACATCGTGCACAGTCTGTTGTTTGCACGCATCATCGCATTGCTGGGTTTAGAGCTCTAAAGGATTATTCTTTTGTACTTGTAAATCCATTAAGCCAGGAAGATAACCGCTGCAGAGATTTGTTGAGATCCGTTCCACTGAAAATATAAAATGGTACGTTGAAATGTTTTAATGTATTACAATGCTCATTTGACTTTCGCTATGTTTAATATTAAGTGCTTTTTTGTTCTCATAAAGAGTCTAAAATGATGTAGTTTCGCATTTAATACTTTGCTGCATGTTCTAAATTTTGAAGAGCAGTGAAAAGCCTAGTTTTTAGGACTGCAGTCTCCTTCTAAGTGGGTTGCGGGTTCGACCCCGGATATGCGCTTGTTTTAAACCCCCGACGCAAAATCGACGGGGTGTTATAAGTTTGAGGTGTGTGTGTGTGTGTGTGTGTGTGTGTGTGCGCGCACGTGTGTGTATGCGTGCGTGCTTGCGTGCGAGCGTTCTCACAATTACCTCAATAATGGATATCAAATGAAAGGGCTTAACTAGTAGAATACTATACGCTATGATAAAATTCAAATTTAAAATGGCGAATTTCATTTTTTTTTTATTTCACATGTCGGAGGTGTTTTAAATTTTCAATTCAGAGTTGTTCGTGGTTATGAGCGTTTAGGCAATTAATTACTAATTATTTAATATTTAAATTGATATTTAAATATCACAGACTTCAACGATCAAGGAAAACATCGTGACAAAACTTGCACGCCTGAGAGTTCTCTTTAATCATCTCAAAGGTATGTGAAGTCTACCAATTTGTATTGGGCCAGCGTGGTGGACTATAGCTTATAACTCTTCTTCAGCGATCACAGAAGAAAAATATCTTCTGTGCTCGCTGCTCTTCTCTGAAAGGAGGCCACTGCGATCTCTATGATGGTAAGTAGGTTCATTTTACTTTGACACTAACGTCATTGAATACAAATACGATCAATCAAATTAAATCTTATACTTACTAACCGTATTGAATTTAACTTGTTTAGCCTGGAAATACACGTCCGGTTTTTTCATCCGATTGTCTGATCCGGTAGCCTGATCAGGCTACCGGAAGGCGTTGAAGCCATTACTTTGTATGAACAGTCAATACACGTCCGATCCGGTGGCCGGATCGGACGTCCGAGTCGGAAACGGGCGCGAGGCGTTTCCGATTTTACTGTCGGTCCGGTTGCCTGAAGGCGCGGTCTACATACTTCTAGTATGAGACAAAATAGACATCCGGTTGCTCCTTCCGATTTTGCCAGTCAGGGTTCTCAACTTAGGGCTTTTAGCCCCAAATTTAGGGCGGAATTATGCTTATTGGTATTTTTTTAGGGTTCAAAAAAATTTAGGGCTATTTTTAGGGGCATAAATAAATTTTCAAGCGTCACATAATTGACTGACCAAAACGAGTAAATAAAGCAAAACGTCTACGGTATTCCGGAATAATATGCTTAAAATCGTTTTATAGCTAAAGCGTTTTGAAAATATTTCAATACATTAGCGTTGAACACGCTTTTTCGATAATATATACCTAATTCCTTTTTCATTTTAAAACGTGATGGTGGAACGTTACTTTTACTCCATCTCCAAAATATGTTACAGTTATAATGTAAACATATTGTATGACTATAAGAATTCCGAATAATGTAATTAAAATTAAGTTATATTATTTTTATTTACCTCAATAAAACGGGAAACTTATTTAAACATTAGCCTTGAATGGTAACAAGATACAGGGTTTTTTTTGGGGCTTTTGAATATTACATTTAGGGTTATTTCATGTTGATGTTAGGGCTAATTTTTTTAGGAGTTGGTAACCCTGTTGCCAGTTGAATCTAGCGCTGACACTGTGTGGACGCCTCGTTGTGGTTCGAATAATGGGCGAAAATTATGAAAAAAAATAAAAAAATAATAATAAAAAAAAATTCATAATAATAAAATTATTATTAAGTATTATGAATTATTTTGGATGTTTTAAATAGAAATGACTCTCAGTAAGTCTTGTCAAATTGATTAGATGAATCCAATAGCGACGTTTTTTCTTCTTTCTCTTTCCTCTCTTTAAAATTTCTGTGGTGGAGTAGTGTGGTGCGGGTTGTTACGTTCCCTCAAATATGGTTGAGCGAAGCAATGGCTGGATCCTGCGTCATGCTCGTGAACGGGTGCCACCAACGGGAATGGGTCTGCTTTTGCCTGCCTGTCTTAACATGCATTGGATTGTTTTGCATTTTTGAAACTTTTGTATACATAGCATAGTTTTGTTACCTATTGTAAAAAAAAAATTTTTTTGAAAAGAGCGACCGCCGAGTTTATTGCTGGCTCTTCTCGGTAGGAACGGCATTCCGAACCAGTGGTAGATTCATTGACGATTCAAAAGTACTTGTAAAAGTTTATTTGAATAAAAAATATTTCTATTTCTATTAACTCGTCATCCATCTTCTTTTCTTCTGCTTTGCTCCAAAGGCAAGCACTCGGGATGATAGCTCGGGAACGACTGAGTTCAGAAAAAGCCTGACGGAAAAATCGGATGTGTATCGAGTAAATACGATCCGGTTGCCTGATCAGACAATCGGAAACAAAATCGGACGTCTATTGCCAGGCTTAGACGACCAGCTTTTCAAATTTATCGGAGTATATTTTACTACAATACCTACGAGTTTATAAGCTCTTTTCGATCGTCAAAGGTTGAATCTGTTCGCTATTCGTTTGGCAACGTATCTCTGCAAAGATTTCTATAAACTAGATCTATTCTTAGAATTTATTGCCTCTTAATTTAATGGAGGGGTCAGACGATGAATGAAAAGTTGAAAGCATAAATGTTATTCGAAAATAACTTCTTCAATTTCAATAAATCCAGTTTTAATGTTTGAAGGTATAAACTGCATGTAAGATTCAAATATTCGAATTTCGCTAATTGTTGAATTGAATGTCTAATAAAATTTGCTATTTTTACATGATTTTTCTGAAAAATTTCTATTTTGACTCTAGAAATAAATAAACATATATATAATGAACTAGCGGACGCCCGCGACTTCATCCGCGTTCTTAAATTGTTGAAATTTTTCCTGAATTTTCTTTGCTATAAACCTCACGGAGCCCGAGACCTTTCCAACGAATGCAAAACCGTGGAAATCGGTTCGTGCGTTCTAGAGTTATAGCGTCAGGAAGGGAAACCCGACTTATTTTTATATAGTAGATTAGAACCCCAATAAAAAACAATATTGTGTTGATTTCCGGGCTAAACATATTTTACTGTCTCAAATAGAATAATAAAAATATTCACTTTAATGAGATTTCAACTATAAAATATAACTTGTATTCAGATGGCAGGAACGCAGTCTAGGATAACTTTTAACATAATATTTTAAGTTAAATAAAGAGTTATTAATCTATTTTTTTCTACTAAACTGATGTTCCTTTGTGTTTGAATCGCCTAACGTGTGTCTACAGCATAATGGAATATATTATTATCGTTATTTTAGTGGTACTTTGTATTTAATTGCAGCTCAGATAATATAAACCCTTTCATACGTTATAGCTGCAACAATAAATCCTATACATACGTGCAGTCAACAAAAAGGAAGTTTTGTGTAAATGCAAGTTTGTAGAGATATGAGTTTATTGTGTGGAATTCAATATTTCCTGTCTCAGATGTTTGCCAAGTTTAGTTTCATCGATAGAACTTTGTATGTTATTGTGAAACAAGCCTAAAACGCTCTCTATGGAAGACACCTACCTATCATCGCTTTCAGAAGTCTTTGTAGAAAAGTTAGTATTATTATGTAAGAGAAGAAGTTTTACGTTGCCTGAGACGAAGCGATTCACTGTGTGAAAATACAGTTCATTGAAACGTTCATTAAGTTCAAACGTAATTCGATGTTCTCGAACATTCTCGAACAGAGTCTGTCGTTTAAACTTTTTCCAAAAATATAATGCAGTTTAATCGAAACTTAGCTGTTATCTGAAGTCTATTCCTTCACTATGTCAAAACAGGGTATTATAATGCACGTATTTTTTAAATTCATTACTTACAGCATTAGAACAATTTACACGCCGCGCCGCCATATTGACGTTCTTTCAAAACATGTTAGCTGACGTCACGCATCAAATCTAACTTTCTTTCTTTTTTATTCAATGACAAGATAGTCCTTGAATGCATCATCATTTACTATCGTAAGTGATGATGCAGTCTAAGACTATACCGGACTAACTTGGAAAGGGTATCGCAGGTCAACCCACACCCCTAATCTGTTTCTACACGCCAACGTACCAAACGCGAAATCGTTGGGAGGCACTTCTACCATCTTAGACTGCGTCGTCACCTACCATCAGGTGAGATTGCAGTCAAGGACTAAAAAAAAAGATTGCAGAAAAATATTGAGTCCAATTTAAACCACATGCTTATGTTCCCTATTTCTTGCAAAGCAGCTTTTATATTAGTAGAAATCCAAAATTTTGTAATTTATCCTCTTTGTACTTACTCGAAAGCACAGAGTAAAATCCTTTATTGAAGTCGGTGTTTGTTGTAATCTATCTTCTATTTGTACGATACGAACAACGAATGAAAGTTGAATCAGGTCTGCGGAATGGAAGCAAGTTTCTACGGAGCAGAGTTCGAAGCGTGTAAAATAAACGTTTCCTATACCGTTGCGATGTGATGTATCGCTTCTTTTGTAACATAACATTGTTCTTTATTACTCTGGGTTCTTTATACATTGTTTTAACTGGTCTTAGCTAACTATTATTTACTAGTAGATGCCCGCGACTTCGTTCGTGTGGATTGAGTTTTTTTTTGGATTCCCGCGGGAACTCTCTTATTTTCCGGCATAAAAGGTAGCCTGTGTGCTATTTCAGTCTATAATCTATCTCTGTAATCTCAGCCAAATCGGTTCAGTCGTTGCAGCGTGATTGAGTAACAAACATCCTTACATCCATCCAAACGTTTGCATTTATAATATTATAATAGGAAATAGGATAATACTGCCCAATGGTAACTTCTCCAACAGTTTCTGTAAGTATTTGTTTTATGTTTTGGTTAAGGTTTTTTATATGCTTTTAGAGATTTAATTGATATCGATGATTGTGTAAGGTCCTTTTTTTTTAAAAAAAAAAATTGGCACAGGCTAAAAAAATAAAATTGTGTTGTTTCAACCAAAATATCGAGCAAACTTCCAAACAATATCACGAAATCGTTTTGTCGACGTTATATTCAAAAACTTTGTCAACTCATATACTCCAATAAGATATTCAAACTAGTTCACCAACAACTTTTCCAAGCTCCAATTCTTGATATTATGAAATTTTTATCTGGTACAGAAAACACGTAATTTTTGTATTTTATATTTATAACAAGAAAAAAGATTAAAAACTGTAACCCAAATACGAAAAATTTGATGTAACATCCGACTTATTGATTGAGTTCGTATAGAATATTATATTTTATAATAGCTTATGTCACTCAGACTCGCTTGACATCTCATTCAACAAAATCGGCTCTTTTCGATATTTTTTTAAGCGGATTTATTCTTTCTATTTTAGATATTGAGTAATAAAACCTTTGGAATAATAAAAAGAATCATGTCAAGTATCCTATAGTGACAAAAACATTAATTCTAAGGACTCAAACTAGACCGCACAATGAAGAGGTGACCTAAAGGTCACCTTCATTGGTGCATAGCTTTTTCTTCTTTCGTCTCGAAATCTTGCTCTTATTTTAATCAGATATTTTTTATGTAGATAACATACAATTTTCAAAATATTCAAACACCTTTATAAGACCTGTATAAGTGACCAACCTGTATGAGTATTCTCGCTTCACGAGAGTAAATAAATCTATCTTTCTCACTTTTTCGGTGCAAATTAAAATAATTAAAGCTTCTTAAATTAATAGTTTCATCGCTTTCTTTCTAATGAATAAAATCTACCCACATACATTTTTGCTAAGCATAAAAATCGTTGTATTCCCTTAAAAACGATTCAAGTAACTATGTAGTTTGTTTACTCGAAAACTTCTATATAGGGCCCTGAAAGCGAGTAACAAAGGAAAGACAAATTGAAACAAGTTTCCTTACATCCCAGTTTATGGCGTGGAATTCAATATTTCCAATATCATCCGTTTACGATTTATCGTTGCATCAGTTGGACTTTGTATTTTATCGTTCTTCTCAATCATACATAGTTGGAAAATTAAAATCTAACAATATACGTGCACACTTTATATGTATAATTTATCTGTATACATTTGAAGCTTTAGAAGTGCAAGTCTGGATACGGACTTTTGACGGAAAAGTCGGGGGTTAGATTTCACATTTCCTTGCTCTATTGCAATCCGTACTCCTAGCATCAATTTTATTTAAATCCTTAGTTTAAGAGGAAAAGGTAATATTATTAATGTTCAGCATTGTCATTGAAAACGTGGAAATATGTAAAATATAAATTTCTTATAGAAATTTTGAAAACTGTTTGATTTGTCAAAATATTCCTAAGCAACTTTAATAAAATGTTTCATGTATATTTTTTAGTCAATTTCTAATACTCCGCCCCTTCTAATTGTGCTCGCTCAATCCAGGAGAAAATAACCCGGACTGTGAAGTTCTTGTGAAAGGTCAATATTATGTCAACAAACGGGAACTGATTTCTTTGTAAAAGGTAGAAATTTTCAATAACAAAAGCATAGAGAGCATTGACTATGGCTAGTAAACTCAATTGCGTACAAAAGCGACGTAAAGTAAGTTACTTCCAACGAAAACTACACTCTTTTGGATCTAGTATACGTACAACGTACACCTTACTACTTGCTTTGATATTTTTTTTGGATATTCTCAAAGATTTTTTAGGCATTATAGAATAAAATAATTGTTTACTCACAGCACCTTATAGCCGCAAACAACGGAAAGACATGAATTTTCGCATGGGTATAGTTGGCGACCAGGCGAGTGACATAGGCTTTTTATCCCGGAAAATCAAAGAGTTCCCGCGGGATTTTTAAAAACTAAATCCATGCCAAAAACAAACGCAAACACTAATCTCCAAAAAAAAGCATAGATAATAATTTTTTAACACACTGTCGAAATTTTAATATAAGGAGAATGATTGCTAAACTTGGAGACCTGTGTTACAGTATTCCTAATACATAATTATCCTTCTATAATATTATACTCTTATGTGCAGGTAATTTAAGCTTCTAAAACTGTGAAGTTTCATCAAATGGTAGGGGATCTTCACTAGATACGGTCAAATAGTTTTGTCGACGCTATTCAGAAATGTAGTCGCTGAAAATAGATATTGAAGCCAGTTCAATAAGAACATTTGAATTCCATGTCCCCTTACCAAATGCAAAGGAAAAGGAATAATAATATTATTGTTGGTAGCTGCGTATTATTATTTTTAAAATTGTAGACTAGCTGTATTATTTGAATATAAGGGCATATGGGCATAATCTAAATAAAAAACTTTTTAAAAAACTGACTTCGAAAGTATTTCAAGTTCGCTTCATAAATTTTGAAGAGTTGTCTCATTTATCCAGGATCCCATCATGAAATCTTGACCTGATGATCACAGGACTACTTGGAAAATATAACCTTTCCAACAAAAAAAGAATATTCCAAATCGGTCGAGGCGTCTTCGAGTAACAATCGGGTAATATACATAAAAAATTTAAAAAAAAAAGACGTATGGCACTCGGGGACTGCCGAGGTAAAGCTATTGCATAGCATTTTTTATCAACGCCATCTAGCGGTGAGAGGAGTCCCGTGTCAGGTTATTTTCGTTACGGAATTTCTGGATTCGGTCTCCACGCTCAAGACCCGCGATAGAAGCTATGCAATAGCTTAAAAAGAAAAGATTTCGACAAATTGAGAACCTCCTCCTTCTTTGAAGTCGGTTAGAAATTATAATATCCACAATAACCTACCTAATACTAATACCTACTTTTCAGTCCGCACCTTCAACTGTTGGGCTATAAGGCTTATACACAACATTGTACCTACATTTTTGTTGAAAATAAACCAGAAGTGAGTATTTATTTTGAACAAACACTGAATTTTCAAACAACACGAATGGCGTGATTTTACCCATGAACATGCACGCATTTTATCCTCAGTAAAACAGTGGTGATAACCGCTCTACGTCGATACTCGATATATTGCACGTTTAACAAAACAAAGATGTAACTCAAAATTTGTGAGTTTGGAGATTATCAGCTAATGAAACGCATAAAGAATAGGTTGAATTTGACAGCCGTTCAGTTAAGATCAACATGAGTGAGACCGTCGCTCTATTTTTAATCCCCGACGCAAAAACAACGTGGTGTTATAAGTTTGATGTGTCTGTCTGTGTCTGTGTGTGTGTCTGTGTGTGTGTGGTGTGTGTGCGTGTGTGTGTGTGTCTGTCTGTGGCATCGTAGCTCCCGAACGGATGTACCGATTTTCATTTTGGTTTTTTGTTTCAAAGTTGAATAAGTCGGGAGTATTTTTAGCTACGTTTGATGAAAATCGCTCCAGGTTGACCGCCGCCACAAAATGGCGGATTACAATTTTTTTTTAACGATTACTGACTAGCGATTAGGATGTTGTAACATGTCGAATTTACACTTGTTTATTAATAGAAACTGACAGGTTCTAAAAAATTGCATGATTTGGTGATCCACAGCAGTGATTGAAATAGAAAGAATGTTTGTTTGGTGTAGATAAAACAATTCTGTTTTTGGATAAAAGTTAACTATTTTACATTGCATTATTCAATAATAAAGAGTGTTTTTATTGTGATAATTCGTTCTTTAAGAAAACAATTTCAAAAGTATCTACAATAGCCATACTATTTATGTAGGTAGGTACATTAGGTTAGGTATTAAATCACAGTCTGAAATCCAGAAACGCACGTATACTTTGTGAAATGTAAAACGTGATAATATTATTAACATTGCAATTGTTGCGATTTATCTACGTTATGAATGGTGATAGAGTTGCCAGATTCCCTTATGACCGCGTATTTCTATTACCATATTTCAACAAAAACTTAAATAACGTGTCACGCTGCACGAGCGTGGGAGACGCATTTTGTGCACTCTGCGCTGAAATTACGTTTGCTAACCGTACTATTATATCCCACTTTAGCCTTAGCCTAGCCTTAACTACACTATCACATCACACTAATATTACAAAGGCGAAAGTTTGTGTGTGTGTGTGTGTGTATGTGCGTGTGTGCGTGTGTGTGTGTGTGAGTATGTTTGTTACTCTTTCACATCACAATGAACAATCAATGAATGAACCGATTTGGCTGTTTGGAATGGATATAGCTCATACGGCAACCCAGGGTTTACACATAGGCATTTTATCCCGGAAAATTGTAGAGTTCCCGCAGGAATCAAAAACCTTAATCCACTTGGACGAAGACGCGAGCATCAGCTAGTATATAATATAGTATAAAATAACAGTATTTAACTTCTCTGGTACCACAGGGAGCGCAGTAGAATATATCATACAAATATTTCTACGCTATGTGGATATCGAGTATTTACCCGCAGGCATTTGTTAGAAATACTCTACCCTTCTCTGATATTCTTTTTATGTACAAATAAATAAAATAAATAAACCGATATTTTTATTTAGCAAAAACTATTTCAGCTTTGAATATTGCCGGTATGGAACCAATTTATGATTGTTACTCTAACCCAAACGTGACAGGTCAATGGTTTTTACCTTGAATCGATTGCTGCCTGACCTGCAATATGTTAAGGTTAAACAGTTTAGATTTATTAACCTAGAATAATATCCAAACGGGTCAACGATTTTCATATTCGGGTTCGATTCCCGGCGGGGGCAATTTGGGAATTTATAATTTCTAAATTGTCCTATTTCTAAATTGTCCTATTTCTAAATTGTCCTATTTCTAAATTGTCCTATTTCTAAATTGTCCTATTTCTAAATTGTCCTATTTCTAAATTGTCCTATTTCTAAATTGTCCTATTTCTAAATTGTCCTATTTCTAAATTGTCCTTGTTACCACCCTACCATCAAAGACGTACCGCCAAGCGATTTAGTGTTCCGACACAATGCAATGGCGTGTAGAAACCGACTAGGGGTATGGGATGAATGTACACTGCCATACCCCTTCCGAGTTAGCCCGGTACTATCTTAGACTGAATCGCCACTTACCATCAGGTGAGATTGCAGCCAAGAACTACCTTGTCAACGAATAAAAAAAAATCTAGTGGCGGGAAGGCTTTTAGCTGATTCAAGACAGATTTTTCAAAAAAAATTAATGTAAACCGTTGGCAATTCTGCAATACCAACCTACCATAAAATCGCAAAATTCAAATATCAAAAATTGGAAACAGAAACACGGAATGGCATATGAAATTGCAAGTCTACAAGAGGGCCATAACAGTTTTGGCTCGACGTCGTTCATAGTCCATAAAGTCGTGGTCGTTGTGGTTCCACGTTATTGCAGTCCGAAATGGTGCGAGAAATAAAGTACGTATAGCTTATTTTAGTGAATTTACTTTCTTATCTTCGTGGTTTTTTGCACGCGGGCTAGCTTTTTCGAGACCACTTGGTACGTACCCACAATTTCGTGGAATAAGGTTGTACGAAAATCACGTGGGACCTCTTCGAATTTTGGGTACAGCGCAGCCAGCGACATAACCAAGTGTTTTCGAAATGTGTGAAACATGCAACGCGTTGCCATAATTGGGTATTTCACTAAATTTTTTTTTATATACTTAAAATAAAGTTTTTAAATATTAGAACACAACGTCATTTTTGCTTTTTCAATATTTTAACTAGTCTCGAAAATATAGAGCTTCAAAGTATCCTGTTAGACAGAGAGAGCTTTACTGACATGTGGCGTCACAAATTCAGTAGCTCCATACATTGTCCATACAAAATATCGTTTTAGAAAGAGACGGATACAGTCGCAGTAAAACAGCGTATAACTTATTTGTTTTTAGACCGATTTATTTTCTGTTTTTACAAATGGCATTCTTATAGGTTCCATTTTCGATTGTAATTAATGAATATCCACATTCGACAACAGTAAAATATCCAATTTGAGCTTGGCAGTTGTGCGTGTTTGTGTTCCCTCAAAGTTGCCAAGTTACTTATTAAACTTTGATGAGTCGTCTGCTTTGTCATAACGTTCAGAGTGGCAGTGGCTTATGACTTCATGACAAATACATTATGGTGGACATGACAAACAGAAATACGATAAGAAAATAAATAAACAAATCATCATCATCATTATAAGTGACCCATTAACGTCTCACTCCTGAACGCAGATCTCATCTCAGAGAAGGGTTATCATGATCAAAAAATAGATTGAGAAAAATATGAACCTCCGTCTGCCTCCGTCCTGTTCCTCCATGGTGGCATTTTTTTAAATATTTTTAGCGAGCAAACGCGCAGGCGGGTCACCTGATGTTAAGTGATTACCGCGCATTTTGTAGCATCTTAGGCACCACCAATGCGTTGCCGACTTTTTGGGAATTTGTTTATCAAAACTTTTTTCAGCAGTTTTTGAAATTAACTTGTTTATTTCAGAGTTTCTAAGTAATTATTTTCTGTGTCATGAGCATTTGAATAATTATCTAGCTGTTCTAAAACTTTACCTGTTCATTAACTCTACCCTTGCATTGCAATTTATATGTAAAATAGTTTTCATTAGTATTCCTTATTACTTTTCCCTTAGTAGCTACAGTTTTAAAATGTTAACAGAATAACATTAAGTTAAGGCATATTATACCGATAACAAGTAAACTTAAACCCTGTAAATAAGTTTGCTGTAATGATATTTTTTGTTTTGGCAATTTTGTCTACACTACCTACTTAAACAAAACACAATAAAAAACTTGGGAATTGTGAAATAAAAAATATGAAAATATTTTTGTGAAATATATTCTGTATTCCGTTTCAATTAAAATTTACACCTATGAAACAGTACCGCGACATAATAAAATAACTAACAAGCTATACCAATGGACCTAGAGATTTGAATAGATGATAAGAAAAGGGGGAAATAAGATTTTAAAAAGAAGAAAAAATAGACCCGTAGTACGAGTACTCTAGAAATGAAGCCCTGGGTATTGGTAGTCTCGTAAATCGCAACCTTTTTACAGTATCTACTATTCTTATCTAGATCTCATTATAAACTGGCCATCACAACGCCGGCATTGGATCCGGCAAGGAAATGGCATGACAAATGGAGGCAAAAGAGAATAAAATACGAGTAAAATATTACGATGCGAATATTAAATAGAGACAGCGTTCATAACACTTTGTCGCGTCGTAGTTTGAAATCAACTGGAAATCAAATATTCAAATGAAACTTATAGATCTTAGTGTCACTTTTAAAGTAAAACAAAATTACAGTCACAATCATCCAAATTCGATATTCGTATCGCGGCGATTGTCCGTCCATATTGATTATTATTATTTATTATTAATTTTTATTAATTAGTTATTAAACACCACGGCTCGGCACGGAAAGGCAAAGCATGTTTTATATCACTTTAGCTTACTTAAAAAGTTTCTCATCGTTAACTTTATAATAATCATCCACCCCCACTACTGCATATAAATCTCCTCTGGAATGAAAAGGGTATCTCTAAAAACCGATACTAAAAATCACGACATATTGATTATTCACTGACGAACGGTAACGGATGGTTGCTCATCATCATCACCATCATCATCATCATCGCCATCATCAAGAACCCCTACTACTGTGCACAAGTCTCCTCTGAAATGAGAAGGGTTTCAAAATAAAGTTACTAAGGCCTCTAAAATATAATTTGGATTTTGGTCCCACCTTAACATTACCTTGAGGCTTAGCTATAAAGTTACAACAAAGTGAGCAGTATTTTAATACCTCATTACCTTTTACTAAAGCAACCCCCTGAGTAACAAATGGTAACACAAAACAAACCACTGCAACACATGTTGCCCGTAACGCGCGTGATATATCATTTTTACGACTCGTACTTGCTCGTATTAGCGTATCTCGGGAATTAATAGGGCAACGTTACGTACATTAGCTGGCCGAAATACATGCTACTTCGTCAGCACCCGCGTTATTTCCTCATTCACTCTATCTACATATAAAATTAATTAAAACTAATATAGTTAATTATTACCATTTTTTGCCTTCAAAAATGGGTAGCATTTTCCGAGCGTATATGTATTTCTATTTTTTTGAGCACGTTCTGTTAATCTCGTGTAACTTTTTAAGTTTACTTTAAATTGTCGTTATTTTGTCATATTTTAGAATGGAGAAGAAAGAGACGGAGGATATTTCCATTTTTACCATCCATAATAGTTATCATAATATTTACGTAAAGTTTTAATGTAAACTTGACAAGTTAAGGTCGTAGCCGATACTAGGGCCTCTGGAGTTTCAAGGGGTTAACATGTCATCAGATTAGTCTTAATGATGGAAATGTCCCTTCTAATACATACTTATTATAAATATCTTGTTTGTGCCATACCAGTAACAAAAAAAATGCATTTCTTTAAAGAGTATAATTTAAATACAAGCTATTTAAATTAAAACAACGCGAAATATCAAATGCACCCGGATTTCCTTAAAGTTTTCAGTCGCATTTCCGTAAGTATAAGAGACTAGTGAGTGGACACGATATTATGCCAGCTGCAGCAGTTGCAGCACCGCATTAATAAGAGCGGGGACAAAGACAGTGGACGCGATGCCGGCTAATTGTAGCGTGTGTTTAATAAGATCTTACAAAACTGCTCAGTTTAAGAATATTGCTCCTTTTTAGCCTCTAAGAAAATATCGGGCTTTACCTGCCTGAAAAAAGGAGTATATTGTTTTCAGAGTTCATGTATGTATGTATGTGAATTTTTATATTCCACCATAACTTCTATACGCCTGCACTGATTTTAATAAATGAGGTATTATTAGAATCCTTAGCTTATTCCGGGTGACATAGGCTAGTAAAATTTGAAAAAAAAAATCGTAGATCGTAATCGTAGATTAAAAAAAATACAACACTAGAGTTCAATATCCAGTAATTAAAAAAAAAATATGATTTAAAAATGAGAATAAAATCCCAAAAGTAATGACTGTAGTATTTAACTTTTTAGTTCGTTTTTTGTCTAAGAACTCATCGGTTTTTTTTTTAAATTCAATGACAAGATAGTCCTTGACTGCGATCTCACCTGATGGTAAGTGACGATGCAGTCTAAGATGGTAGTGGACTAACTTAGGCAGTATGGCAGTGTAAATTCAACCTATAGCTACCCCTAATCTGTTTCTACACGCCATCGTGTCGGAACGCGAGTTCAAATTTACTTGGGTATGTCTAAAAATGCCGTAAGTCTAATAAAAATAATAATTTACGCATGTCCCGATGTAAGCTTAAGGGCCGACGCTGAACCTAGTCCCTTTATTAAGTTCCCGAGGGAACCTTATAATGATAATATTCTTGTACCAAGATAAATTAGTTAGTCTTTACAGTATTACTTTATTCAGGAGGGTTAGAGCTTGGTAACTATTTCATGTCATGTTATTTTTAACCCCCGACGTAAATAGGGATGTTATTATATGTATATTCCTCGATTACTCGAAGATGCCTGGACCGATTTGGAAAATATTTTTTTTGTTTCAAAGGGTATAAGGGTTCCAGATTGTTCTAATGTCATCAGGTCAGAATCTGATGATGGGATCCTGGAGAAATCGAGGGAACTCTTCTATAGGCACCATTGATATACCTACATTAAAGTGGCGTTTAAAGTCGGTTTTGTAAAAAGAATTTTTACGTTTATATTATTCTTTAATACCTATAATATAATTTTCTTTTCATCGTCCTATATTATGTACTATGTTTTATAAATATTGGTATGCCCCTGTTATTAGGTAATAACAGGTATGAAAATTCCAACAGATTATTTATTATCCATCACTATTTTGAGCAAATAAATTGATTTGATTGGATTGTTTTCTCTACGGGTACTAAACTGAAATGAAATAGGTATAGATACACTTAAAATTATAATTATGTGCTTTTTCAAAATTTGCATAATTTTGTCGAACAAATAGTTAATTG
Organism: Hipparchia semele; assembly: GCA_933228805.2. Classification (NCBI taxonomy): domain Eukaryota; kingdom Metazoa; phylum Arthropoda; class Insecta; order Lepidoptera; family Nymphalidae; genus Hipparchia; species Hipparchia semele. The sequence goes on along the minus strand of OW121715.1, from coordinate 11,163,332 downwards.
AGAGCAAATTGAAGTTTGTCAGGTTTTGCCTCGTTTTAATTAGCTATATTGAATTATTCACTGATCAAACGTGTATTATTTGGATGCCATTTCAATTTTAAATTTGTGAATGAATAATATACTTAATGTTTCCGAAATGAAATAATAATTGAGAAATAATTGTGAAGATATTGTTAACCTGTTTTCGTATATTTGATTTTTTTTTTGGTGGGAAGAAAGGGTTACTATTTCGATCGTTCCTTAGAACAAAGTCTCATCTACTAAATTCACAACTTGAAATTTGAGCCTTAAAAGTCACATCTGCAAGGCTCAAATCTCAAGTTATGAATTTAGCAGATGAGATTTTGTTCTACGGAACGGTCGATTTATTTATGTGTAGTCAGCGTAAATCGGCGTGTGAATCTAAAAATTAAAATAAATGGAAAAAGTCTAAAAATCAACTTTTCTATCTAAAACCTTCGCCTGTGACTTGGGTAGGTATTCAATAAGAGCCTTAACTGTATCCTTTAACTTTTATTTAAAACTTTTATCATAAATAACTATCACCTTTATTTAATAACTCAACTACAACCGAGTAGTTCTACACCAGCGAATGATGTTCTACACGGTATATTTAATCAATCAAAAGCCTCAATAGGTGCGGACTAAAAACTGATAGTTCGCAGCTTCGTGCCCCACCCGTTGCACTATTGTCGTACCCACTCCTAGCACAAGCTTTTCGCATATTTGGTGGGGAGAGGAGAATATAAGTCAAATTCAGCTTGGCTAATATTCTTTTAAAAAAAATCAAAGTTTTCATGGTAAGTCCTCAACCTTAAATAAAAGTCTCATGGTAAAGAAAAACTTTACCATGAGACTATTTGAAAGTCTTCTAATTTTAACTTTACTTATCACTTTTTCCCGCGAGAAAGTTTTTCTACCTTGATCGGAAAATATGGCCAATATCGAGCCTCTTGGGTGCGCCAGTACTTTTACTTTTGCTCAAAAGTTTTTAGGAGCCTAAATTGTTTTTCGATCCTTGATATATTTTTAAATAAGAAGGCAAATGCATAATGTAGGCTGTAGATAGATACAATAGTACATTATTGCAAAGGCAGGGAAGTAGGCAATTGCAGGTCGAGTATGAGTTTGAAGGCCGAGCCGTAGGCGAGGACTTCACTAAATACGAGACAGGCAATTGCCATTTCCCGCCGAGGCATATATAGTGCTTTTCTCAAAAGAATGCAGGGAAATAAAACACTTTTTATATTATACATCCAAATTCATCCGCCATTTTGGTTTAAATCTGGTGGAGTAGGTACAATCAATCTCCATTTGACTCTCTGAACCGTTGGAACTCATTTTGATTATTATTAAATTTATATTTATTAAGTAGGTATGTAAATAACAAATCAAGACGAATTTTCAGCTTTACCGCCAATTTTTTTTTTATTATCTGTGCCGACAGGCAATCGCATTTATGGCTATACAGCCACGTAAACGCAATTTGTACTAAGCAAAGAGACTATGGTATGCCAAGAATGACAAAAGAGATCCGATCAAGGAGTATTTAGTAACCCCAGCACGCCATTTCATACTGTTGTATGAAACGGCATTACATTACAAAGCTCCTGCAATATTTTAAAAAAAAAACGCTCCGCGAAACAACTGTTTCGCGGAGCGTTGTAATGTTCCAAATTCAAAAAACGCTCTTGCAATGGATTTGATTTTCTTTGTCCGACAATTCGATACTTCGCGTGTTCTTTTTTCGATAATAATGACAATATTTCCATGCATGTTTGAGAAAAGATCATTTATTCACCAAAATGCAGGTACAATACGATGGTAATAATTATATCTTGGACAGCCCAGTGGAAGCAAGGCCATAACGGCTAGACAAAAACCTATTGATATCAGCAAAGTATTTTAATTGAGTGTATTATTTTATCGATCTCAACAGGTCAAGGAAATACTAATGACCCACTGTATCAGACAAAATATCAGATCTGACAATCGATACTAAAAAGCAAAACAAAGGAGATTTTTATCGAATAAATTTAAAATTTTATTTGTCCCAATTATAATATTACAACAATTAAGTAAGTAGTACTTAATTATCAAGCTAGGACACTTCAAAAGATCTTTAATTTAATTTGTAATTCGAAAATTATTTCAATAACCGACATCTATTTTAAATATGCATGTACATTTTTGTAGAACTAAAAATGTTATTCCCTCAATAAAACAATCAAAACAATAACCAGATCAAAAATAATTTTATACCGTTTCAGCGATGGAATCAGCCGGACCGATCGTAATGAAATCACGTGAAACCACCGTAATTTTATTACAGCTGTAATCACCTCTGGAACATTTTAATTACACGTACAATGTATTAAATTAACTGAACATACAATCACGGATTTTATCGGAAAGCCCGATCGTGGATTTTATCTGTAAACCTACAAAATTCATAATATTACGCAGAGTTGAGTGAATTTAGAGATAATTAAGTTGGTCTATTGAAGTATGAAATTTAATTTAAGGTTAACTTGGTGTGTTTAGTAGAAAAAATCTGCCATAACCAGCCATCCGAGTTAGCCTGCTACCATCTTAGACTGCATCGTCAAGTACCATCAGTTGATATCGCAATCAAGGGCAATCGCCTATGTTGTTACCGAATAATAAATAGCTTGTTTCTATATATATTACGTATACAAAAAAAAATCAATTAATTATTTACATTTAAAAAGAACGAAGAAGTTATCTATTTGTAAACTGAATGATGATTTTTTAAAGAGAAGAACAAAGAAGAGACGAACAGAAAATCTGCGATCTAACTATTGATAGCTAATCTCAATGCTAACTAGTTTACGCACTTTAGCAGTAAATACAATCTTTTTGGCCTGGTTTTGATATACTTTTAAGTATTATTTAATTTGATTAGATGTTAGTTTAGGTATTATTATTAATTAGTTAGACAATAAAATCCATCCGAATTTGACCACAAATCGTACGTTTCACTCTGCTTCTATAAGCCGCTGAAGCAACACAGGCATGAATTTATAGAAAAGATTATACTTGAGATATAGTAACTAGAACCTTTAATTTTAAAGTGAAGTGATCAAAAAGTGATATAATGGCAACTGTCTGGGCACCGGAGGATATAAGTCAAATTTGTCCTCAGGAACATGTTCCTTTAGCAGCATGTTCCTCTTCTGCAGTGATGTACTTGGCACTTTTGACACGTCTATACAGCGGTGTTACCATAAGCCTACCAAATTCAAACCTCAATTCTAACGATACTTCAATTCGTTTTCCAAAACCATCGCTACCAAGAAGTATCAATTCATCTCATCGGGGTAATTATTTAACTCCTGATTTTCCTTAATAGCATAATTTCAGGCTAATAAAACAATCTGGTTTTTTAAAATGGTTTTGTTAATTTATTTTTATGACATAGCTATTAGAAGACGAAAACAAAAGCCACATTGAATTAAAGGGTTAAGTTAATTGACACTTGCAATTTTACTTTTAGCTCATATTATGGTTTCTTACAATATGTTGGGGCCGTTATCAATGTCGTTTAATTTACCTACACTTAAATTTTTCAAACTATGTTCTGTTAAGCAAAAACTTATTTCTTCGCTATTATGAAGCATTGAATCTAGGTGAGATCTCTTTTTAGAAAAAAGTAGTATTGATCTTGAACTTTGTACAATTATCTCAATTACAAAGTTAATAAATCGAGTTACGTTCTGCGAAGTCGAGGAAAAAGTGTGACAATGATCACAAACTAAAAATTTTCCCAGAAGGTCTTCCCAATTACACCGTAAAAATAATGAACATGATAGTGGTTTAAATAGTAATGATTTTTATCTCTATCTTATTATTTGATATGAAAAACAATTCATTTTCAATTAATTGAAACCGGCTAATTTATTCATTGGCATGATAAAAAACGTAGTCGTTGCATTGTTATAGGTTTCGCATTGACATTTTTATCTTTCACTTGGTTTATGTTATATCATACAACCGTTAGTTTCATGTGAGAACGTTGAATAAGTTGACATACTTTTTATTTTATATAATCATTTTTATGGTTTAGAAACTAGAAGAATTAAATAGGAAGTGATAGAAAAGTGATATAATGGCAAATGTCTGGGCACCGGAGAATGTTAGACAAATTTGTCCTCAGGAACATGTCCCTTTAACAGCATGTTCTTCATCTGCTGTTATGTACTTGGCACTTTTAGCACGACTATATGGCGGTGCAACGATAAGCTTACCAAATTCAAAACTCGATACAGACGATTCTTCTTCACCAATTTCTTTCTCAAAACCATCACCACCAGGAAGTAAAAATCCATTTAATTCGGGTAATAATCAAATCTCACTCGCCTAAAACTGAATTTTAGCAAAAATTTGAGAAAGTTATATTTTTACACTGACGTTTGCGAAGAAAGGCAAAATTAAAACACAAATCGTATCATTACAAAAATATTTAAAACTAAAAAAAAAGTTTTCAAGGTATTATAGGATATTGTTATTGGGTATACAAAAAACATTAACTGTCACCGAAACTAAAAAATAAGATTTATCTAATATAATCTTTCCCGAAATTCACGATTTTTCTATGACGTAGCTCACTTAAGTAATTTCGATTGACGATCCGTAAAACCAATATTGCGAGAGACACTGACTTTTTAATTATATTCTTATGGTTTACGAAAATCGTTCTAAATATTTCTCTTTAACTCTGGACAGATTCCCGATCAAACATTTAAGGCGTTGCTTCGTAAAGACCTAATCAAAATTCGGCTTACTCTAGATCCTAGTTACGGTCATATCCCAATTGTTGTAACTAAGCACCAACAGTAAGCAACTAATAATAATTTCAGAAACAGCTCGTGTTGCAAAGCAGAATAGTAAAAGTCGGCGGCTTAGGAAGAAGAGGCAAAGTCAAGGCTATGACTTCATTATTGTAGGAGGTGGCTCAGGTGGTTGTGTACTTGCAAACCGCTTGTCCGAAATAAAATCATGGAGGGTAAGTTTATTCTGTATTTACCATAAACTAGATGATGTCCACGACTTAGATTGCAAAGATTTATAGGTCCATAAAAGTTTCTACAATATGTTGAACATCCCTTTCATACATCTAGTGATGGAATTTGTCCACGTGGACAACTTCTGTATTTGAATTTGAATAATATGGATAGAGATGATCTCTAAATCAATTAATAGGAAATTTTTGGTTGATATTTCAGTCCATTAATTTAATAAACACTTTTTTGTTCCGGTAGACATCCCCTCAAAAGTATCCGAATACCCCAGAAGAGTCGGTTGAGTTTGAATTTAAGTATAAGAATACTTAAAAATATAGTTAGGCTTATTCTTAAGAATGAACCGGTAACTTCTTTGACGTCCTGATAGTATCCAAACTGGCAACTCCAGTTGTTAATGTGGTAGATTTAGAGCCTATTTGATCATCACCAAGTAATCCTTAACAGACGAGTAAAGTAATGTTTTGACAGTTTATGTATTTCCAATCTGACAGAGCGTCATTCGTAGATTAAAGTTTATTTGAGGATGGTAATAAAAGTCCTTAGCTGTATCTTTCTTCTCATACTTTTTTTAATATATTATTATCTCTTTTGTTCATATTTCATCAAAAGGCAAATAGCAGTTAATAACAGGTATTAAGTATAGTGTGCTATAATTGTTTTATCGTGAGAAAGTATTACATTGTGCTTTTTATTGACTCGAGAATCTATTCTTAAGTAACGCTACGTAATTACTGAGGAAGTCGTGATAGCTGATAAATGATACTTTTTATGGTTCATTTATGTCTTCCTCGGCCTATATTATCGTGGACATCCACTATGATATCAAATCTAAGTAGATAATGTAAGTAGATCAAGTGATCTACTTACATTATTTTTGTTAATCTCACTGAGGTTTATGTTATCCTCCTTTTTGAACAATAAAGATGACAATATTAATTAGACTATATTCCGTACATTAAAGTGATTTGCGAGGTTTCCAAATAGAGTTCTGCATGCAAATGAATTTTGAATATTAACCAACCAAAATTGATGAAATTTAACATAATCAGAAGAATCAATTCAACATAATTAATAAGAATCATCGAAACGTTTATATGATTCATTGAAAGTGTATAGGTAATCTATATGGACAAAAAAGTAATATTTTTTTAAGTAATTTAATTAAATATTGGCATTCCGAACCAGTGGTTAAATCATTTGACGATTCGAAAGCGCTTTGTAAAAGTTCATTTGAATAAAAATCTTTTCTATTTTTATTGAACTATTTCAATAGAAACTTACAATTTAACTCTTAGAGAACTGTCTTAAAATTTATTTTAGGTATAAAATTAAATAAACCTCGAACTTACAATATACGTAATGATTTAATTTATGGTCATCGTTCCATGGCCCCTTTAGATAACAATAGGTCAGTTTTTGCAATGTCCGAAAATCGAGGCATTCTATTTTATCACCTTGAACTCGGAACGGAAGACCGTGAAAGGACTGCAAAGTAGTTGACAGCAGCAGCTAGTGTTTAGTTTAATCGAGATCTAAGAAATCATCATCTCAGTCCAAACTCCCACCATTATGTGATTAATAGAGTGGGGTCACGACCTTCAACAATGGGGATGACGACACAAAGAGACTGTGTTATACCGCGCGTTCAGTGCTAAAAGTATTTACCAAGAGATTATGAAAAACTATTTCTTCTATTTAAGCAACTCGGCGCTTTCCGGAACTTTCTTTAAATTAGTATCGCTCGAACAAAAACTTTTCTATAGAAATGCAACTGATATAAAATATCTGGAACGACAATATAAAGCCAGCGAGTTGGTTTAGTACATGTTAAAAACAAAAGCCGTACTCTTGTGCTTTTATCCAAAAAGTAACTTGTTACATTGATCTCTTCAAGATTTGTAACACATTTGCACCACAGAGAAATTGTTAGTACTGCTGTTAAGTCATTGGAAGCTTTACATAAAGGTAAAATATAAATAGCAATATAGTACCTACTTATGTTATACTCAATATGTAACATGTCCACATAAGTTGGTGATACACACAGTTTAAACGTCACTCATCGCTCTATTTAGCGAACTATGTTAGGTTTCTGAAGCTCTATGATAAGCAATCTGGGATAGAGCAGTCACAGAATGGCGACCGCGTACCTTGTGTGGGACGATCTTTATTCCGATTCCCTGATCTGATTATTACCTTCAGAAAGTGAGGGTAAGCAGCTGAATGAGAAAGAGAAAGCATGCGGTTTGTGCTCTTTGTCCAGCGATGGGCAAACAAAGGGATGATGTTGTGGCCCCTTAGAATATATCAAACTAGATGACGCCTGCCACTTCTTCCGATTTAGATTTTTGATAGCCGCGAAACTCTTTAATTTTCTCTTTAAAATATAGTCTATAATATGTTAATATTGAGTGTTTGCTGTCTCCATTTCAAATTTCAGCTAAAACGGTTCTTTCGTTTTGGCGTGAAAGAATAACCAACTCTATCCATCTATAATTCCTCACAAACTTTCGAATTTATAATAACAGTAGAATAGTAGAATTTTTTCTAACAAAATTCTACGTCTCTTCCGGCAACACTTAAATCCTTGAAAGTGAAACAATAACACCGTCTCCGAAAGCGAAAAACTTTTACAATCGCTGTCTTTCGCTAGTTCTTGTGGAACAGAATTCCCAACTGCTTACTGGTAGTTTAATAGGGAGCCGTTTTATAAACCATACAATAATTTGCTACCTTCATTGTACTTTCTTAGCTCGGGCTCAAAATAAAAGTTAAAACGAGACAGAAATATGCTCCAGCATAAATCTGTCTCGTTTTATCTCTTTCTTGAGTCTGAGCAGAGTGAGAGTGCGGTCTATAGATTTCAGCTTTTAATAAATGACCAAGCAATAGCTCACCGCGTATATATCTACTCGTATATTGTAGTGAACCATAAATCTAGAGAAACTGGGAGGTCTCAGGTTTGATTCCCGACGGGGGCAATTTGGGAATTTATAATTTCTAATTTTATACCCCTTCCAAGTTAGCCCACTACCATCTTAGACTGCATCGTCACTTACCATCAAGGGCTTTCTTGCATCGCAGTCAAAGGCTATCTTGTCATCGAATAAAAAAAAACATACTTAAATATTATTTCGAAATATTTTAAACGTGGTCTTACCACTTTTTATCCGTGACTGAGCATTTAAAAATAGACTCAGTTCCACTTAATCTTATTCAATACCAGTAATTTGCTTGGCAAAAGAAATCGGATCTATTTTTTCCATAAAGTACAAAAAATTTCGTGACTGTACCCAATAGATAGATAATGATTATAAAATAGTGGACAGTAATTTTCATACTTTCCTGTTATAAGAATTAACTGAAAGGTATTTTAAAATAGATAAAGATAAGTCCAATAAATTACTTGACTAGTCATGACCTTATTCTTATTATTTTCTAAGAAGCAATTTTTTTCCAGGCATTGCAAAATTAAATTAAAGTTTTAATTGTATCAATTAAGAAAATGTTATGATACTGCATGAAAACATACATCCAACTTTCTAGGACTGAACTCCCAGAGTCAGTCCTAGACAGTTAAAAGTATCTAGATTTGAGATCTGAACTTAAAGCGGATGAATACTTTTTATTGTACCAATAAAATAAAGACAATAAAAATATTACAGTTACCTAATTAAAATACCTTGACGACCTCCCTGGTGCAGTGGCGAGCGCTGTGGTCTTATAACTGGGAGGTCTCGGGTTCGATTCCCGGCTGGGCCAATTCAGGAATTTATAATTTCTGAATTGTCTGTGGCCTGGTCTGGTAGCTAATTACCACCCTACCGTCAAAGACGTGCCGCCAAGCGATTTAGCGTTCCGGCACGATGGCGTATAGAAACAGATTAGGGGCATGGGTTGAATTAACACTGCTATACCCCTTCCAAGTTACCCCGCTACCATCTTAGACTGCATCGTCACTTACCATCAAGTGAGATAGCAGTCAAGGGCTATCTTGTCATCGAATAAAAAAATAATTTCACTGTTCATGTAAGTAGCTTATAAAATGTACCTTGATCTAGCTGTTGATTTCTTTACGGAGTAGGTTACACGATCTTGCTAGTTTGTACTCATTATTACTAAGTAGAACGAGTCTTGTGTAACTCGATCGATATTAACGAGGTGAAAGAGGGGATAGGTGGGTTACTAATTTCAGTGATTTGGTCGGTTCAACAACGATGTATCAAGTCCAAAATAAATAGTTAAAGTCGGTTTAAAGTCTAGTTGAATGTTCGAGAGACATTAAATCATTACTAAAATCCTTGCGAAAGTGTGTTTGTTTGTCCTTCAATCACGCTGCAACAAAGCAACGGATCGACATGATTTTTTGCATGAGTATAGTTGGGGATTGGGAGAGTGACATAGGCTACTTTTTATCCCTCAAGGAAGGATCAATCTTCATTTTTATGAGACGCGTTTGACTCTTTTTAAAAAAATCATACTTATTTACATCAAATATAGGCCAACTTATAACTCTTATGGCAAATCAAGATTCTACCACCAGTTCGGAAAATAAATTTAAATTCTGCTAGTGCTGAGAAATGCTAATAAAAGACTGAGCAGTTTCTCTTATTTTACACCTATTGAAACAAATACGTGTCTTACCCAATATCAAACACAAATTCTTTCGTCACCTTCAAATCGATTTTGCAAAACGCCATCTATTGTCAGACACCGTAAAAGTTTCCAATATAATAAGCGTCACCGTTACGTCATAAATTAGTTCATTCAGTATAACATTACTTAACCTTGACTGTATTTCATTTTGGTTTTTTCACTTCAGCGAAACATTGTATAATTATATCAAAGTATACGCAACCGCGAATCGAATTTGAGTGACCGTGGCAAAGTCAACCTAATATTACGAAAATGCATATATTTTTTTCTAAAGTAGCTTAAAACCAATTGTATCGTAAATATCTTAATAGTTCCGTGTTGAAAAAACTATCGCTGAATGTGAGGTACCGTTACCATTTTCAAAATAATTAAAAAAAATTCAAAACTAGTTATTAACCGACTGCGGCATGCAAAGGGCAAAGGTTATTATTGGAAAGATTTGAACCGGTCTAGATTTTTAATGGGTCCCGACTGTTTAAGTAGGACTTGTGTTTTCCCTTTCAGTTTTTATTTAAAAATAAAATTCAATTTTTACGCAGTCAGGTATTTGATTTTTTGAATTTAATATTTTTATTGTAAGAAAAGAAAATTAATTTCGGGAAAATTTTGTCTATCTTACCGGTAGCGCCCAAAACGGTAAACACAGAATTTAATTTCCAAGACTGACTATACAAATCCTCTTACAGAAGTTAAAGCAAACTTACGTTGTTCGGAGTACGTTGTAAGAGGTTTAAAACACTTTGTAAGTAGCATGAAATAAGGTAATGTTATTTGCTACCTTAATTTACGAGTATGAGTTCGTAGAACTACTCGTATCTTGACTTTCTGAGTCTAGGAAACTAAAACAAGAAAGACAGCATTTTCTAATGGGCGGGTTATTATTGCTCGAAGAAGCAAAATACGTTGGATACCTGAGTTTCCATTATTTACTCATGTGGTGAAATAAGTTGAAGAAAACTTCGACCTTCTTTTGTTTTGGGAGATCCAGGATTCGATCCCACGCACAAGTCTCAAGACTTTTTGGAATGATGTGCGTTATAAGCAATTTAAATATCACTCATATCCTTTAAAGGTGAAGGAAAACATAATGAATCCTGCCTGCCTGACAGTTCTTCATAATGTTCTGAAAGGTGTGTGAAGTCTGCTGTCTGTGTCAAATTTCAGCCAAATCGGTTCAATCGTTTCGGCGTGATTGATAGAGTCATGACGTGTCATAAGAGCTACTGCAAGTTGGCCTACATGAAATAAATAATTTTGAATTTTTGAATTTTTCAAACATCCATCCATCCATTCTTCCATCCATACATCCAAACTTTGCATTTATAATATCTAAATATATAAAAGGCAAAGATGACTGACAGTCAGTCAGTCATGATCAGTCATGATCTATCAACGCACAGCTCAAACCACTGGACGGATCAGGCTGAAATTTTGCATATAGATAGCTATTATAACGTAGGTGTCCGCTAAGAAAGGATTTTTGAAAATTCAACCCCTAAAGGGATAAAATAGGGGTTTGAAAAATCGAGCTTAACGTGAGCGAAGCCGCGGGGAAAAGCTAGTTAGATAATAAAAATTAATAGAATTTGTTTTTTGACCGATTTATAATAATAATAATATTTATTTCTGATTTATTGTCTGTTTTTATGTTACATTTTTGATTGTAATAGTGAATATCCACATTGGACAACAGTCCAATCCCGAAATTCCCAAACAAGACAAAGTGTAATTTCATTGCACTCTTATGTCCCTAGACGAATAAAAATGAGTTCCAGCTTAAAAAACTTATGGACTTGAGATCTTTGGAAAACAAGCGATTCAACCCTTTGTTAGAGGGGTCACACCAAAGTATGCTCAACCTCTTAATTGAAAGTCCAATCTTATATTCAAGTAAAATTTCAACAGATATAAGTTCTAAGCTAAGACCTTCTGGAATTTATCTCGCCCTCATACAGCTAAGGTATTAATGCTGGATGGTATGATTAATCCAGCAACAATGCAAAGCAGCTCTATCTATATTAAGTAAATTCGAACGAAGTTGGAACTAGTTTTGCTATTTTCAGCACTCCTCTATTCAGGCTCCTCAATTAATAACGAAACTTTGAGAGTTTGAGCTAAAAGTTGTTGATTGGAATAAATTTAATGCACGCTTTTAGAGAACCCTTTATTAAACTGATTTATTTATTATGCTTTTGATAAAGTTACAGTATTATTTTGACAAAAACAAGCAATCCAGTCCATAGCTTAATTCCTATCCTTTGCTGGAGGATTTTAATCACACTTAGTTAAAAACGCTACCCGAAAATGTCACCTACCTTCAGGGTGTTTCGGCAGTTTTTTTGAATGTTTGTAATGTTGAACGAATGATTTTTCAATCGAATATCCATTCAGTATTCGAATGAATTACTCAAGTGTTTATTCGAAAAAAAATATACGTTCACTAAGCCATACTTCTATGAACATAATATTACAACATACCTGCAGGTAGCAGTTCGACGAGTGTGGGAACCTCAAGATTGAGTCGATTCGATATTGTGAATGTTTTTTCTTACATGTACTTGAAAAGAATATAATCAGTAACTATTGAATAGCTCATTGATTAATTTCATTCAAAAAAAATTTTTTATTTTGAATCAAGTAGGTACATAATAATTCAAAAATAAATCATTTTTACAATCTAATAACTCAAGTCTGAATTAAACCACCTTACTATCAATGCAGCCAGAGTTTGAACTCGGCCTACATCATCACATTTACGAGATACGTATATTACGAGATTTTCCGATTCATTCAGATGGGACATTTTAAAAAATTCTAAAAATGAACTTAAAAATTATTTATTCCGTGCTCTTATGACACTTCAAGACTCTACCACCGGTTCGGAATGCTGATTCGGCTGAGAATATTTTTAAAGGAAATTTCAATATAATCTATTGAAGTAACTTCTCTACGAAAAAACAACACCATTACCGATAAATCAAACCGAAAAACCTCGTGAAAGTGCCTTTAAAAAAATCTGAAACCAATTTAATCGTATTGTTGACGTAAAGAATTAACCTCGTAAATGTTGAACGCCGTTGGAAATATTTAAAAATACACACAAAATGTGTGAAACACATAAACGTTGTATAGCAATACACCTATAACACCGCCATTACCGTAAACCCGTACAAAATCCCGGTGTCTACCATGAAAAATCCTAGCATAGAATTAAATTGAACGACCTCACTGATGCAATGGTGTTTATATAACCAGATAATGTATATAACCGGTAAGTTGAGGGATCTGTATGAAGTTTTTTTCAGTATATATTACAGTTTCTCTGCTAAATCATTTAAATAAATAGCGACTGCAATTCAGGTTGCACTGCGCTAACTTACCTATATTCATTACCTAGAAGATTTTTTCGTACTATCGCGTAACTCTTATCTCTTCGCACGACGTTAGCCCAATGACAATAGACTTGGTCTGTCAGGACGGAACACCCGGTAATTGTATCTTTATAACCTACAATGCGGAGCGTACCTGTTACTTCTGTTAGGAGGTCTTGGCTACTTGAATCCGGTCGTGTTAAAAGAATTACCCTATCGGATTAAGGCGGCGCCTGATAAATCCTTCGAAAAGCATAGAATTGCCGAGCAGGGTGGCATTTTAACTGCTATTTATCTATTTGCATTTTAGAACATAATACAATGATTTTTTATTCAAATAAACTTTACAAAATGCTTTTGAAAATCTGTGTTTTCGAATCGTTAAGTGAATCTACCACTGGTTCGGAATGCCGTTCGAACCGAGAAAAACTAATTATGGTCTAAACATTTTAAAACATCCGATTTGAAGTATTAAAATTAAAGATGTATGTTTAATGAAGCGGAATAGAAAAGTGCTTAGCAGAGATATAAGATAATTTTATATAAGCATAAGATCATCACTTGTATAATATCATTCAACCGAACCGAATACCTCTTCTCTTCTCTAAATTCTACAAAATGTTGGAATAACGTTTGAATTTTATGTAAAAATAACGTAAAACTTGTAAAAGCACGTAACAAAGCTATAACATACTCATAGCCATAATCATAAAACAGAGCGAAATCATGATAGCAACAACGTAAATGGAGAGCAAAGGATGAAATTTAAATGAAACCATATTTATTGCTGTGCAGTGAATTTCACTTCGAATGGTTTAGATGAAATTTTTAAGCTATTGCATAGCTTCTATCGCGGGCCAGCGTGGAGACTGAATCCAGAAATTCCGTAACGAAAATAACCTGACACGGGACTCCTCTACGGTGAGCCGCTAGATGGCGTTGATAAAAAATGCTATGCAATAGCTTTACCGCGGCAGTCCCCGAGTGCCACACGTCTTTTTTTATTTTATTTTCTCGAGCCACTCAGGTAAATGTCACATTCATAATATAATTTATTCATTTAAAATTGATGCCAATTAAACCTTGATTGCTTTTTAATTTGTTTAATTTAAAAACACGTGAAAAGTCCTCCTTACTAATATTATATGCTATTCAAAAACTTAATTGCTTTATCGTAATACTTATTTTCTCTTGTGATTTTAACTAACTTTCTTTACTTTTTAATAAGTTTTGACCAATTGCGATGTAAAACTGCATTTGACTGGGCTTGCAGTCAAAACTGCTTTTTTCATACATTTAAGTAAATAATATACTTTTTTTATTCGATGACAGATAGTCCTTGACTACGATCTCACCTGATGGTAAGTGTCGATGCAGTCTAAAATGGTAGCGGGCTAACTTGAAAGGGGTGTGGCAGTGTAGATTAAACCCATATCCCTAATCGGTTTCCGCCCGCCATAGTACAGGAATGCTAAATCGCTTGGCGGCATGTCTTTCACGGAAGGGTGTTAACTACATAGTTATAAGACCTCCCAGTTATAAGACCACAGCACTTACCACTGCGCCAGGGAGGTTTCGCGACTTGCAGGATGGTTGGCTTAAAATATATACATGTTATTCTCAATTATTATATTAAGGATTGTCAACTAGGTGTCCGTCAATTTTCACAGCTTTAAGCTTTAACTCGATCAAACTTTTTGAATTTAGTTTGGGAGTGCTTATATTTCATGTTAATTGTCGCCGTGGCAAAACTGTAGTTACTAACTTTGATTGGAAACTTCGTTAGCGATAAAATTTAACTAGGTGCTTTTCGTACCATTTTTTATCGAATATATTAAAAATATATTTATTAAATTTAATATGATTAATATAATATTTATATTTCTAGTACCTATGAATAATTCTAAAAGGCTTTATTGTTAACAATGATCTTGTACCTACTTAGAGGGCTTTTAATCGTAAGTAGGTATAGTTAAAATAAATTCTTAAATCACATCCTCACTAATATTATAAATGCGATAGTATGTTTGTTCGTTGGTTGGTCCTTTAATCACGCAAAAACGGAGCAATGGATTAACATGATTTTTTGCATGGGTATAGTTAAGGCCTTGGAGATTGGCATAGGCTCCTTTGACCATTTCTCCCGGAAAGACAGAGGATACTCCAGGCACCCATCCGTGCCTGGTAGAGCATGTAAATGCACATCACCAATTTACTAACTCCGAGTTGACTCTTCCTTCGAATTCAATTACTGAGAATTCCATTACAAAACAACCCAATATTGTAACCAAAAATCAAACCATTAACCCAATTAGCCTCAATAATCTAACGGTTAAATGTGCGGACTGAAAACTGAAAGATCGCAGGTTCGTACCCTACCCGTTGCATTATTGTCGTACCCACTCCTAGCACAAGCTTTTCGCTTATAATATGTATAGAGGGAAGACGAGAATATAAGTCAAGTTCAGCTTGGCTGAATTATTGGCAATATTCATTAAAAAAACCTGGCTGAAACACAAATAAGCCAGCCACGAGGCAAGTCACAGAGTATGATAGTTAACAATAGATCGTACCTATGTGTATGGAGAAATTAAAGAAAAAAAATATCAAGCCGGTATACCCGCTGTGCAGAGCAGCGTGTGGTCTTAAGTACTAAATCATTACGTACTTTGCTATGAGTCTACCAACCGTGAATACGCTCTGTATTTATTTACTCGTTGACGTTACCGGATACAAAAATGTTTGCCTATTCTTTTATTAGCTCTGTTTGCGATAATCTAATGGTTAAGACTTCACAGCAGCCTCCTTTTCTGGTCTCCAGAGCTTCAATCTATTTTTTTAAAGAATACTAACCAAGCTGAACTTGACTTATATTCTCCTCTCCCCTCCAAATAAGCGAAAAGCTTGTGTTAACAATGAATAAAAACAAGCTTTTGAATATTATTTTGTCAGTCTTTTTATATATTTCCAACAACAATTTTGCCCTAAAACCTTCTCACTTTGAGAGCAGACTATCCCAGTAGTGGACCGGCAAGGGGTTAAGTTTGTTGATGAATTAAACAAGTAAAAGCCTGAAATTTCACACGGAAAATTTCCGAGCACCTGGATTTGCGCATACAACTTATAAAGATGTTGAAATCCCTATCAATTTGAAATGCCTCTAAAACTTTTACACGGGGTCAAAGGTCACCAGCACGGTTTCTAGAATATCACATTAGTCTACCAAATTGAAGCACATTAGTCTATCACATTGTACATAGCTTAGTAAATTTTCTACAAAAACAGCAATCTCTTGCTTAAGCTATCATATTTCAGAAGTCAGAAAGTAGGACATCCAACTCACGTTAAACTAAACTATGTCGCTTATCACATCGTAGACGGTACTTTTTGATGACCTTTGACCTCTTGTAAAATTGGTAGCGGCACTTGAGCGATGGGGACTTTTGACATTTCATTTAGAATAACATTATCAAGATTCCAATCTAAATCCAGCTTTCCGGATTTTTTTAAAACACATTGCAATATTCACTAGGCTAAAATGATCGTAAATTAGATCCTTTAACTTCGACAAGAATATTGTTATTATATTAATTATATTAGCAGATTCCCGCGACTTCGTCCACGTGGAAAAGTTTGAAGTAACTTGCTACTATCCGCGAGAAGTTATGTCCTCTATCTCCGATAATATTTAGTAGATCTTCACTAAAATTCGACAAATTATTTCTAATAGCACGCAGTTTATAATAAAAAAGAATTATCAAATTCGGTTCAGATTTGACGAAGTTATGGAGTAAAATCAACAAAAAATTTCTTCCCCTATTATTATATTCGATATTATCTAGCTTATTATAATCCTTCTACCTACTTGGCAAACGTTCTCTTTCGGTAGGATTTTGTTTTACTTTTTAAGTGCCGATTTCACTAATGTCGAGTGAGGTTTTACCGGGGAATAAATTGGACGTTCTGACAGTTTTTGTTTTGAAAATCTGCCAAAATATCAAATTTAGGCATGGATGAGACTTATTTTATTTTGATGAAATCGGCCCAATGATCTTAATGATCTTGATATCAATAAAATAATTTTTAAATAATTATGTAGTATTTAATATGTAGAACTATTAATCTGAATCCAAAAATTGAACTAAATAAACATCTTTAACCACAAATGCAATTAAGGCTCATAAGCAAAGTTCAAAAGGATGAAGAGTATCGATTATCTAAATATATAAAAGGCAAAGGTGACTGACTGACTGACTGACTGACTGATCTATCAACGCACAGCTCTAACCACTGGACCGATCGAGCTGAACTTTGGTATACAGGTAGCTGTTAGGACGTAGACATCCGCTAAGAAAGGATTTTGGAAAATTTCAACCCCAAGAGGGTTAAGTAGGGGGTTAAAAAATCGAACCTAACGTGAGCGAAGCCGCGGGTTAAAGCTAGTAATTTCATAAACAAAGATTTACATCAATACAACGTCAATCAATATATCTTTTATATCGTCGTACACATGCACATTGCGTAAGTGTCTGGGCCTGTCAGGAGCCTAGGTGGGAGCGGTCAGGCGCCAGCAAGCTCTCGCTCACACTTATACAGATACGACACGCACACAACCATGAGCCACGCGCCCTCGTGAGTTGAAAGGACTATAGTAACTTCGTCTTCTTCCACAGATCCTTCTAATAGAAGCCGGACCGGAGGAACCCGATGTCACCAGCGTGCCCGCTCTACCACCAGCTCTGAGATGGTCCAGCATCGACTGGAACTACCAGACCCAACCTGAGAAGCTAACGTGTAGGGGGTTTGTTGGGGGCAGATGCCATTGGGCAAGGTGAGTCCCTCAATAGCAACCCGTTAATGCATCACTAATGAGTAATCCCATTATCCTATTAGTCCTATTATCCTATTAATCCTATTATCAAATTATCCTATTAATATTATAAATGCGAAAGTTTGGATGAATGAATGTCTGTTACTCAATCACGCCGCAACGACTGAATCGATTTGGCTGGGCACGTAGATTATTATAATCTAGAATAACACATAGGCTACTTTTTATCCCGAAAATAAGAGAAATCCCGCGGGAATTAAAATCCACGCGAAATAAAAAATAAAAAAATCATCTTTTTATAGCAGAGTTAGTCATTTTTGCCATCAAGTTGATGTCAAAACTAAAATTTATTTACGCATTACTCACAAAACCTTTTAGTCGTTACTAATTTTATTATTATAACTCAAACATAAGTTGTACAATCTAAAATTCCCTTTCAATAAAGGAAAATTAAGTAGTATTATATTAAGTATACGTTATCGACATAGTGTAGTCAAAGTGCATCATAAATAACAGTATTAACGAGTTACTACGTTCTAAGAAAATCGCATTTCTGTTTCGCCCCCATATGCAATTTTGTATACATAGTAGAGGTACTGAGGCGTAATGTTGGCAGACCTCCCCACTAGGTGGACCGACGACATCAAGCGAGTCATAGGGAACCGCTGGATTCAGGCGGCGCACGACCGGGACCTGTGGAAGACCATGCAAAAGGCCTATGTTCAGCTGTGGACACCTATCGGTTGATAAAGAAGAAGTAGAGCTACTTTAATTACATGAAAACATTACATTTAAACTCAAAAGCTTTGAAAATATGCTTACATATTATATGCAGACAGATTTATGTCAAAGCACGTTTGTGTCTCGTTTTATTAGGGTTCCGTAGCCAAATGGCAAAAAACGGAACCCTTATAGATTCGTCATGTCTGTCTGTCTGTCTGTCTGTCCGTCCGTATGTCACAGCCACTTTTTTCCGAAACTATAAGAACTATACTGTTGAAATTTGGTAAGTAGATGTATTCTGTGAACCGCATTGAGATTTCCACACAAGAATAGAAAAAAACCAATAAATTTTGAGGTAAGTAAGTAAAAAAAATTTTTTTTTCATCAAACCCATTTGAGTGGGGTATCTTTGGATAGGTCTTCAAAAATGATAATGAGGTTTCTAATATCATTTTTTTCTAAACTGAATAGTTTGCGCGAGAGACACTTCCAAAGTGGTAAAATATGTGTGTGTGTGTGTGTGTGTGTCCCTGTAACTTCTAAAATAAGAGAATGATAAAACTAAAAAAAAATATATGATGTACATTACCATGTAAACTTCCACCGAAAATTGGTTTGAACGAGATCTAGTAAGTAGTTTTTTTTAATACGTCATAAATCGTAAACCGCAATTGCTGCTACGGAACCCTTCATGGGCGAGTCCAACTCGCACATGGTTGCTTTTTTTTAACTTCTATGTTTAATCAGAGCCATACTCTATAGATCTCAGCATAAGAGACTATAGGCTCGGTAAAATAAATAACATTTTCTCGAATGCCACGTTCCCGCGGTAAAATAGTGGCGTTTCTCTGGTCATAAACTATCTTTTACTTGTGAGAGAACGTGACTAAATTGAGTAAATTTGGGAAGAACCCATTGGACTCTCCAAAAAGCGCGATACACTCGTACCTAATAAGGAAGGATGATAACATATATGATATAACACAACTAACCTCTTTTTTTTTCGATAAAATCAAATAAAAAACCTAACCCTGATGGTAAGTGACGATACAGTCTAAGATGTTAGTGGGCTAAGTTGGAAGGGATATGGCAGTGTACATTCAACCCATACCCCTAATCTGTTTCTACACGCCATCGTACCGGAACGCAAAATCGCTTGACGGCACGTCTTTGACGGTAGGGTGGTAACTAGCTACAGCCAAAGCCTCTCACCAGACCAAACCAGAGACAATTTAGAAATTACAAATTCCCAAATTGCAACCGCAGGTTTGCAGTTTCATATCCAAGTCGATACCTACTATGTACAAAAATTTTATCTATGCCGAAACAGTACACAACTAGCTAATCAAAAAGGCACAATTGCCATAGCAATCACTCTTTAGTCGTTGTTAATAGGTCGATCATTAAGCAAACTATAGCGGCACTTATTTAGATTTGCCCAGTTTCTCTGCTTGCAAGACATTCCATTTATTTATTGCGTAGCCTGCGTGATGTTAACAGGGAAACTTTCATTGTTTGTTTTATACAAATAAAAAAAAACGGAATATTCGCCTAAAACTTGTTATAAAAACTATTAGTGAATTACACTTTTTTTTTAAATTAAAACGGTGATAGCTAGTTACAAAGATTTCGACCTCTTATTATTATACCAAAAGCCTCCGGGATTCGACCCCATGTATGTGAGATTATTCGGAGTTATGAAATAATGAAGCCTAAATATTAATTTTAAAGATAATTTAGGTCTTAATATTCGCTATTGTTTTAAGAATGTAATCAAACAGAAAACAATATTATAAACTAGATGATGTACGTGACTTCGACCGCCTGGATTAAGAATTTTTGATTCCCGCGGGATCTCCTAATTTTCCAGAAAAACTGTAGCCTATGTACTATTAAGATGTATAAACTATTATGAAATTTTATCAAAATCTGATCAGTAGTTTTTGCGTGAAAGAGTAACAAACATCCATCCATCCTCATAAACTTTCACATTTATAAACTAAAAAGTGATAAGAAGAAAATATTTATAAATAGATATTTTTAAAAGTGTCATCATTTTACAGAGGCAAAACTTTGGGAGGCTGCAGTGCCACAAATTACTTAGTATACATGAGAGGAAATCGACTGGACTATGATAATTGGGCTGCTATGGGGAACCCTGGTTGGAGCTATAATGAGGTTCGGCTTTTATTTTTTGACGTAATTTATCTCCCAAATATAATATTAAATTAAAAATCATAAACTATACATTTATATTTTATGATAAAAAATTCAAAAATATCGTTACAGATACTACCGTACTTCAGGAAGTCTGAAAATAACAGAAATATTGAAGGAGAAGACACATATTATCATGGAGTAGGTGGCCCTTTGTTTGTCGAAAGATTCCCTTACACAGATCCGAATGCTATTATGTTAGTGGAAGCTTTCAATGAAACAGGATTACCAATAGTAGATTTTAATGCCGAAAATAATATAGGCACGCAAATAGGCCAATCGACCTCAATGAATGGTCGCAGATGGTCAGCTAATATGGCTTATATTAGACCTATACGAGATGTCCGCCCTAATATTGACATTATGACAGATGCATTCGTTACGAAAATAATTATTGATCCAAAAACGAAAGTGGCACAAGGAGTAACCTATTTAAGGAACGGTGTATATCAAAATGTTTATGCTAGGAAAGAAATCATAGTGAGTGCCGGAACAATAAATTCTCCAAAACTACTCATGTTATCTGGTATTGGTCCTAAAAAACACTTAAGAAGTCTAAAAATTAAAGTGATATCCGATTTACAAGTGGGGCAAAATTTGCAAGATCATGCAACTACAGATGGGCTAATTATTGCTCTATCTAACAAAACATCAACACAAATAAGTGGATCTGAACTGTTAAATCAAATCACCGAGTACTATGAACAACCACTTGATCAAAAAAATGGTCCACTGTCGACTACTTCCACACTTAATGGTATTGGATTCATAAAAACTAAATATGCTCGTGAGAATGCTCCTGATATCGAATTTCATTTTGATGGCCAAAATGTCGAAGACTTGTATGCAGATCCACAAACATATGTACAATTGCCAGTATTTCCTTTATCCTTCTATAATAGTCTTGCAGCGAGACCCTTTTTACTAACACCAAGAAGTAGAGGGCAAATCTTATTAAATCGGACTGATCCAGTATTTGGTCAACCTTTAATATATCCAGGATTTTTCACCGTTAAAGAGGATGTAGATGTATTGGTCGAGGGAATGCGATATGCTGTCACTTTAGAACAAACGGAAGCATTTAGAAAGAATGGGGCTTACTTTGTTAGGAAACCAATTCGAGGTTGTGAAAAATATGAGTGGGGGAGCTACGATTATTTCTTTTGTTTGTTAGTTCAATATACTTCTACTATTTATCATCCAGTAGGAACATGTAAAATGGGTCCAGCTTGGGATAAAACTGCAGTTGTTGATGCTAGACTGCGTGTTTATGATGTAAAAGGTCTGAGAGTAATTGATGGTTCTATTATGCCACAAACAGTTAGAGGAAATACAAATGCACCAATAATAATGATCGCTGAAAGAGCCTCAGATATGATAAAACAAGATTATCAAGTTTTAAATAAATAAAGTCTCATTAATATACAAATCGGTATTTAGCTTATATACGTTATAGCTGCAATAGTTATTACTATTTTACAATGCGTACTTAATAAAGTTTTTTTTAATTCTAACTAGAAAGTAATGCTCTTGGACTAGGGAATTGGTTTCTTTTCAATTATATCTTCAATGAAATAAAAATGTGTGTGACACTGGTTGTTTTATTTCTTTTGAAAGGCCTATCTGATAGATAAAATTATTATATTATCACCCAATCAATTTAAACTAGTACGTAATTCAACCGTCATTTCCGTGCCTATACGTAAGATCCATAATGCGGTTCATAAATTCTATAATTTGCATAAACAAAAAATATTTAATGTTTACTTTGTGTTGCGGTTTAAATCGGTATGTTGAAAAGTATTTTTCTGGAGTCCAAGGGATAAATAACCTAAATCCAGGAGGACGAAGTAGAACGCATTGTTAAGTACCTTATTTTTCTTCTTCTTAATCAACTGATAACCGTCCACTGCTGGACATAGGTCTCTTGCATGGACCTCCATAGATCTCGTTCTTGCGCCGGCTGAATCCAGCAGCTCCCTGCGACTCGTTCGATGCCGTCGGTCCACCTAGTGGGAGGTCTGCCAACACTGCGCTTCCCGGTGCGGGGTCGCCACTCCAGCACCTTGGGACCCCATCGACCATCAGCTCTTCGAACTATGTGCCCCACCCATTTCCACTTAAGTACCTAATCAAACAAGATAAATAGGTTGTCATTTCAGTCTACCACCTGCCCATGACTGAATACGAGTCACCTCTTGAGTGAATAGGTAATTACTCGTTTTATTTTACCCCGTGGTGGTATAAGAAATTTGACAATTCCATTGTAAAAAACGCTTCAATGAACACAAGTGTATAATTCTCAGCCTTGATATAAAAAGTAGTGTAGACTTTTCCTACTAGTTATCGCACCATTCGTTTAGACGCTTTCAATCACAGAACACGGGGATTTTAGTGGACCTGTGAATACTAAATAATAAAAAAATTGTGTCGAAAAAATTTTTAAAGGTGTACTAAACATGATTTTGTGATAGCACTGAAACTAGTGAGACAAAGTTGAGTGACAAACATGGCAGCATCGTGGACCCCGCTGGAAATTAATGACATTTGCTACGAACAACGTTCTCCTTTGACACAATGCTCCTCCACAGGTGTCATGTTCTTGGCCTTAGTGACGCGTCTTTTTGGTGGCGTCTCTTACAGTGTGCCGTATCCAAAAAAAAATCCATACGACATTCATAATCATGGAATTTACAGTGCAGGATTATATCCAAATTCAGAAAACCCATTATCTCACAACAATTATCCAGTGAGCACTCAAAATCTTAACTTTGGTATTGGGCCCTCATCTCATCACCATCATCACACGCATCATCAAGGAAAAAAAGGCTTTCAATACGATTTAGTGAGCTACCATCCACCGCCTTCGTTTTCCGGGAATTTTGATTCAGGTGCTTCGAAATTTGAAACTCGCCAGCCGAGTTTTCATTTTGATTTCCTTGAGAAAAATGTCGGAGATTTGGGCCTGCAAGAATCGAGGGCTGTGCCAACTACAGTGGAAATGGATAAGAAAAAAGAAAAAACAAGACGTAAACGAGAAATTGAGGAATACGATTTCATCATAGTCGGCGCGGGTTCAGCTGGCTGTGTTCTCGCCAACCGTTTATCAGAAGTTAAGAAATGGAAGGTAATTAGGATAATCATTACTAATTTTTTTTCTGTGTTCATCATGCGATCAGTCGGCGGACTATGACCAGATGTGTTGTGGGAGTTGATGTCGTGCGGAGACAAATTCCCCAGTGAGAAGAACTCCATGCGTCTTATGAAGCTATATTGTCCAATATATGCCATCTCTTTAAGCGGCGTATCGCTTCTGGCATGGTCATTATTACTAATATTATAAATGCGAAAGTACGTTTGTTTGTTGGTTTATCGCTTTGTCCTTCAATCACGCTTCAACAAAGCTACTGATCGACTTGGTTTATCTTCAATCACGCAGCAATCGATGTGATTTTTTGCATGGATACAGTTATGGACTTAATTTGCTCATTTTAACCATACCTAAATCATTCCTTAAGTAGGAGACTTTTTATACAGGTAGCCCCTAAATACAATCCCTTAGCCGATGGCATTTTCACCTTTAGGTGTTCCCTAAAGGTTCGTGAACACGAGATTCACAGAAACCTAATCAAACTTAGCTTAAGTAGACCGTATAAGTTACGGAACGTTGGTGAAGACGGACATTAGGCTACCTTTAATACAAGAAAAATAGACGATTTGCGTGGGATTTGTAAAAACCTAACTCCACGCGGACGAAATCGCAGGCAATAGCTAGTAGAAATATCCATAGAAATCTCTATAGAAATAAATCTATATATATAAAATTCAAAGTCCTGACTGACTGACTGACTGAGATATCAACGCACAGCCTAAACTACTGAAGTTAGAAACTTGAAATTTTTACAGTTGGTTCCTTTTATGACGTAGGCGCACACTAAGGAAGAATTTTTGAAAATTCAACCCCTAAAGGGGTAAAATAGGGGAAAATTGAAAAATCGAACTTAACGTGAGCAAAGCCGCGAGCAAAAGCTAGTAAAATATAAATATTTAGTAACAACAGTTACTAAGTGACCTTTCTTTTGATTACGAGATAGGCTCGTCGCACTTGACAACAAATTAATGATAATAAAACCATTTTTTGCACCCAAGGGATATTAACCTCAATCCACGTTCAAAATATTGCAGGCATCAGCTAATTTTAAATAAAATCCGTGTATACCTATTTGCGAGTATAAAGGGCATTGTTCTACCCTATTGCTTTCAAATAGCCTTGATTGTAACACAAGCCCAATAAGAATAGCAGTATAATGACACCAAATACGTAAAGGACAATGAGTATTTTTTGTACAACCATTTTTGCGTCTCTTTTGGCCTCTGGGTTTGGCCTCCTTAAAAATCTTTGACACATTAGGGGAGAGGGGGCTCCCTGGGGCTCCATTGAGAATAATTATAAATTGATTCGTCTGAATTTAAAACAATTACGGTTAAATTGTGATGACGGCGAAATGAGAGCAGTTTATTTTGCTACCAGTCTATATGTATTATCTATGACGTGTGCCGTTTACGAGTAGTAATTGCTTAATTCTATTTTTTTTTAATATTCATTGAATTATATAACAAAGATACGTATAGATTTTCTTATAATAATTAAAATATCGTTGGAGGTGGAAATAATTTTTTATACACTTTGTACATAAGTTATGAGCAACTCATTTATTTATTTACTACTAGTTGATGCCCGCGACTTCGTTCGCGTGGATTGAGTTTTTTTTAGATTCCCGCGAGAACTCTCTTATTTTCCGGGATAAAAAGCCTACCCTATATGCCATTCCATTCCATAATCTATCTCTGTGCCAAACAGCCAAATTGGTTCAGTCGTTGCATGAGTAACAAACATCCATACAACCATTTAAATTTTCGCATTTATAATATTAATAGGATACAATAGAATAATACGTTTCATAGCTTTCTGCATACGAGTAATAACGAGGGCTCAATTTATTACAGGAATATTTAACACTCAGCATGCCTAACAACAGACTAACAATTAGTTTCGTAAATACGATACAAATTGCGATTGAATATGTTGCAAGCTAAAAGGAATGAACATTTTTTCTGTTTTTTTTTTTTCTCTAATAATTTTTCAATTTACACCACACAACATTATAACTAGGTATTGAAATTGAAATAAATTAAATTATGTTTGACCATACATATTTTTCTGTAGGCGGATTTTAGCAAAATAACTCTAACCGTTTCTTGCTAAAATAAATCCATCTGAAGTTAACGATATTTTTTTTTATAAATAAGTTTTTATCTAAATCTCAACAAGTAAATACATAATGACAAATTATTTTTTAAAAGCATTATTATTTTTGAGACAGAATGTATGTGTCCCTTAAGTCACAAAAAATTTTTACTTACGCTTTTTATTGTTTGTTAGGAGTGCATTGTTAGGAAAATATGTAGAAGTGTTACATAAGTACCTAAGTTAACTTATGCTAATCGCTTTCAGATACTTCTAATAGAGGCAGGCCCCGAGCAACCAGATGTCACTATGGTGCCGTCGTTTGCCCCGACACTTAAAGGCTCGAGCATCGATTGGAACTTTAGAACTCAACCAGAGGAACTAACTTGCAGATCCTCAAGAGGTCATAGTTGTTATTGGACAAGGTATTTCGTAAAACAATTTGAATAAAAAAAAATCTTTCATTAATCTCAACTGATTGCTGGACCATTGCTGTGTACAGTGTAGATTGGCACACCTTTTAGATGATTATGGAGAATTCTCAGTAATGCAGCTTTCACCACGAAATTTTCCTTCACGTTGAAGTCATATTTATTACTTTAAATGCATATAATTCCGAAAAGTCAGAGCATGCCTCAGCTGATAGGTCAAACCCGGTCAAAAGTTGTTAACCGCTTGATAAATGAAAATAAACGAGTATAATAATTAGAAATTAAGTGATTTTTTATAGTCTAGTTGTTAAAATTTGCTAACCAATACATTGCTAAATTATTCCACGGATGACCAGTTATAGAGGTACCTGCTAAATTACCCTACAATGTAGTAATTTTACAGAATACCTAATAATGTAATTCATGGATACGTTAAATAGACTTCAATGGTAAGACGTAAACAGGTAACGTAACGCCTCTTTTAGTTTATACAATTAGACAAAAACTGTCGCAAAAAAGAAGAAAGAAAAACAGTGGGATCTCACGTTTTTGCTCTCGTGTTTTTACGACATGAAAAATATAAACTAAATACCTGTAATATCGAATCTACTGTGGATCCAAGAACTAACACCTAAAGGCCAAAGAATTAGTTAAGCCATCCAAAGTGGCAATGCTGTCAACTTCTTGGTACTATGCCATGCTGCGGTGACATCAAGAGGTTGTAGGTTTATATTACTTTAAATTTTAGAAGTAATTTAATATTAATTGTTTTATATATTAAAAAAATTATTATTATTATCTAAAAAAAGAAATATTTTTCAGTGGCAGAACCATGGGAGGTTCCAGTTCCGTCAACTTCTTGGTTTATAATCGAGGTAATCAGCTTGATTACGACACCTGGGAAGGGTTAGGCAACCATGGCTGGAGTTATAGTGAAGTAAGTGTAGAATTATAATATGACTTTGTTGTATAACTAAGAACCATTTAAATGTTTGGCGGCGCAAAAAATTACTCGGCCTTACCGTTTCCACTGTGAGGACGACGTTGACGCCTATGGTCACCACTGACTCTCCTGTTTGACATCATCCGCAGATCTCTTATTACCGCTCACGTGTCAGCTGCATTAGACGTGGTACGTAGCAACAGACATGATGATATGAGGCTAGTGCCTTAGAGAACAGGAAGGTCGTTCGTTTGGGATTCCACCTGTGCGGACACCCTAACTGCATCCTCAGGCGACCTCCTCTATTGCGGGCGTAGTGGCTATTAGTACCAAACATGTCAAGACGCACAAGTATAAAAAACTTGATGGTAGTTCCATGTGCCTTTTGGGGTGGTGACCCTGAGACCGTGTGGTTGGTAGGCCTGAGTTATTTTTGACGAGCTTTCAAAAAAGATCATCGAGTCTACCGGAAATCCAAGAGCTGGCAGCCACCTTGGCCAAAGAATTAATCTTACCAGAAGTAAGGCTGCCAACATCTACTCTGCTTTTAATACTGAAACTGCGTCATAACCATCGAGTGCATAACAAGTTTTTACACTCGATGGTAATAATGCGATGTTATAAGGCGTAACAATTTTTAATTTGATGAGATTGATTTATTTTCAACATTTTGTTATTCCTATTTGCAGGTGCTTCCGTACTTCAAAAAGTCTGAAAATAATAGAGATATTGAAGCTGCTGATAAATATTACCATGCAGTTGGTGGACCACTAAATGTAGAAAGATATCCCTATACTGATATAAACACTGTTATGTTAGTAGATGCATTCAAAGAAAAGGGATTACCGTTAATTGATTTAACGGCGCCAGATAATTTTGGAACAGATATATCATTATCTACCTCTAAAGATGGTCGAAGATGGTCTACAAACGTTGGTTATATTAAACCAATACGTGAAAAACGTCCTAATTTGAATGTGTTGGTAGATGCTCATGTCACTAAAATTATTATTGATCCAGAAAGAAAAATAGCTCACGGAATAACTTACATTAAAAATGGAATATTTTTAAGTGCGTATGCTAGAAAGGAAGTTATTATTAGCAGTGGCACAATCAACTCTCCAAAGATACTTATGCTTTCTGGGATTGGCCCTAAAGAACACTTAGAAAGCCTAAATATACCAGTTTTAGCAGATTTACATGTTGGGCAAAATTTGCAAGATCATGTCACTACAGATGCACTTATTATATCCCTATCAAATAAAACCTCAACTATGGTGAATGGTCATGAACTATTAGACGAAGTTCAAAACTATAAATTACAAGAACCGAAAAAGTCTGGACCATTGGCGACAACGAGTACTTTAAATAGTATTGCTTTTATAAAAACGAAGTATGCGTATGAACCAGCCCCTGATATTCAATTCCATTTCGATGGTAGAAATGTTAGAGAATTTTATTCAGATCCTACAACGTATTTAGCTGAAAATTTCTTTCCTTTAGCATTCTATGATGGTCTTTCAGCAAGACCACTTTTGCTTGTACCTAAAAGTAGAGGATTTCTTTTATTGAACCATACTGACCCAATTTTCAGTCAACCTTTGATATTCCCAAGATTTTTTACAAATAAAATAGACTTAGATGTACTCGTTGAAGGAATGCGATTCGCTGTAGGCTTAGAAGACACCGAAATATTTAGGCACAATGGTGCTAGCTTCGTAAAAGAACCAGTTGAAGGGTGTGCAGAATATATTTGGGGATCGTATGATTATTTTGCTTGTTTGCTTATGGAGTATACTAGTACCATATATCATCCGGTAGGTACATGTAAAATGGGACCAGCGTGGGACAGAGAAGCAGTTGTTGATCCTAGATTACGAGTATATGGAATCAAAAATCTCAGAGTGATAGATGCATCTATAATGCCAAGAATAACTAGAGGAAATACGAATGCACCAACGATAATGATAGCTGAGAAAGCGTCAGATATGATAAAAGAGGATTGGTTATCACGAAAATATCATTAATTTTATTCATATTAAGATGTTGTACATAAAATGAATTGTTAGTTGTATCTTTAGTTTGTACTAATTGCCATTAAATATATCAATATGTGTATTCTTAAATTATATTTACTTAATTACTAAACATTAATTGAAACAGCAAAAACTTGAATGTATGAATGAAATCGTATGAAAATTGGAACACAATGTACAAAAATCGATTA
Organism: Hipparchia semele; assembly: GCA_933228805.2. Taxonomy (NCBI): domain Eukaryota; kingdom Metazoa; phylum Arthropoda; class Insecta; order Lepidoptera; family Nymphalidae; genus Hipparchia; species Hipparchia semele. The sequence goes on along the minus strand of OW121715.1, from coordinate 11,133,640 downwards.
ATAGCTTACTTATACAACTTTTCAAGTAGGTAATTCGTTTTATTTCAAGTTAGAGTCATAATTAATTTCAGTAGTATCAATGGGCAATAGTTTTCTATTTCTACATACAATATTTATTTAAGATTAAATATTCTAGTACTTAAGTAAATAATTTATGTACGTAGTTACTTTAGGATGAATTATTATTTATTTCGAATTGCAGTTTGTAATAAGTTATGTAAGAAAAGTAAAAAAGATATTTCGAAGGAGAAATATAATGTTTTAAAATGTACTTTCCTTGTAGGCGCATTGAAACTCTAAAGTTTTGAACAAAAACCAACGGGCTGATATTAACAGCTGGCTTGCCTACAAGAAAGATGTTTTAAATGGGGCCACTAACTTAGTTATATTTTATAAACTATGCAAATATTGCCAAGCGCAGTTTTGTGCCCATCGCCTATAGCGGTTAATTTCACTGTCAACTTATATGTATTATGCTTATGCTAACAACATAATTACATTCTTATGTAATACAGAAAAATGATTGTTCTGTAAAAAATTTGTTATTTATGTAAATTGTTAAATATCTTTTATATTAAGTATTTAAATATGTTAGAAAATATTAAATTTTTATTCTACAGTGGTGTCTAAAACAAACATTTATAGAAATAGTTATGTGCTTATCTAATTGTTTGTTGTAGACCTACAGTTTAAGCTGTGCGTGTACACCCATTATAGTTCAGATGAATGTATATCGCATGCAGATAATTTTTTTATTATTTTTGTAAATTTTCTTGTAATTTTGTACGAAAGCTTCTGAGTTTATTATACTCCACGCACGGTAATTGTATTATATTGTATGAAGAAACAGTAATACATAATATTTTTATTCTTTAGTTTACTTTTTTAATACTAATTTCGGAAACAGCTGACGTTACTAATTTTTTATATGAATTTTATTATTAAAAAAACTTTTATATTCTAGTAAAACTACAAAACAAAAGACTTTGGACTTGTTTAAGTTGCAATACAATTATTTTTACATTTGTTACGTTTCTTTCCAGTTAGATGTCATGTTCATACAAACATAATAATATTATTATGTTACGAAATTCGCTCATTGCATGGCCCACAACAGCCCCATCTGGTTCCTACACCCCCATTATCTTGCTTCATAAACCGCTGAGACAGAAACAATCTGAACCAAGACTCGGCCGTTGCAAAATCACATCCACAATAAATAATCTTTTGTCTCTTTCTAATGGAACCAAAATAAACGAGACAAAATATCCGATGGTAACATGGTATTAATATTACAGATTAGTAACTTTACATTACGAGCGTGATGTTGAAACCCGTTTAATATATTAACCATCCTTGCTATCCTTACTAATATTATAAACTAACTGATGCCCGCGACTTCGTCTATGTGTATTCAGTTTAAATTCCTCGGGAAATTAATTTTTTCGGAGAAAAAGGAGCCTATGTCACTCTCCAGGTCCTTAATTGTTCCCATTAAAAAAAACACGTCAATCCGTAGTTCTGTTGCTGCTTGATCGAAGGATAAACCAACAAATCAACAAACTAACACACTTTCACATTTATAATATTAGAAAGGATTCGAAATTGTGTTTTTTGTTGGTTTGATGGTTTATTGATTTATTCTTCAATTACGCAGCAACGAAGCAACGGACAGGAGAGTTACTTCAGCTTCTTTTTATTCTGAAAAACCAAAGCCAAATTTTTAGAAGCACTGGCTTCACACGGAAGAAGTTGTTGAAAAAAACGTTTCATGATACCTTTGTTAAGTTCCTTATAAAAGGATAAAAAGGATCCACTTTCTTTCTTCATCTCACCTAGTGGGATTGTCTAACCTCAGTTACAAAGTCGCTGAAACTAGTCCCCACGGCTGCACCCGATTTATCATGCACAAAGAACACCAGAATATTCCACTCATAACTAGAGGTCGTAGCCCCGTTATATTTTTAAAACGTGCTGAAATTTTTCCTCTCCACCTTTGCAGGCTTTTCTGAAAATGTCATCTCTGAAGCAGTAAATCTTAGAGACTAACGAGATAAAATGAAACAATACGCGACGTCCGTGCACTACTCTAATTGTGTACTCTTGTTAACGTTGCTGTGGAGCTAAAAATTGTGCTGGAAGGGAAATGTTTTTTCTTACATTGCATTTTTTTATATAAACCCAAACTCAAAATTGTTTATTTCATGTAGGCCAACTTGTGGCTCTTATGACAAGTCGAGAATCTACCACCGGTTCGGAATGCTGATTCTGCTGAGAAGAGCTGGTAAGAAACTCAGCAGTCGCTCTTATCAAAACAAAAAAAAAAATTACAATAATATGTAGCTTATCTATCTTGTGGACAGCTGAAGCAAAGCAGAATAGTTCGAAGCAACTTTGTCATTAAGGAATTCATTAACTGTGTAATATCCTCTACTTATTAAATGTAATGATAAGTTTTAAAGTGTTCATTTTTTCCTTTTTTATTCGTTGACAAGTTAGTCCTTGACTGCGATCTCAAAACAAAAACTAAAAAACAAACTCATGTTAGTGTATTTTAAATGTGAACTCCATTTAAAATACACTGTTCGATAAAATGTGCCTTGAGACCAAAGCTTGAGACTTAGGCCGAGATCTATAGATAGAGTTCAGACTTTATGTTTCGAGTTAAAACGAGACAGATTTATGTTCTAAGAACACCTTTAAGTGTCAAGTGGTAAACTATTACCTATTTTATTTAACATTTACAGTCTTATAAACTTTGTTTTTCGTGATAAGTACCCTAAGGCTTTGATTGAGATAGCAAGACATTATGATGAAATCGAAGATGAAAACTGGCAAGCAATATATTAAAATTACGAAACATTAACCTTTTAACGTTCTTCGCGGCATCGTATCTAAACCCTAAATTGCTTTGCGGGTTGTCTTTTCTGGTGGGGTGATACATAGCGGTGGCTGAAGCCACCCACTACACCAGACTCAAGTCCGATGAAAAATGTCGATGCAGTCAAAGATGGTAGCGGGCTAACTTAGAAATAATATTATGGCAATATTAACTATGCTCAACCGCCGTAGTATACCTACCCAATTTTATTTTTCTTCTTCTTTTTCAAAAGAAAGGTTCTTTTTTTCTTTACGTAGGGACCTATAAATGTGGGTTGATAGATGAATGTAAAAATTTCGTGGGTTCAGCATGTTCAGCAGAACACAACTGTGCTGTAGAGGCTAGGCAAAGGTCTTGAGGACCATAAAAGTCCGAAAGCTTGTGGAAGTATTTTGGCCATCAACTTAGAATAATAAATCTCCTGCTGCTCATTATGCAAGGAAAAATAGCTGGCCTAAGACCACGTCGCAGAAGAGCATCGTGGCTTGAAAAATGTGCCAGTGCTTCAGCAAAAGTACCCTTTCCTTGTTCCGCGCAACAGTGTCCAGAAGCAAATAGCCCTGATATGATAGCCAACCTCCGATAGGACACGGCATTACAAGAAGAAAAAGTACCTATATGTTATAAATACACAGTAATAGCGTTCAATACTGCGCCATTGAGATTGTCACAAACGGCGCTCCGCTTACCTCTTCCAGCTTATATAATTATAGAAGCTACGTCCACTGGATTTACTGATTTATCTTGTGAAATCCAATGTCACGTGAAACGTTGAGTTGAAACACTCACTGGTTAATGCGATTTAAAGCCCTCAACTCTAGTATTTTATCTTGCACGGACTTTGCTTTGACGTGACCAAGCCCCTCGGGCTGTAGTTTATTCAGATTCGCTTTATTGATTTTGTTTTGAATTTAGTTGCACTTTTGATTCCCAAATCAAATATTATCGTGAAACGTGACCTTACTAAGTTTGACTTCTTTCTTTAAAGAATATTAGCCATGCTATATATTTTAAACGACTTCAAAAACGGAGGTTCTTCCATAACTCCGTTAAATCTTGACGGATTTAAATATTTTTTTATTTGAAAGGACGTATCGATCTGATGAATATTTTCGGAGATAGAGGACGAAACTCTTCAGTGAGTAAGAACAAATTGCTCTTGATCAGAGAATGTATAGATTGATCCTGTGCAACTACACTAAAAAGCTTTAAATAAAAATAAATAAAAATTATTTTTAAGAACCGACTTAAGACGCCACTACGAATTATAAAATAATTTAGTTTAATTTCCTTTCTATTCAACCCTGACTAACTTCAACATGCGTTTGCGTTGCGTTGCATGTTTGTACAAAGTAAAATTATTTTATACTTTGTAGTAGCGTTTGAAGACTGTTTTTTTAAAAAGCATTTTTGTTTGTTTTTATTTTGGTTTTTAAAAATTCCGTGGGCTCCTATAGTTCTGCCTCTATAAAAGTAGCTTATGTCACTGTCCAAGTCTACCAACGCAAATCAAGGCGATCTCTCGAGCGAGCATATCTCGTTAGTTATTTCAATTCACGAGATTCACGAGCAAACTAAGCTTTACTTGTGGTTACATCGTATACATGCATATTGCATAAGTGTGTGTGCCTGTCAGGAGCCTAGGTGGAAGCGGTCAGGCGCGAGCAAGCTCTCGCTCCCACTTATATACAACACACAACCATGAGCCATGCGCCCTCGTGAATTGCAAGAACTATACGGTAAGATTAAAAGACAAATCAACAAAAACAAATACACTTGTCACTTACACATTTATAGTTAATAGGATAGGATAATATAAATTAAAGTGGGTCAAAGCCATACACAATCACAAACTTTTGTATATCTTTTACAGACTTTGACGCGACAATGTCCTCCCAACTGTAGTTCGCTCGGATTTGCTTTATTGTCTTTGTTTTAGATTGGTCTGTACGCTTTTGACAGTTCCATTGCGAAGTATAAAATGAACTTTGTTAAATGGTAACCGAACATGGAAGCTTCTAGGCAAATGTAATGGTACTAGATATTTTCATAAAATTGTTAATAAGTCTTTTATGGTTATTTTCCTACAGTTTACAGCGGATGCTTAGTAATATAGAGTCTTGGCAACGTTTGGATACGAAAAAGACGAAACCCTAGAAAATCTTACTTTACATAAGTTTATGTATTACTCTACGAGTATACTTATGAATGAAAAATATACGAAAAGTTCCAGATCATTATTTATATTAAAGCTCGTAGTTTGTAATTTAAGCAAGGGCCACAAAGGAATAGGTACCCACTCATATAATAATGTAATAAAATTTCTCTCTCCACCTAACGAGGTGTTGGAGAAAAGAATTCTAAGGAGAAAAGTTTCTGCGGTTAACTTATATAAGAACTCCTAACTGAATTAAAATTCTTTCTCCAACTGGATGGAATTAATGCCCAGAAGTTAGATACATTGGTACCTCATTTACAATTTTACCCAACACCTCTCCTGCATAAATATTCCCTTCGTGATCCTAAAACGGTAATATACTAGCAGCACCAAATCTTCGGCCACTCAATAGGTAGAATTTTATTCTTCTCATCCTTCAACTAGTATTTTTATGACTAACCGCAAAAACCTTGAATAAAATTTTTGGTGGTCACGCATAACCTTTTTTTTTATATTTTAGCGAGCAAATGAGCAGGCGGGTCACCTAATGTTAAGTGATTACCGCCGCCCATGAACATTTGTAGTACCTGAGGCACCACCAATGCGTTGCCGGCTTTTTAGGAATTTGTTGGTCCGCCCCTTGAATAACCCTAAAAAAAAATATGTTGTAATTAAGTGGGAACACCAACAAGTTGGTTCCACAGTTTCAAAGTACGTGGAAAAAAGATCTGGCACATCGGATGGTCGAAGTGCTCCAGGCACCTAGTTGGCATATTTAATCATGCCCGTGTTTCGCCCGATCACAAATGTATTACCCGGCCGGGGAAAATCCCAAGGAATCTTCTTCTTTATCAACCGATATACGTCCACTGCTGGACATAGATCTCTTGCATGGACTTTCACCTGCCTCAGTCTTGCGCCACCTAACCTGTATCCAACGGCTACAACTATCAACTGTGCCTAAGAAAAGAAAAACGTCGATCGGTTGCTCGGTTATTTTGTTATTGAAGCACAAACTATCAAACCAGTAAACCAACTGACTAACCCACTTTCCCATTTATACATATAATAATAGCAGGATAGGGTAATATAGGAGTATTAGTAGAAATTAGAAGGATTCGTAGGATAAGCTCGGCATAACGTCGTATCCTATAAGAAAGAGGGAAACGGCGCGCGTTAAGCCAGCGCACTCCTGCAATATGTATGTAGAAAATTTCCCCACATTTCTCTCGAGATTTTCAGGTTTCTTCTGGTTCTCTCCCACAGTAAAACGTCTTATAAATTTTAAGTAACTATATATATTAAGTTTAAGAGTATCGTACTCACAATAAAGCAATTGAAAGTTATTACAAGCTTCTTATGAGTTTGCTATTTGTATTATTGTTTTCATCTTTGGAAAGTAAGCATTTAATTTTCATTTCCTACTTGGTACTTGTTATACCAATTGACTTAAAATTTAGGAACTTTGTGTCAATATACTGAAAAACCAGATACATATCAAAATTATAAGAAAATAAAATGTATTCCTTGTTAACAAAGCGTTTGGTACTTATGGTTAAAGCAGTATCCACTAAAGTTGAGATGGGTGGAGGGAAAATATCGTTCATTAAAATTGTTAAATTTTCTGTTTGGAGGCTTTGGCCCTAGTACCACCCTACCGTCAAAGACGTGCCGCCAAGCGATTTCGCGTTCCGGCACGATGACGCGTAGAAACCGAAATAGGGGTATGGATTGAAGTACACTACCATACCCATTCTAAGTTAGCCCGCTACCATCTTAGACTGCATCATCACTTACCATCAGGTGAGATCGCAGTCAAGGACTATCTTGTCATTGAATAAAAATAAAATAATAATAATAAGATATCGTTATTAGCCTGCGTAAAGGTCTAAAATGCTATAGTTCTTGCAATTCAAGAGGGCGCGTGGCTCATGGTTATGTGTGTATCGTATTTGTATAAGTGTGAGCGAGAGCTTAACCGCTCCCACCTAGGCTCCTGACAGGCACGCACACTTACGCAATGTGCATGTACACGACTTGACGTAACCACAAGTAAAGCTCACGCGCCCTTGTTAATTGCAAGAACTATAAATAAATAGACGTAAAAAGCTCAAGAGAAAATAAAATTGCAATCTTGATATAGCATATAGTTCCTTATTATACCTACGTTCTCGTAATAGAAACAATTCAAGCCCTCTCGAAGACGCTCCAAACTTAAAACGTAAAAGTTTTCGAATGAAGCAAAACCGAGCAAAACAGACAAATTGTCTCTCCGTTTATGTTAAAAGTTCGCAGTTTCGCTGAACACTGTCGCATGTATTTTGCTGCTGCATTCGTAATTGGAATATGCAAGCTTCTGCAATAAGGTATGGTAGAAAATAACAAATGACGAAAACGAGCACAATTAATCACACTATATATCACACTATCACATCACATCACACTAATATTATAAAGGCGAAAGTGTGTGTGTGTGTGTGTGTGTGTGTGTGTGTGTGTGTGTGTGTGTGTGTGTGTGTGTGTGAAATTTGGCTGAAATTTCAAATGGAGATAGCTCATACCCAGGATTAACACATAAGCTACATTTTATCCCGGAAAATTAAAGTGTTCCTGCGGGAATCAAGAAACCTTAATCCATCGCGGGCATCATCTAGTAATATATTAATTGTTGTTTTTAGAGTTCCATAATGTATGGATGGAACAGAAAGGTGGCTATGGGAGCTCTAAAGTAAAACAACGTAACCCCGTCGATTTTGGGCTCGTTTGATTCGTCTTGACAAATTATCTGGTCTTGGATCATATCCAGGGTCTAATGATGGAGCTGGAACGTGGCTATAGAAAATCTGCAATGAAACGACGTAACCCCATCGAATTTGGTGGCGTTTGATTCGTCTTGACACTTGTCAAGAGTACTTACTCTGATCCTAGATGATATCCAGGGTCTGATGATGTAGCTACTAAAAGCTTATTTTTTTTAAATAAAACTTTTAATTTAAACCTGTTGCTGTTAAATTCATTTAAATATCCCTATATCTTCTTCTTCGTCAACTAATAGTCGTCCATAAGACATAAGTCACTTGCACGGACCTCCACAAGCTTCGGTCTTACGCCACCTGAATCCAGCGGCTCCCTGCGACTCGTTTGATATCGTCGGTCCACCTAGTGGGGGGTCTGCCAACACTGCGCTTCCCGGTGCGGGGTCACCACTCCAGCACCTTGGGTCCCCATCGACCATTAGCTCTTCGAACTATGTGCCCCGCCCATTTCCTCCTATATCTAAGCGACGCTAAACATGAAAGCTCGGTAAATTGCAAAAGTCTATAAATCAACCGCGGTCGCCACCTGTCTTTTATTAAAAAACTTTAAGAGTTTCATGCTCGATTTCTGACCTTCTTTCACACAAATTAATTCAGAATAACTTAAATTATCCAGTGTAATGTCAACTTCAACCTTTCCTGAAGTTAAACTTTTTTTATATACATTAATCTTCACTTTGAGAAAAATTCTATGGCAAAGAAAATTTTTCAGCCATGCACTCAGTTACTCATGTTCGTTTAGTTTCTGTCTGTGAAATCCTATTATTAGTCAACTATTTTTAAGTGTATTTATAATGAATAGCTAAGACAAATTATTATTTTTAATCAAAGACAGTTGTAATTTGCTTATTCCATATCAGTTGATTTCAGCTGTATAATATTAATTAATTTCCCCTTTGGAATCGGAGGCTACTATTAATAATTATAATTGGTGTAATTGGTGTAACACGCATGAATTGCTCCAGACGATCGAAGCGTAAGTCGGGATCGGTACAGATTAATCGAGTAAGTAAATTAAATGGACCGATATGTACATCTATATTATATAACATCCTTGTTAGATCCCTGAATAGATTCTGTGTTCCACCATCAAAACCTTACTAATATTATAAATGCGAAAGTGTGTTTGTTTGTTGGTTCGTTGGTTTGTTTTTTTCAAGTCCTCAAGTATAACCATGCAAAAATCACGTCGATCTGTAGCTCTGTTGCAGCGTTATTAAAGGACAAACCAACAAACAAAGACTCTTTCGCAATATTAATAAGGATCAACTTTCGCATATATTACTAAGGATCATGAACGAAATTTTTAGAGTAACTAGCTTTTATCCCCGCGACTTCGTCCGCGTGGAATTATAAATTGTTGAAATTTTTCCTGAATTTTCTTTACTATAAACCTCACGGAGCCCGAGACCTTTCCAACGAATGCAAAACCGTGGAAATCGGTTCGTGCGTTCTGGAGTTATAGCGTCAGGAAGGAAACCCGACTTATTTTTATATAGTAGATTTAAACCTTCGTTTTCGGCTATAAATTGACATTCGGTCGGACACTAATAAATGGCGAGTTTTGATCATGGGGATGTCAGGTCATGGGTTCGAATCACGGGCTATTGACGGCGTAAGAAATACCCGGTAGTTAAACCCACAAAGTAGCAAGTTTTTTTTAAAGAATATTAGCCAAGCTGAACTTGACTTATATTCTCCCCTCCCCTCCAAATAAGCGTAAAGCTTGTGCTAGGAGTGGGTACGACAATAGTGCAACGGGTTGGATTCGGACCTGCGACCTGTCAGTTTTCAGTCCGCACCTTGAACCGTTGGGCTATTGAGGCTTTGGAACCTTTGACATGAAACCTGTCGACCCCTCTCATCTGTGTGACAATAAGGCACGCAATAACAATAAGTAACTGTAATTATGGGTAGTATCATTAACATCGTGACCCGCAGGGAGCAATACGGTTGGTCCGTTTTTGAATAATCCTACCCTTTAATATTGTGTACGTTCATGTAACGATGAGTAATTTATTTATTTATTTAGCCCCAAAAACTTAATATAAAACATAAACAGTCATCAGACTATGAGGAGTAATAGGCTCGCGTGGTATGGCCATGTAATGAGGAGGGAAGAAAACCATATTAGTAGAAGAATGTTAAATATGCATGTAGAAGGGCAAAAGAGTAGAGGAAGACCAAAAAAGAGATGGATGGATTGTGTGAAAAAGGATATGCGTGTAAGAGGAGTTGATAATGAGTTGACGAATGATAGAAGTGAGTGCAAGAAAAAGACATGTTGTGCCGACCCCACATAGCGTGGGAAAAGGACAAGGACATGATCATGATGGAACAGTCATCAGACTGTTTATGTTTTATATTAAGTGATGATAATTGATGATTCGTCATCAGTACTTTCTGTCATTGATTATGAAGTAGAAATGGGTGGGGCACTTAGTTCGATGAGCTGGTGATCGTTGAGGTCCCAAAGCGCTGGAGTAGTCACCCGTACCGGGAAGCACTGTGTTGGCAGGTGACCAGTCGCAGGGAACCACTGGATACAGGCGGCGCAACACCGAGACCTGTAGTTGTGGTATATCGTTTGATAAAGAAGAAGATTGAGTATGAACAACAACGTAGGAACAATGTTTTTTTATTCGATGACAAGATAGTCCTTGACTACGATCGCATCTGATAGTAAGTGATGATGCTGTCTAAGATGGAAGCGGACTAACTTGGGAGGGATATGGACTGCCATACACTGAACATATGTTGAATGTACCCCTAATTGGTTTCTACACGTCATCATGCCGGAACGCTAAATCGCTTGGCGGCACGTTATTTGACGATAGAGTGGTAACTAGCCAAAGGCACTCACCAGACTATATATATGTTACCGGCCAAACCCGATTTCAGGACAAACTAGTTTTGCCTAGGCTAAACTAGTTCTTCCTATACGCGATAGGATGAACGGCTAGCTGTTATCAAAAACAGGGCCGTTTTGAAATGCAATGGGCTACGCCAGAAGACTCGCTCCGTCGCCCCTTCATTCAGCGTCCTCTACGCGACCTTCGTTTCGCTACGGAGATTGCTGGCTCACTCCGCTCGCCACCTCCCCCCTTCGCTCCACTCTTCTGCCTTCGCGCTTCATAAAAACACTCTAGGGGTAGGGCAGATAAGACTACGTGGAGTCGGGGTTGGCCATTTAGGTTTTGGCGTAAAATTATTATTGTAAAATAATGGTTCATCCTATCGCGTATAAGAAGAACTAGTTTAGCCTAGGCAAAACTAGTTTGTCCTGAAATCGGGTTTGGCCGGTAACATATATACACTTATACAGTTATAAAAACCCAAATCAAAATAGACTTATTTCACAATCAACAGGTCACTTAATGTGTGCGAGTAGTCCTCCATAATCAGGAGCTCTGAAGCATCGCTTATGAGTCGTTATCCTTCAAAATTACCTCCCAAATGTCGGCCGTAAGCAATATGTATTATAAATAGTAACTACATACCTACACCGTTATATTATCCTGTTTATGTTCACAGTTGTTTTATTTAACCGAGGTCTCTGAGTCTACTTGAGTGAATTTGCACTTGTCCGCCCGTCCGTCCGTCCGCCCGTCTGTCAGAGCCTTATAACTTCTGAATTACTGAACGTAATTACTTCTTTGAATATAATATGTAAACTGATAGCCTTCAGCCGAATAGTGCATAAAAAAATATAAAAAGCTTTATTTCAAGGGGCCTCTCATAGAAGCGTGTGTGAAGTCAAATATTTTTATTGTGTTACATAGACTTGCGATATTATATCTTTTTAAAGACGATTTTGAACAGAGTACAAAAATATATTTTTTTTAATTTTTCCCTTAAAATTGACGAAATGAGGGGCTTTCAAAGTGGAGATTTAATTTGAGCCATATGTCAAAAACTTCTTCATATTAGAATCTGAAACTTGTTTGTAAATTCAGTTATATCCTGTACTTGAACAACAAATACTAAAGTTAGATAAATATTATAAACAAACGAAATTATTTAATTTTTAATTAATTTTAGTACCTTTAAGGCAAAAGTGAGTAGGCATCTTCTAGGCAAGCGCGCTCCAACCTAAAGCTCATCAGTGCTTTCCATCCTTGATTGTCGTCAAGCGCAAGCCTATCTAACAAGAAAAAAAAAGTTCAGTTACGTGACAAAAAGTAAACTTTTTTATTACACCGCATTTTATCCAGGCCTTTTTTTCAAAAGCTTTGGAGGCCAAACAAAACGAGATATTAAGGCGAAGACACTTACTACGACCCCCACATAAATTTCCCGCGCTGGCCGTATTTCCAGTTATATACGACTGTAGACTAACGCAGATTTAACTTACACACCGGCCCCATTCTTGTTGATATTCTTGATAAGCGACATCTAGAAGTGACTTCTAATGTTATTTTTAAGCTATTGCATAGCTTCTATCGCGGGCCTTGAGCGTGGAGACCGAACCCAGAAATTCTGTAACGAGAATAACCTGACACGGGACTCCTCTCACCGCTAGATGGCGTTGATAAAAAATGCTATGCAATAGCTTTACCGCGGCAGTCCCCGAGTGCCACACGTCTTTTTTTCTCTTATAATCCTATTATACTATCCTATTTCCTATTTAATATTATAAATGCGAACGTTTGGATGTTACTCAATCAGGACACGACTGAACTCATTTGGCTATTTAGCGCAGAGATAGATTATAATCTGGAATAACACATAGGCTACTTTTTATCCCGGAAAATTACTTAATCCATGCAGACGAAGTCGTCTAGTTGATAATAATTTAATTCTCTTCTTTATCACTTCAGTATTGAAATACAAAACATAACTAATTGCCAATTTCACCATAGCCGAGTAACGTTTAACTGAGGAATAATTTTGATATTTTGTCAAATTTTCAAAAAAAAAAAAAATATAACGTTACGTTTAACGTTATTCCTCGGTTTTGTGAATATTTATTTTAATTTTTCAGGATAGTAATTGATAAAATATCAAGCCTTTTAAGTCATAAAGTTTTTAAAATGGTTTTTACATTATAGGGATACGGATTTGTATCCATTACTTTTAGTTAAGGGGCTTCAACTTCCTTATATTACAAATATGAAACTAATTGATTCCACGAACTTATACCGAGTAAGGCATGATACCTTGAGCATGGCACTTAAGTTGACAACAACGAAAAATTCATAAGGACTTTGAAAATTGTTCTTATCCACATAAAAACAAAACTAATAAAAAACGAAAATTTTAGAGCAGTGTTTTGAAAACTTTTTGTCGAGAAAATCGTTTGTTATCGTGTTTTTCTATTTCAAAGTGAATTTAGATAAAAGGCTCAAAATTCATAATTCATAATTAACAAATGTTTTAGAACATTTTGAATTAAAAAATTCACATCCAGTGAACCAATATTTTGGTATTCCGGTAACTTTCTCGCGATAAATTACCCGCTATTACCTTAACGGCGAAAAAGTAAGTGTTCAAAAGATTGAGGTCGAATCAATGTGCGATTTTAGCGTTGAAAATATGGGAATTGAAATCTGAATGTAAAAGCTTTTTTCTATCTATTCTAAATATATAAAAAGAAAAGGGGACTGACTGACTGACTAACTGATTTATCATGCATAGCTCAAATCACTGGACGGATCGGGCTGAAAGGCATTCAGATAGCTATTATGACGTAGGCCTCCGTGAAGAAAGGATTTTTGAAAATTCAACCCCCTAAGGGGGTAAAAAGGGGGTTTAAAAATCAAACTTAGCGTGAGCGAAGCAAAAGCTATTTTATAATAAAGTAGTCTAAAGCCTTTTTTTAATACACAAAATGGCTTATGTTTTTGTCATTTTAACGTATAATAAGTTAATACATATTATGTCATTTTGTACAAAATTCTGCATGTACAAAACGACATAATATGTATTTTGTACATGCAGATGTGTGCAAATTTTTCACTATTAAAGACAGATTATTAAGCCTACCTACGTATTGAATTTGTATTAAATAACATTTGTACTTAACTATCTAAACTAAAACTAAATTAATTGTACAAAAAAAAAGACGTGTGGCACTCGGGGACTGCCACGGTAAAGCTATTGCGTAGCATTTTTTATCAACGCCATCTAGCGGCTCACAGCTAGATGGCGTTGATAAAAAATGCGCCATCTAGCGGCTCACCGTAGAGGAGTCCCGTGTCAGGTTATTTTCGTTACGGAATTTCTGGATTCGGTCTCCACGCTGGCCCGCGATGGAAGCTATGCAATAGCTTAAAAAATAAAAAATTAAAATTAAAATTGGTACGCTTTTGGTATTGCGCTGCACGTATGGCAGGCTTGATTTTTGTATGAGAAATAAACGCCCTGGTTTTTTGTATACGATTTAAAATAATGATCACGTTTCCCCTAAACATTTAATTTATATTTTTATGCCATAATTTAAAACCCGGCACTTCCGCCTCCACATCACGTTTGAGGGAGAGTTACAAAAAAGCTGTGTTGGATTTAGAAGCTTTGGCAGATTTTTTTTATGGCACACTGGAATATGCTGACATACATAATTTTCAAATAAGTTTTCCCTAAAATATAGCTAACATCCAACACGAAGGAACTTTTTTTTTATTCACTAATTTATTGCAGAAAATAATACAAAAGGCGGACTAAACTAAATCTTTTTCTACCAGTTTACCTTTAGACGAGCGACAACACGTGTTGGTGTGCAAGAAGACAAGTGTGTAAAAAGTCGGATTCATCTTCTTCTTTATCAATCGATAGACGTCCACTGCTGGACATAGGTCTCATGCATGGACTCCACAGGTCTGGGTCTTGCGCCGCCTGAATCCAGCGGCTCTCTGCGACTGCGATGCTGCGCTTACCGTTGCGGGGTCGCCACTCCAGAACCTTGGGATCCCATCGATCATCAGCTCTTCGAACTCTTCGAAAAATCGGTGTTCTTCATTTTTTTACTGTTAACCTATGTACCTATCAGTAAAGTTAACTGAATTAAGTTTCAACTTATTATTACAGTTGATGCCCGCGGCTTCGCTCGCATGGAATTAGTTTTTAAAAATAACGCGGGAACTCTTTGATTTTCCGGGATAAAATGTAGCCTATATCACTCTCCAGGTCCTCAACTATACCCATGCAAAAAATCACGTCGATCCGTAGCTCTGTTGCAGCGTTATTGAAGGACAAACAAACAAACACAGTTTCGCATTTATAATATTAGTAAGGATTGTAAAGTTGTAAAGTATGTCGAACATAAGTAATAGAGGACATTAACCGCAGTCCCATTTTCGCTGCGCTATACTTAATTACAGCTCTGTAAACAGCTAAGGCGAAGCAAGGCGTCAAGGGTTGTAATAATCCAAGAGACGGAGGCTTGTTTTATTAAGTTGAAAAGGCAATAAAAAAATTATTGCTAAACTTAAACCATATATTGTGGTTAATCCTGCCGTTAACAATCTCTAAACTACACTGACAGATCTCAAGTTATCCTACTCAGAATGCTCCCTGTGGAAAAAATATCATTAGATATAGATCTGTCAATTTAGTTTATTTTATAGAATTATAGCTGATGCCTGTGACTTCTTTCTTGTGAGTTGTGACTTTTTTTATTCCAGCGGGAACTCTCTTACTTTCCGGGATAAAAAGCCTATGTGTTATTCCAGACTTTAATTTATCTTTGTTTCAAACAGCCAAATCGATTCAGACGTTGCGGCGTGATTGGTTAACAACCAACCAACTTTCACATTCATAATATTAGTACGATGTACAATAAAATTAGCCACATCGTCAATCTGACACATAATTAGTAAGCTCGTTAATAATACTCCCGATTATGTTGAGAATTTACATATTGTTAGGGGGAGTAGAATTTTATAATGTTGCCTTGCCTCGCTACTCGTTGATAATTATTTACAAGTCAATGAGTTTCTTCGTTCTCATCTCTCAATTCTTACTTGCGTTTGTTATTTAATTATTGAATAATGTATATTTGTTTAATTAATTATTTAATTGCTCACTTTGTGTAATCAATGTTTTTTTTTTTAATAAAAATACAAATAAGTATGTGTCAATAATATATAAAACAATTTCGATTACAATTGGTTACAATTTATTGAGTTATTCTCTAAGCAATAAGTGAAAAGCAAAAAATATTCAAACTTACTTAACTATAAAATTATTATTTAAGAAATAACAGGTCCAAAATCTGTTATTGGATACCACTGCGTTTGCAGAATTCAATTTCAGATTGATTCATTGCTCACGTTCAGTAAGCGAAGCGCAGTCCCAGCTTAAAAGAACCATAATAATTTTTAATCTAAACACTAGCTCTTAGACTATAGCCCCGGGGCAATCAAGTGCACATGATGGTAGTAGCATTTCAGACTTCCCAAGCGCTTTGCGAGATGCATGCCTTTCGACCTTTAGCACTTAAATAGCTAAAAGCGTTGTGCAATTAACTGAAACGAGAAGGCGACTTTCATAATGTGTGCACTAAGCTTTATAAGGAATGTATGCACAATTTGAACGCTTAACTTTGTAAATGAAATACTAAAATTTTATGTAGTCTACGACTAGAACTTTAATTACAGTGCAGATACTTTGTTACAGCAAATAAAATGTTATTAACACTCGAATAGGTATGAACCTATTCTTTTTTAGCCTTGCTATCTTTTGCTTGTCTATCGGTATTCTATAGGATAATTTTTTGGAGAGTGCGCTCAGGAATTTTACAATCCTTGTCCTTCGTTCGCGTTCGCATCCTCATTTTGTTGAAATCCAAACTACAAGCACGAAAGGCTTGAGTTCAACGTTTCTGAAACGAACCACTAAGGTATGGAATCTTACCTACATATATTAGGTACTATAAATACTGTAAGTATGAAATGCTCTGCCGTTATCCGTATTTCCTGCCACACATAAACTAATAACGAGTCTAAGCTGCTACGTATAACTTAAGTATCTACCTTCAATGCAGAGTAAATAGATACTTACCTTCTAAGCACATTGCTTTCTGACATGATCGTTGTCAATCGCAAACTTATCTTGTAATAAGAAAAATATCCGTACTCAGTAGTAGGTATATTGCAGTAGGGAATTGAAATTGAGCTCTCCTTGAGCTGTGGTTACTGGTTATCGACATTGGTCAATGACCAACCGCCGAGATAATTATGGCCATTATATCTTTCCAGTCTACTGAACCGCCAGAAAAAGGTCTCAAAGGACAAAAGTTCGAAGATGAGTATTTAAATGTTTGATACGCCAGGGACAGACGTGGCGGTTTGAATGCGATTTTTAGTGTTTGCACGACCTGTAAATTAGTCATTCATCACTCACGACTGATATATAGCCTACTAATGAACCTCTTACACTAAGGGCCCTAGCACCCATACACGTTTATGTAGGAAATACCATGTCCTGTGATGATCAACGACGCGCATTATATTAAGTATCTCTAAGTACTGCTAGACGAGCTGTATAATACCTACTAAGAAATTGCCCTTTGTTGGTTACAAAAACTGAACTGCATCGTTACTTATTCATTGCGCCTGCTTGAAGCTGCGACACAGTTTTATTTTAAATTGCTTATCAGCTATACACCGTGAAATTTTTATGGTTGTTTTCCTGCAGCAGAACGATTTGCCCTCAGTAGAAATTATGTAAATAAACTTAATAAATAAATAATCGATATTTTTGTTTTGAAATAGGTAATTAAAAAAAACATGAATCTAAACGCGTGAGAAACAATAGTAATTTACCAAACATAACCAAGGTACTTACTAATCGCATTGCAACAATGTTCAATGCAAAGTAGGCTTTCGCGCGTAGTTATACAGCATAAGCTAACCTGCACGCGCGAAGCTATCGTGATAATGGTTCTAGACCACTTTTGAGTTGAAAATCTGCCATTTTTGATTTTAATAATTTTTTTTTTCATATTAAATATTACTATCAAGACAAAATCATTTCGCTGTGGGAAAACAACCATTAAAATTTCAGCGTGTATACATCACTAGCTGATGCCCGCGACTTCGTCCGCGTGAATTTAGTTTTTAAAATCCCGCGGGAACTCTTTGATTTTCCGGGATAAAAAGTAGCCTATGTTTTAATCGAAGGTATAATCTATCTCCATTTTAAATTTCAGCCAAATCGGTCCAGTAGTTTTTGCGTGAAAGAGTAACAAACATACACACACACACACATACACATACAAACTTTCGGCTTTATAATATTAGTGTAGTGTGATAAATATGGTATTCCTTACACATTTACCTCAGACAATGCCTGCGATTGTGTATGACTGCGAATAACAACAAGCGATTGTCGTTTATCACACTGACAGCGCTTGTGACGATATGCCAGAGCAAGCCACGCAGCAGGAAGCGGTGACGTGTGATCACTCATGTTCGTTACATTTTACATCGTACCGGAATTGGGAATGTAAACATGAAGTTATTTGTAAACCATGCTAATAAACTAGACACCGAACGCGGCATCGCTTGCGTGGAATTGGCTGATTGACTTAAATTTTTTTAATTACTTAAAATTCCTGCGACGGTGTTCCCATTACGACATGGGGTTATTCAAGGGGCGGACCAACAAATTCCTGAAAAACCGGCAACGCATTGGTGGTGCCTCAGGTGCTACAAATCATGGGTGGCTGTAATCACTTAACATCAGGTGACCGGCGTGCTCGTTTGCTCGCTAAAAAATTAAAGGAAAGGTTTTTTTTAATAAACACAATGTGATTTTTTTTTTTTAATATCATCTAGTCTCGAAAATATAGAGCTTTTAAGTTTCCTGTCAGACGAAGAGAACATTACTAAATCATGACGTCAAAAGTAAGTAGCTCCATACACTTCTTACGTACTACTTCTTACATGTTACTTTTTCGATTGTAATTGAATGAATATCCAGATTTTGACAACTGTCAATTACCCAATCAGAAATTGCGGCAATTTCGTCTTTTTGTACCCAAATCCCTCTAACTCTCTCTCTGCTGAACAATGACGGAAACCCTGAGCAATGATGAATATAGTAATCCTCATTGCCATTTGCCAGCGATGAGGAATCGTGACGCTTTCCTTTATTCATATTAAAATAGTTGGAGTTATCTTCCTAGATCTTTCCGCAAACAAATTGAATAAGAAAACTTAGGTATTGAGTCGGTTACTATGACGATAGTAGTAGTTAGTAGTGATAATATCCGGAACCGACGAATTCACTGATCTCCGAGACAAGTGTGCTGATCGTTTCATATATTCTGTCACAATTAGGCCATACGTCTCTCCACATGACGTGTACCTACTTATATTATAGCGATTCCTACACTACGATTTTAATTTTTAACCCCCGACGCAAAACCGACGGGGCTTTATAACGTGTCTATGTGTGCTTATAGATGTAAAGCCGGTATTTTACCAAAAATGCAAAACGGTATTATACGAAAAATACCGTATTTTTCGGTATTATTCCATTTCTCATGGTATTTTTCGTATTTAACGATTATCTTATGTTTTTCAATGTAGATACATTTTGTTTGTAAAAAGATCAGCAAGGAATATAAAAAAACGTGTTTCTGCGTTTAATTTTATTTTATTAAAATGATTTATAAACAAATTAGAACATAATGATTCAAACATAAATTATTAAAAAATTTTAGACTTAAAACTTCAATGATTTAATCATAATCATAGAGCGTGCGAGCTTACCACCACTCACCACCACTCATCACCACTCATCACCACCGACTCATCACCACCCATCACCACCCACTCACCACCACTCATCACCACCCATCACTACTCACTCATTACCACCCATCACCACTCACCACCACTCATCACCACCCACTCATCACCACCCATCACCACTCATCACCACTCATCATCGCCCATCACCACCCATCACCACTCATCACCACCCACTCACCACCACTCACCACCACCCACTCATCACCACTCATCACCACCCTTCACCACCCATCACCACCCACTCATCACCACCCTTCACCACCCATCACCACCCATTCACCACCACTCATCACCACTCACCACCACTCCCCTACTCACTAGTTATTCATAATATACGTATTAAGTATAAATTTCATTTTATTACATTGTATGACAAAGTATTCATCCACCCGCATCAGCACCAGCAGCAAGCGGCGGGCCAATTCTTTATTAATCTGATTAATGATCACCAAGCAATAAATATTCATTCAAAAATACGTCAAAAACAAAATTACAAGAAAATCAAACTATAATTTTGTATGAAAAAATAAAATACCAAAAATACCAAAAATACGGTAATCTATTGAATTATACCGGAAAAATTCATAGCCATTTGGTATTATACGGTATTTTTACATCTATATGTGTGCTAGCTTTAATGAAAATCGATCCAAGATGGCCGCCGCCAAAAAATGGCAGATTACATATTTTTTCACAATTCCCTCAATATGGGTATCAAATGAAAGGGCTTGACTAGTTGAAACTATGATTTTCAAATCCAAGGGGGTCGCCACCACAAAATGGTGAATTACGGCGAATATTGAAATGGCGAATATTTTTTTTGTATTTCACATGTCGGGGGTATTTCAAATTTTCAGTTTACACTTGTTAGTCCTGTATATTTTGCACACTAGGTCGGTGTAAAAATTCTACGAGTACGAATGTGCCCATTTAAAACTTTACGAGTTTAAAATAACTCTGGGTGACAGTCTTTTACGTCTTCCAAAGTTTGTTGTTTGTTAGTTTTATGCTTCATCCTCCTCGAAATATACGGCTATTTTATTTATAACCGTTTAAATAAATATTGTTTCGCTAGCGTTTAAAGCTTTTCTGAAGTTTTAAGTGTATTTACGTTTTATTGTTGTTTTGCGCCTTGTCCTGTAGGGCGAAGTGTAGGGTACCAGAGGGCGAAGAAGGTCGCCCATATTATGGACCGACCATAATGAGTCTGGTCTGGGCGGTCCATTGCACGAATGTACCGGACTGGCGGGCGTCCAGCAGGGAGAAGTGTCGAATGCTCATGAGGCGAATCACAACTAAATTACAATTGAATATTCACTTGAATTATGTATAATTTTTTTATTTCTAGTTACCACTCTACCGTCAAAGACGTGCCGCCAAGCGATTCAGCGTTCCGGCACGATGGCGTGTAAAAACCGATTAGGGGTTGAATTTACACTGCCATACCACTTCCAAGTTAGCCCACTACTATGACTGCATCGACACTTACCATATGAGATCGCAGTCATGGACTATTTTGTCCTCGAATAATAAATAAAATTTGAAATTCAAAACTTTTCATTGATAGAATTATCTTTTTCAACAATGCTTTCTATAATTAAATCTTTAGTATTTCAATAATTATTTTTTATCCTTCTTCCAGTAATTTACATAATTTAAAAGAAAGTTAAAATAACTATACTTAGTCGACATAATCGAGGGACTTTCTCTTTCAAATTGAATTGAATTTTTTGGAAGATCTTTCATATTGAAGCGACATCTAAGTTATTTATGGTGCTAAAATTAATAGAAAATTCGTTTAAATTATTTGAACAGAGCTGATTCTACGTTTTTACTTCTCCTTACATTTCTACACAATGGTCTAGTTGGTGATAAATCAAAGTCAAAATGTACAGTTCGGACTTCAGTAGTGAATCGAATTGCGGAAATCAGGTCAAGCTAAAACGTGTAGTTAAGTCTGTTGTAAGATAGTCTTACGATCGTTACTATTAGAATCAACAATTGTACAATTGCAAAATGTCAAAATTCTTTTTACAAAACCGACTTCAAACGCCACTACAAAGTTTATCAATTGTGCCTATAAGATTTGAAGAGTTCCCTCGATTTCTCCAGGATCCCATCATCAGATTCTGACCTGACGATAATGGGACCACCTGGAAAGCCTGGCCTTTCAAACAAAAAAAGAATTTTTCAAATCGGTCCAGGCGTCTTTGAGTAATCGGGGATATACATACATAAAAAAAAAGATTCCAACCTATTCCGACGAATTGAGAACCTCTTCTTTTTTTAGAAATCGGTTAAAACTAAGGTTGAGGCTAGTATACCTCTGGAATCTGGATATTCTAAGCTCCCATAATAAATGCGAAAGTAACTATCAAAAACTATAACAAGAAACGATGTTATCTACTTCGATTTAAGAATAATTTGGCTTTATGGATTTTGAAGTCAAAATAAAAGTTCACCTATCGTTCTTTCACCCTCACATAAAACCGTATTCACTTAAACAATCATAAAACACTCTACTAGGTGTATGGAAATTTTAAAGCCCATAAAAAACTTAACATACAGGCTAAGAAATAATAAAGCATCTCAAAAAGTCATAAAAGCTTCATCTCTCTGGAAAGGCTTAATGGGAGCCTTTCATAAAAATAAGTAGGTGCCTACATTTTTAAACATTTTTCGTATAAATAATAAATAATTATTTCAACAAGAAAAAATTAAACTTAAGTCCTACGTACGTCTTATATATTCAATCTTTGCGAATAAATTGAAAACATTGTATTTAGTCATAATTAAAAATAGATATAAATATGTAAATTACAGTTTTCAAGGAAAAGCACTGTTTTTCCTTAAA
Source organism: Hipparchia semele (assembly GCA_933228805.2). Taxonomy (NCBI): domain Eukaryota; kingdom Metazoa; phylum Arthropoda; class Insecta; order Lepidoptera; family Nymphalidae; genus Hipparchia; species Hipparchia semele. The sequence continues at coordinate 11,111,172 of OW121715.1, read as the reverse complement.
AATAGCCTTAGACTCTCTCCGTATCCTCACCTCATCATTATCGTCTCCTCTCATAATGAGAAGAGTTGAGCCCATAATCAACCACCTTTACTCAAGTGCGGATTTGCAGACTACACAAACATTTAAAAACATTATAGAGAACTCTCAAGTATGCAGATATCATCACGATGTTTTCCACCATCCTTTAAGCAAGTGATATTTAATTGCCTTAAACGTATATGATAGCTCCGAAAAGTTAGAAGTGCATGCCAGGAATCGAACATCAGACCCTTGGAAAAAGTCACGTCGAACCGTCGATGCTGCATAATCCAACAAACAGGCTTTCGTATTACATATATTATAAGTAGGGATATGTCCATAACCCTGGAGTCAAACTCTTTTAAAACTTATTTATCTCTTACTTTAAAGTATTCTCAGTATCTACCATTACCGTTTACCAAATTCAGTGGGTACGTTTACCCGTTTACCGAACTTTGATGTTTTTAAAAAGTTAAATGACGTTATAATACCAAAGGAAATGTCACAGGATTTCGCGGCACAATATTAAAAGCTGAGCTTGTTGCCGCCAACGTATTGTTTCCCAAGGTTTTTCTTCTTCGTTCACAATATGGCAAAATGAACTTTATCACCCTGAATTACAGTTCATAATAATTGTTTGGCTAAAAACCTGTTTCCAAAGCTCTAATGAAATATTGAAAACATCAGCTCCTGCCTTTGACGTTACTAATTGGTGCCAAATAAGTTACGATGTGTATTTTTGGTATAAAACAAATATAATGTGCGCTAAATTTAAAGATTTATTTTTCGGAATTGTAAAGAAGTCTAAGGCTGTAATCTATAGACCGGGCTCATTCTCGTCCAACAGAGCAAGGCAAACAATAATAAAAAAAAGCAAGCCATGTCAGCTATAAAAGGTCTCCGATCATCATGTCGGAGGACGAATAGAGGACACACATGATAAAAAAATCTATAGACCATACTGTCACTTGGCTCAGACTCAAGACAAATTTAAAACGAGACAAATTTATGTCAGGCCATATTTGTGTCTCGTTTCAGCTCTATCTTAAGTCCGAGCTGAGTGAGACCACACTCTATAGATCTCAGCATACGAATAGGTAGGTAGGGTGACCAACCCAATTGCTAGCACTGCACCAGTTTATTCGTACTTTAGCAAAAAAGATTAAAATATAAGTTTCTGATTGTAGTTTTTAAATTTTCAGATTAAAAAATATTTAGGGGAATTCATATTTTTCACAATCGAAACTTTTCTAATCTGGAAAGTTTTAAAATGACGTCATTATTGTAGTTGAAAGATATTGTTCTGGAGTTCTTGAAGTTTTCGGCCATTTTGACTGATCGACTTATCCGTCAGTACTTACCAGTAGTTAATCCCGTATGTGCTAATAATTGGGGACTGGGTCATTTTTCAATTTTAATTCAAATTCTTGTTGATTTAAGAAAAAATCCTTAAAAAGTTCTTTAATTATATATTTTATTAAACAAGTAACCTTATGAACAGAATGATTTATAGGATTTTGTTAAATTTATATTTAAAAAACATATTTGAAATTAGATAAACTCTTAAAGTGCCCATAATTGGGTCTGCCACCCTACGTTGCATCTGCGGTACCGCTGTGGCATACTAGATAGAAATATCCGTAAGTCAAATTCTGCGGCGAAGCAAAACTTTCAAAAATCCTTTGAACCAACCATGTAGCATAAAATCATCAAATAATGTACCTATCTATGTAACGTAAATATGAACGATTGTATTTAATTATATCACTCTTCTTTAAGAATTCTCAAGGAGATACTAACCAATTAAATAAAACTTTGCAGACGGTCCAAAACTTTTTCAAAGCTTTCATACTTTCGATGTAACGACAACCAACTTCAATTAATGATAATAATAATTGTTAAATGTAAATTTTAATATTCCATTTACTTTTCTTTGATATTTTATAATTACGTCACTTTGAAGAACCTTCGTTTACAGTTTTGTTTTTAAAGGTAGCCACTATCTTTTTCGGGTAGGCTTCAGGTTCTAGTCCCGGATGGCGCAAAATAATTAATTTCCTTTTAAAGGCAAGCAAATGAGATATACGATATACTACGAAATTGATGCTAAATAAAACTTGAAAGTAACATGTAGTAAGCTTACGAGATTTAACTGAAAAATTTGACAGTAAAACTAAAACCAGTAAAATTCAATCCTAACTCCATTCACAAGTCCGTTCTTTTAGAATATTTTTATGCCCCATCATATTTCATTTTACACCAAAACGTTCGAGACTCATAAATCGGTCCGCCAATTGATACACGGAACGGAAGAACGGCTATTTATACCGAAGCGTTGGTTGCCCATGAAATTGAATATGTCCACTGGATTTGTATGTTGCGTATAATAGAACATGAGCTTATATTTAGATTTCGAACTAAAGTGGATAGAAGAGACAAACCGAATTTTGATATATATTTTTTTTTTAGAATAGAATAGAATATTATTTTATTCAAATAAACTTTTACAAAGTGCTTTCGAATCGTCAAATGAATCTACCACTGGTTCGGAATGCCGAATTTTTTATTCGATGACAAGATAGTCCTTGACTGCGATCTCACCTGATGTTAAGTGACGATGTAGTCTAAGATGTTAGCGGGCTAACTTGGAAGAAGTATATCAGTATTCAACCCATACCCCTAAACGGTTTCTACACGCCATCGTGCCGGAACGCTAAATCACTTGGCGGCACGTTTTTGATGGTAGGGTGGTAACTCGCCACGGCCAAAACTTCCCACCAGACTAGACCAGAGATAATTCAGAAATTAAAAATTCCCAAATTGCCCCTGCAGGGAATCGAAACCAAGACCTCCCAGTTATAAGACTACCTACAGCGCTCACCACTGCGCCTGGGAGGTCGTCAAAAAAATTAATATAATTAAATTAAAAACTAATAATAATTATAATGTGATCATACGAAACTCTTAGAAAACTTCGATCCATATTATTTATGATTCGCTTCATTCGTAGATTGCCAACATCACTTAATAAAATGTTCAAACAGAACGCAATGGCTGAAGGAATCATTAAAATCGGTCAATAAACCGCAGAGGTTTATTTTCTCTACTTCGCTTAAATGCTTTTATCCATAAACTGTAAAACGGATATTGGTTTGAAAATTCACTATAAAATTGGTAGCTTGTACCTACCCAAGAGAGTATAATCACTTCGTGCGATCAACATCTTGTGACGTAACTTTTATTTCAACTGACGTGCCTGTCCTGTCTACGTGAGGCAATCTTAAAACTGCTTACGTCGTAATTTTTTAAGTTCAGTCTTATTGTTACATTTAATAATGACTAAGTAATAATAATAATTAATTAATAAAACGGCACGCATTGTGAGGAGGTTCCTCACTCTGGAGCCCTCACCACTGGCTGCTTGGATCTTACCCCGCAGCAATTGGGACCCGTTAAATTATATTATTTTTGAGGATTTTATATAGGTATATTGTATTTTTGTAAATATTTTTTAATAATAATATACAATATCCTTTTTAGGGGTTCATCGCTTTGAAACAAATCACTTTCCACTTAAATGAACCCTACCCTAAGCTCTGACATAAGGTAGACATCTTTTTTCAAAGAACTTATTTTTCCTACTTATATCTATTTAAGTTTAAATGATTTTATTTTTGAAGATTAATATTTTTTATCGTAAAATATCAACTCTGCAAGCCTTTTTTATATTTAAAGCTTTTCCAGACAGTTTCTATATCTATCATGTTTTTTGGGATAAAGCGATTTTGGGTTAAAGCATGTGCCGTTTCGCATTTATCATCTTCCCTTGTATATTATTGTAAAAGGACCTAATATCACTAAACAATTTAGAACTCTCAACTCACGTGCTTTATGTTTACGGTTGAATTTGCGTTAACATGTTCTCAAATTACGTTTGTGTTCACCAAAACGTAAATTAATTCTCACCTAAATAGTGTTTCTAGAGTGTTCGCGAATTTGCTGGAAAATATTAGTGACATTTAACGATGGTTTTCCCAAATGAGCTGGATGTACGGATAGTGTCCATTTAGTATGCATAGTTTTCACACTAATTTAATAGGAGTAGGTTTTGTAAAAATATTGAAATGCCGAAAAAATTTAGTAATTTATATATATATGCTATGAAGTATGCATGGTTAAACACACACACACACTCCTACACATACTCTGATCGTGAGCAATTTGCTCTTATTCATTGAAGAGTTCCGTCCTCCATCTCCGAAGATATTCATCAGATCTTCACCTTTAAATGGTGGTCCTACCTGATGATTTATCATTTCAAATTTAAAAAATACGCCAAAAAAAAATACGCGTTGAATTGAGAACCTGTTCTTTTTTTTGAGATCGTTTAAAAATACTTTATTTTTGTAATTAATTTTGTAAAATATACGCATCGATGCATCAGTGTGTATATTTTACAAAACTCTAATAGTAAATACTGATATAGGTAGTATACTTTACTTAAATCTATATATTATTACAGTATGAATATAGAACAACACATAGGGTACTTTTTATCCCGGGAAATAAGAGAGTTCCCGCGGGAATAAAAAACCTTAATCCACGCGAACGAAGTCACGGGAATCATCTAGTAATATAAAAAGGAATAAAAAATTTCATTGAAAGAAAATGTATAGCGCTATATCGCATGCTTTTAATTTTAACCTGATACCTTTAGAGCCCATAAAGATCAAGTTCAAATAATAATTTACCGAAAACCGATAACCAATTTCAATAAATTCATCCCAAAAATCCGGTCTTTGGCACATACCTACTCGTGGCAGGATACGGGATGAAACGTTATATATGTATGCTTATTTATAACATAGGGGTTCTGTATGTGGAACGGAATAAGAGAGTTTTTTAAATTAGATTGAAAGCAAGACTTTATAAATATCCTCAACAGAAATAAAAGCAAATATGTTCTTTGAAGGAAGGGTAATAATTTTAGAAATCTATGCATGTATGTTTGTAATTATGTATGTTCCACAATAGCTCTTAAACTAATAAGCCGATTTTGATGAATTGCCCAGCCCATCGATTTTATTACGGTCCGGATAACATAGACTTTTCTTGTTCTTAAAAGAGTAACCGCCCAGTGTCTTGCTGTTTCTTCATGATTGGAAAGGTTTTCCAAACCAGTGGTAGATTCACTTGACTATTCAAAAAGCTGTCTGTCTGGTGGGAGGCTTTGGCCGTGGCTAGTTACCACCCTACCGTCGAAGACGTGCCGCCAAGCGATTAAGCGTTCCAGCATGATGGCGTGTGGAAACAGATTAGGGGTAAGGGTTGAACACTGGCCGGTACCCCTTCCAAGTTAGTGCGCTACCATCTTAGACTGCATCGTCACTTACCATCAGGTGAGATCGCAGTCAATGACGATTTTGTCATTGAATTAAAAAACCTTTGTAAACGTTTAAATAAACGTTTATTTGAATAAAAAAGCTTCTCTATTCTATTCTACACCTAAAAATGGCGTATATTAAAGTCGTTCCACAGGATAAAGTAGATTTAACAAGGGCCATTTTGAAGTTTCTCGCCCATTTGAAAGCAAGAAAATGGACTTGTATTATGAGGCTGAGATTAAAAGAAACTGCTGAATATTTATGATTTTAACGGCCTAATTTGCAAGATATTAATCCTCACTGAATTAAAGATACCATTTAAGCTTGCGAGCGAAACTTAAAAAGCTTTTGTGGAAATCTTTTTTATCTCAAACGATAGATGTCCACACGCACACACGCACACATGCACGCGCACACCAAAGCACACGTACACACATACTAAGTCTTTGACGGTAAGGTGGTACCTAGACACGACCAGTTTTCCACCAGTCCTGATTTTCAGATTTTTAAATTATCCCCGCTGGGAATCGAACCCGTGGCCTCTCACTCAAAGAGCAGAGCTCTAACCACTGCGCCAGGAAAGCCGTCAGGTATGAATTAATCACATTGTTTAAAACTCACATTAAATTATTCTCTGTATGAAAATGATTCAGTTGACGTTTTTAATGAAGAATGTAGTTTATATACCTAATATATTTAATGATTTTATTTCATTTTGAATTACATAAGTAAGTGAATAGTTATTAGTTTTGATAATTTTATTTTCATAAGTCATTACTACTTAACATTTAAGGAATATTGAATGAATGTTACTTTTTAATTCGTTTTCGCATTTTATTTTATTAATATGGAGTCATTAAAAAGTTATATCGTAAGATTAATGAACTGCGAAGTACGCCAGTTATTAGTTAGATTATTAATATAGACAATATCTAGATTGTAATTGGCAAGGCCTAGATGTTTGGAGGCTAGATTTTGGTACGCTGTAATTAAAACTTTTAGTTGAAATTTCATCGAATCTATTAACTAGGTATAATTTTAATTAGGTATATGTCATAACAGAAGATAAAATATATGCAAATAATAACAACAATAAAACATAATTTTTTAATGACATTATTCCCTCTCGAGTTTTATTTTAATTTCCTTTTTTATGTGGTTGCCTGGAAGAAATACTTCAGCGATAAGGCCAGACCGTCTTTTGTTGTTCTTATAGCCAATTACGTTTAATACTTTATTTCTTGATTTAAAACATAGTTGCTAAAAGTTCGCACGGCTGCACTCATATTTAATCACACTTTAATGCATTGGCATAAGATTTTAATAAAGGATATAATCTAAATATATAAAAGGCAAAGGTGACTGACTGACTGACTGACTGACTGACTGACTGATCTATCAACGCACAGCTCTAACCACTGGACCGATCGAGCTGAAATTTGGTATACAGGTAGCTGTTAGGACGTAGACATCCGCTAAGAAAGGATTTTGGAAAATTTCAACCCCAAGAGGGTTAAATAGGGGGTTGAAAAATCGAACCTAACGTGAGCGAAGCCGCGGGTTAAAGCTAGTATGTTTTATAAATAACTAGCGGACCCGACAGACGTTGTCCTGTCTTAACTATGAATATTGAAATTGGCAGCACGCATTCTGTCAATGTTATGTCAAACGCCATAAGGTTACATCAAAAAGTTTGAATTGTAAAAGCGGTTACATTAGAAATAATTTAATATGGTGGTTAAGTTTTCTTAAATTTTCTAATTTTTCGCGCAATTTTCTTAATTTTTTCTTTTATAAGAACCTTCTCCTGACAATAACAAACACAACAAAAAAAGAATTAGCGAAATCGGTCCAGCCGTTCACGCGTGATGCGATGACCAAGGAAATAGGGATTCATTTTTATATATATATAGATAGATTTTTATATATATAGATTATTATTATTTAGACCCATCAAAATTCTTAATTCAAATTCAAATTCTTAAAAACTGTCACTGAATTCAAAACTCACCGCTCACCTAGTCCAGATAAATAATAGCGATTCCTGTAATTTTTATGTTGTCCAGATAACAAAATTCAGATTAACAAAAACAACAACAACAATCAACCTAATAACTTCATAAATAGTTATTAAATAAAATAATAAAATCAAGTTAAGAGAACAATAAAGATGGCGACAAAACTCTGAATATTCATTACAAAGCCTCATTTGCAAAATTAATCCTTAAGTCTTGGAATTTCTTATTGTTTGAAACGCTTTCTCGCCCGCGTTTTGGGTAGGACAATTTAATTAATCTGTGATCGGAGTTTGTATTCCGTCATAATTGACCTCGCCAAAGGCTCTATCGTAGTTCATCGCAAATAATCACCTGCTTTTGAACTCTTGAAAAAATTTAAACACTTCTATACCTACTATGTATGCAGCCCAAATAGACTTCGGCTGCTTTATTTTAAGGCCCTATAACTCTCTACCTACTACTAATGCTTATACTGACTTGAACTCAAACTCAAACTCAAAATTATTTATTTCATGTAGGCCATAACTTGTGGCTCTTATGACAAGTCGAGAATCTACCACCGGTTCGGAATGTTGATTCTGCTGAGAAGAGAAGATTCTGCTTGAAAATATAAATTTCACTAATATTTTATTAATGCGAAAGTTTGTTGGTTTGTCCTTCACGCAGCATCGGATTAATGGATCCACGTGATTTTCTAAAACTACATTTAACGACAAGTATAATTTTAATCTCAATAGCTCAACGTTTATCAAGGTGTGGACTGAAAACTGAAAGGTCGCAGGCCCATCCGTTGCACTATTGTCGTACCCACTCCTAGCACAAGCTTTTTACTTATTTGGACGGGAGAGGAGGAGCTTGGCTAATATTCTTTATAAAAAATCGTAGGTCTACGTACAGTGTCGGGTCTTAATCAAGATCGTGTTCTCTAAAGACTACTAAAATAATATGATCACCTGATATCGAACACTAATGCAGAATTTCCCCCAAATTACTATAGCGATCTAATAATAAATCATCGCCTTGTGTAAACCGAGATAGTAACGTAGTTAACGTTGCTAATTACAAATGATAGACTTTAATTAGTTCCCGCTAAGCTACGCCGTCGTGATAGACGTATCAGGTGGCGGGACAAATTAATGGAATTAGCAAATTAAACTGATAAACTAGACGTGTCAATGAAGGAGCGTGCCTTGGAGAAAACAATACCGAATACTGACACTGCTGGAGAGTTTATATCACGACATTTTTAATTTTTTATTGAAGTGTTAACCTACACTTAAAGGAAATAACCTAATAGATTTATAAATACATATCAAAAATTCCGAGGCCGGCGGGATTCGAATCCACGTCTCTCTGGTAATCGCGCCCGACTCGTCGTCGTCGTGGCTGACGTATGGTTCGGCCGTGGTGTAGCGGTTAACACACTCGGGCGCGATTCCCAGAGAGACTTGGGTTCGAATCCCATTAATAATGAATGAATAATTAAATAAAATGAATTAATAATTATTAATGAGAATATGTATTTATAAATCTGTTAGGTATATCACGATATAATAAAACCTATTAAGACGCTCGTCTTCAGTAATTAAAATCACGAGATCGTTTTATTCCTTTGTTTCAATCTTATCCTAAAGTCTCTCTGTCTGAAATTCAAAACATTGAAATCAACAAACATTATTCCAAATGTGATAAGTTGTAAGCTTTTATGACAGGCTCTTACCTATCCTCAATTTCATAAATAAAATAGCACTTATGAGGAATGTCTCCCAAGCGCGCACCATAGAAACGAAAGATGCAATTGATGTCACTGCGATGTTTGATCATATTTTTACGGAAATCTGATAAACCACACACTATCATTATACTTCCTAATAATAGCTTGAAAGGGAACGTTACCTAGCTTAAAATTTTACATACTTTTATAGCGCTTTTAAACTGTAGAGAGAAACTCCTCTTAAACTATTTGTTTCGGAAGGAAACATAAGTAGACGCCAGAGGGCGCTTGACACGTAGATAAAGTAACGCGGTCGCTGTGTAAAATGAGCAAAGTGGTGGACTATTAAGGTGTATTCTCCGTGGCGATAGTGATGGGACATAGCCGACTATATCGAGTAGAAAATAATAGCCTAGAAAGCCTAGAAATGCTCCTAGAAGTTTTGAGGCCACCTCGATATTTGAATTTGTTTTGGCATAGATTATTACAAGAGAAAATAGTATTATTATTATTATTATTAATTTTTATTTTTCTTGAATTACATTTATACCTTTTTATGTTATTTTTTGGCTAAGGATATGTACATATTATTTGAAGTAGGCAACTCGTTCTGTTAGTCTTACTTACAGAACAAGTTAACTATAATCACTGTAAACCGTATTAAAAATGTTGTGTTCACAACGAGTACTAAAGGAAATTAAATAATATTTTATCGATAAACGTTACATCACTAAAATGCATTAGTGTGCAATGGTCTAGGGTTAGACGCAAATAGGTGAAGGGGGGCAGAGAGAACAAACAAAGTGCAAGCAATGGTTAGCTCTCTATTAGATTACTGATATTTGCACCCAAAGAGACGAATATATTGCGTATATTAGGTACGAGTCTACTATTGACTTCGAGTATTGACTATTGACAAAGCTATTCAATAATCCGAGCGGCGGCGGTAACATTGAAATCCCCTAATTCTGTGAATTGACAGTTCAAAATAAGACAAAAAATTACTCCTAAACTTGGTACCTAATCGGTAACTATGCGTTAATTTGAAAAGACAAAAAAAAAAATTAAAAAAAATTGTAAAAATATTATACAGGTTTTTTGACTTAATTATTATACTACTAGCTGATGCTCGCGACTTCGTCCGCGTGGATTTAGTTCTTAAATCTCACAGGAACTTTTTGATTTTGCTGGATAAAAAGTAGCCTATGTCACTCTCCAGATCCTCAACAATTATTTCCAAACAAATAACACGTCAACCCGTAGCTCAGTTGCAGTGTGACAGCAAGGACAAACTAACAAAAAAAAACACTTTCAAATTTATAATATTATTAGTAAACAAACCTCAACAAAAAATAGCTTCTAAAACGCGCCTACAAAGAAGTGGAGAACGCTTTCACTTTTAATTTTAATTTAACGCATAATTAGGTTTATCTTTGACCTTAATAACAAATTCGGGAGAATAAGATCTTTTATGGGCAACGTTTTCATTTTTATCCTGCTGACCTACTAATTATCGTAATCTAGATTTACCGGCTCTTATATAAAACTTAGCAGCTCATTAGAACGGCCAGTACCTTACAGTTTAGGTTACAAGATATTTAGGTCACTGTATAATAGCTCTTAACAAGACGAGAAGTTCGAAAACTTAAGGCGATTAATCTGACAATGTTCAAGTTAAGAATTAACCCGAACTTGTTGAATTCTTGCTTCATCATAAGACATTGTCTACCAATCTACTAGTCAACAGTTAGTTTAAGAAAAATTAAACAGACTTCAATATACCGAAAGAAAGAATAACTGAAAAGGGAAAGTCCATATCTTGGTAACTACTGAACGAACTTTGATGATTTTTTTTTAAATCCATGACAAGATAGTCCTTCACTGCGATCTTACCTACCTAATGGTAAGTGTCGATGCAGTCTAAGATGGTAGCGGGTTAAGTTGGAAGGAGTATGGCAGTGTACATGAATCGGTTTCTACACGCCATCATACCGGTACGCTAAATCGCTTGGCGACACATCTTTGACGGCCAGCTCATATCCAAGATTAACACATAGGCTATATTTTATCGTGGGAAATTACAGAGTTCCCGCGGGGATCCAAAACCTTTTATTTATGTTTATGAAGTCGTGGGCATCAGCTAGTGAGCAAATAAAGTTACAATCGTTTTAAAGTTGATTTGAAACAAGGTAAAGGTTGCTAAGACTGTAGAGGTAAACTACAGAACTTAATTTTTTTGTAGAATTTCATATCAAACAACATACTATATAAACTATATTATATTATACAATAATATGTATAAGCATTAAGTGCAACATCTTCACAAAGTTCCAATGGTTACAGGTGCGAACTAAAAACTTAAAGGTTGCAGATTCGATCCCCACCTGTTGCATTATTGTCGTACCCACTCCTAAGTTTTCACTTATTTGGAGGGGAGAGAAGAAAAAATATCAGCCAAGCTGAACTTGACTGATATTCTTAAAAAAAACGTTTCGGTAGCGTCCCTAACACCCTGTATACACATCAGGAATCACTTATGATTTGGATGAGAGTACATAAATTTTAAACCGATATTAGTGTTTTAGATCAAATCTATAGGGTGTTATGATACTGACTGGCAACATAAAATATTCAACTTACTGCGACGCTGCGTAAAATTTGTAAAGAGACAGATGTTTTCTGAGGCTAAATAAAACTAAATCGATAGGTCTGAATCTCGTACTAACCCTTTCATAATGCGCACGGAAAAGCCATAAATGAATGAATGAATGAATGAATGAATGAATTTTACACCACATTAAAAATAAATCTAAAAATAGAGCTAAAATAAATAACAAAAGGGTACAACTGGCGGCCTTATTGCTTAGAAGGGTTCTCTGCCAGGCAATCGTGCTGTCCTACCCTTTCCAACTAGATTTAGAGCTGTCAATTTAGTTTAGTAGTTTAGACATCGTGTACGACGGCTTCAAGTTTAAAGGAACAGATCACTATTAATTATGATGTTCAATACACATTTCGTATAACAAAATCATGTGTCATACAAATGAGGTGTTGTCATTTCTTTCTACATATGGTACTCTAGGATTTAATCTCTTCAATCAATCAATTGGTTACTTGCTACCTACGAGTAGTTTAGTATGTACTTTTTATTTAATTTATATAAAATTTGTTGCACTTTTCCATATCCTTCAATAAGATTCTTTTAAATATTTTAAGGTTGTCTGGAGGAGATCGCGTAAAGCGAAAAGACCGTCTTTGTTCCTGTGTTCATTAATTAACTCTTTAAGATACGAGTATTATTGTAAAATTCGTGTAGCAATAAAGAACTTTCTATCTATCTATCTACGATTTTAGGTACATATCTAGGTACAGTTGTTTTATCCAATCGGATCAACGCACGGTATCCTACATTTCTGTTGATGTAGAATAACGTTCTTACGTGAAATAAGGGAAATTATATGAAATTTGAAAGCTCCATATCAGGTTCGGTTAGAATATACCCAGTCAATATGTAACTTACCAAAGGTATACTTTATTTTACAGCCGTGCGTTGGTGTGTAGGATTTATGACGGTATGGGTAATTTAGAGGGTATAAGTGCTTTATTTTATGAGCGTTTTGAGCTAAAGCGTTTTACTTGTTTGTTTCTTGTGCTCTTAGAGTACGGGAGCAATTTTCGCATATACCATTTTAGGAGTTGGAAACTTTGCAATATACTTATGAGGAACTTTGAAACGTTCCAAAGATGAACTGTGTAAAGCTACGTCTTCACTCAAAGGCATTTAATAAGTAGGCCATAGAACCAAAGGTTAGAATCGCTTCGTTAGTACGAGTACATTTAAATATAGTGCGATAGTGCGAATATTCGCCGAATCCCGATCATTTAGTCCCAGTATTAGAACAGAATTTCCGCATTTATTTCGCTTGTCATATAGCGGAAAAGTCATGGTGGTACTCCAGCCATTTGTGAGGCTGACAGAAATGAACTAAAATAATATGAGTATGGACTGTACGATATTCTTGATAACCCGAAATCATTACTTATTGTTTGTAATATCTTTGCTGTTTTTATTAGGATAATAAAATTGGGAACGAGTTTTTTTGACACTAAAAACCTTTAAATCTATTCTACATTATATTGAAACACCTTGAATAAATAATTTACTCTAACAATCTTGAACTCGTTTATGTACAAACGTTAGTAAGGAATACTATGATTAAGACACGAAGTATGACGCTACTAGGTCATTAGTTTAAGCGTGGTCAACGACGCAACACTATTTTCAAAGATACTTTAGTGCAATAACGCTATTTGACAAAAATGGTATCGACTTGGGCTGCGCGAAATATGAGTGATGTTTGTAAAGAACAGCTGGTTCCTTTGACACAGTGTTCATCCACAGGTGTTATGTTTTTGGCCCTAGTTGCGCGTCTTTTTGGTGGCATCTCATACAGTGTTCCGAGCCCGAAGAAAAATGGATACAAATACAATGATAGGTCAAGTTCTGAATTCCAAACAAATTCAGAAGCTCAAGGATATGAGTATCCAGTTGGCTCTTTTGAACCTGGTTTTGATTATAAAACCCCACAAAGTTACTATGATCACCCGGATTCTCGAGAAAACGACGACTATCTATATGATTTTGTTAGCTATCACCCCCTTTTGCCTTCAAATTTCGATAATTTTGATAAGAGATATGCAAAACTATTGAAAAATCTGTCTAAAGATTTCAATAAGGATAAATCTCAGGAAATTCGAGAGACAAAGGAAAAGGATAAGAAAGAAAGAAAAAGAAAATGTAGAACAAAAACTAAGGAATATTATGATTTTATAATTGTTGGCGCTGGATCTGCTGGTTGTGTTGTTGCAAACCGCTTATCAGAGGTTAGGAAATGGAAGGTAATAACGATATTTTAAATACTCTAAGGATATTTTTGATCTAACTTATTTACTAACTATAAGAAGTACAAATTTTAATATTTATAGAAAACTAGCTGATAATACCTGCGGCTTATTTCACATTCATTTAAGTTTTATATTAAAAGTTCTTAAAAGTAGAGGACAATAATAATATTAAAAAATTCTTAACTCTTATGTGAGTGACTTCGTGCTATCTTGTTTTCTCTATCTCTACTTCACTAAAATTGGATAAAAGTTACTTGATAATACGCACTTTTGAATAAAGTGCACCAAAGGTTGTAACACCATATCACGTGTATTTTGGCAATGAATAAAATTCTAATTCTACTTCTAAAAAAAAAAAAAAAGAATTATTAAAATTAGTTCAGGTTTGATGAAGTTATGGAGTGTCATCAATCACACTGCACGTGTACTAATGTGTACCTTTTCTGTGGCTAGGCTACAATTTCATACAGTCAAAGTTGAGAGCGAAACATAATAAAATTATTAACGTAGATTGCCAAAACTTTTTAAGCTTGTTAAGAGGGAATTTGTTTGATTTTTTCCAGATACTCCTAATAGAGGCCGGTCCTGAGGAACCCGATGTGACTATGGCACCGTCGATGGCAGCAGCACTTCAAGGCTCCAACATCGATTGGAATTTTAGGACTCAACCAGAGGATCTGACGTGTAGATCTGCCAGAGGTCAAAGCTGTTCATGGACAAGGTAAAAACAATAATAATTTAATCAATTTATAACACCAATAGGTACTAGAGTGAAGTTTTTTAGTACTCATTTCACCAGTATAATTTTAATAATCAGTGTAATCCAATGCTGTTTTATACAATTCGAATATTGCATGTATCTACTAATTCATAGCCTCTACCGTTGGCTATATCCTTCAAGCCTATACCTGTTGTGGTCATACCTCATCTTAATGTCAGAGAGCACATTCACGAAATTATAATGAATGATTGTTCATTTTTATTAATTGAATATTTTAAATTAATTTTCCAGTGGTAAAACAATGGGTGGGTCCAGTTCTGTTAACTTCTTAATATACATGCGAGGCAATCGACTTGATTATGACAACTGGGCAAAACTGGGGAACCACGGCTGGAGTTATAATGAGGTACGGCGAACTTTGAATTTTAATTTCTACTTAAAAATCAATGTACTTCTAAGCCAAACTGTTTGACTGTAGTTTTGAGTACAATTTAATTGCTTTTTTCCTAAAATTAAATGTTTACTTTCAGGTGCTTCCATACTTTAAAAAATCTGAAAACAACCAAGACATAGAATCTTCTGACAAATATTACCACGCAATTGGTGGACCACTCAACGTAGAAAGATATTCTTATACTGATATAAATACTAATATGTTAGTAGATGCATTTAAAGAAAAAGGACTGCCAGTAAATGATCTAACAGCTGCAGATAATTTTGGCACAAATATTGCTTCATCTACTTCTAAAGATGGCAAAAGATGGTCTACAAATATTGCTTTTATCAAACCTATTCGTAATAAACGTGCTAATATAAAAATTTTAGTAAATGCTCATGCTAACAAAATAATCATAGATTCAAAAACGAAATCAGCTCATGGTATAACATACACTAAAAACGGAAAAATTTATAGTGCGTATGCTACAAAAGAATTAATCATTAGTTGTGGTGCAATCAACTCTCCAAAATTACTAATGCTTTCTGGAATTGGTTCTAAGGAACATTTAGATAACTTAAACATACCAGTTTTATCAAATTTGCCTGTCGGCCAAAATTTACAAGATCACGTGACTACGGATGCCCTTATAATATCCTTATCAAATAAAACTTCAACAGCTGTTAATGCTCAAGTTTTGTTGAAAGTAGTTAATGACTACAAAAAACAGCTTTCCAAAAAAACTGGACCACTAGCATCTACTAGTATTCTGACTAGTGTTGCATTTGTTAAAACTAAGTACAGTAACGAAAATGCGCCAGATATACAGTTTCATTTTGATGCAAGAAATATTAAAGAATTTTATTCAGATCCTACAACTTATTTGGCCACAAATATTTTACCTTTTTCTTTCTATGATGGTCTTGCAGCTAGGCCTATTTTACTTGTACCTAAAAGCAAAGGCTTTCTTTTATTGAATCATACTGATCCAGTTTTCAGTCAACCGTTAATATTTTCACGTTTTTTTACAAATAAAAGAGACATAGATGTACTGGTTGAAGCAATGAAATTCGTTGTTGGCTTAGAAGAAACTGAAACATTTAAAATCAATGGTGCGAAATTCGTTAGAGAACCTGTAAAGGGATGTACAGAACATGATTGGGGAACATATGATTATTTCGCTTGTTTACTTGTACAATATACAGGCACGATTTACCATCCTGTAGGTACATGTAAGATGGGACCAGCGTGGGAAAAAGAAGCAGTTGTTGATCCTAGATTGCGAGTGTATGGAATCAAAAATCTTAGAGTGATCGATGCCTCTATAATGCCTGCAATAGTTAGAGGAAATACAAATGCACCAACGATAATGATAGCTGAGAAAGCTTCAGATATGATAAAAGAAGATTGGTCATTCAATAACTGACGTTTTGTTTAGGTGATCGAATTCAATTCAACTAAACATAGTTACAAATTGCCATAATGATAAATCATTTATAGACAGCTAAAGTTTATATAGAATTTTAGGCAGTGATTAATGTTAAAAATTTGTAAGAAACATGTCTTAATAGTGTGGTAGTGTTGTAAGCAAGTTGTAAGTAATGGTTTTAATTTTAATATTTTAGTTTTCCGATTATCCAATATTATTATATTATTATTATCCTTATTCAATTATCCAATAATCATCCAATTCATTCTTTGTGTGTACTTGTATAAAACAAAATTACTTATTTACCAATAAGTATATATAGTAAGTTTAAAATAGTAATTATTCTTTGTTGACATACAAAAAAAATCGTTTTTATTAGTTACATAACTAAGTAAATGTATTAAATATGAGCTGAAAAGAATCTTGTAATGACGAATATTAAAAATTGTGATCCCTCCTCTTAAACGAGAATAATCCTGTACTTTCGATCAAATTAAATTTTGTTACAATCATAAAGCTGACAAAATGGTATAAGCCCCAAAAAAATCTGAATATAAATAATTTCTACTTCCTTATTTTATAATGTTGGAGTATGCTATTCAACGTAAAAAGAGATCTCCTT